>CM076580.1:634476160-635076160 GCA_034641835.2 Pinus albicaulis
GACTTGGAAAACTTGCTTCGACTTCGCTCAAGTCAGGTAGGAAGTAAGACCGATGATGCAAGTCATCCCACGGTCTCTCTATACCTGTCATTGCTTCCAGGATGGCCTCTTCGGATGGAAGAGTGGTATCTAGACAATCCTGGGCAGAAGAAGAAGTAAGCGTCCAAGCCGGAGCCACATCACCATCCAACTCTTCCGGCGAAAGAGGAGCTGGATCAGATTCTGCAGTGTCAACAACAGACTGATATGCAATCTCAGCTGCAGAAATCAGGAATGCCATTCCACCCACTTGCCCTTCCTCCAAAGTGGCAGTTGGGGAAGGTAAGGTCCAAGGGTCCGAAAAATAATGAGTTCGAAAGAACTCTCTTCGAAGGGGGGCCTTGGAGGATGAAATAGCATTAATAGACACCTTAGGAGGAGGAAGATCAAAAGAACCCATCAGGGAAGAATACATTCCAACTCCCAAATTCTCGACAGGCGCCTTGGTATTATCCAACTTAGGTACAGATGAGTCAGAAGGCGCATCCAGGTCTACAGGAGGACAGTCCAGTTGATCCACTGTGACTATCCTCCCTTCGTGGGGGAAACATACAATTCGAAATAATGAGGATGCAATGGCATCCATCTCATATATCCAGTTCCTCCCCAACAGAAGGTTGTAGTCCAAGGCTGCATCTACTACCTCAACTTCTATGTTACGGTTTCTCCCCCAACACAGATGGGCAAAGCCGGGACAATACCATGGGGTCTGTGAGAATGACCATCGAATGCAGTAAGAATAGTGCTAGACGGAGCAGCTTTTGGAGATCCAAGTGTCTTCCAGCATGCAAAAGACATCACGCAAGTAGAAGCACCCTCATCAACAACCGTGCGAAAGATGTTAGTCTTTCGATACGATGATTTAATATGGAAGGCCATGTGATGAGGAAGTCTCTTCTTAAAATTCTTCATATCAAAGGTAATCAGAAGAGAATTTTTCGGATCAATAGCCCCAATGGCAGTGAGCAAAGCACTGCGCTGAGCCGGACAAGACTGGAGTACCTCTAAGGCAGACATAGCACAAGGACTCTGCGCCAGATCTTCTACAATCGAGTAGTTCTGGGCAGCTCTTGCGTTCGGATTAATCGTTGACCGCTTAGAGGATGCCTTCGGTATCCGAGGCATAGACTCAACGGTTGGCTTCGTGATGTGAAGCGGCTCAGTAGCATCAAGAACTTCCTTGAAAAACATTCGAAGATCACTCTCCGCCATAATCACGGGATCTCGTAGCGACATCCACGTGAGCACTCATCGCCAAAGATATTCAATGAAATTTCCCTTCACCGAGCCCCCCAGAGGAAGCCCGGATTTTGGTTCCTTGACAATTAGTGCTGTAGGGGAAAAGGGTTTGTTAACACAACCTGGGAACTAGAAGAACCCTGCTAGGCTAACAAGCGCTGCGCATCCTGAATTTTAGGGCAAAGGTGTGTGAGATGGTCTCCAGTACACAAATTGCATGGAAACTTCACTTTCTTTTTCTCCTTTGGACCCTCACCAACACGCTCGTTGGGTTTATTTGCATTACCCTTCCCGTTCTTACCCTTCTTCTTGTTATTTCGTCCCTTCTTCTTCCCATCGGATTGTTGATTTTCTTTGGGATCAGAAGCTTGGACAGCATTTATGGACAAAGACTGGGAAGGTGATGAATCAGCAGGCGCAGCCTGACCAGAAGGAGCAGATTGTAAAGACAACTGCTGCAGTTGAGAAAGCAGGCTGGCTGCACTACTATTGACCGATCCGACAAGCCCGTCACCATGCGGACCAGGTTTGGGTTTCGATAAATCCAACTTGGAGCGAGGAGCATTGGGCAAATACTTATAAAGTACCCCAGACTGAGAATAGATCAATTCTAACTGCTGGGCCCTAAATATGGCCTGCTCCTCGGAAAATACCCCAGATAGGGATACATCCTTTGAAATGTCTGACTGCAGAGATTTCAAAAACCACTCGAGAAGGAACTCACCTGGAATATGGGCTTTAATAAGCCTCTTCCTTCTCCTCCATTCCTGAATGTGATCAGAAATGTGAGTTGCCTCATCCTGCTTAAAATTAGCCAGGAGTTCGGTCCCAGCCTCATATCTGACAGGCAACTGAAAATGGTTGAGAAAAGTGACAGCCAGTTCTCCAAATGTGGCGAAACTGCCCCCAGTGAGCTCTATATACCATTTTGCGGCATTTCCAGTTAAGGTGCGCTGAAATAATCTCAATCTAATCGAGTCGTCGATCAGAGAGTTTGAAGAGCACCATAAGTGGAAAGTGGTGACATGATCTGCCGGGTCTTCACCATTCTTGCCTTCAAACTTAGGAATGTCTGAAGGAGGTTTGGTTGGAACCGGAGGCCACCCCGGACTGTATCGAATCGGGTCATTAGTTAACTTCGCCAAGTCTGGCAAGTTTAACGTTGCCAGAAATGGTAATCGAGGCGGAGCCTGAGAATTCCATCCTTGATGGGATGGATTTCCAACATTCTGAAAAGAATAGCTTGGATTTGATGAGGCACCAGGCTGCCAGAAAGGACCCGTAGAAAACGGAGAAGAACCTCCTCCCCACGCCGAGTTACCAAGACCCAGACTAGTTCCCCCCGCTGAAGTATTGACTGAAGATGTAAGCCCCTGGTAGGGGTTCCATGCATTAGATAGAGGAGAAAAAGACTGATAAGCACTCGATGCAGGGAAAGAAGCATTCCTTGGATGACTCGCGATGAACTGATTCCCTGCCCCCGACGTTGCAAACATAGGATTCCACCCCATAAAAGCAGTCGAACTTGGCCCCTGAGCCCAAGGATTGAAACTTTGGGTCTGGGACGTAAAAGGAAACGACCCTAAAGAAGGATTGGGACTAGGAATATGCCCAGTCCCAAAGGGGAAACCCTGAAACGAAGCCGATCCACTAGCCATGTTAGACATGGGCGTAGATCCAGTTGCACCGGCGGTAAAAGAAACAGAGGGATTTCCAGCAATGGACATCCCTGAAACGAAGGGACCAGATTGAGAAGCATATGCTTGGGTGAACCCAGAGCCAAACATAGCAGTGCTAGAAGCACTCGAAGATGGAGCAAGAGTGCCCCCTGCCTCGACAGAAGCAGGGGTCTGAATGCCCGCAACACTCACGGTAGAAGCCGCGTTCCCAGTCGTGGCCATCGAAAGATAAGAAAGATATGGAAGATCCGGCGGTCTCTCAGACTCCGGTCCGACGTACTGAATAACAAACGGATGATCGAGAGGAAGAGGAGATGGACCTGTAGCTGCAGGCTCAGGTATATCTTCTATCTGAAAATCTTCCTCCTGAGGAAACAATACCCTCGAGGTGAGCGAAACGCTCCTCTCGGAACCGACACCGGAATCAGCAACGAAACCTTCAGACCTGAGTGGAGGATCTCTCTCCACAGCGTCAGACTCTACAGGGTGAAAACCACCTGCTAGATCGCTCCTACGCCTTCTCGAAGAAGGCTCTGCACTCTCGGGAGATAACCCCCGGACTCTCCTCGAACGTCGAGGCGCTTGATCAGCCACTTTTACAAATTTATTATATTAGACTCAAGAAAAGTGAAAAGCTAGGCAAGCTAGGAGCAAAGAGCACTCACTAAAATCAAAACCCTGAGAAACAGCAAGCAAACAGCCTCCAAGTATTTCCGCTCTGGGTGATGAGGACCGGACACCAAAATACAGGAAAGCGAAGTATAGGGCCTTCCGAAAGCAGTCTGGGATGATTAGGGCCCAGAACAACTAGCGAAGGTATCAAAAGCAGTTACGCCGACCTCCTAACAACAGCCTTTGCCGGCTCAAGCACCCAAGCTTCACAAGGGCACCCCCCAGAAGTACTGCTGGAAGTGATGCGACGTCTGCCTCAGGTACCACGGGTATTCCCCCCCGCAGTCACCTGTGTGGAACCTAGGAACAACAGCTATGGACACCAATCCGTATCAGAAGCTGGGCGGAACGGTCTTGAGGTTAGATTCAGCTAATCGGAGGGGGGGTATCCCTCTTCTTAACCTTCACTTCCCCTCGCGCTTGACTCTCGGATGAGAGCTTTCCCAGTCCACCTCACGGAGTTGGATTTCGCTCGATTAATCAACTTCTATGTTTGTTTGAGCGGCCTTGGAGAGTTAACTCTCCTCTCACCTATTCCAAGGCCCTACAACCTAGCTAGTTGGTGATTGACACTTAGTAAAACTTGCTAGTTGATTTTTAGATTAAATCGCTTATTTTAAGGGCTGTTGTATTAAGTCACAAGGATATGGAGTTGAAACCAATGATGTTCTGACGCAAAAGAAATTAATAAAAACCTGACTACATGCACATGCAGTTCTTTGTCTTTCGATGAAGAGCAATTTCTATGTAAGTTCTATGAGACTAAAAATGTATTTTTCTTTTCGAATTACAAACTCACACGCACAAAAATTAAGAAGCTAACTAAATGATTCAATGCACCTAATGCAAATGACCACTAGCATGTAAATTCTAAGATGCAAAAAGTCCCTTGAAACAAGGTGAAATTTCCCAAAAAACTCCTTCAGTTTTAACTCATCTTTTGTTGTCCAGAAAGCCAATTCTTGAAACAAGAACTCTTAGTATAAGACAACAAAAATACTTGACAACAAGAAAAAGAAATCAAATGACAACTTCTCCTCAAAATCAAACCAAAAACTAGAAGCAAGAAACTTCACTAAAGCTCCAAAAGATATGACCAAACGAAAATGAAAAATGCAACAAAAACAAAAACAAAACCAAATGTTTTTTGAGTTTTCGAAATGCAAAAAACAAAAAGCAAAACGAATGTTTTTTGGGCTTTTTAGTTTTATAAAGCAAGAGCTCAAGAAGACCAAGCACAACTATCCAATTCAAGCCAAAACGAGACCGAATTTCAAGTACAAACTTCAACTATGCTCCCAAACCTTATAAAGCTAATGATAACAAGATCAATAAGAGCAACGGAAGACCAAAAACTCAGCCAAGCAGCCTAGACGAATAGTGCAAACTTGCCGCAACAAAAGACTCCAAAGAAGCAAGAAAAGTTCTTTGAAAATTGCAACAAAACCCTAGCCTATGAAAACTCAAGAAAACCAATCGAAAACAAAGCAAAGAACGCAATGCAAAGCACAACACAAAGATAGGAGCGAGTCAGTGAGCAGAAGCTCTCTGTTCTGATAAAGCAGAACAGCCAAGAATGCTGAGAAAGCAATCTTGGAACTCAATCCAGGAGTGCCAGCACCAACACGAACACTCTGCCAAAAAGATTAGTTTTCGAACAAACGAAAGAGAAACAAGACTTGAAACCACTTCTGTCACACTCCAGTAAGTACAGAGACTCTGCAGACACAGGCCTCCACAGCCAGAAAAGACCAAAAACACCAAAATCTTAAAATTTCAAAATCTGCCTAGGTATACGCGACCTAGCAGTTATGCAACCAGCGTGTATACGCGTCTGTGTATAGGGAAACTCGCGTATACGCGGATCCTTTTACACAAAATCGCGGGTATACGCGACTGTGTGCAGACAAAAAGGCGTATACAAAGAAAGATAATGAAAAACAAAAAAGACAAGTCTGGGAAAGACACCAAGACTTCAGACTGACTGCAAGAAAGCAAACTGGACTGTAAAAGACAGAAAAAACTGTTGGTAACCTACCAAACAGCTGAAACAACCCAACAGGAGAATCACAAAAATGTGATCCCCAGCGGAGTCGCCAGTTCTGTTTTGGGGAATTAACACCCTAGAGGTTGGTTGGGATTCAACCTCCACAGAGCAGGGGCGTACTACTTAACAGAGACTCACACAATCATGCACGTTCATAAAAACTAAATAGAGCAGAATGAGAGGTTTACCCGTTGGTCCTACGTTTGAAGTAGATCCACGTGGAGTCCAAACTCCCTGCAACCGTCCTTCCTCCTTAACTTGAAATACAAGAAGAAACCAGCACAAAGGACAAGTTGTACAGCATATATCTACTCTATATGTTAGTGAGATTCATATAAAACATTAAATAAATCATAATGAATTCTTGTATAACAAATATTCTTCATACATTAAAGCATACACTAACACGTTTATTTCGGGAACAGCATGATACTTCTGTATTATAAATAGTACGTACAAAAGTAATCAAGAGGAGAGATCACCTGATCCTTCCAAGGCATTCGCAGACCGTCGTCCGGATCCGTCCAGCCCTTGCCTCGCTAAGACTCCTTCCAAACTGGTGCATATGAGATAACATATAAAGGGATGTGTATCTCAAGGAAACAAGGGTTTCCTACAATGAACTGGGAAAGTGCAGGAGGCACGGGGAATCAGACTTGGATAGGGAATACCAGCAGAGTATAATATCAATAATTCTCTCTCTCCCTTAGGCCATACACATGAGGGCTTTTTATAGTCCCTCCAAGTAGTTTCAGCAGTTGGAAACAGTTGGCCACGGGCTGGGGTGGTTGAACTACCTGAGTAACCATCAACCCAACGCGAAATTAGGGATTTTTATATATTTTTTTAATCATTTTAATGGCATACGCGGAAAATTCTAGCTGTACTCGCGTATACATGCGGAAAAGTATGGGCATAGTCGCGTATGAGGGATTTTCCACTGTTTTTAAGTGAATTTGTCCAAGTCTGTAGGAATGGGTGCCCAAAAAGCCATAAAGCAATCATGAATCATGTCAAAGTGAGAAATGATGCTATAACAACTACTGCTGGAGGAAGTACGCACGATGGTGCATATCATCCCATGGAAATTTAGGGGTGGTCATCACTTCCATAATGTCTTCATCAGAATGGAAGGCGGGGTGATTGGTGGAAAGGAGACCACATGATGCGATAGATCTACCTGACTCATCATCATGAGAAGAAAGGTTCACATGTGCATCATCATGGGGGGTGCCGAAAGAGTAAATAGATAAGGGATCTACCGATGTTGAGCCCAGGGTGATTGCTGAAGAGAGGTTAGGCAAAACATAAGGGGAAGTCCCAGAGGGGTCTTCCACTGTGGGTCTCATAGATGATGATAGGTAGAAAATAGTGGCCGAAGGTTCCGTCATCTCGACATCGGGAGGGGGAATTTCAATGGGAGCAGGCAAGACCTTTGGTTCTGCCGAGGAAAAACTCACAAACAAGGGAGAGGTAGACTCGTTGCGCTTGGCCTCGAATTGGTGGACTACTTCTAAAGAGGCACGATATTCGTCAAGGTGGGGACATAGGTGGGTGTAGTGGCCATTGAAATCACACAAAGCATAAGGATGATTTGTGCGCAAAGACTTGAGTTTCGAGACTGAATCAGGTATAGTGACATAGACCTCTGGGATTTCAGACTTCAGAAACACTTCATTGACCATGGGCTTGAGACGAGGCAATTCAGGACAGGTATGGGTGGTATGACCGACAACATCACACAAAGCACATGGGGGGGGGGGGGGGTACACTTTGGAGGTTGAGGTGGAGCAGGGGTTGTCTGGGTAGCCTTGTCTTTAGGTTCCTTCTTGTGGGCTTTGCTCCCCTAACCCGAAGTTTTTGCAATAGGAGTAGGTTCCTGTTGAGGTGGCTGAGGCATAGAAGCAAAGGGAGGGGTCATGGCGACCGATTGGACCAGGGTTAGAGCCGTATAAGGTTTGGGCTAACCAGGCAGGATAATGGCTGGGGGATCAATGTACCAGAATAGGATCCCTAGGGTCATGTTAGGAAGAGACAAGGTAGCCATAATAGGTACCGAGAATACTCTAGGAGGGGGAGAAAGAAACAGTATCTGACCGGAGGGGTAGTGGCCAAGCGAGACAACTCTGAGATGGTTAAGGCTAGGAGGAACCGTGAGGGTAGATAGGCTCATGGATACTAGCTGCAGATGAGGGTCCTAGAGGAGGGGGGTTCAGAAGGCTAAGTCGAGGTGCTAGGAGTAGGTTGTGGAGGGTGGGGTTGCTGACTAGTTGAACCAGTCCGTTTGAGGTCGGACCAAGATGATTGCATCATGCAAACATTCGACAAGATGGGATCAGAGATAGGAGGAGAGATACCAGGGAAAGAACCAAGCAAAGAGGAATATTTATAGAGTCTGGGTGAAACACTGGTCAGAGGTTCGAATATTTGTTTATTGGCCATTGAAGATATGATGGACTCAGGGGAGGTCTGAGACTTCAGTTTGTAATATGTCAATTGGTCAATGGTGGTAATATTTCCATTGTGAGGAAAGCACATCTTATGGTGAACCGCATATGGGACAGCATACATCACATAAGTGTAGGTACGACACAATAGAATGTTGTAGTCTAAGGGGGCATCAATGAATTCTACATCAACAAAAACACTCTTAACCGCAAGAGTAATAGGACAATTGTGGAACATGCCAAGGGGCTGGGAAGAGTGGCCATCCCACGCTCAGAGGGTGATAGTGGAATGGGCTAACTCAGGAGATCCAAGTTTCTTCCAAACCGAAGCAGACATCACACCAATGGGAGACATTGGCATTCCAGATATTGACAGGGATTTTGATGGTGACGAAAGCAAGAAAGGGGGGGATGTTCTGACTGGTCAACATCGAATATAATCAAACAATCATATAAAGGATCCACAGCTCCCATGGAAGTTAGTAGAGATTTTCATTGTGAAGGGCATGATTGGAGGACTTCCAGCATTAACATGGAAGTAGGGGATTGTGCCAAGTCATCTACTATACTATACGAATAGGCAGCATTACCAGAAGCAGCGTTTCGGCGTAATGGTCCCCTAGGGATCTTGGTATGAACCTCTGCCTTAGGCTGAGGGATCAGCAAAGGACCATTGGGTGTCAAAAGAGGCTCTATGGGATTTGAAGAAGGGGGCTTGGGGGCAGATGTAGCGGGGGGCTTGTTTTACTGGCGAGACCAAGTCTGAAGTTTGAGGTCAAGGGTAATGGGTTGGTTAGAGTTCATCATGAAAATTTGGTAATCAGAGGTACCAGATGGAGGAGGTGGAGTGGCCACATAACTTTCAGGGGGTTGTGTAGCCACGAATCCTTACTGGGGGGAAAGGATTAGTAAACATAGCCAGTTGAATAGGGGAAACATTGGGAGGAACAATAGGGGAGGCTTGTTGTTGTCTGGATTCTTCTTCAGCTTCCCACATCTGACGCATCTGAGGTAAAAGAGGACAATCATGGGTGTAGTGACCATAGACACCGCAACAAGAACACAATTTGTTCATGCGAACTGGCCTGTCCTGCTTGGGCTGAATGCCCTGTAACTGAGTTGCTGTGTTAGATGCATTCCCTTAGGGATTTTTTCTTGGATTAGCTTGGGAATATTGGTTTTGGCTTCCTTTCCTCTTCTTTTTTTAAGTAAGAGGATTATTCGCACCTTGATGTGAATACACCTGATCCTGAGGGGGTGGTGGCTATTGTTGCAAGGGTTGAGAAGGCAAGGGAGGATGAGGTGCTAATGCTGGAGGAGGTGGAGCACCAGGCTGTAGATACATATAGTAAGGAGGTTGGGCAACATTGGGGTAAATAGGTTGTGCAAAAGGAGGAGGCATGCCATATCCTAGATACATGCTACCGAGAGGGGGGAAAGTGCTAGAGGAGGTGATCCATCCCTTAGGGAAACCATAACCCATGGGAGGAGGAGTGTACGAATGAGAAATGGCTCCAACGATACCATCGGCGAAATGGGATGCCCCTAGTGCATTGGCACCATTGGGTCTCAGGAGATCAGGTAAGACAATATAAACATAACTAGATAGTGTGTAGATTAGGTCATATTTCAACGCAATCTGGAGGGAAGCTTCTTTGGTCTGAGGGAAATGAGATGTGAGATCTTTGCCAATAGCAAGTAAAAGGGATATAAGAAACCAGTCCATGTATACATGGTCTTCGAAGGTAGGGGCTCAACATAGGTGATTTCTTCTCTGCCATTCTTGGACATGATCAGATAGGCGGGTCGCAAACGATTGACAGAAAGAGGTCAAGGGTTCTGTACCAGTGTCATAATGAAGGGGAAGCTGGAATTAAGACAGAAAAGCCCTGACAAGAGTAAAAAAGGTAGTATGAGAGTCAGAGGCCTGGTCTACATACCACTTAGAAGCTTCTCTAGTAAGCATATGTTGGAACAACCGAAGACAGATAGAGTCATCGGTGATGGAGTTAGATGAAAACCACATGTGGAAAGAATGAACATGTTTTGTAGGATCCTCTCTAGCAAGACATTCAAACTTGGGAATGTCTGAAGAGAGCTTGGCTAGCATAGCAGGCCAACCAAGATCATGGTGTATGGGGTCATTGATCAACTGGTTAAAATCGGGAAGAATGAGGTCTGCCATATAAGGGAGCAAGGGAATAGCTAGGATAGTTCCTGTTGCGGTACCACTAGTAGTATTCCCAGCATTAGGGCCAAGGCTACCACCAGTGTTAGGCCCTGAACCAGAAATGGTGAAGGTGACAAGAGGAGAGCCGGGGATAGAACCAGAATGGGAACCCGATGAACCAGAAGCAGAGTCAGAATGGGGACTCGGTGGAGGAATAACTCGAACCCTACGCGAAGGAGTAAGTCTTCCTAACGGAAACTGAGGATGAAGGCCAAGAAGTCTCTAGGATAAACTTCTTGGGGGCACAATGATGAAAAATAGACATGGATCACAGAAGGAAGAGAGACCAACAAGCGTAAGGAGGTGCATGATCAATTGATTACAATGTTATAGTCTTGGCCTGGCAGTGTAAACCGAGCGCTCTTCACTTAGGGTGTGCGTGTATGTGATAAGTGTGTTAATTTTCATTAAACCCAGATGTGTGTAGAGAAAAAAAGAAAAAATATGTTGTATAACTATAAATGAATCTGAAAATGACAGTAAATGAAACTAAATATGACAGAAAATAAACAGCTAAAGATGCATCAATTTAAACCCAAGGAGGAGGGATTCCCAACAACTAGTCTATGGGTGGGTGAAATATACTCAAAACACACAAAATTTCCAATGGATCTAAAGTCGGGAGGGACAGGGATCTAAAGGCCAGATTTGCTGGAAATAGGTGTAGAAAATAGCAAAAAACTAGAGGGAAAAGTGCTGCAAGAATGGTGGCGAAAGGCTACAACCTGAAGGGAAACGGAGGGGACCCTAAAGGAGGAACAAACA
This sequence comes from Pinus albicaulis, assembly GCA_034641835.2. Lineage (NCBI taxonomy): Eukaryota > Viridiplantae > Streptophyta > Pinopsida > Pinales > Pinaceae > Pinus > Pinus albicaulis. The sequence goes on from CM076580.1 coordinate 634,487,279, forward strand.
AAACTTGAAAGAGGTGTTTTGGATGGATGAATAACCAATTTGAAATGGATCTGAAAGTATAGGTTCAGATCTGAAAAATGTCTGAACACACTGAAATCTCAGACAACCTGCTTCAGCTAAACTCCTAAAAAGGTGGAAGCATACTGAAGTCCTAAGGGGCTTGGTTCCTACTTCGATGAGTATAATAGAGCAAGTACAAGTCGAATATGAGTGGAGAGGGAGGTCAGATAACCCTGAGCAGTAGCCCAGACAAACCCAAAAAAATCACAGAAAAATTCTCGCAAAAAGTTCAGGTTGCAGTTTCTGACCTGTTTTCCGCTGAGGTCGCAGTTTTCAGGCTATTTTCTGCGCCCTAAATGTTGAAATCGCAGGTTTTGGCCCAAAAATTGTGACCTGTACTTACGACCATCTCAGGAGCAGGTTTCAGAAAAAAGTGTCGTCTCAGCTGCGGTTGATACCTGTCACCTACTCAATAGGCTTAGAAACACACAGAAGTTAGAATTTTTACTGTTTTAGGGTTTTAAAGGTTAAAAACAACATCAAGATATGAAAAATAAGAAGCTGAAGAAAAAAACTAGGGGTTGAAGCAGCTGGTCATGTAGGGATCTAAAAAACGACAGCGGTCTTAGTTATACACCCTTGTGGAGTCGCCAATTGTTAGCGTGAATTCTAATCGCAAGCATACGAAAAAAACTCACTTTAGCTGTGCATAACAAACAACCCTGTCATCAAATATGGCTGTCAATTTCCTTAGATATGCAGTTAGTGATCAGAATAAATGCTACAAAAATCCAGATCTATGAAGTTAAAGACATTAAACAAGAAGTAAAATTAAGAGTTGTTCCATGCATCCAATAGACAAGACAATAATATTTTTAAATAATTTTGTATTTATGACACCTGGGAAGGGAACATAAAAATATGTTATTCTTGTATGTCCTTAATGCTTCAGATCTAAGATCTCTCTCTCTTGATGGTGTAGAAAACCCAGACAAAAATGGAACTCAAGGGGAGTTCACAAGCAAAAAGGTAGAAAAATATGACAATGATGGAGGATCAAAGTCAGAGTAAAAGTATAGATCGAGAGCGATCTTTAGGCAACAAAAGGTAGTGAATGAATGGAAAAACCATTCTATTTATAACAAAATATTGAGTTAGTCTAGATATTGGTGCATAATTAAAATATTATTAACCAAATCTAGATGCAACTTTTATGGAATATTTAATTATTTTTTTTGGAGGGAAAAAGAATTTGAATTTGGTTAAATCCATTTATTTGTAAATATTAAATAAATAGATGATTTATTTATTATTTTAAGAATATGACTGAGTAATAATTAAATAAATAGTGATTTATTCAATTATTTATAAATGATTTAGTCAAATTTAACAAGAAATATTATTTAAATAATGTTTTAAATAATTATTCCTAGAAAAGAATAAGATAAATAATGATTTATCTAATTAATTTTCCTGTTTTGGGTTAAATATGACCGATAATATTAATTAAACTGTGGTTTAATTAATTATCCCTTGAGGAAAACCAAAAAAATAGGGATTTATTCAATATTTCCTCATGGGGTTTCTTGTTTAGACCATAAACAATTTAATAAATTATGGATTACTAAGTTATTTTTCATAGTGAAAGCAATTTTACCAAGGTAAAGGTAAAATTGGTCTTACATGGTGTACTTTGGTCCATCTAATAGTAATAGGTTAGATGACCAAAAATTGGTGTAACACTCGAATTAATGAAGGTGGAAGGTTTGGTGGCAATGATCAAATTAAATTTATAGGTAAAATAGTTAAGGGGGGACACATAATTTGTGGATGACCAAGCCACTAGAAACACATTTTGGTCTAGCTTCTGGAGTCTCACTTGTTGGTTTGAGGTTGGATTTTTATGAATAGTGTGACAAATGTGAGACTATTTTAACAAAATAATCAATATGAGATACATCGGGTTTGTGTTTGAAGCATTGGAGTTTATATTTTGATCATAAGAAAGAATAAAACTACATTTAGAAAATCTAGGTGCTAATGCATGGTTTTCCTTTGGAATTGTGGCATAGAAAAGATGTTGGGTAACTCTATTTCGTATTTTGTTACATATGGAGAAGGTTGCTTAGAAACATTAGATAGGAGAATATCTCATATATTGGTTGAACTGGATCTCAAACAAGGTCTCTAAGTAGAGATACAAATTGAGTGAGCAAACCATTGGAGAGTGCCATTTAGATATGGGTTTTTTTCATGTAGTGGGTCACCTGCACTTAATTCAATATTTGAGGAAATAACAAACTAATTAAGGGTATACATTTTATTATTATTTAACTATATTAATTAGATCATCAAGTAATATAAATAATTTCCTACATCAAACCCATTTATCTATTCAATTTTTAATCATTTCTCCAATTCCCAACCTTCATGCTATCCATTTCCATATCAAATGAAAAGTGTGTATAAATGTCTTCTAATGAGTAGATACATCAATTATAGAATATTTTGGAGTCCTTATCCAATTATCAATAGAATTTCAATATATTTATGTAGGATTACTTACTTCCATGTGCTCTTATGATTAATTAAACTCCACAAACTATTTACGACCAAATATTTTTTAAAGAAATTGATATATTTTTTAATCCTCGTTCCACTTCTTCCTTTGGCTTGGTGATTATTTCTACTAAACTAGATGTATATATTTCTTGTATAATTTTTCCCATCCATAAAAAATATAAATCATCTACCTTATATTTACCAAAAATATAGATAATGTATAAGATAAATAGTTCTAGTGGATATTATTTAATCCCCATCCTCAAAATTCTTTTGGCTTGGTCATTATTTTCCACCATACTAGAAGTGTATCTTCCTTGTGTATTTTAACTATCCACAAAAATTAGATCATTTATCCTTTGTATTGGCTAAACCTCTAAATGGATATATGCCAACGAGTGCTAGTCAATATTTTTTTTAATCCTGATACTTGTTATTCTTTTGACTTGGCCATTATTTTCCACTAAAATAGAAGTATATGACCAAAAATCTAGATGGATATATTCCAAAGAGTGTTAGAACAATTGAATTTCTTCCATAAATTACTTTTACCAAAACCATTATTCCCTTTTGAAGGCCATCCATTACACTATTGTTTTGTCCTACCTAGAAACATTTATAATAAATAGGTCTAATCTCTAACATCGTTATCATTTGATGTTATTAAAATACCAAAATATTTCAAACCTAGTAGAAACCATAATATGATTAAAGGGGATAAATTGCAACATTTGTACTCTTTCTCCTTATCTAGACCATTAAATGAATTGAAGGTTAATTTCCATGCCCGACGTAGTTTTGTAAACCTATAAAATGGCATGTCATGTTTTCTTACTTCTTATAGAGATCCATTACTAAATATAAGAACATTTTCCACAAAGGTGGGTTAAGAATAATTTCTTTTACATATCTACACTTGTTATGGCTTCAACCATCCTTTTCGCCCAAAATTTCCCTACTCAGACCCTAAACAATGATTAGAAATATTAATGGTGGGCAGGGGAACTTGTGTCTCAATCCCCTAGAAGGAGTGAAGGAATTAGAAATTGACCCATTTAATTTTTATATAACCTGTGAAATTCATTAAAGCAACAACATTTTACATAATATTTAGTTCAAAGGGACCGCTTTATAAGATAGAAAACCATATTAGCATTGTCTAGTCACTATTGAAGTCCAAAAAACATTAAAATGATAGGTTTGAGATGAGCTAAATGCATTGGCGAGTGGAATTATATGTGCAAATATTTTCCCATGTAATGGTTTGGCTTCCAAAGTAGTTTCCTCCCATTCCTTTCCCTCCCATACTTCACATCAGTTCCATGCTGGTAAACACTCCAACTACCACTGCACCATTGCAAAGATGTGTTCTCTGGTTTTCTTCAATGACACGATCAAAGAGAGATAGGGTAGAGGTCAGAAAAACAAACACCTCTATGCAGAGATCACCAAAAAACATTTGATTCTCATTGTGTCCTAAACTAATGAAATAATCTTCATGATGTTTTTGTTTTCACGTGGTACCAAAAGACAACTTCTTAGCCGTTGGTTATTCTCTGCAAAGAAATCACAGATAAAATTGGTTGTTTTTAGTGGACAAACATGAGTAAACAAAGCACTATAAATGGTGAAAACAATGCATACATAAACATGAACTAAACTAGAAAATAAACACACAAATAATGATTGATGAAGCAAATAAGTCAACAAATTAATGGAAAAAGGGTTCCTTTATTAACTTATAAAAGTAGAAGATGAATACAATAGATGAATATTGAACACTTGGAGAGATTTCTTTGAGAAATGGTGCTCCAAATCCTCAACAAGGAGGTTCCTTTCCTCACTCTCTTTGCAAGCTTCTCCTCTCTCTCAAAGAAGTATCAAGGCTCTCTCAATGGTGAAATCCTCTCCACACTGGAATGTTGAATTGTTGAGAAACAATTTGTGTAGCATAACAATGCTCTACTTCTCCTTCAATAATGGAATGTGAGATTGCTTGGGAGTAATTTTTCCATCATAACAATGCCTTGTTTTTGGTATTACAAAGGTCTGTTTATATACAATTTTGAATCCCTCTTCCCTCTCTTGGTCCATTAATGAGAAAATTACTTATGAGTAGGATAAGAGGATCCCTTGGGGGCTTCATATCTCTAGGGTGACTTGAAATCCACTATCCTTGATTAGAACATGTCAGGGAATCCCATATTCCAAGTGTGTGAAGTGGTCTCAGACTATTGAATCATAATTTTTCTTGATCGTGTGATTTTCAAATAAAAATATGTGCGATCGCTAATTTCGGTATTTGGGTAGGCCATGTGAATGAATTTTATACTCGAGATATTTGGAAATTTTTTTATTTTTATACTTCATGATGTTTTCACCTGGAAATTCTTCACCTGTACACTCCGTTGGACGACTTTGGGCATCATTTGGATTGTACAAATGTGTGTATGTTTTTTCCATGTTAACAGTTGCCCCCTGATGTATGAGGTTAGGAGCACACATATAGTTGAAATACATCACATTTTTTTATTTTCACTGAGAGTATGATAAACTTCTTGAGAGAGAAAATAACTTGTTTGCGAGATGATTAGGGAAAAACCTTAACTCAGGATGAAAGATAACCAAGAACTAGAAATAATGTCTATACGAGGTGGGCATGTCCCATGCTCATTCTGATGAGTAGTGACTAAGTACAGTGTGAAAACATGAAGTTCAACTTCTAATTTGCATAACTTTTTCATATAGACTCTGATTGATGTGATTCTTGCATTGTTGGAAAGATGTTTATGTGTATAACAACATAAAATAGTTTAGAGATGAAGAGGTAAATTTTCAACCCCAAAAAAATTTGTTTGATTCCTCAAAATAATCCTGGATGGTTTCAGACACCGTTTCACTAAAATTAGGTCCTGCCGACAAAAAGGGTTACATGAGTTGATTCCTCCGCTTTTTCCACTCTGAATGCAATAATATGGATGAAAAATAATATAATGATCCAATCTGCATCAAGGAATAAATATCCTATGATATATATATGGGCATCATAGATCCACTTTATCTTTCATTTATGATGGAACATATTTTTTGTACATGCATTATTGACCTTAAAAGGTATTTAGGCTCAAACAAAGAAGTATACCAAATATAAGACAAGCATTTCTAGTTTTCACAGTGACCCTTTTAAATTTTTCCACATTAACATAGATCCAAACATGACCGATTTCATACATGGTATTATTAAAACAAAACAAAGGAAAATACACAAAAGAAAACATGACGTGACACAAAAGACAAAACATAAGAAAGAAAAACAACATGAAAAACTAGTAAAGGGCATGCAAAGAAAAAAACTCAAATGAAAAAGGGAATATAGGAAAATTGTTGGAATGAAAATGCAAACATAAATAGAATGAAACTAACAAAATAATGGAATTAAGCATATATCCAAATATATCTAAAAATAGAAGGTTAGGATCATATAAGTCAAATTTACAATTTAACCGTTCAAGTTGTTCCTGACTTACAAGAAGAAATATATAAATGATTAGCAACAATATAAATATAATGTGTAGAAATAAAGATGTCAACTTGAATATATTGCACAAGAAATCTAAGCCTTTGCCTATTATCATAAAGGTTTGTCATAATAACTTGTTTTATCCATTCTCCAACTTTACCTTGTTGATAAGAACAACGATCATACAAACCTTGAAGGTTTCTTGTGAATATACATTCGTTTGTGTTCTTAGTCTTAGAAAATATCAAGAAATATCGAAATTTACTATTAACTATAGTGCTTTTTAAATAAGATTCCTCTAACCAACCATATATTTGATCATGGTATCTAAAAAAATTGTTTCTGAAACCATAAAACTCTTGGGAGAATGAACTTTCAATTAGCGCAATCGAATCATGGGGAGAATATTGCAAGGAAAATATGACTTGATATCATTTAAAAACGTTATTGAAATAATGAAGACTGTTGGCAATATGATGCAATGTGTTGTCCTTGATGGAAACCTACTTGATGAAGTTGTTCTTGATGGAAACTGACTTGATGAGTTGCCTTTGGATAGCAACCTATTTGTTAATGATGAAAATATGATGTATCTATAGATCAAAGAAATTCCTGCAAGTGCCAGAGTAATGATAAACAAGATATGTCACAAAGCATACGCGGGTTTGTAAAGACTAAGTAGCGCATATACGCGGAAAAATACGTACCAAGTAGCGTATGCCTATTTGCGCTCTAAATTTATAAAACCAAGGGGCATTACCATGGTATTGGCCCACAGTATTGAGCGCTGGATTGTCAAATTGATCCCGTCCAGGAATACCATCAGCAGTTGAGTATTTTTGACTCATGGTATTGATAAAGGCCAAATCTATATAAGGAGAAGAAGATCATAGTGCAAGGGGGTGCATTAGTAAGGGTTGTTGATGAATAAATATCTCTAAGAAATATCTGCATGGATGAACTCTGTTCTTAATTGATAGATCTGAATCTATGATGCACCCGTGGATATATTGCTGGTTCAAGATCTCTAGATCTGATAATGATGAATCTCTAAGATGATCTGCAGAAGAAGAAATGGTGAAGATTTGGCACAAAGTCTGCTGAAGGTAATGAAGAAATCTGGGTAAGTATATAGATCTGGTATGTTCTGCAAAGCTTTCCATTTACAGATCTATACGCTAGTTTGTCTCGGAAAAATCACGTGTATACGCGGGTTTGATCAATGAAAAGAGCGTATAGGGTTTTCTGAAGAATAAAATACACAAAGGTATACGCGGGTTGGTGTGCAGAAAAGCGTGTATGTACGCGGCTTCAGTGAATAAAAGTAGTGTATGATATTTGATTTAATGAAAGATCAGGGTTGAGTTTGTATCTACATATCTATTCTGAAGTCTGGGTTATTTCTGATATTCTGGTTACAGTGGTCTCACTGTTCTGTTTGAAGTATTGGACAAAGTATGTTTGTTTCGTAAAGGGTTGTGTTGAAGCTGTTTGATCCAGTATGAAAATTGATGAAACGTGGTCTGCAGTGGATCTGAAGGTTGAAGCGTTTAGTATGGAAGTAGAAGCTTTCAGCCAGTAGAAGCTGGTGTTGAAATCAGGGGGTCGAAGCTCCCTTCCAAGAGAGGCTGGTAAACGAGTTTAGGGGGTTGGAGCTCCCTTCCAGTTGCAGCTGGAAAACGAGAGAAGGTTGCAGCCTTCTGCAGGTAGAATCCTACGTACTGATATGAGTCTGCATCAGTACTATGTTGTAAAAGGTTTTCTAAATAATAAATATTGAAGACAGAGACGACAGCAGTGGTGGTTTTCTCCCGAATTGGGTTTCCACCTTAAATATTGGTGTTCATATGTGTGATGCTTTATTCTGTTGATTACTGTTCATAACTCCTAACCTGATACATATCTGATAAATCTGTTTATATGACTGCTTCTGAAGATTTCTCTAAATCTGGAAAGTTAACTCTGCATACGCTAGTTTCTTTCTACATTTCCACGTGCATACGCTAGTTCCTTTCATAAAACTCGCGTATGTAAATCTGCTCAAAGAAAAAATTGAATTTTGGCTATAAACTCAAAATACTGATTCACCCCCCCCCCCCTCTCAGTATTTTTCCAACAATTGGTATCAGAGCATGTCCTTCTGAAAAAGCTTAGCCGCTAGAAGGGAGATCAAACAAGATGAGCAATCAAGATGGAACAACATCTATCAGGCCTCCGCTCTTCAACGGAAACAATTTAATCTTCTGGAAAAAAGGATGAGATCCTATCTTCAGTCTCTGGGAGCATATGTATGGGCTATTGTTGAAGGAGGATATCGATATCCATTCGTAGTACCAACAGATGCAACGGAAAAGAAGAATTATGAAACAAATGCAAAGGCGGTCAATGCTCTATTGGGAAGTCTAACTGAATCAGAATTTGTCAAATTCATGCAGCTGAATACATCAAAGGCAATATGGGACAAAATCATTCTAAGTTATGAAGGTGATGCAAAGGTAAAAAGTTCTAAACTCCAAACTCTCAGAATTCAATATGAGAATCTAAAAATGGATAATGAGGAGAGCATTGCCAATTTATTTTTACATCTTGATGATATTTTAAATCGTATGAGAAATCTGGGAGAAACAATAAACGAAACTACTTTGGTTGAGAAAATTTTAAGATCTCTAACGACAAAATTTGAGTCAAAAGTTTCTGCTCTTGAAGAAAAATAGGATCTCCAAAATCTTACTGTGGTACAACTTCATGGCATTCTAACTGCATATGAAATGAGAAGAGGAGGACCATCTGAAGTCAAAGAAGCCATCTTTAGAGCTTCTAAAAAATGGAAAGAAGTACAAGATACAGAAGGATCAGGGTATATCTTAGAAGAAGCTGATGAGGTAAATTTTGTAAAGAAACTCCAACGTGGCACAGGACGGTTCAGAGGTAAGCTTCCTTTCAAATGTTTTGCTTGTGGAAAAGTTGGTCATTATGCTACTAAGTGTCCTTACAAAGAAACACATGAAAAAGGGAAGGAAGTATCAAGAAGGAATAAGAATCGGTTTAGCACTAGAAAAAGTTACTATACTCATGAAGACAGTGATGGGTTATCTGACAGTGAGGAAGAATGTGAACAAGATCGTAGACTTCTCATGGCATTTGAAAAAGAATCTAGAGAAGAAAAAGATACTTTTATGGATGCTCTAGAGGACAATTATTTTCTTGATGAACTCAATCAACTCAAAATATGCTTAGAAGAAAGTAAAATATGCTTAGAAGAAAGTAAAATATCCATAGAAACTTTGAAAAATCAGCTTGAAGAAAAGGAGAAACACAATGAGAAATTAGAATGTGAAGTAGTAAGTCTAAGAAAAGAACTTGAGAAAGTGAAGACTTTGAATCTTAGATTTGCTAAAGGATCTGAAACCTTAGATGAGATTATCAAGGTACAACGCTCTCCTCTTATAAAGACAGGTCTTGGATATATCGGAGAATCTTCTCAGGCTTCAGCACCAAATTATCTAAAAGTAGCTACAGCTAATTTACAACATTCTGCCACTCAGCAAGAGAATAAAGATTCTCTACAGGTAAAGCATGACCATCTCAATTCAAAGAACGCTAACAGGAATACCTTTCAAAGAAACACCAACCAACAGGTAAATTCAAGTAGAAGATTTCATGATTGCAGAAATTTCTTCTTCAATGGACAATGTTTCTCATGTCACAATTTTGGTCATAAAGTTGTTCAATGTGTTGCATATAAAACCATCATGACAAGAGAAGCAAGGAAGAAAAGGATTGATATTGGAACAAAGAAAAATACTTATAACAACTTTTCTCCTCTTCAAAATGAAGTTGAATGTGCTTATTGCAATAACTTTGGGCATGAAGAATCTGAATGCAGGAGCAAAGTTCAGCCAAAAGAACACTTTCCTTCAAGCTCCAAAGTATGGAAAAAGAAGGAATTACAGGTTGAAAATTGTGGCATAGATTTATTTGCAGAAGGTGAATAAAATCAATGGTACATTGATAGTGGATGCTCAAGACACATGACAGGTGACAAAAAAAAACTTCTTGCATATAGTGCTCTAGAAAAGGAAAAGAATGTTACATTTGGAAATGATACTCCTGTTGTCATTAAGGGAAAAGGGTCTATTTTTCTGAAAGAAAAGGTGAAAGCTAATAATGTCATGTATGTGGATGGATTAAAGCATAACTTGTTAAGTGTAAGTCAAATGTGTGATCAAGGAACTGAAGTTGTCTTTAGTTCAAAAGAATGTGTGGTACATGATCTTGATACAGGTAAAACAATTATAAAAGGAAAAAGGACTCCAAGCAACCTGTATGTATTAAAGAACTAAAAGAACAATGTTACTTGAGTAAATATTCATAAAACTGGCTATGGCATAGAAGGTTGGGGCATCTGAGCTTCTCTCAAATCAACAAATCAAGCAGACTTAAAGCTGTTCGTGATCTTCCCAATATTACTCTACCTAAAAATATCATATGAAAATCTTGCCAATTCGGTAAGCAAACCAGAGTACAATTTAATGCCAAGGAAGGATCATCAAGTAAGCCTCTTGAACTCATTCATACTGACATATGTGGACCTATGAGGAAAAATTCACCACGTGGTGAAGAATACTATATCTTATTCATTGATGATTTCTCTAGAATGTGTTGGATTGGGTTGATTAAACACAAAGATGAAGCATTTGATAAATTTCAGATCTTCAAAGCACTGGTTGAAAATGAATTAGATCTAAAAATAAAGTTTCTTAGATCTGATCGAGGAGGAGAATATACATCAGATGAATTCCTTGAATTTTGTGAACAACATGGCATAAAAAGATAGTTTTCTGTAGCTGGCACTCCACAACAAAATGGCGTAGCAGAAATAATGAATAGAACATTTCAACAAATGGCTAGAACTATGCTTGATGATTCTGGAACACCTGACACATTCTGGGGTCAGCACATACAGAGGTAAATATTCTTAACAAGGCACATGTTCATGTAAATAGTGATAAAAATCCATATGAACTCTGCTATGGTAATCCTCCCACTGTGAAGCATTTTAGAGTTTTTGGAAGAAAATGTTTTATCAAAAATAATGATGAAAAACTTGGCAAGTTTGAACCCAGAGCAGATGAAGTAATACTTCTTGGTTACTCCTCTAGGAGTAGAGCATATAAATGTTACAATAAAAGACTTCGGAAGATTGTTGAATGTATTGATGTTGTTATTGATGAGTCTCCTGCAGCTCCAAAAGAAGAAAAACAAACAACAAATGAAGATGATGATGACATATATCCTTCTACTTCAAATAGAAATGATATGGACTGTGAACCCAATGAATAACCCGAAGATGATTTATCTGAAAAAGCTCCATCCAGATATGTTCAAAAGAATCATCCAGAATCTCAAATTTTGGGAGAAAAGGGATCAGGTGTGCAAACAAGAAGGACTCTTGTGGGATCTTCCAGCCATCTGGCATTTATATCCACTATTGAACCAAAAAATGTCAATCAAGCTAGCAAAGATGAATGTTGGATTCCATGAATGAAGAGATTGATCAAATTGAAAAGAATCACACTTGGGAATTAGTACCAGGACCTCATGATAAAAATGTCATTGGAACTAAATGGATATTCAAAAACAAGTTAAATGAGAATGGAGATGTTATAAGAAATAAAGCTAGACTTGTTTGCAAGGGGTATGCTCAACAAGAAGGTATAGACTTTGAAGAAACTTTCGCTCCTGTAGCTAGACTTGAAGCCATAAGAATGTTTCTTTCTTTTTCAATTTTCCAACAAATCAAAGTTTATCAAATGGATGTTAAATCTGCTTTTCTCAATGGTGATCTAGAAGAAGAATTTTATATAGAACAACCAGAAGGATTCATTTTGGGAAATGATGAAAATCTTGTTTGTAGACTCAAAAAGGCTCTATATGGTCTCAAACAAGCTCCAAGGGCATGGTATTATCGTCTTGACAAATATCTTCATCGACAAGGATTTTCAAAAGGGTCTGCTGATAGCAACTTATACACAAAAACTGAAAATGATAAACTATTGATTGTAGTTGTATATGTTGATGATATCATTTTTGGAAGTAATGAAGAGTCTATGAGTCAGAAATTTGCTTCTATCATGCAACAAGAATTTGAAATTTCTTTACTTGGGGAACTAACATTCTTTCTTGGCTTGCAAGTGCAACAAACAACAGATGGCATATTCTTATCACAAGCAAAATATCTTAAGCAAATTCTGAAGAAGTATGGCATGGAAGATTGCAAACCCGTAAGTACACCAATGGTAACTGGATGTAATCTCAGTTCTAATGATGACTCCCCCACAGTGGATCAACTAGAATACAGATCTGTGATAGGAAGTCTTCTATATCTTACTGGGACAAGACCAGACATTGTGCATGTAGTTGGGATTGTTGGACGATTCCAAGCTAATCCAAAAGAGTCTCACCTCCATGCTGTCAAAAGAATATTCAAATATATACAAGGAACTCAAGACTTTGGACTATGGTATCCAAAGAATGCTGATCTTACTCTTCATGCTTACACTGATGCAGATTGGGCTGGAAATGTAGATGATCGGAAAAGCACTAGTGGTGGTGCATTCTATATGGGGCCCCGGCTAGTATCTTGGTTCAGCAAGAAGCAAAGCTCTATTTCCTTATCTATAGCAGAAGCAGAATATGTGGCTGCCGCATCATGTTTCACTCAACTTATTTGGATGATGCAAACTTTACAAGACATTCAAATCCAATTTTCACCTCCTATCTCCATTATGTGTGGTAATACAAGTGCCATCAGTCTCTCAAAGAATCCTGTTATGCATTCCAAGACCAAGCACATTCCCATCAATATCACTTCTTACGTGAACAAGTGCTTGAACAAAAGGTGAAGTTAGAGTATGTTCCCTCCAAAGAACAAGTTGCTGATATATTTACCAAACCTTTACCCAGAGAAGCATTCGAATATCTCATACAGAAGCTGGGAGTGGTCTCTGCCATACAGAAGATCAGATCTACTTAAAAACAAAAGATTAAATTGGATACGCGGATTTCATGGAGGAAAGTCACGTATATACGCGAGTTTATTCACAGAAAACCGCGTATGGGTATTTGCTGACAAAATTCTGGTTTAGCATTCTTCAGCACAGCTGTAGTGCTGTTTGGTATCTTTGGTGGTGTTCCAGTTCTCATAATTCTGTTTCATTCTCTGATGTTTCTTGATAAAGATGCCTTGATGATTTGCTGTTGAAAGTGTCCAGGATGCACAGGCTAAGGGGGAGCATTGGTCGTGTGGAAAGGGTGCATTGTTGGCATTCTCATTATTTGCTATGATCTGATCTCATGTTTGAGATTCTTTGGTCTTAATTGTATAAGTCATATATGTAATTTGATGAAAAGGTCATGTTAAGACCTATGATGTAAAATTGTAATAGTCAGTCATGTAAGGACTTCTTCATTTATAAACCCACTTGGTTGGGTAGTTGAGTCAAACTGGGTAAATCCACTTGGTTGGATCATTGATGTATGTATGAGTCCTCGGTGATAGGAAAGGTCATAGAGTCATGTACTTCATTGAAAATTATGATTGAAGATTCAGCATGAACTCAGGGGATGCATGGTAACTTCAGTACACATAAGATCTACAGAGCTCTTCTTTCTACAAGTGAAGAAAAACCTTGGTTTTGGTTTTGATCTGCCCTTTGCCCTTGATGTCAAAGGGGGAGAGTATCATGGTGTTTGAATATTAGTTATAATCAATGTATCTATCTGCTGTGGCAATCAAACACCATCATGGTTGCCATCAAGTCCAAAGGGGGAGATTGTTGGCAATATGATGCAATGTGTTGTCCTTGATGGCAACCTACTTGATGAAGTTGTTCTTGATGGAAACTGACTTGATGAGTTGCCTTTGGATAGCAACCTATTTGTTAATGATGAAAATCTGATGTATCTACACATCAAATAAATTCCTGCAAGTGCCAGAGTAATGATAAACAAGATATGTCACAAAGCATACGCGGGTTTGTAAAGACTAAGTAGCGTATATACGCGGAAAAATATGTACCAAGTAGCGCATGCCTATTTGCGCTCTAAATTTATAAAACAAAGGGGCATTACCATGGTATTGGCCCATAGTATTGAGCGCTGGATTGTCAAATTGATCCCGTCCAGGAATACCATCAGCAGTTGAGTGGTTTTGACTCATGGTATTGATAAAGGCCAAATCTATATAAGGAGAAGAAGATCATAGTGCAAGGGGGTGCATTAGTAAGGGTTGTTGATGAATAAATATCTCTAAGAAATATCTACATGGATGAACTCTGTTCTTAATTGATAGATCTGAATCTATGATGCACCCGTGGATATATTGATGGTTCAAGATCTCTAGATCTGATAATGATGAATCTCTAAGATGATCTGCAGAAGAAGAAATGGTGAAGATCTGGCGCAAAGTCTGCTGAAGGTAATGAAGAAATCTGGGTAAGTATATAGATCTGGTCTGTTCTGCAAAGCTTTCCATTTACAGATCTATACGCTAGTTTGTCTCGGAAAAAGTGCGTGTATACGCGGGTTTGATCAATGAAAAGAGCGTATAGGGTTTTCTGAAGAATAAAATACACAGAGGTATACGCGGGTTAGTGTGCAGAAAAGCGCGTATGTACGCGGCTTCAATGAATAAAAGTAGCATATGATATTTGATTTAATGAAATATCAGGGTTGAATTTGTATCTACATATCTATTCTGAAGTCTGGGTTATTTCTGATATTCTGGTTACAGTGGTCTCACTGTTCTGTTTGAAGTATTGGACAAAGTATGTTTGTTTTGTAAAGGGTTGTGTTGAAGCTGTTTGCTCCAGTATGAAAATTGATGAAACGTGGTCTGCAGTGGGTCTGAAGGTTGAAGCCTTCAGTATGGAAGTAGAAGCTTTCAGCCAGTAGAAGCTGGTGTTGAAATTAGGGGGTCGAAGCTCCCTTCCAGGAGAGGCTGGTAAATGAGTTTAGGGGGTTGGAGCTCCCTTCCAGTTGCAGCTGGAAAACGAGAGAAGGTTGCAGCCTTCTGCAGGTAGAAGCCTGCGTACTGATATGAGTCTGCATCAATACTATGTTGTAAAAGGTTTTCTAAATAATAAAGATTGAAGACAAAGACGACAGCAGCGGTGGTTTTCTCCCGAATTGGGTTTCCACCTTAAATATTGGTGTTCATATGTGTGATGCTTTATTCTGTTGATTACTGTTCATAACTCCTAACCTGATACATATCTGATAAATCTATTTATATGACTGCTGCTGAGAATTTCTCTAAATATGGAAAGTTAACTCTGCATATGCTAGTTTCTTTCTGCATTTCCGCGTGCATACGCTAGTTCCTTTCATAAAAATCGCTTATGTAAATCTGCTCAAAGAAAAAGTTGAATTTTGGCCATAAACTCAAAATACTGATTCACCCCCCCTCTCAGTATTTTTCCAACAAAGACCTCACGTAACCATCAAAAAAATTTGAAGTGCCTCAATTATCCGACAAGAATCTGAATAGTGAAATTATGAAGCATAAATATCAACTGTTGTAAAACAACTATCATCAGATGTTCTAGTGGGAAAATGATTAATCAAGAAACAATTGCTAAATTTTTTAAATTGTAGCAGTAAAGGATTCATTTGACTTGTGCCTTAGTCAAATGAAGAAATTCAAATTTCCACTTCAACATGATGGGTTGGAAAGAAGTTAGCAAGAGTGGCATGGCCAAAATCACTCAGTTAAGTCAATCAATTTGAGTTTGTGGGCTAGTAGTAGAGTTGTGTGCAAGTTGGTGGCTAAGATATAGCTATCTTGAGGTGTTGTCTTTAGTGAAAGTCAGTTAGTTGAGATTTAGTCTAGAATAGAGTAAATATGATTTTAGCTGAGTAGTTGTAACTATTGTTAACTCATCGAAATCTATGTTAACTAGTCAATTTACTAAAAATATCCCTAGTCATCCATGCAATTTGAATTTCCTAGTGATGTGGAGGGAAAAGGAACAATTGTAATTGTGTTGTATACTATTTCGAGTGTATAGATTTTTTGCATGCAGGTGAGTCTATTCTCTTGGGAAATGTGTATGAAAATAGGATATTTCCCCATTCTTTAGGAGCAGGAGTTATGCAAGGAAATATGAGGAAGAAGGGGGCATATTTTGCTAAGTATTTTATAGAAAAATGTTAGAAGAAGATGAGTATTGCAATGCAGAGAGAGCTTCAAGAATTGAAGTTGTCATTGTAATTGGTCATTGTTCTCATTTGATATAAGACAAGCAGATGAATGGTTTTTCCTAGTTGGGTTCCCTAGTGAAAACTTTGTGCTTTTTGATTGAATGATTACATGTTTTTATATTGTCTATTTTCCTTCTGCAAAATTTAGTAGAAGAAGTTTGTGTCTATTGATCTTAGTGCAATTTCTTTACCAACTACAAATTTCAAGCTGTTTCTACATGGTATCAGAGTTGTTGAAAACTACATAGAAACCATGTTCCTGATCATCTCTAAAATAAATTTTGAATAACATATTTTGTGGTGCATGTATTTCTTCAGTGGAGGAACCATGTCTTTCAAAGGATTAAGGCTTGAGTTTGCATTGGAAGAAATACACTACAAATTTTGAGAGGATTATCCTAGAGGGAGTCATATACCATGTTGTTTTGAATTTGCATCGAAAGGAGACTTATTTTTCAATGTGGAAAACCCTCATAGAGTTATTCAAAAGTCTTAGTGATGCAAGGAATCTAGATTTGAAAGATAAGCTCGAGAACATTCAAATGAGTAAAACTGAAACTACTGTTCAATAACTATCCATATTCGCTTAGGTGAGAGATGAACTTGCAAGAGTTGGAGAGTTTGTGCAACCATATAAAATTGTGAGCTTAGCACTCCTTGGTATTCCAAAGTCCTGGAATAACTATCTGGATGCAGTTAATGAAAGAGACAAGCTCTGAGATTGTGAGATACTTTGGTCTGACTTGGTGCAGGAGGAGATTGGAACAAACACTAGAGATGGAGTCTCATCAAGAACTGATGAGGAATAAAACTTTGAGTTATCTGGAAATGGAAATAAATCCAAAGGCAAGAAGACCCAAGGTAAGGAAAAATTTAGCCAGAACCATGGCAAGAAGAAATATCTTAGTAAAATTAAATTCTTTCACTACCATGAGTATGGACATTATGCAAACAAGTGTCCACATAATAAATTCAGTAAGAATCTTGTAGTATCAATAGGAGGATATTCTCTCACATCACAATTTGAGTTGTATTTCACCCTCATTTCTTATATGGAAAGCATTGTTTAGTGGAAAGAAATTTAGAATTTAGTGCTTCATTTAATATATGGAAAGCAATTTAGAATTTAGTGCTTCATTTCATATGACATGAAATAAGGATTTCTTGAGAAAATTATAGGATAAAGATATACAATTACACATAAAGCTTGGAAATGATGGAAGGTATAGTACCAAATGGATTGACACTGTCACCTTTAAGAGGTAGTTAGTCTCCCATCTTCACCTAAATAATGTAATGTATGTGCCTGGACTAAAGAAAAATATAGTTTATGTAGTTGTACTTGAAGATAGAGGATATGATGTGATGTTCAGTAAAGGGAAGGCCTATCTGAAGCATGTTGCTTCTAGACAAGTTAAAAAAATTGGTGTTAGGATTAAGAATATCTACAAGATAGAGGTCGATGCATGTGCTGAATTGAGTAGAAAGGTAGAAAATATTCAGTACCGAGATGTTGGAGAGCTCTGGAATATGCACATGGGACACCTACACCATGGAGCTTTGAAAATAATACAACAGATCACCACTGGACTTCCAATATGAACCCTTGATCAACATGATTTTTGCAAGGGATTCACCATTGGAAAATTTGTTAAATTCTCCTTCTAGGGTTGAGATAGAAGAGATGGAGCCATCTTGGAGTGAGTTCACTCAGATGTGTGTGGACCATTTTCCAAAATATCCACTGCAAAGAACATGTATTATGTGATCTTCATTGATTATTTTTTCCACAAATTTTGGATCTATTTAATGAAGAAGAAATATGAGGTCTATTCAAAGTTTGTTGAATTTAAATCCTTAGTTGAAAATGAGATTGGAAATAAAATTAAATCCATGAGAAGTGATAAAGGAGGAGAGTATGTGTCTAATTCCTTGAAATAATTATGTGACAAAGAGGGTATTAGAAGGGATTTGATTACACCCCACAACCTACAACAAAATGGGGTTGAAGAGAGGAAAACTAGAATTATTGTAGGATCTTCTAAAGAAATTTTGCATGACCAAGGATTGCCACTATCCCTGTGGGAAGAAGCTTGCAATACAATTGTTTACTTGCAGAACAAGATCCCTCACAAAGTTCTTGGAATGATTACACATGAAGAGGATTTCATTGGGAGGAAGCCAAATGCCTCCCATTTTCACATTTTTGGATCCATAGTCTATTTTCATGTCTCCAAATATAGAAAGAAAAATTTGGAGACCACTATAGAGAGGGGGATCTTTGTGGACTATTATGAGACACGTCATATTTACAGGGTGTACATGTGCTCACTGTTGGAACAAGGTCTCCTACAAACTGCGAAACTGGTTTGATTTTGTATATTTTTTATTATATTTAGTCTAGCACAGGGGTTTTGGGGTGGGTAAAAGCCCTGAAAGCATTGTAATGGGTCAAAGGGTAGACCTAGAGTCCGCAAACCATGGTTTGCGAACCATAGGAAAGATTAGGCTAGATTGTTATAAATAGAGGGACATTTTGAATTGTAAGGCAAGAAGATGATGAGCTCTTGATGCGAATTGTGGCTTAGTAGATCTTTTTGGGTTTTTTCGGAAAGGACTCCTACTGGCTATGTGCGTGGAGATCCCAAGTGCTATTGTGTGCAGACCCTACTGCTGTGTGCGCAGGTTGAGTTTGGGTATTGTAAGAAGGAACTGAAGGATTAATGAATGAGAAAGGTTGTTGCGTAGCTGAATGTATTTGTACTGTTGATGCGAATCTTTGATAGTTGTTGTGTTATGAATATTCTGTGTTAAGATGCGAAAGTACTGTGTTAAGTGTTTCTTCTGCATCTGGTTTTGTTCTGTTATGTTTTATGAGAATAACTGTAATGCTGCACTATTGTTTTAGAAGTATATGATTTGTTGAGTATAGTAAGCATAGTTGACCTTGCGCACGTAGATCTATAGATCCAGTTCTGAGATAGGCGATATGGTCATTATAAAGCCAGACACAGCTCTGCTTGGCTTACCTTTCCTCTCTTAGGGTGTGAAAACCTGGTTCCAGCACCCACCCATACTGCTTCGGGTGAGACTTTGACCTGCGCAAGCAGGTCACTGCTGAAAGGGCCAGTAGTATAGGGGTTTGTTGGCAAACCTTAACCTATGAACCTTGGTCAGGACCCCTCGAGCCAACAAATGTTTCCATTTCCAGGAGCATCTGAGTCTATATGGGAGGCTGATTAGCGATTAAAAAGAGCAATCAGAGAAGGAGGATTTGAGTATGATGATCGACAACATACAGAATGTTGTATGTTAAACTAGCCGTTATCTTACAAATGGCTAGTTGAAGATTTTCTTATCTATTTAATTGGGTTATCTGATTAGATTCTTCATCTTGTCTTGATGATGAACCACACTGGCTAGTTTGAAACGCATCGACCAAAATTATTCTGATGTGATTTTTACCGAAAGATTTTCTCACAATTTATGGATCACAGAAGCCAAATTCCTAACATACAGAATGGTTCATCGCTATGTTGTTGCCTCACTTGTGCATACCAATGAGTCACCAACCTTCGAGTCGCAGGAAAAATCTGTCGCTATGAAACTAGAAGCTGGGCCCAGAGAAGATACTTCGGTAGGAGTACAACAAATTCAGGAGCAACTTGGAGCTATGCACATGGAAATTCAAAACCTGCGAAAGGAACGAGGAAAAGGAGCTAGCACAGATCTGTAGTGCATACAATGTCGAGCATCTAGACATACGAAGGATCAGTGCCCACTACTGTTAGATTACATGCAGGTAGGAGGACCTAGTTTGGTGCATCCAGGAGCAAGTGGAGAACCCAACCTATCACGTCCAGGCTCAAGCAGATCTGCACTGTGGTGTGATGACTGCTATGTAGCAGGGCTGCATGATACAAACCATTGCCCCCGGCTAGGTGCATATGTCTTGGAACTGAAGCAACAATGGTGCATATTCTGCTGGTCAGTAGGACATGATGAGTAGAACTGTCAAAATTATGATCTGATGATAGATTGAGGAAACTTGTATAGCGTGCAATCAGACCTTGCGTCACCCATATCTCCCGCAAACTTTGGTGGCTCCCCAGCGAGGGGCAAGGGAGGTCGGGGAGGAAGCACAGGTTGAGGACGCGTACAACTAATCTGTTATAACTGCAGGATAGTAGGACACTTTGCAAGGGACTGCCCAAATCCCACAAGGCAGTCTTGCAAATATTGCAGACAGCTGGACCATGCGACTGAAGATTGCCCAATCTTAATAGCAAAAATGCAGGAAAAACAACCCACCCCTACGAAAAATGTGCAGAGAGTTAAAGCTGAGCTAAGGAACATGGACCCAAGTGTGAAAGTCATAACACGCAGTGGGATGGACACCCAGGGATCAAAGGAAGAGGCTGCCATGGATCCTCTGACCCGTTAGGAAGGATCAAACATGAAAAAGAGACAAGAAACAATGGCCGCAGCTGGCCAGGACTTCGCTAAGGAAGAAGCAGCTACTGTGCAGGTATCGATACACCCCAAGATAGATGAGGGGGTCGAGCCCTTCCTGCAGGCATGTATGAAGCTGCTACGTAACCCAAAGGCTGTAGAGAACCTACAGACATTAATAAATAGATGCGCAGTGTGGCCCGATCCGACCCATGGAACCAAGGATGTACACAAACTATACCGGTATAAAAAACGCACTGGAAGAGAAATGCGGTTGACTGCGTAGATTGGTGACTACGAGATGGATCAGGTTATTTTGGACCTTAGGTCAGATGTGAACGTGTTACCTAAACAAACATTGCAATGAATGGGAGAACCTAAGTTGGAATGGTCCACCATCCAGCTGCGCATGGCGAACCAACAGAAGATCATCCCTCTGGGAAGGTTGCCAAAAATCGTGGTAGACATCATGGGAGTAAGGGCCGAAGCTGACTTTGAGGTAATAGAAATCATAGAAGATGCATACCCCTACCCTGTGCTCCTCAGACTAGACTGGGCTATAGATATGGGGGGTGTTATCAATTTCAAAAAGCGAAGCATGGTGTTTGAAAATAATGGTACACGAGTAATAGTACCATTGGATCCCGTGGAAGGTGCGCGGTATACAGAGCTAGTGTGCGATGAGAAGGAAGTAGATCACATTTACAAGTTGACTACATAGGACGAAGATTGGATTAACCCCATGGTGGAAGGTGTACTCTGCTAGGAAAAAGACAGTAAATGCTTTTCTGACTCTGATGGGGAACTAGAGAATTGGCAAGGCCAGTTGCATGAGGTTTCAGCGCTGCGATGTCTTCGGGTCATAAGGAACTTCTGCTGCATCTTCTCCGAGGTAAGAGACCTGCCCTACTTTTGGGATTCGGGTAACATTAGGGAATTTTTACGCGCATTCGAAGTAGAAGTTCTCGAGGGACGTAGGCTATGGACCCTTAAGCTAGCCCTATGCGAAATACCTGCGTGCTGGTTGGATACTCATGGGAAGGAATTCTGCAATTGGGAGGAATGTCAGCATAAGATGATCCTATGATTTGAAGCTCCAGCTGGGAGACGGATCAAAAAGTTACTTGGGTTAGAAGATCCATGCAGATATTTTCTCACATGGGAAACACAGTGGTGCGACAGAACCCCAAAAGAACGGGTCCACCTGTTCATTCATGCTCTGGGATTATGTCCAGCTACATGGTATGTAGTTGCAGAGCTACATCAGGGCACTTGCCATTGGGAGACTTTGCGGAACGAGTTTCTGCAAACATTTAGGACGGTGGAGGGCACAGGAGTGCTCAACGCAGCTCTACAAAACACTGACACCTTGACTCAGGGTAGACCACATCTGTACATCGCATCCAAATCATGGGGAACGCAGGTACCACACATGGTTGAATACTGCAGCCTTAGCTCGATGGAAGGAAAGGATGATCCCCGACCTATTCCAAAATCAGAACTTGACGGACGCATGGTTGCCAAGTTGTTTAGGCTACACCTAAATCACATTACAACACACCCTACTTCGGCTATAATTAAGGATGTGCAAGCAGCATAGATGCTTCATCCAAGGTCAGTAGATCTATGGGAAGGCCATAGGGTGTGAACGATGACAATCAGAACACTGAACTCTTGTAAAAAGGGAATGTTACCGTTACGGAAAACAGGCGACTGGCAATTAATGAAGCAATTTCTTTACCGTTTTCTTGATGGTAAGTTCCGAGTAAGATTCACCTTACCGTTGGACAGCCACAGGCACTATAAGGGAGAAAGGATAACTCCGACCAAGGTTCCATATCATCTCTGTAATCTGCATGTATGGTTCTGCTGCATGATTTTTTGGACCTTTAGCATTCTGTTCGTACCCAATCAACCCACATCCGTTGCCTACGAGTCTCCAAATTCAGGATCCCCTCCTTACATTTCTATGGTAGTCCCTAACCCCGCAGATGCTTTGGTGCCTACTAGTCCAGAGCTTGCAAACATTACGTTGAGAGGGTATGGGGACGCCAAAATTGATAAGCTAATTTCCCTTTGGCTCCCTGCAAGGATAATTGACTTCGAACCCTGCACGAATTGGCATCAAAGCTATATGACGGAAGTTAATGCCCCTTCCAAACCTAGGATGATCGCAGGATCCAGCCAGACGGGATCGGAAGTAGCCATGAAAGATGTTACGCAACTTCCGTAGGTCACTGTAAGAGCTGACACGGTCGACTCGTAGCTAGTCCTACGAATGAAAGGGCTGACTCACATGGATACTACATCCCCTCGGGGTACGAAGCGGAAAAAGGAGCTTGAAAAGGGGCCCCAGAAAAAGAAGTGCTCCCATGATGCAACGAACACGTTTACTAATGGTGATCTCGAGCAAATCACGAACACACTTTCTCTAGCTATAGAGGAGCAGTGGGAAGCTATAGAAGCACAAAAAAAGGTTGCAATTGACGCCATGTGGATTGAGCTTCGAGACCTCCGGAAAAAGACGGATACGCTGCACCCTACCAGCAGTACTGGGCTAAATGCAAATGAAAGCCGTGCTTATTTATTGCCTAGCACTGTCCTAGTTGGTGCCCACCTTCCAGTGGATACAGAACTACAATTGGACTTGGAAAAGCTACCCTACAAGGTGTTACAAGGCCTCCACACTGCCGTGCTTCAAGAGTTCCATCATCATGACCGGACTGCGCAGCAACAACTCGATGTGGCCATGCCGATCATTGCATGACAAACTACATATGTCTCCCTTGCTATCTCGTAGACGGCATAGCTCGAAACAATGGTCCACCAGCTCGGCACAGAGGTCTTAGATGAGCTCCCAACTACAGTTCTGCTCTGGACTACAGTAGAAGGCTTGGTTGCAAGACTAAAGGAGTCCAAAACTAAAATACAGACCCTCAAGACCCAAATGGACTTGCAAATCACCACATTATAGGCCCAATTACAGCTTGTCACACCTCCGGAGGTACGAGCCCAGCGTGTTGCGCTGGTAACAGAAGCTACGGACATCATTACGGGATAGCTTACCCAGGGTACTCAGTTTCTCAAGTCAGCCATGCAACTCTGGTCAGTGGTCCAGTTCAACCCGGTTCTTGAAAACATAAAATAGGACTTATGATAGAAGGAAGCCGCTTTCGATCAAATTGAAGCTACGTTGCCCTCCTTAGTCCCTACGCAGCGTCTGGCACGCTTGAAGACTAGCAACACACTCCGAGATATGATTATGGATCTCCGACGAATGAAGCATGCCATCACAAAACGCTTGAAGCCATGGGCCAATAGTGCCCTCCAACTATTACAGGATGCTTATGGCGCAATCGAGCGACTCAACCAGATATTATAACGGGTTACTACAGCTACTAAAGGTCCAACCTCCTAGAAGCTTGTAGACATCGTGCAGAGTGTTGCTGCTAAGAGTCAAGAAGTGTTACCTCTACTGATTGCAGCCATCAATACCCTACATGCGCAAGTAGAGACCAGACCACCACAGTGACTCAGGACGAGTCACAAGATTTTGTTGGGGGACTGTTAGAACAGGGTCTCCTACAAGCTGCGAAACTAGTCCGATTTTGTATGTTTTTTATTATATTTAGTCTAGCGTATGGGTTTTGGGGTGGGTCAAAGCCTCAAAAGCATTGTAATGGGTCAAAGGGTAGACCTAGAGTCTGTAAACCATGGTTTGTGGACCATAGGAAAGATTAGGCTAGATTTTTATAAATAGAGGGACATTTTGAATTGTAAGGGAAGAATATGATGAGATCTTGATGCGAATTGTGGCTTAGTAGATCTGTTTGGGTTTTTGGGGAAAGGACTCCTGTTGGTTGTGTGTGCGGAGATCCCAAGTCCTGATGTGTGCGTAGGATAGGTTTGGGTGTTGGAAGAAGGAACTGAAGGATTAATGAATGAGAAAGGTTGTTGCGTAGCTGAATGTATTTGTACTGTTGATGCAAATCTTTGATAGCTGCTGTGTTATGCATATTCTGTGTTAAGCTGTGAAATTATTGTGTTAAGTGTTTCTTTTGAATCTGGTTCTATTCTGTTATGTTTTATGAGAATAACTATAATGCTGCACTACTGTTTTAGAAGTATATGATTTTTTGCGTACAGTAAGTATTGTTGACCTTGCGCAAATAGATGTGAAGGAGATCTATAGATCCGGTTCTGAGAGAGGAAATCTCATCATTATAAAGTTGGATGCAGACTTTCTTGACTTACCTATCCTCTCTCAGGGTGCAGAAACCTAGTTCCAGCACCCACCCATACTGCTTCGGGTGACACTTTGACCTACGCAAGTAGGTCACTACTGAAAGGGCTAGTAGTATAGGGTTTTGTTGGCAAACCTTAACCTCTGAACATGGGTAAGGACCCCTCGAGCTAACAGGTCACCCAGTGGCCCGATTGGTGGGTCATGATCCTCCGCTACAACCTCGAGGTGGTCAGTGAGGAGGTGGTGCAGGTGGGCCGGGTGGTGGTGCCGGTGGACTTGGCGGAGACAGTGCTGGCCCTTCTAGTGAGGGCAACAACTTGGCTGCAGCAGAGGTTGTGGCCGAGCAAGCTCGTGCTAATGCAACTGAAGCACACAATGTAGTACTGACGGCTCAGGTGACTGCTCTTGAGGACTTCTGGGGTCGATTGGACCGCTTGACCTAGGGTATGTCTACTCGAGATTTTATGGATGACTTCGAGGAGGTTTGGTTAGAGACGGTGATGGCCTGCGAGAGGGATTATCGGCCCACTCTACGACGGGTGGCGATCACAATGGCGACAAATGCTTCGGTGTTGGTACCAAGAGCAGTGGTGGGTCTAGGTGCTCCTCTTGAGGGGGTACCCCCTAGAGTAGTTTTGTACACAGGGAAAGCACCCTCTATGAGGATGCTTCCCTTATTTTTGATAACTTTTGTATCTTTGGGATGGCCAGTGGGCTAGCGAAACTATTTTTTCTACTCAGATAAACATTTTTTGATATATATATGAGAGATGTTTTTTGCATCTCTACATGATGTCTCACCTTTTTCGGCTTATGTGTTGTGTTATGCTGATGGATGCCTATGTTTTTGGTTTTTTATGTATGATGGTTTATTCGAGATGCATTCTATTCTGTGATATTGTTAGCTTTGCGATCAGCTGCTTGGTTTTGATTCCTTGATACATGTGAAAATGTAATGTAATCAAATTGTCTGCTTAATCTTTTGGCACGCAAATATTTTCTAAACAAGTGCATGTCTCTGGTCTCAAATGTTTGATTTAGCTGTGATACTACTAACTGGGAATCAAGGTAGATATGCATATGGTGAATGCTCTAATGGAGGGAGTCGCACATAAGTCCAATGACGACATCATATTCTACTTGATTGTTTGTTGATGAACCAATACACATGCCATTTGAACATAGTGGTGATTGGTCATGGTGGTAAATGACCCAGGTAGTGGCGGCTAAATTTTGGGACCATCTTATTACTCCATCAGCAAATCCGAAATAGGGTGTTTTGGTGATCCATGGTGATACTTCGAGCTTTTAACTAAGTCTTTGGGTCAAAAAATTTGAGTGGTTTGGTTTTTGTGTACTCTAACTCTAGGGGTAAAGGGTTTTTGGGGCCCTTATGGATAAAACTTCTTGAGGTAAAGGCCGTTGACGGGGTTAGTGAGGCAAGTCCCATCCAGTTCCACCAAGATGTATGCCCCCTGTCGGAGGCAGTGTTTGATGATATAGGGTCCTTTCCACAAGGTTTTGAATTTTCCTGGCCCTAAGGCCTCTTTTGCAACATCATAGCAGAGGACTAATTCTCCCTCGGTGAATGAGCGAGGGGTGATGTGGCGGTCGAATGACACTTTAACATGTTTCTTGTGGGCCTCGTTGTGCTATAGCGACTAGCATCGATCTTCATTGATAAGTTCTAGTTGTACTAGGTGGTGTTGTAGAGGCTGCGTGTCATTGAGTTCAATGGCAACATGAAAATTTTGGATTTTGTGGAAATCAATGGAAATTTTTAATTTTGTGGAAATCCTGGGACGGGGGTGAGGCAGTAATCCTATCACCAATATGAGCTGATACCATTCGTATATGGTGAATTGTGTCATCAGCATTTGGCAAGGGAAGAATCTCCGTGATGGAATTCTGTATAAGCGTAAGGTTGGGTTCCCCGCTAGGATGGTCGATTTCTGGTAGGTGGAAATTATGCCTCCCACAGAGGTGCCTAAATGTTTCCATTAGTGGGCATGACTATGGTGCGTGATTTTGGCCAGTGAAGATGGTGCATGGTGTGACTGAGCCAACAGAGTAGATGTTGTGGGATTTTATGCTACTTGTTGTTCCTGACGTGGATGCTTGGAAAGGGTTGGTTGTAGAAGAGATTGTCTTCTGTCTCCATTTCCGTATCATTGGCTTAGACGTGTCGTCCTCTTTGGTAGAGTGTAGACTTAATGCGGTTCGTGCCGCTCTCAGCTCAGGGAGATGTACACACTTAAACGTATGATGAAAGTGTGAGCAAATTTGGCAATAAGTGTGTGTGACCTTCTCTTGATTGGAGAGAAGTTTCTAAGGGAGAGAAGAGACTATGCAAAGACTTTTTGTAAGGGATTTGAGTTCTCTACATTGGTTTACTCGGTGATTATTTAGATCACATAGGCTGCATGTTATCCTAGGCTTGGCTGAGGTTAATCTTTGGTGGTGTGTTGTCTTATCAGGCTTGATACACCATTACAGAGGTGGGGACATTGATCCAGCGATGTATTTTTTATGCCACTCCTTGAGATTTTCATGTCTCTTCTCTATGGCATTAATCATGTCAATAGTGGGACGAATTTGCGGAGCATAAGTATAATGTCACTCGTAATGATTACCTTGACATTTCAGGAAAAATATCCTTGATATGAAGGTTCTGTTTAGTTTAGTTTGAGGTTTGATGGGGAACCAGTGCCGGAAGGCTGCTAAATCAGGGCAATGGACAACTACATGGTTCATCTTTTTGCATAACGTACATGATGGTCGTTGCTACGAAGTGCGGTTGGGGGTAACTAGGGGTTCCTTCCTGGGTCGTTCTTCGGCTGACAAGAACATGATGGACCCACTCATCTCCTATGCTTGGGTCATGGAGTTTTCGGTGGACTCGGCATCTATATCTTCTTCTTGGGAAAGGCAGACTATGGCTAAGCGGAGGCTAGCAAGTGCTAGTCGGAAGCAAGGTATGTAGTGACAATCCTCCAAAAGGTGATTGTCGACACATAACAGGCATGTAAATTGTGCTACCCGTAGCCCCATGTAGTAAACCCTCTCGATCGGATACCATCTGTGAATGAGCTCCAAGGCTGTGCACTCTTCGAGGTAGTGGCCACATTCTTCGCATAGCGTCCAACGTATAATGGGAATTACTGGGGGCCTTTCTACAATCCTATGTTCCTCTTGTAAGTATAGGATGGTGCAAGGCTCATCATTGACAAACTGGATGGGGGGATCCTCTTGGTAGGATTGCTCGACCGCATGTAAGGCGTCCCTATATCGTGGTATCTCTGGACAATGGTGGGTATAGTGCCCATATTTTCCATAGAGAGCGCATGCGTGATTGGTACGTAGCGGTTTGCCTTTACCTTTGGTGGTAGGCTCCTTTTTATGGGAATGTGGCATCGAGATATCTGCTTCGGAGCCGAGGAGTGGTTTTAACTCGTCCAACTCTGGACATATGTGGGTAGGGTGTCCTATAGCATCACATATGGCATAGACTGGTGATTCCCTTTGAATGGCGGGGGTCACCATCTTCTTTCCTCTGTTTGCGGTTTTCTTGGTCATGATAACCGGTTTCGCAATGGGAACTTCCTTTGCGGGGGCAGTCTCGACCGTTTCTTGAGTAGGTTGGGGCTCCTCGAGACTGAGGGGCTTTAACCCTATAGCAGTAATGTGGGTGTCTCCTGTTTTCAAAGGGGGAACGAGGTACTAAACTGGGAATGCCAATGATATGTTGGGTAACACCAGTGTTGCCAAAACTTGCTGGGAGACGAAGCCAGATGGGGGGTAGAGGAAAGGGGTTTAGGAGGCGGCGTAGGCTAGAGAGGCTATCATGGCCGATGCCTCAGTGTCATTACTACTTAAGTCCATGTCCTGACTAACCTTGGTGCTTAATGTGGACATCATGCACACCGGGGCCCCTGTGGCATCGAGTGATGTCTCAGGGATAATGGGAGGATTTCCTAGGGATGGCCCTAGGATGGACGATGGTTTGAATTGGGCGAGGCCATATTATTGGTACCATGAAAGACCATCTGCGACTGTATGTAAATAGGGTAGAATTACATCTGTGTTGGTTAGGGGAGGCTTCTCGATGTGTGTCAGCTGGTCTACAGTAATGATGTGATCCTCGTGCGGGAACATCATAATGCGAAAGACGGAGGAGGCTATGGTGGACATGGCATACATATAACTCCACCCGAGGAGTATATTTTAATCTAAGTGAGCATCCAAGACTTCAATGTCTATGTGGACCGTCTTGCTAGCTAAACAAACCGAGAAATTTTGGTAGAGGCTAACAGGGGTCGAGGGACAACCATCATATGCTCGAAGCATTATGACTAAGGGTTTTAGTTCGGGAGAACCCAACTTTTGCAAACATTTTTCGACATGATGCATGTCGATTCACCCTCATCAATGACACATAGGTGAATAGTGATATTATGGATTAACACAGGTATCTGGAAGGCGACCATGGAGGGAAGCCTAGGGGTGGCTTTGTCTAAGTCAAAAGCCATCATGCGCATATCGGCAGGGTCGATAGCACCTAACACGGAAAGTAGGGCTTTCTGTTGCTTTGGGGATGATTGCAGTACTTCCAGTGTAGACATAGCAGCGGGTGATTGAGCTAAATTATCCACGATGTTGTAATTATGGGCCGCTTTGGAGTAGTTACCTACTCGTCTATTAGGTCCCTTTGCCATATTTGGCAATGGTTCTATAGGCATATTTGAAATGGTCAAAGGTGCAGTCGGCACACTAGTACTAGCCCCTGATGTAGTGGAGTCTGGTGGGGTGTCATAACTATGATTCCTTGTTGGTAAAAACAACTCTTCCCTAGTCATGTAGATTTCATGGTTGCTTTTCCTGGAATCATTTGAGTTTTTTTGCTAAGTGCTGACCGTCCCTTGGTGGGGGAAAGGTTCTTGCATAACAACAGGTTGCTGGAAAGTTCCTCCTTGTCCTCGGTTACTCTGAAGCTTTTTTAGCTCAGGGAGATCAGGACAGTGGTGAGTATAGTGCCCGTACTCACCACAAATTTAACAAGAATGGTTTGTTCGCAGAGGTGGCATTTTTCCTTGCTGTTGGGCATTTCTTGGCTCCTAGTTTGGATTCCTGCTAGAGTTACCTCCAACCTAGGATCACGGTGGGCACTGTTGGTTGCTGCCTCCTTGTACAGGGTTCCCTTTTGGATTATTTTTTTAATTTTTTCTTAACCACGTTAGGAGGGTATTTCTCCTAGTTATACTGGTGTGGTTGATTTTGAGATGACTGCAAAAAATTCACCTATGCATTGGTTTTCATAGGTGTGTCGTGTGCTTGGGACTGAGCATAACATTATCCCATGTTTTCACCTGGCCGTTGGGGGGGAGCTCTTCCATCAGTGTTTCTTTCTGCGTACTGGGTCCCCTCAGTCAGAGGATAGGGTCCTCCTTGGTGATACGCTTGCACACTGTTAGTCAAATCTTGCTGAGGCATATGATGAATTTGAAATCCGGGTTGAGACATATTCTGGGTAGAATTATGTGTGTAACCAGGATTTTGACTACTGCTGCCTAGGTAACCTTAGGTCATTGAGCCAATTAATCCGTCTATAGAGTTCGACACACCTAGAAATTCTTGATAAGTTTATAGGCATGGGGCATTAGGCAGGATATTGTAAATGTATCCTAACTGCATATAAATCAGTTCAAGGTTCTGGGCTTTACTGATTGCGTAATCTTCGGATGTGGGGTATTGTTGTGCCAAATCCTTTGAAATCTCCGCCGTCAGATTTTTCAAGAATAAATTTAAGAGGAACCGATTGTAAGGTTTAGCTTTACATAAACTAAGACACTGCCTCCATTCATGAAGATGGTTAGAGTCATGGACAACAGGGGTTTACCTAAAATGAGTCAGTAACTCCATTCCCAAATCATGGTGAATGGGTAACTAAAAGTATGTGAGGAACGCGGTAGTGAGGGCGCTAAAGGTTCCATGTGAAGCAGGGGGTCGCTCCACGTACCACTTTGCGGCCACTCCTGTAAGAGTGCATTGAAATAGCCTCAATAGTGTCGTCGATGATACTATTCGATGAGCACCACAGGTGAAAGGTCATTACATGATTACCTAGGTCTTCCGCTTGCTTGCCTTTGAACTTTGGTATATCTGAATGGAGCTTCATGGGCATGGGAGGCCATGACGGATCGTGTGCGATGGGGCCATTCGTTATCTTGGTTAAATCCAGTAGATTCAACACTACTAAGAAAGGTGACTGGGAGGCTGATGCCATTGTAATGTGTGAAGACACGAATTTCTGGTTAGAACAAGGGTTAGTCTGTGACGTACCCTGATGTGTGTTCAACTGGCTTCCTGTATGGGACACACTCCTCTGCCCCTTGGGGGTCGAGGGAAGAGTGGTGTGTGGTGTGGTATTGGGAGACCAACGAGGGTTCCCAACTATGGTTGCTCCAATGAAGTATGAACGAATGACGGTGGCAGTGTTTCATATTTGATGCTTGAATGGCGAAAGACCTGGAACCCCTCCCTATAATTGGGGGGAGGTCCAAAAGATGCCTGGATAGACGAGGTTTTGTTGGGACCGTTCGGGTGTTGACCAAGTTAGGTTTTGGAAAAATTTGAGAGGATAAAGTATGTGATTACGACAAATTTATGGCCACATACATAAAACAAAGTGAAAATGAAATGAATTTTCCCTTTAACTTAATCTATGTGATCAATCAAGAAACAAAAAATGGTTTTTTGTTTTTTTGCGTGTGATACTCAAAATCCTAGAAGACTTATGCGTCCTCACACACTCAAAAGTAACTGGGCCTTGAGAATATTTCTTGTGAGTGCTGGCACAACGTCTCGTAAGAGCTGGCGACGGCCCCAGTCAGTCGAAGAGAATCCACAAAGGTAAGGGTAGAGGGTCTGGTGCTTGCCTACACCGTCACCTATAGGGTAAAGGATGCCCTAGTTTTTGGCCACTAAGAACCATCGTCCCATGTGAGCGTTCAATTCTTGGGATTCTTGGTAGTCAGCTAACAATACCGAGTATCACCTGGGTCAGGTAGCCCCAACTGATACCACACGCACTGTGCCTAAGCCTAACCCCCTCTGAATCGGGTCTTTGTCACGCTCGGGTTTTCTTTTCCATGTGCTGATAGGTGGATTTGAAGCTCCATAAATACACAAGTTCTATGTTTCAATATGAAGTGTGATCAAGGTGGCTTATTGGATGCCTACCCCCTTGATCCTAACTTAAACTATAAATTCTTTTGTGGCCCCTGTGGGGATAATTTAGTGAGTTTGGTTAAGTTATTTTTTAGGTGTCTTCCTTTGCTTAGTGGGTGAGTGTGTGTGAGAATATGGTGAAAAATATCATTGTTTGAACATATGGATATTAGTGATCCTTTACAAAAGTCCCCTAGTTAAACTATGTGACGTTGTTCCTTGCTCAAATGGAAAACATTTGCAGATAAAGGGCCGCTTTCAAATTTTCCTAGTTAATCTATGTGACTAACTAAAGGGAGATGGTGAATTGAAAATATAGAGCATTCATATGCTTTCCTAGGGTCACCAAATGGTGCAAAGGAAGTAGATATTACTTGCTCTAATCAAAAATTTGGTCCTAATCCCGCAATCCCTAATGCAAAAATTGAACTAGGCTAAACAATTTCTACACTAGAAAATAAACTAGCTTATTCATGTGTGGTCTTGGGCCACTTACTTAGACTAGTTTATCTAAGTGTGAATAGAATAATTTTCAAAACATAAATTGTTCGGAATGCAATGGTTAATTTCCCCCCTACTTAAACTATGTGAAGATTTTTGCAAAAAACCAACTTAAAGGAAAACTAACTCTAAGCCTACAGAAGGCAGCTATAATTAAGTTCTCAGAAGCTGTGGGGTATCAACATAAGTGCTTGAAGATTCATTAGGGGTTTCCCAACACACTTACAAGTAGAAAAGTGCAGAATATAGGGAGAAAAATCTCATTCTGTAATTTGCGTGAAAAAGGCTCTGACAGGTGCGCTTCCCTGCGTGCAGGTCAGTCCTAAACACGCGCAATGCGCTTCTGTGAGAGGAAAATGCGCGCAAAAATCTTGCAATTAAAAATATTAGGAGCTACCTTAATTATTTTTTCACTCCAAGTGAATCTAGGGACTACAAAATGGATCAGAGGACTATCAGCTCCACTCTCTAGCATAGACAAAGGTCTCCTGCAAGAGATGGCACAACCACATGAACTTGAAAACCGTTAGTGGAGTCACCAATCCTGTTGTGGTAGATTTGACACACGGGTGTACAAAATCACACCAGTTTAAGGGGTGTGGTCTACCCCTATAAACTATTGGTGATAGGCAGAAAGTGGTGGAGCTCAAAAGCATATGATCTAGAGGAAAAAATATGTGAATGTATGCTCAAAGTAAACTAAAACTAAAACACAAATATACAGAAGCTATTGAAGAGAGTCAAAACAATAATAATGCAAATGATGGCTTAAAGGCCTCTTCTTATTAAACATTTGATATGGAGAAGAAATTTTACCCACTTGCCAAAGGGCCCCTAGACAATGGTTCTAGGTCCCGATGTAAGGATGTTGGTTTCCAAGCTATGCCTCTGATGCAGTCTCCCTCTCTCTCTGCTGTGATGGACTAGGATTTTTGGGTGGCCAACAATCAAGTCCCCTCTATCTCCATCTCTGGGTCACACACTGCTGGTATTTCTTGGGAAATTTTGGCCAACATAACAATGTGATCACCAATTCTTCATCTCTTGATGGCTTTATATAGGGGATTTCAAATCCTCCTTCCCTCCCTTGGTACATGATGAATGGTGACCCAAGGGAGAGGTATGATTTCATTGTGTGCTCCAAACATTCCTTTGTGTGCTCACATAGTGTCTAAGGAGGCACTGGTGGCTGTCCTTAGGTGGCTTCATATAGGGAGTAATTGTCCTTTGCTTTGTGTGGTCCCAGAAAGCGACATTTTTCCATTTCTAGGAATGCGCGCTTATCGGGAAAAAGGGCGCACAGAAAGTGCTCTTCTCGAAGGATTAAGCACGTATTTTAGCATTTAAGACTAGTTCATATCTGATTTTCTCAAAACCTTAGAGATTTTAAATACTTCTTGATTCCATAATGTGTTCCTTCCCTGTAAATCCTTAGGCTTGAAATTAATTAATGTCATCTTCTGCTGTATGATTTTCCAGTGTTAACATGGGGTATCAACTTTATGACATTTAACCCTCATTTGGCCAGGGTGCATGGTTATATCATTGTCGTTGTTGACTATTTTACTAAGTGGGCTGGAGCGATACCTACATTCAATAACACCGGTGAAACGACTACGTACTTATTTTTTAACCACATGATTTATAGGTTTGGTGTTCCGAAAATGATAGT
Organism: Pinus albicaulis; assembly: GCA_034641835.2. Lineage (NCBI taxonomy): Eukaryota > Viridiplantae > Streptophyta > Pinopsida > Pinales > Pinaceae > Pinus > Pinus albicaulis. The sequence continues at coordinate 634,521,722 of CM076580.1, forward strand.
TACAGATCAAGGGCAGTATTTTCAGAATCATATGATGACCGGATTAACTACCAAAATGGGACTTTTACATGAAAATTCCACTCCCTTTTATCTTCAAGCTAATATACAAGTTGAAGCTATCAACAAAGTTCTTAAGATGATGCTTCAACGCATGATAGGGGTCCATAAATCAGACTGGCACTTGCTTCTCTATGTTTATTTGTGGGCATACTGAACCTCAGTAAGGACTGTTACCAGATTCACACCTTTTTAGATGGTTTACGGTCTGGAAAAAATCCTTCCCATTGAGTGTGAAATTACATCGCTAAAACCAGATATCGAACTTCTCCCTTCTACCTTCGTAGAAGAGGAGTGTATTTTACACTTTACTTGATTAGATGAGACCCAACATGATGCCTCTTTATCCAACGAATCTCATAAAATACACATCAAAGCACAATATGACAAAGTGTCAAGACTAGAGTCTTCTTGGAAGGATATTTGGTACTCTTATATGACCAGGAGATCAATAAGTTAGGCCCAGGAAAGTTCCAGCCTATGTGGCTAGGCCCATACATTTTCAGATGTGTCCTAGCAAAAGGGGCTTACGAGTTAGTAGATCTTGATGGAATTCCACTATCACAACCTAGAAATGGGTTGTATCTCAAAAAATACTATGCTTGATCCCATGCATAGTACACTATGCACATACTGTCTACAGGTGTTTTAAGTGTGTTTGTAGTGTGTTTTTCAAGGTTTCCCATGGTTTTCGTTGATCTGTCTTTACTTTGGTTTGCAGATGTCAACCTCTCTTGAACCATATATTGGTTATGTCGATGGTGCTAGCCATAATATTCAGAACCTATCCTCTGCAACATGGGCCATCTTTGTTCAAAATGGTGAGCTAGTGATCATGCAAGGGATTTTCATTGGCCTCTCTACTAACAACATTGCTAATTATAGTGCACTGGTTGAGATGCTATCTGATGCTATTTCACATGGTATCCATTGTATATTCATCATGCTGGACTCATAGCTCATAATACTACAACTCACGAATATATATTTGGTGAGAAATTTTGCTAACCTTCATATGGTTTTGAGAGTGCGTCTTGAAGAGGTTTTCCATTGCACCAAAACCCACAGGTTTTGGTAAACTTCCAAACCAGTAACTAGAAACCCTAGGGTGGGAATTACGAATTCCATAGAGGTGTTGTGATTACTCCAATGCCCCCCTCAAATGCAGCTTGGGGGAATCAACACCCCCCCTCAAACACATCTCACGTGAATCAAACCTGCGTCCAGGCTCTGATACCATGAATAGGTTTCTCGCTACACCAAAACCCATAGGTATTGGTAAAATTCCAAACTGGTAACTAGGATCCCCAGCGTGGGAATTACAGATTCCATAGAGGTGCGGTGATTACTCCAACACGTATTCTGGAAACACGTTTTTATTTCATACAATATAAACACATTTCTAGAAATATAAACAATTTAGGAAACTCCCTAGCTAATTTATTTTTAGATAGACATTTGCAACAAATGTAAGTAACTTTCAATTCACATCAAATTATATTGAAAGTAGAATATAAAATAGGAAACAATGAATATATATATATATATATATATATATATATATATATATATATATATATATATATATATATATATATATATATATATATATATATATATATATATATATATATATATATATATATATATATATATATATATATATATATATATATGAAAATTTTTGGTTTTAAAAAAATGTGTGCCCTGAGACACATATGGATACATCACCCATATACAAAAAACTACATGAAAACATCTAAGTAGACAATCAGTGGTGCTTATGATATAGCAAAATTTCACAAGCTATCTTGCGTAGTAATCAACCAATACGACTAGGTACCCCGATGGTATGTGGTTGAAGTCGCAATGGAAGTTGATCGACTACGGTCTCATCAACCTCTTGATTCAATCACTCCATGTGGTTGTTGACCTATGTTAGGACCTCTAATATCTTAAGATCCTGTAGTGCATCCCGTCCCACCGCGATGACTTGTACTAGTATCACTGCCTCCTCCTGTGGCTGTCTCTCTGTGAAATGGAGATATGTAGCACCCACTGTTCAAAAAATTCCAATGTCTGCATGAAAAAATCAAATAGTTTAGTCTCGGGAACATGAAAAAACACAGTAAAATTTTTAAAACTTCTTAAAAACTTAAAGGCCAAAGTATCTTACCTGTAGAATCCCATTGATTTCCCTCAGGTAGCACGAGCTCAGGATCATCACGGAAATCCATCCTTGCATAAGGATATTCATCGATCATGATGAACTGTCTACAAAATCATCCAAAGAAGGCTTGTGAAAATCTTATCACTGATGGACGTGGATGTCAGGCCATGTGGTCTATCCACCTGCTCATCCGTAGGACACTCGGATCAAAGGGCTTGAGTACAATCTGCTAAGGAAAAATAGATGAAGATGGAACCATAGCTGAATTTTTTCAAATTCACCTGATTTTCTTTAGTAAGTTATTCCTTCAAGTTGACCAAGACACCCTCGCTCTAGTTAAATATTGTCAGTGCTATAATTCTACCCCATACTACATGTATGATCTTCTTGCCACATGTAATGTCGAGCTTCCTGCAAATATTACTATGATGAAAAAAATCATTCTCAAATATAGTTGGGTCACATCCTTTATGTTAATATTTTCATCCCTACTAGTAATGACTCAAGGTATGCAATAGGTAGCAATGTAATATTTCACCATCTCACCACCACTTCTTCCACCTAGAGGAGAGATGGAGGCACCTAGCTTTGAAAATCTCGTCATAAAGTAAATTTCATTTACCTATATCTCGATTGGATTCTCCCTGAACCTGAACACATGCGCCTGAAAATCCCATGAACGCATAAGGTACTTTAACAACTCCATTTGTTGTCTCATACCGAGAAACCAGAAGAATTTCAACAACCCGTATTTTTTAAGCACTGGAAGGTAGTAGGGTCGTTCATTACAATTAAATCTTGTGCTTCATTCTCTCTTTCTCTCCAGATAAATGACATTTTGTGATAATGGGTACCTGAAACATAAAAAAATGACTCATTAGGTTCTTTCCCATGCAAAAGAACTGACAAAATTTAAGGCAAAAATTAGAACCAACTTGGAAAAATGTGCCCAACACACCCGAGGAGGCTTAGAAAAAGCATTGCACCTTTGTCTACAATGTTACTCTGCCTAGGTGCAACTCCCTTTTTGACACAAAGGGGGTGAATTAGTCCCATGGAATTTTTTATGAACCCATGGGGTCTCAAAAAATTGAAAAATTTGCATGAAAACACAAAAATTAATTGTGGAAAGATAGATAAGGTCTTAGCTCCTACCTAGATCAAACCACACTTGAAATGGTTCCCTGGATTGGTCATAATCATATGCAGAAGATCGAGGGCAAAATGGCTCCAAATATTCGATGTGGAAGGTAAAGTGTGAAATGGTAAAAATGAGAAGTAATTTTATATATTTGTGGTCATTTTCTCATTATTTTATTCATTTTTAACATTTTGACCTAGATATGCTTCAGTTTTACTATGAAACATGTATGTTTAATCCTTCTTGTGGTGTTTAGAGTAGGATGACAACTATTAGTAGGTTTTTACTATGTTTTAACAGGTTATTTTTACCAAAGTGTACACTTTTATATATTTTTCGGAATTTATAAACCAACGAAAAAGGAACCTCCTGGAGTCCTCTTCAAGCTCTTTTCAGACTCCCAAAATATGAAAATATTTTTTAGCACTTGTCCTTTCAAGCTCATAAAATTAAATGAAAACACGTCTTCTCAATATAAGTTTAACCCCTTTCAGGAATGAGATAGACTAACTACAAAAATGAATACCTTAGTTGAAAATGGATAAAAGGTTCTCTTGAGTATCGTTTTCTACCCTTTCGGACTTAAAAGAATATCTACAAAATGGTACATGTGGAGTTTTCTTTTCTACATCTTCTTCAAACTCTCTAAACATGAAAAATATTTCAATTTTTACCTTCACTTGAATTGTTAAAGCATCAAACAATGATGGACTTGTCAAACATGACAAGGCTAGAGCACTCCTTCTGACTGTTCGTTAAAAGTACTTAGAGGGATTAATCCAAAGGATTAACTTACAGATCAAGCATATGTTATCCTCCTCAAGCTTGTTAAAAAATAAAGAGGTATTGACCAATATGGTTTGGGAAATTGCGAAAACAAGGGATTTCATTTTGCTAAATGGCAGTGAGTCGCTCTTGAACGCAGTAATTTCCACTTCATCTCCATGGATATTTGGTTGGGTAATATGCTTGTCTTTTGGTTATCATATCATTTTCAGAGCCTCTATTTCAGTTTTGGGTCAATGCTTCCAACTGCATTCAGTGTCGTTATGTGTTCAAAGGATGTTCTTTAGTTGACCTCTACAACAATACTGTTAAGCTTTCATTTCATGCCTTCCTTTCCTGATCCAGTTCCATATCAACATTGTTGGTGTCTTGTGATTTGGCAGATTGGCATGCCAAGTGACAAGGCAACATGCAAACCAAGCTTTAGAGCTCTAGGATCTATCCATTCTAGTCTCAGAGAGGGATCTCTCAATATTTTATAAGGATATCTCTTGAATGGTTTAGAAGTTGATTTTAGGCTAGTTATGAAGTGTAGGGTTGTTTGTTTTGTTTGGTTGGACAAATGTGTTTCATGTAGTATAGATAGAGCATGGGAATCTACAAGCCATTGGGCAATGGAGTCATGTGAAAATCCAAATAGTTCTGATTGAGAAGGAAGGGAAACCAAAGGGCAAGTCTAACTTGGTCAAGAATCTGTTGAATAATATAGGTGAAATGGGATGAACATTAAGGACTAAGAGTGAAGAGAAAAATAAACCCTTTCACAATGGCTTAAAAGATCCGGGGAATGCCCTATTTCCTCCAGTAAGCTCACTGTTTTGGACTTAATTAATATAAACACTCAAAGAAAAGGAGAAATGCAGACTAAAACCTTCTTAATGAATCATAGGATTCGGGGAACGCCCTATTTCTTCCTATAAGTTCATTGTTGAGCGCTTAATCAACAAGACATACAATTTCATTCAAAGAAGAGGGAACACCTTAGACATCTAGGACTGCAATTATAGGGACCTTCAACACAATAATTACAGTAAGGAACAGAGGGTATGATTGAAACAGACCTCACTATCAAACTGCAAGAATTAATAATCAAAGGGAGATTTCAGATACAATATTCAGTGGTAAAGAAAGAGGAAACGCCTAAACAGTATTTAGAACAACTGAATTAACCATTTCTAAAATAAAACAAACTGAATATTTAAGAGAGCTATTATACTACCCTGTCATATTCAGTAGCAGAAATCGAGAAAATACCTAGCAGAGCAGCTAACCAGGTACAATCAACGCTCAAGATTACTCGGTGAAATATTTCGGGAGCAAGTTAGCTGGAACATGAATGGGGGCGAGATTAAATCATGACCATTCGATCTCAGAGATCGACGGTTGGGATTAAAAATGAAAGTGACGTTGCGGAGGGTAGCGGTATGGCAGAAAACCTCGTGTGGTTTTCACAAAATGAAATGAGGGGAGGCAGTTTTGCACGGATGGAATGCGATTCCATACACCGAGCAACACGTGGATTCTTAAAACTGCCTATTTCGCAAATTTTTGAAATGCTAATCCCCGGACATAAAAATTTTGCGATATGGAGTGTCAGTCATTGGATGATGGGCGACAGATCCGAAGGTGCATATTGCACGATAGGCACAGAGATGCGGGGGGCATGGATGGTGGGACCGACATTTGTTTTGTTGCGTAGCAGAAACATCAAGTGGTGGGGTAGAGGTTCGAGTGAAAAGTTGGTTTTATCGGGTTAAGTCCCGGTCGTTGGATTTCCAAAATGAACGGTGGTGATTTAAAATATGAAGTGGAAAGTTTGAGAGTGAGGGAGGGAAAACAGATGAAAGGGTGGAAGGATGAGTGCCCGAGAGCCGTTGATCTACAGAGATCAACGATTCACATCTATTTAAATCATAACGTCGAGAAATGGTAAAATTAGACAGAAGGCCAGATTTTTGAAGGAGATTTATGTTTTTAAGTGCCCGAATGTGGGGCTAGGGCATGTGGAGGAAGGGGCTAGAGGAAATAAGCCCTCAGGAGCTTAAATGCCTTATAGTGAAAAAGACTGTTTTTAGGCCAGAATAAAGGGTTTTTAAGGCCAAATGAGGGTTTTGGTAGGTTAGGAAAAGGATTTTTAAACCAAATAAAGGATGATATAAGGTTTAAAAGAGGGTTAAGGTGATTTAGAGGTTAAATGAAGGTGTTTTTGAGGGATTTTGTGAGGGAAACAAAGATGAAAATGGAGATTTTGTGGGAGTGAAATGGAGAGGTAAATGGTGGAAAGTGGAGCATTATGAGCAGTTTTCTCTTGGTAATGAGCAGGTTTTTGAGGGATTACAGTGAAACAGCAGTGAAGATTAATTTAGAGGATAAATAATCATCATAAGACTTCAAAGATGATGGATTTTCAAAGGAAATATATCTCTTGAAGGCTTGACAACAAATTTAGCCACCATTAGGTATATCAGAATTTATAGGTGGCTAATAGTGGCTCCACTTGGGGAGGACAAATTGCCTTTTAGGTGTCTAGAACCTCAGTAATATTTGTATTTAGCAGACCAATGCCATTCCACTGGGCAGAATTATTCATTGGACAACTTTTCACTATCCTGCAGCAAGAAATCCATTTGAACAACACTTCTACCTACCCCAAATTATTTGTCCTAGAATTGTTTTCTTCTTTGAGTGCACTTGGACTGGAAAACTCTTTTCCAACACTTTATTTTGCAAACAGAAAAATAAACCTATCTAATGCTACCCTTATTTCTCCATGAGTTTAGATTAAGCAGTTGAACTCATAAGTTTCTCTACCTAACTACTATTTGTCAACATTAAACTGTCTGACAGATTTAATTCTCTATATTCTAAAACAGAAATTGAAAACACAGCCAAACCAGGATTAGGTTGCCTAATTTTCTGTGGGTCCATGGCATAAAGAAAAGCTGCACATGAACTGAAAATTGTAGAAATTCAAAACCGAAATTTTGAAGGATGGAGATCTAAAATTCAGAACGTTCTTCCTTCTGATTGTAACTCAGATTTTGAGTTTTTTAGAGTTACCCCCTTTTTTTATTTTAGCTCTCGTTTTGATCTAGTTAGAGTTGTTTTCTTTTTCTTTGTTGGTTCAAGTTCTGAGCATGTTAAAACCAGTTCTCTTCTTCTCTTTGTCTCAAGTTTTGAGAGTATTTGAGCCATATTTTCTTATGATTCTAGGTTCATATTTTCAGCATGTTAGAACCATTTTTCTTTTATCCTAATCTACCCTACTGATAAGCCAAGTTTAAACAGTTTGGCAAATCTTCTTCACTAACCTATTAGCAGTAATTTGAAATCTTCCCCAATCATGATTAGGCTGTATGATTGGACAGTAGTGCTCCTTAAAGTAGTGGCATTTGAGCTTGCACACTTTCATATTTTCCTTTCCTTTTGGTATGGGGCTATACCTTTCTTGTTTTATTTCTGCCCTCTTTTCCATTTTTATTGTTTTTGTATTTTTATTTCCATTTTTCTTTTTTAGAGAAATAAACAAAAATACTAACTAGATGCTCAAGAGTTGAGCTTTATTGACATTCCTACCTACCCTAATATAACTTGGAATATTTACATGTTTAGCTGATGAACTCTCTTTTCCAGTACAACCAATCCAGTAAATGATTCCATGATTGGCCCTTCCTCATATCTTTGGGCAGGCTGGACAAACATGGCCACTCCTATTCCTTTTGATTCTTAGCAGCAGTGCTAAAAAATATTCTTGCTTCTGATAACACCTTGCTGCTAACAACCTTCATCCCTTCTTCAAAAAATTTCAAGAAATGAGCATATGGATCTTGAAATAATACCTGGTTGCAAATTTTTGGAAGATATGTTTCAACCAGGATTACCTTTTCTTTCTTCACTGGATCGAGATAAAGATTTTCTTGAGAAAGAAAAACTTCCTCATCTTCGTTATCATCTGAACTGGAGGACTCATCATATATTGCAGGGTTGTTCTCTTGTAGTCCTGGTAAGCTCTGGTTTAGTGGACTGTACCCTATGAAGAGATCATCATATCCTTGAGCAGGGGTATCTTCTATTACCTCAATCTTTTCAGGATAAGGTTCCTTATATTCATCTTGCTCAAGAAACTCCTCTTTCTTCTCAATCTCATCATCACAACTGATAGATTGTTGACTCCCAATTATGTGGAAGCTATTTCTAATGGGCTGCATTGCTTGAATACTGCTTTCAAGATGATGACAATGAAATTCATGACATCAATCCACTGTTGGTTGCCCTGCATGATTAGTTTCTATATGGAGCTCATCATCATCATCAGATTGATCAAAAATTGGAAATTCATTAGAAAAAACAATTTCACCAATAAAGCATATTGGGTTATCAATTGGCTTTCTTTTGAGTTGATTTACAGGGGAGCTTTCTAACTCTGTACAACAAATCTCAATAGATGAATGGGCAAGAGTGTTTGTTCTGCAAAAATTTTCAGAGGCTGGCTGTCTATTGATGATCTGATCTATTTCTTCTTCTGTCAAAGGTGAAGATGTTATTTTGTTTCTTTGAGCAGAAGTGCAGCAGCTCTCTGTTTCTTGTGAAGACTGAGTTTGAGACTGGATGTCTTCTTGGGCCTCAGATATAAGGGGTGATGAATCATTATTTGGGTTTTTAGGAATATCTTGAGGAATGTCTTTGATTTCTTGGTTAATTTCTTCCTCAACTGATTCATCTAGGTTCTTGTGATAGTCAAGATGCATGTGAAATTATTGAATGGCTGTTGAGAGATCCTCAGGATGCATATCAACCAGATCCTCATCAGTGTCTAAAGGATGATATAAGGTTTAAAAGAGGGTTAAGGTGATTTAGAGGTTAAATGAAGGTGTTTTTGAGGGATTTTGTGAGGGAAACAAGGATGAAAATAGAGATTTTGTGGGAGTGAAATGGAGAGGTAAATGGTGGGAAGTGGAGCATTATGAGCAGTTTTCTCTTGGTAATGAGCAGGTTTTTGAGGGATTACAGTGAAACAGCAGTGAAGATTAATTTAGAGGATAAAGAATCATCATAAGACTTCAAATATGATGGCTTTTCAAAGGAAATATATCTCTTGAAGGCTTGATAACAAATTTAGCCACGATTAGGTATATCAGAATTTATAGGTGGCTAACAAACATCATTATGATAATTTTGTCTCAATCATGATACCTATTTCGTGTTGTTGATGGGGGATACATCAAGGCTCTTTTGCGACAGATCACTTCCTGTCGACATCAACACATCATCTAGGAAGTTGACTTAGGAACACCCCTTTGGTACCTTGGTGCTTGCATACATCAATGGAAATTTTCCTCGCTCTCGAAGATGGGTTTACATCAATGGCCTTTGACCAAAATTTTTTTTTGTGGTGTTCAACATTAGCTCATTTATTCACACCATACATATTGTACCATGGTACCTTAAAATCCGTTAACATCATCGTTGGTTTCTCTTGTGTCTCTTAACAGCTTACATCATTGGTTGGTAATTAGATGGAGTCTACCATGTTTGACTCCAGCTCATTGATTCACTTGGTTAGACTCATACATTAGTTGGTCATGTGAATGAGATAGAAGAGCCTAGACTTAGTTTCATCCATTCAGGCTGTGATTTCAAGTATTTTACAAAGATTACAATGTATGATGGCCATGATCATTCAGTCATGGGTCCACCAGTTACATCTATGGATGCTTATTTTTATCATTACATGTGTTATGTTAGATTATGAGTTGAGTATGGGTATGCCTACCTCAACATTCAAATTTCATGAGAATTGTATTGTAACAGATAAATCTCACTAGTTGTTGTTGGTACCTACTTGTCACAAGTTAAATCACTGTAGTCATCAGTCACCATATTTAACTTTGTGCTTTAGGGGGGATTATTTTGTAGGCCATTTTATGACATCCAATCAAAGTAAGCCTCATAATGGGATCAATCAACAACTTGTTCCCCTTGTCATCATGTTACAAAAACCCCTAAGCATGTACCTTTCACCCCTCAGAATTTCAACCCTAAACTGCCCTATTTGATCTAGTTTGAGGACCAAATCTCCCTGCAAGCCTACTTAGGTGAGTTCACCTACAGTTTTCTCCACTGTGGCCAATGCTGGTCACTAGAAGGTTTCCCTCCTTTTCACCTGTGTTTGTTCTATAATTCTAGGAGAATGATCGAGATTCTGGAAGCTTCATCTTCTAGGAGTTTCCATAGTTTGTTTCAACTACTTACCTTGGATTTACATTTAGATCTTATCCTACCCTACTTTTGATTTTTCACCACTTGTCCTTTGATATTATCCCTCCATCAAATTTTGATCTAAATCCCTAGAATGGTAATTGGATAAGAACTCCCAACTTACCCCTCTCTCCTATATATTTACCCTCTCATATCCAAGAGGTGATGGTTGGATTTGGAGAGTGATTCTTCCCTTATGATGCTACAGTAAGTAGTTACAATCTCATGCATAGGGTGACTGGAGGCGCATATTGTGACAAGGAAAGGACGAGTTAAAAACTTGGAGGAGCTCTTCTACAAGATCAATGACCAGTTATGGTTGTAATCTCATTCGCTTTACATTAATGAAAAGAATTATCTATTTTCCTATATGTGGTGTTGTTATTTAACTCATTTGAATACCATGTTGATCTATTGAATAAATTATTTATATGATACTGCATACATCATGTCGTTTATTGGCTTGTGTTATCTAACTTTGCAGGATCTAATTTTGGCAATTACAGATGGAATTTGATCTTCCAAGATAAAGAAGGAGTGAAGCATGAGATAGGTTCTAGGTAGGCCTCACTCCATCATCTATTTACTTTAAGTAAAAGCATTAGATTCCTTGTCTCTCTATTTTTCTAGGTTTACCACCAAACCTAGGGGATATACCTTTGTCCACAATCTTAAATCTCTTCTAACATTGTCTTTTCTTTTTTGAGACATGCAGGCTGCCTCAAAAGAGGTTTTCAACCTACAAGCCTACCCCAGGTGCCTCAAAGGAGGTTTTCACATGGGGATCTTTCATTTATTCATCCTTTTTCTCTTAGTATGTTTCATGTAGCAATTTCAACCCTAGAGTTGGCCTCATGTGCCTTCATGGAGGATTCTGTCTTGTAATTTTTTTTTTTTAATTTTTTTAATTTTTCCTTTTCTCCTTTTGTCAGATTGCAGGCTGATGAGGAGACCTTAGAGAACCTCAATTACATTTACCCTTTCTTATTGAGTTGGTAAAATCCTCCTTTAATGAGGCTTATTGTACAAATTTATTTGTTCACAATATTGCTGAAACAGTAATTCTCTTCCTCATCAATTGTTTATTTGGAAAGATCCATTCTCATAACATTTTATACTAGGTAAGGACCTAGCCACCTTGTCATCAATTTACGTTTTAAGTCCAACTTTAATCATACAAAAGGATCCAATCACCCTCTTGAAATGATCTTTCCCTAAAGTTTCTATTGTGACAAATCTTACTTTGCCATTGGATCACCTCAGTGGGTGTATAAATTTGATAGAAATTACAATTTCTTAATATTTCAACCTGAAAACAAAGAATTGTGTCCTTTGTTTTCAGGTTGAAATATTGAGAAATTGTAATTTCTATCAAATTTCTACACACACTGAGGTGGTCCAATGGCAAAGTAATATTTGTCACAATATAAACTTTAGGGAAAGATCATTTCAAGAGGGTGATTGGATCCTTTTGTATGATTAAAGTTGGACTTCAAACGTAAATTGATGACAAGGTGGCTAGGTCCTTACCTAGTATAAAATGTTATGAGAATGGATCTTTCCAAATAAGAACAATTGATGAGGAAGGAATTTTGTTTCTTTTTAATGGCTATTGGTTAAATTTGTACAAGAAGCCTCTATCAAAGGAGGATTTTACCAACTCAATAAGAAAGGAGGTAAATGTAATTGAGGTTCTCACAAATCTCAGTTCATCTAGCCTCTGATCAACAAAAGGAGAAAAAGGAAAAAATTAAAAATTAAAAAAAAATAGCCTAGGTGAAATCCTCCATGAGGCACATGAGGCCAACTCTAGGGTTGAAAACCTTTATGAAGCAACCCTAGAGAAAAAAAAAAGGATGAATAAATGAAAGATCCCCATGTGAAAACCTCCTTTGAGGCACCTGGGGTAGGCTTGTAGGTTGAAAACCTCTTTTGAGGTAGCCTGCATGTCTCAAAAAATAAAAGACAATGTTAGAAGAGATTTACGATTGTGGACAAAGGTATATCCCCTAGGTTTGGTGGTAAACCTAGAAAAATAGAGAGACAAGGAATCTAATGCTTTTACTTAAAGTAAATAGATGATGGAGTGAGGCCTACCTAGAATCTGTCTCACGCTTCACTCCTTCTTTATCTTGGAAGATCCAATTCCATCTCTAATTTCCAAAATTAGATCCTGCAAAGTTAGATAACACAAGCCAATAAACGACATGATGTATGCAGTATCATATAAATAATTTATTCAATAGATCAACATGGTATTCAAATGAGTTAAATAACAACACCACATATAGGAATTTAGAACAAAATGCATAGATATGTAATAATAAAAACCAAAAATACATAATTACTTCTTCAGGAACCCAACCGGGAAAAACCCGCATGCCTTTTTTCATTAATCGGTTGAATATAGAAACTATTAAAATTGCTAGGTGTAGCTATGATCTCAACCTACAAAAGAATAATTGTTCTCTCTGCTTAATGAAAAACTCTGGCCAACACTTAGCCAATTATTTTCCCACCAAGACTCCTATTTCCTTGCATAAATCGTGAGGAAATTAGCCCCTAAAATATAGGAATTTACTCCAAATTGATTGTGAATTTCCCAAGGATTGATCACTAATTTCATGCAACACTTGTACACTCATAACTAGTTTACAAATGATGTAACATCACCTTCTCATCTCCACTTCATATAAGGAATTATAATTCCTTACATGCAATAGCCATTTTGGGATGATTGATCAGTTAAATGACAAATATCTTCATTAGAGTGATGTCCCACTACACTATTGAACTTCACCTGACTCCAACAATAGTTAGAGGTAATTTAAATAAATACAATTGAAAATAACTGAACTGGATTACTAAACTTTAGCAACCACACATGCATAAATGAACTCCAATCCCTATAACTCAAGTTTACTGAGCTAATTGAGTGACACAATCCATGTCACACTAGTCAATTTCCTTTAAGTTGTCCTGTTGATGTGGAATTTCAATTTACTCAATTTGACTAAGGCTAAAGTCAAATTGAACCTTTCTTGTTACATTTTTTCAACACCCCCTCTTAGCAAGAGAGGGATTTTCCACTAGCCCTATCTGGCACCTGTGGAATTCAAATTTATCTCTTGACAATTACTTTTTCAAGATTCCAACATCTTTCTCCTTAGTTAGAATGTATTGTAGCAACATAAATTCTCCTCTGCACATAGTCCTGTAAATGATGATACTAGATATTAATATGCTTGGACCTGTCATGAAATATTGGATTCCTAGAGAGATTAATGCAACTCTAATTATCAAAATATATCACTGTTGGAACCATCTCTTGAATGAATAGTCCCACAAGTATTTTACACATCCATATTTCTTCACATGTTTCTTGGCTTGCAACCATGTATTCATCCTCTACTATGCTGAGCACCACAAACCTCTGCTTCCTTTTGTACCAGGAAATAGTTGTTGACCCAACATTGAAGATATCACATCATGTAATTTTCCTTTCATATGGAATCCATGCCAAATTTTCATTAGTGAAGCATTGCAACTTCACTCCCTTTTTCCTTCTATACAATAATCCACACTGAGTAGTTCCTCTGAGGTACAATCAAACATGCTTTGATTCCCTCCAATACAACTTGGTAGGATTCACCATATATTGGCTAAGCTAGTTGAATACATAGAACATGTCAGTTCATGTGTTCATAAGATACATCAGTGAACCCACAAGCTACCTATAAATGGTAGCATCAAATTCCTCATCTGAAGAAGCATACTCCTTCCTCTAGTTTGTAGCTAGAGGTGTGTCTACGGGCTTACAATTCTCCATGTGAAATATTTGAAGTATCTCGGTAACATACTTTCCTTGAGAAACAGACAATTCCCCATCACACTACCATACTTCCATCCCAAGGAAGTAATGCATGAGGGCCATGTATTTCATCTAAAATTCCATTGCAAGGTCCTCTTTGAAAGAGCGGATCAACTGCTCATCACTTATCAATATTAAATCATTGGCATACAGAAAAATAAGGAACTTACCATCTACCACAATGTGATAAAGGCTCGCATCAACTTCACTTTTGGTGAATCCCAATCGTTTGAGATAGATGTTGATCCCTGTGTACCATGCTCGTGGTGCCTGTTTGAGAACATATAATGCACTCTTGATTTTGCACACATGTGACTCCTAATCATATGTCTCAAATAATTCTTCCTTCTTTATGTAAATTTCCTCCTTAAAAACACCATTGAGAAAGGTGGTCCTCACATATATCTGGTGGATTTTCCACCCCATCTATGCAGTTAATGCTATAATGGATTTGATTGAGGATTATCTTGCAACTGGTGTAAAATTTTCCTCATATTCCACTCCCTCTATCTGAGAGAATCCTTTGGCCTTGTAATTCTTGATGCTCCCCTCAGCTGCATGCTTCACTTTGTAGATCCATCTCGAAACAACCATTGATATCCCTTCTAGTATCAACACCACCTCCCATACCCTTCTTTTCATAATGGATTTATATTTTTCCACCATGGAATCAACCCAAACAGGTTGAGAAAATGCTTCCTCAAATGAAGAAGGCTTTATCTCAATGATCTTTGTCATGAGAGCCATGTAACTAGTGTATCTATCAGGTGACCTCCTCTTCCTTCGTTGTGATGTGGGGGATCCCACATTCTCCTGCAACAACTTATAAACTTCTCTGGTTCTCTTTCTTCCCTCTCTAAGGGATTCTAGTTGAGTGGATGCCTCTCGTCTGCCTCTTGTCTGCTCTTGTGCATGTGGCTTCTCAAAAACCTCCTGAATATCATCCTAAGGTTCCTCCATTGGAGCTATATGCTCCTACTCTAGTGGAATACTCATATCTCATTTCAGAGAGCATCTCATAGCCTTGTCCTCATCGAACTTGACATCTCTTCTTACAAATATCATCCTTAGTAAAGGTAAATACACCCAGTAATTGTGTGGAGTTTTGATGTATCCTACAAAAAATCCCAACTATATTGTAGGCTCAATTTTCCTCCTCGAATACTTGGATACATGACAAGAAACTGAAGCTCCAAAAATTATGAAATGAGACACATTAGGATTTCTCACATAGAAATCTTCCTCTGGTGTGATCATGCCAAGTATTTTAGGACTCTAATTCTGCAAGTAGACTACAGTTTTACATGATTCTACCCATAGATGTAATGGTAACCCATGATCATGCAACATGGCCCTTGTTGTTCCCACTATGCTCATGTTATTCCTCTCAATTAACCCGTTTTGTTGTGTGTTATGGGGTGTTTTCAGCTCTCTTCGAATACCTTCTTTCTCATAGAAATACTTTAAGGAATGCGAAAAAAATTACCTCCATTTTCACTCTTGAGAGACTTCACCTTCTTCCCAGAATCCTTCTCAACCAATGCCTTGAATTCTACAAATTTTAAGAAAACTTCATCCTTATTTTGCATGAATAAGATCCAACATTTCCTATAGAAATCATCAATATAAATTACATAGTACTTATGTTTTGTTTTACAGGCTATAGAAAATGGTCCACAAACATCAAAGTGGACTTGCTCAAAGATTGCATCTGCTCTACTATCTCAGCCATTGAAAGTATATTTGACATATTTCCCCAATGTGCAGTTGTTTCAGACATCTTGTTGGTAAAGGGAGCATTTAGGGAGACCAATGGTAATTTGCTAAATTATTTTTAAGGCAACATGGTGTAGATGACCCAATCTTCTGTGCTAGATTTCTCCAACATCTTGAATTTGCACCTTTTCTGCCTTGCTGGTCAATGCAGCACAATCTCCCACCTCAAGTTTGTATAGGTTCCTGACTTGAACTCCAATCTGCTTCACTTTCCCTCTAGCTATGTGTCTTAGAAAGGATTTCCCTTTAATGAAAATAACATCATAGCCACGATCCTCCAAAAATAATATAGAGATTAGGTTATTCTTCATCCTAGGTACAAGCATAAAATCTTTGAGGAAAATAGGAGAGGCTTTCTCCCTCTCAAAGATTATAGTGCCAATTCATGTAGCAATGTACCTACCATCATCCCCCAATTCGATATGCATATGGAGATCCTTCTCCTCTAAGCCGCTGAAAAACTCCTTGCACCTTGTCATATGGAATGAGGCACCTGAATCAAGGTACCACATACTCACCATAACAGTGCCGACATGCATGCTATTAGGGTGAAGTATAATTTGAATTTTGACACCAATTCCTCACCTATTGCTCCTCCTGAGGGCTTCTTGTTAGACCTCTTGTGCAGACATGTTTTTGCATAGTGCTTGTATTTGTGGCAGTAGAAGCATTTATATTTATAAAGTCTTTCTTCTTGCCATTATTTTGGTTGGATTCAAGTTTTCTCTAGGCCTTCTTTCCTTTTCCCTTATTCACCTTTCCAACCAATGAAAAATTCTCTTCATCCTCAGCTTTGAATGATGTTCCATCCCTGTTATTTCTCCTGAAATCTTCTTAAACAAAATTGAACCACAAACTTTCCTAATTCGGTAATTTTTACCTTCCATTCATAGAGTCCTAGTACTTGTGCCAGGATTTTGGAAGGACTAGAAGAGCTAGGATCACAAGGTCATCTTCTACAACATTCACCCCAAACCCTCCAAGATCATCTCAAACTTGTGTAAACCTCAAGAGATACTGTGGAAAAATGTAATTTTTATGCATCCTTATGTTTCAAAGTTTGTCTTTCAAGACAAATTTTCTATGGTCACTGTTGTTTTTGAATAGCTCAATTAGTGCCTTCCACATAGAAAATGGCGTCTCTTTTCCATGGAGATTTGAGATCACATGGTCTCTCACATGTTCCACAATAATTTATCACCTTTGAAACATCCTTCTTCCATTGGGTTAGTTGTTATGCATATTACTGTGGAGGTTTTTCAATTTAAATTTTCACATATTATAACACACCAGTGTCATCGAGTGATGGGCCTCTAAATTAGACATACATTAAGGTCCATCTAACCTTTCTTAGGAACATAAAGGATATATTAAATCTCTCCTTCTACACTTAATAATGTTTTTAAAGCTTTAATATGTTTTTAGGACGGTTTAGAGATAATTGCATATATTTTCCTAATATTATTTATTTTTGAACAATATTGTGAGAATATTGAGCAAATTATGAATATTTGGAGAAGGAGATAATTTAGAGACTTGCTCCCTACTTCTGGAGGATCAATATTGGAGAATAAATGAAAACATATCATTAAATTATTGAGATATTTTGGAACTCTGAAGAAACAATTCCATTTGGAATTGGCGTCGTTGACGGGGAGGTGTCAAAGTGTGCATTGCTTTCTTTTCTAGTTGATTCATTTCTTTTCTTTCTGCAAAAAAAAAAAAAATGCATTAGGAATATTTCATTTCAAAAACATAAATTTGCATTGCATTAGCATTCTTATTAAAAAAAAAATTAAAAATACTTCTCGAACACCAACCACATCACCGTCCACAATGAAGAAGATATTATTAGATTTCCAATTCATGATACTGATTTCAATGTGCATATGAAGAACAATCCTCCGTGTTTCCTTCCCAAATTCCATGGTATGAGGTTAGAGGATCCAGAATCCTTTCTCCTTGAATTTAAAATCCTTTGTAGATATTATGGTTACTTACTAAACACTCAAAATTTGATATTGTTTCCGAAAACATTAAAGGACATAGCTCTTAAATGGTTCATGAGTTTAGCATATAATTCAATAAGATCATGGAATGATATGTAAAATATATTTCTAGAAAAATATAAAGATCATGATCTTAAAGAAGAAATTTTTAGAATTAATAAAAAAGAAGATGAGAGCCTTGAGGATCTAACAGAGAGGTTCATGTATAATGTTAAGAGTGAAAAATTACATCATTTGGGATTTGACACACTAAAAACCCTCTTACATAGAACAATTAGGGATGGGTGGATTTATCTCCTTGATCTCATGATTAAAGGAGATGTATACCAATTATAATTTGAATAAATTTGTGAAACATGCAAGCACATATCAAGAGGAAGGGAAAGAGTAAGTAAATCACCATCAACATTGGTAACTGAAGCTAAGCTTAGAAATTTGCTTGAAAACTTTAAAACATAAATTCATAGCAATCTAAGTGAACAAGTAGAAATGTTAAGAATGAATAATGAGAAAAATAAGATGTTGATATTTGTGTTATCCGTGCAGAATCATATGCTACTAAATATTTCCCATCATTACCAAGGTTGAAGGAATTGTACCAATAAGGCAATGGAGAAAGTAAATCACCAAAGCAAATCTATTATTTAGCTCCAAGAGGACCATGGAAACCTAGTCAACTTGGTATGGTTCAAGAACCTAATTCATAATTTCAAGCCTATGCACATCAAACTCAAAGTAATTGGAGCACACTCCCTCCTTGAAAACCTTGCCCATCTCAACCCCAAAACCAATCTTGGTAATAATGTTGGCAAGGACCTTATGGGGAAAATCCACAATATCCTCAATATTTTCCTCAATATCCTCCATACCCAACTCCATGTTATCCCTACCATCCACCTCCACCACAAACCCAACCACATCCATCTCAAAGACCCACTCACTCAACTACCTGTACCACCATTTAAAAACCCACACAAGGAAGTAGCTCATCCCACTTACAATGCTGAGGTACAATGCTACCAAACATATCTTCTTGATCTAAATTGTATCCATCTCAGCTCAATAAGAGTATTTCAAAAAAGTGATTCTCTTGATGTCATTGAAGAACAACATTCAGAAGAAGAAAAAAAGAAGAAGAAGAAGAAGAAGAACAGAATACCAAAGAATCATGGGTTGCACTTGATGAAGAGAAAACATCCAAATCAGACGTTGATAAAGTTACATTATGTTCACCATTATATCCTCTATGTTTTCAAGAAAATAATCACCAAAAAGAGGAAGATTTGAATTTCATAGAAGAAGAAGACATCCAAGATGATCCAAATAAGCAAGTGCACTAGGGGCATCACAACTCTATTGAAATAGGGTTCCAGACAGTCATTAAGTTGCAACAACACACTCTTCTTCAATATTACTTGATATCATCTTAGTCAAAGCAGTTGGTCTCTCATATTGAGGTACATGTCAAAGCATATATTTCAAGCCTACACATATGATTCTAGTTGTCATATTAATATGCACATGGCTCCATTGGAAGTATTCCTATACTTGAAAGAGATTTTGTTTTTTTTCAAGTAGAGTGGGATAGAAATTTTTTTTTTTAAATGGAAAAAGAGAAAAAAGAAAAGAACAAAATCTCAGCTGAAAACCTCTTTTGAGGCTCCTGAGATTGGATCATTCATTGAAAACCTCCATGAGGTGGTAATTGGGTTGGAAAAAAGAGAAAAAAAGAAAAAAAGAAAAGATCATAAGTGAAAACCTCCTTTGAGGCGCCTAGGCAGACCTACTAGTTGAAAACCTCATTGAGGTAGCTAGTAGGCCGAAGAAAAAAGAAAACAAATGAAACAATGAAAATAAATTTTTTTTTTCTCCATGTATCTCTCTCTAATGAATGCAGGTGCTCTCCAACCTTTGCAAGAAAAAAAAACAAGTTGGCACCAAAAGAAAAAGTTGGTCAAAATCTAGTCAAAGGAAGTCAAACTTGGACTTTCTCCTCCTTTGCTTAGATGCTCCAAAAGGACCAAGGTCATGCCAATCCATAAATCTCATACATTTCCAACATCCATTCATAATTTCCAAGCTTTTCTCATTCATTTTTCTCATTGTCCTAAAATGCTACAAGAAATCCTATTTTTTCTACAAGAAGTCTTATTTTGAACAGAAAATTGTTTTTATTATTTCTTGAAAACCATACATCCATTTGCCAAGTTGTTTCATAGGGAGATGAATATGGATGATGGTAAAATTCTCAAGAAATTTTAGAAAATTTCAGCGCACATTTTGTGATAAATCGACCTCCATCACATACAACCATTTTTAATTTTTCTCGATATTCGTGCATCCAATAGCTGATATTTTTTATGGGAAGGTGCATGAGGATTATGGTAACATGATAAAACATTTTTAGGTAAATATATTCTACCATTTGATATTTATGGATAAAACAATTCTGCTACAAGGGGGTTGTCCTGAAATGCTACGGGAAGCCCTGTAATTGCTACAGGAAGCCCTGCAGATGCTACAGGAAGCGGATTTGATTGGAGGAAAGGGTAAAAATATCATTTATTTTTTAGAGAAGCTTGAGAGAGGTCCCCCAACACCACCTCCATCACCTATCCACTCCATCTAGACAATTTCATCCTAAAATTACAATTTTCCTTACATGAAAAATATCAGAAAAGGTTATGTCATCAACTTTTCCACCACCTACACCACCTCTTGATGATTGTAAACTTGTCATTATACCTCCTATGACTTTCCATCGATCCCTTAGGAAATAATGATGTCTCAAAGAGGAATTAAATGACTGTTATAGGAAGAGGATTTCTCTTATAGCAGCCTGTATAGTCACATCAAAACTCAACATCAATTTTTTTTTCACCCATAGAGTAGAAGATCCGCCACCTTGAGCATCATGAAGCCATTTATGAAGTTGATAAGAGTGCACCCTCCTTATGAATCATTCCATCCACTCCACCAATAGAATATTGAATGCTGTGAAGAATACTGCACACACAAAAAATTTATCAGTCAAAGAATCATCATGCTATGAAGACTTGTACAAAAGCAAAATATTCAGCTAAAACACTCACATCATGAGCATCTCAACAGCAACAAAATTTTAGCCAGGGATGTGAAGAAGTAGCAAAACAAAAAAAAATCCCTAGAAGACCTCCATATTCAATGATATCAACAATATAACCTCCAACAGCTTATCACATGTAGCTTCAGGATCATTATAAGAAGTTGTTGATTTTTTATAGCATCGGAATTTCTCTAAGTCTCAAATTTTGTGGAGAGTCTTAGGGTATTGGTATTCCAAAGAACGCAAAAACCATTTGTGAAAATTCCACTAGTTTCATGTTTTATTGTAAAAATTAATTATTTTAATGGGGACCCTAAGTATAACTTAGGGAAATTAAATAATTAAAAGGTATTAATAAAACAGAGTGAGAATGATCTAGAAAGTGAAGATCAAGTCATGTTATAATCTTATTCATTGATTAGAGATCTAATATCAGTTGTTGATTTCTCAACAGGAAGACTATAAAGAAAGGCTTGAGAGTCATTTGGAAAGACACACCGATTGAATCTAGATATCGAATTATTCTAACGAAGCAATGCTCTAACGAAGATAAGATCTAAGTGACTAAGTTGCATCATTTTTCTTCAACATTTTACTTCAATATTTCATGATGCGTTCTGAATTAATTATGTAATTTCAATTTACATAATAGGAGAAGTAAACTAGGATAGTTGCAGTAGGATCCATAATATTGTCAGATTTAGGAATTTTCACATGGCATCAGAGCCAGGTTGATGTGAAACATGAAGAGAAGATCTAAGCACTAAAGTGAAGGCCGAATGGTTGCAACATGATTAGATCGAATCCACAAATGGATCGTGTAGTTATAGCCAAAAGGACTGAAGTTTCGAGGTTATCTCTCTCTAAGTGAGTCGACAGAGAGGTAGGACTTCCACTTCGAGATTTTTCTGAGGCGGAGGGAGCAACGCAGAGCCTTCACACAGAGCCATAGGGATGTAGTTTTTCTAAAGGTATTTTCTGGGTAGAGAATCCTCAGAAGAAATAAAAGAGCACATAGTGGGGAATTCTTCCTTAATGAGTTTCTAGTCGATGAATTTAATATTTTTCCAAGATCTAAGCAGTAGATCGGGGAAGCAGATATACGAGCTCCACAAGGAGTGTGTAAGCTTACCTAGTGTCGCGTAGAGGGGGAAGAAGAGGGATCAGCTTGACAATTTTTTGGTTGAGATGGCATCTCATGGTCTTAGAGATCAGGAACAGCTGGACGATTCCACCAACTACGTAATTTGGAAGGAAAGGAACCAATTCCTTCTAGATGAATATGATCTCAAGACGTTCATGGAGAATGTGGTAGTTGTACCTATAGATCTGGATCAACTTAAAAAGTACAAATATGGTATGGCAAAGGCCAAGAGACTAATCCTTGATGGTGTTAAGGATCACATAGTCTCTCATGTAATCGGTAAGAGAATCACCAGGGAGATGTGGGAGATATTATCTTTGTTGTATGAAGGAACTTTTGAGCAACAAAATATGTACTTGGAGCATAAGCTCTGGATGATCCAGATGTAGAAGGGGGAGTGCATTTCTCCATTCCTTATAAGTCTTTAGGAGATTCAAGGCCAGTTGGCAGTCGTGGGATCCACCCCATCTTCGAAAACTATGGTGAGGTTAGCCCTTAATGCAGTCACGGAGGAGTGGCAAGTTTTTTTCAAAGAATTTTGTGTAGTGCTATGCTTCCTAGTTGGGATCATATGTGGTCAGCTCTTCAGGAGGAAGAGTTGAGGAGAGATCAAGTCAAGTGCAAGCTTAACGGTAGCAACAAGAGTGGATATAAGAGTCCATAGGAGGAGGATAATGTAGCCCTCGCATCAAAAGGGCAGCAAGGGAAACAGAGACAAAAGAGAGCTATCTCGAAAGTGAAATGATTTAGATGTGGTGATATGGGCCACTTTGCATCACAGTTTCCTTTGAAGAAAAAGGACAAGGATGAGAAGCACAATCCAAAATTTGCAGCTGCAAAGATCAAGCAAGATGAGTTCACCATCAGTTCCCACGCTTCTCCAAGAGAGAAATGGGGCGACATAGAATTGTAGTTCACCTTGAACTTTAGCTGGGAAGGATCCTTGAGGATCCCACCTCATGGATCATTACCTTGCTACGGGAGCCCATATCAACAGTAGCGGGATGGTAGAGTCTTCAGTGGGAGTCGAGGAGTGATGGAGCGATAGTTGAAATAAGTAGCAGTGCCTATTTATAAATCAGCACAGAGAAAATCAACAACAACATAGCAGTAGCAATGCAATGCACAACAATGCAACGCAATTCACAACAGTGTTGCAAAATGTAAAGCAGAAACAGCGCAGTGCATCAGATGGACAACTCAGTAGTTATCAACAGTCAGAGTCTTTAGCACCGAGGTGCATCCACTGAACACTTGTTCAATTTTTGGGTGATTCCAGTTGCTTCTCTCAGTAGTTGAGTTGCAATGTAGATTTTGTGTTAGCAGTGGCTATGTTAGCAGCATAGCAGATGCATCACTTGAGAGGGACTTGTAGTACAGATGCAGCAGTGCAAGTGGCAGTGTCATGGGTAGCAATACAGTGGCAACAAAAACATAGAGGTTGGTGGACAACTTGTCAAACATCAGTAGCCCAGAGGATGCTTTAGGCTCAGATAAGTATGTAGCAGGCATGTTGTTAGAGCACTTTCCTCGCTAAGAGGGAGTGTTGATTTTTGATAGCATCGGAAGTTATCTAAGTTCCAAATTTTGGGGAGAGGCTTAGGCACTGGTATTCCAAAGAACTAAAAAACTATTTAAGAAAATTCCACTCGGTTCATGTTTTATTGTAAAAATTAATTATTTTAATGGGGACCCTAATTCTAACCTAGGGAAATTAAATAATTAAAAGGTATTAATAAAACAGAGTGAGAATGATCTAGAAAGAGAAGATCAAGTCATGTTATAATATTAGCCGTTGATTAGAGATATAATCTCAGTCATTGATTTCTCAATGAGAAGACTATAAAGGAAGGCTTGAGGGTCATTTGGAAAGACACACAGAGTGAATCTAGAGATCAAATTCTTCTGACAGAGTAGTGCTCAGACTAAGATAAGATCTAGGTGATTCAGTTGCAGCGAGGGGCAGAGACAGTTATTGGTCAGAGGATCTTCTCTGAGACAAAGAATACATAGCAGAGAGGCAGCATGAATAGTAGAGGAAGAAGTGAAGCCTCCAGGAGGTGTAACACAGTCCCCATAAGGGGTGACAGAGGCCCACGTAGGGACTGCGCAGTGTTTCTGAGAGACAGTCCGAGTTTTGTTGGGGATTGGGGTTTATGAGCTGGGAGGATTGAAACTTGATTTTATTAGAGGTATATAAATTCAAAGAGGAGGTGACATAGTCCACAACCATCTCCACACAGGCCTACACATCTACTATGAAGATGCAACACAGAGGGAGCTGGGGTTTTGCCAGTTCAGATCCGGATCAGCCGGGACTTGCAATTTGAGGTAAAACTCACTATATTTTTGTTTGTCGTGATTTCCCTGTACTGGATAGCCAAAAATGAATCCAAAGATTGTATTTAGAAACTATTGATTAATAATACAAAACCTCAGATATATTCCACTGGTTTTCCCGCATTGGATTTTTCCAGGTACTTAGTCCAAAATAAAGGTGTCCTATCTGCGATTGATTTCTTGCTTAGTTTCCTTATTTCATAATCATATTTAATTAAGTGTAGGTTGCTTCAGTATTTTAATTCAATAATTCATGATGCATTATGAATTAATTCTGTAAATTTAATTTACATAATAGGATAACTAAACTCAGATAGTTGCAGTAGGATTCCTAAGATTTTCAGATTTAGGAATTTTTATAGTAGCTTCAGAACCACCAAAGGTAGCTTCAATAGTCATATCGACAACCTCAATATCACCTTCAAAAACACATAAAGGGTAAGGCTTAGGTATGAAAATCTCTAACATCACCCTTCAAATCTATTCCAGCTTAAGAAAATATTAAAAGTGTGAGAAGGAATTTTTTTTTTATAGCCAAAACCAGTAGCAGAGAAGCCTCGACCCTATCTAGAAATTAGCTTCACTTTTCCACCAAGACACACAGACGTGGGAAAGGAGCAAGAAAAAAGTGAAGAGGACTTGATAAAGTGGGTGGTAAGTAGTTAGTTATTTGTGATGGAATACAAAGAGTGCCAACGAGTAACTAAGGGCCAACTCAGCTAACAAAAAATCACTCTGAGTTTACTTTGCATGCAATGAAAAAAAAATAGAAAATAAATAAATAAATAAAAGGTAGACCCACCACCTCTTGGCATGCAAATATTAAATGCTACAAGCGAAATAGAGTTGCTACAGGCACAATATTTGCTACAAGAAAAAAATATTTGTTATTGGAAGAACATATTTACTACAGGAAGGACAAATTTTCTACAAGAAGTTAACAGAGGGTTGTAAGAGAAAAATTTTCTACTAGGATGTTGGATAATGATTTTTTAATAGCTACAAGGTACAAAGAAACACAATAGAGTTGCAAAATGAATGGTACAAGTAATACCCTAGCTTTGCACATAAAATTCACAGAATTCATAGTCTGCAAATATGGGGGGAGGATTTAACAAGAGAAAACCCATCAACATATAGAGAATCCATAAACATCGTGAAGTTCTTACCATTTTCTAAAATTGTAACGAGATGGGATTATTTGAAAGGATAAGGGGATATGATGATGAGATTGCACTTGAGGTTGTAGTCAATTTATAGGATCTAGGTGGCTAAGAATATGAACCAAAATCAAGGTGTTACCCTAAAAAATAGAACCCATTACAATTGAAGAATCACCTGAGAGAAAGAAGCAACCTGAATCTACGTTAGGACTTACTTGGGAAACTGAGATAGGGAATAAACACAAATATAAAAAGTTGAAAGAAGAGTAGTAGGAGGAGAAAAACATGGACCAACAAATAAATAATGAAATAGGCTAGCATACATGAAGAACCACAGGAAAAGGAGGATGAATAGGTTGCTCAGACGATGAGAAAAAGTTTCAGTAAGGGGGTATGACGGGCCTCTAAATTAGACATAAATTAAGGCCCATCTAACCTTTATTAGGCACATAAAGGCTATTTGAAATATCTCCTTCTACACTTAATAAATGTTTTTGAGCTTTAATATGTTCTTAGGAAGGTTTAGAGATAATTGCATATGTGTGCCTAATATTATTTATTTTTGAAGAATATTGTGAGAATATGGGGAAGATTATGAAGATTTGGAGAAGGAGATAATTTAGGGACTTTCTCCATACTACAGGACGATCAAGATTGGAGAATAAATGAACAAAATTTCATGAGATTATTGAGATATTCAGGAACTTCGATGATTGAGGAAATATAGGAATGTGTTCCCTGTCATTTAATGCATACTCGTGATCCACTATTTGAGGGATTTTGGAGGGAAAAGTTTCCTCCTTTAAAAGGGAATGCTTTCTCGTCATTTTTTTATAAGTAATAATTCGAATTGGCCTCTAGGGGCATGTATTTTTTATTCTTCTTGTGGGGAAAACTTGTTTTTTAAAAACTCCATTTTCATTTCTTGCAGGGATGTACTTGGCTTAATTCAAATGATGAAGATTGGTATAAATTTTAGCTTATAAAGCTTGGTCTCTTCCATAGGACTCTAAGTCTCCTTGGGCTTGGCCATCCTAGAAGGTTGAGAGCCCACTTGAACAATTTATTTATGTTCTTTTCACTTCTTATTCACATGCATCTCTTATTTTTGTTTTTCCTATTTATGTATTTAGTATTGATGCTTTTCTTGCTGTAGGATTGAGTTAAATGACTGAAGTGAGTTCTTTTGCAAGTTAGTTACATAGTCAAAAGCATTCTTCATCCTTATAATAACTTTCAAGGTCATCTTCATCATTGAGCTACTTGGATTTGGTTATTAGTTCACGAATATAAGATTTCTGGAAATGCCTTGCAGTGAAATATTTGTAATGTTCTGTTATATTTTAAAATGAGTTAATGAGATTCATTTGAGTTGATTCCACTTGTATTAGGTCATAAAAATATTCAATTTAATAACAAAATTTACCCCATTTCATTCACACTTTATTAGGTTAGGCATTTTATAGGTTAACTAGCTCAAAAGTTCTTGAATTTCCAATTTTTAGGGTATTAATTTTCTGTTATTTCATTAGAGGAAATTTCAGCCTAAAAGTGGCCTCCTAAGGAAAAATCATAAAATAACAGTTAAAATAATAAAATAAGAGTTATGAATTTTGGAGGGAAAATAATAAAACTATTTTTTTAATTGTATTTTTGGATTATCTCCTAATAGGTTTACTCAAATTTCATGTTTAGACACTCGTTGGATGCAGAATTAAATTTCGCATCCAACGAGTACCCATTCTGAATACTTTTTAGAAGACCGACATTGATAAAAATTGGAGATACATTAAAAACATGTGTTCGACACGTTTTTTAATGCATATGGAATTTTTATCAATGTGGGTCTTCTAAAAAATATGCATAATGGGTACTCGTTGGATGCGAAATTTAATTTTATATCCAACGAGTGTCTACACTTGAAATTAGAGTAAATGTGTAAGGAGATAAGCTAAAAATACACTTAAAAAAGTAGTTTTTTCCCTCTAAAATATTTACATTTACCTCTTTTTAAATTTAAAGTATTTTGATTGGTTTACATATTATGACATGGAAATTACGCAAAAATTTCATGGGCACTTTTAGGCT
The DNA here is from genome assembly GCA_034641835.2 of Pinus albicaulis. Classification (NCBI taxonomy): domain Eukaryota; kingdom Viridiplantae; phylum Streptophyta; class Pinopsida; order Pinales; family Pinaceae; genus Pinus; species Pinus albicaulis. The sequence continues at coordinate 634,549,610 of CM076580.1, forward strand.
AAAATTTCCTCTAATATTTAGCACGTGTGAACATAGGTATTTTGGAGTGATTCCACTTGGAATGGACACCTACGAAATCATAATTAATAAAAAAAATTGTCCCGTCCCATTTTCATTTGATTTAATTAGTCATTCTATGAGTTATCTCCTAAACAAGACTTCCTGTAGAAAAAACAAAACTTCTTGTAGAACTCTTGTAGCACATGTAAACTTGACCAGATTTGCTCCCAAAGCTTGGTTTTTGTCTCTTAGATTTGAATCATCACCCCTAGGAACTAAATCCATGATTGAGGAAGAATAAACACCACTTAGGACATTTATTTTCACAAAGTAGATTAGGCTTATTTATTTGAATTCATTTAGGATTTCAATTACAAATCATTGTTCTTGCCTAGGATTAATTTGTTTTCAAAGCAACACTTCCATCTCTGAAATTATTTTAAGGTTTGATTTCATGACATTCACTACATTAAATAAGATCAACAAAATAAGGACACATTTTATGCTACATATATAGTGTCGATACCTCTTAAGTTTGTACAAACCTTAGGTTGATAATTAAAGTTGGTAGCCTTGGGAGTTGCAACATTCTTCTTGCAATATTGAGGCTCATCATTGAGCAATGCTTCCATTCAATCCTTCCGGGATATGAAATTTGAGCTACCCTCCATGACATACTGCAATCTCATATTATTGAAATACATTCTCCCGAACTTGAAGAAAAATTGCTGCAATGAAGTTGCTACTTCGAATTTACTGAGAGACAAGTTCAAAATATTGGTTCTAATGTGATTTCAGGGCTCTAATACCATGTATAAATTTGATAGAAATTAAAATTGCTCAATATTTCAACCTGAAAACAAGAGACACAATTCTACTCTACTAATCCACAAAATCAAAATCAAAATTTAGAACAACATGCATAGACATGCAATAATAAAAACCACAAATATGAAATGATTTCTAGGGGAACCCAACTGGAAAAAAACCCTCAAGAATTTTTGCAATAATCAGTTGAATAGAGAAAGTATGAAAATTTATAGCTCCAGCTCTGAGCTCAACTTGCAAAAGAATAACTATTCTCCCCGCTCAATGACAAACTTTGGCCAACTTTTAGTCAATTATTTTCCCACCAAGCCTCCTATTTCCTTACATAAATCCTAAGGAAATTATCCCCTAAAAGATAGGAATTTCCTCCAAATTGATTGCACAAGTCCCAAGGATTGATCATTGATTGCATGCAACACTTGTACACTCATAACTAGTTTACAACTTATGTTACACTGATTTGTCATCTTCACTTAAGCTGAGGAATTTTAATTCCTTGCATGCACTAGCTATTTTGGGTTGATTGATCAGTTAACTGACATATATCCGAGTTAGACTGATGTCCCACTGCACAACTGACCTTCAACTAACTCAAACAATAGCTAGAGGCCAGTTAACTGAATTCAACTAAAAATAACAAAAATGGATTACTAAAATTTAGCAATCACACATGCATAACTGAACTCGAATCCTTCTAACTCCAATTTACTAAGCTAACTGAGTGACACAATCCATGTCACACTAGTTAACTGCCTCCAATTTTTCCCATTAATGTGGACATTTGACTTACTCAAGACTAAGGCTAAAGTAAAATTGGGCCTTTATTGCTACATTTTTTCAACAATGTGCATGAGATACTACAATATGAACTCATCCAAATCATTGAGTCGAAGAAATGTTTCTTCCTGAGTTGTAGTGATGTCTAAATCCAACTTTGTTTCCATCCTCAAGGTGTTGTATTCAAACTCAATGGACAACATGGCCTTCTTTATATAAACCAACTCAAATGGGTTGAATCTAGTGGTAGTTTTCCATGTGGTATTATAGGCCCAAGTGGCCTCTACAAGTCGGGTTGCTCAATCTTTCCTGCTGCTACTTACAACTTTAGTGAAAATTTTCTCCAAGGCTCTATTTGTGACCTCCAACTACCCATTTCATTGAGGGTGATAGGAAATGGATTTCCTGTGTTTGATATGGTGCTGCTCCACGATGCCTTCAATCAGATTTGAGGTAAACTGAGCTCCTTGATAAGTGACCAAATCCCTTAGAAATCCAAACTTGTAGAAGATGTTTTATCTTAAAATTCTACTACTTTCTGCTCAGTTATCTTTACTGCTTTTGCTTCATCCCACTTTTTCAAGTAATCAATGCACAAAATGATATATATTTTTTTGTATATATGGGGGATCAATTGGCCCGATGAAATCCAGGCCCCATTTCTCAAATGGATCTAGAGTCTGAGGTTGTAGGGGAATTTCATCCTTGGGTGTAGTTTTTCCCATCTTTTGGCACTCATCACATCTAGCAGTGTACTTTTTTACATTTTGGTGTAGAGTAGGCCAATAGTAGCCAACTTGTAAAACTTTGAAGGTTGTACTCTTAGCATCAAAATGGTCTCTACAAGACCCATCATGGCATGTTGAGAGGATGTCAAAGACCCCTTCTTCCCTTACACATCTTCTCAAAATATGATCTGGCCCCAACTTGAAGATACTTTCCCCAATACAGGTGAAAGGGGCACTTTTTCTAACAAATTTTATCTTATCCTTGGAGGATAGATTAGGAGGGAACCTCCCAGCAACCAAGTAATTTTCTATATCAATAAACCAAGGAGACAACACTAATATATAAAAAAGGTGTTCATGTGGAAGTTGAGAAACTATCATCTCCTCATTTCCTTCAGGCAATGTTAGTCTAGACAAAAAAATATGCAACCACGTTTTCTTTCCCTGGCTTGTAAACAATGGTCAAATCAAATTACTACAACAATAACAACCATCTAATTATTCTAGCATTGACATCAGGTTTATTCACTAAGTATTTAATGGTTGCATGATCAATATGGAAAAATAATTTATATCCAATGATATAATAGCTAAATGTATTCAAAGAGTGCACCACAACTAAGATTTATTTTTTAGTAACTATATAATTAAGCATAAGTTTAGAGAGGTTCTTACCGATGAAATATATGGCATAGGGAAAGTTGTCTTCCACTTTTTTAAAAATTGCTCCTATTAATTTGTCTAATGCATCTATGTGGATGTGGAAAGGAAATGCCTGATTGGGACCTCTAAGAATTGGTACAGTGGTAAACTTCTCTTTCATTTCTTCAAATACCTCTTAACATATATCTGTCCAACAAAAGTCTGAATATTTAGCAAAAAGTTCAAATAGAGGTGAATAAAACTTGCTAAAGTCCTTAATAAATCTTCTATAATACCCAACTATCCCAATAAAACTTTTGACATCCATTTACTTGTGAGGGATAGGGACCCTTTTGATAATGGAAACCTTTTGGGGTCAACTTGGATCCCTTCCTTACAAAGGAAGTGGCCTAGGAAAATCCTTGTAATCATCAAGAATTCACACTTTTATGGACTTAGTGAAAGATTCATATCCATTCACTTCTTTAATACCTTACATAGATTGGAAAGAGCTTCTTGGAAATCATTTCAATAAGGGATGCAATCATCCATATAGATTTCAACATTTTCATGCATGAGATCAACAAAAATACTCAATACTGCCCTTTGGAAGGTAGTAGGGGTATTTCACAAACCAAACGAGAGGAATTTATAGGCAAAGGTTCCCCATGGGCATGTAAAGGTGGTCTTGTCCTAATCCTTAGGGCTGATCTAGATTTGATTGTATCCACTAAATCCGTCAAGGAATGAAAATAAATTTTCCCCTGTAAGGCCATCTAGGACTTGATCAATGAAAGGCACAGGGAAAGTGTCCTTCTTTGTAGCTTTATTGAGTTCCCTATAGTCAACATAGATCCTTCACTTCCCATTTTTCTTGGGTACTATGATAAGATGGGACATCCACTCACTATCTCAAATGGGGTAAATGGACCCTACATCCAACAAATTTTGTAGTTCCGCTTTTACAATATCTGTAATGGCATGATTCATTCTCCTTTGGGGTTATCACACAGGTTTTAATTTGTCCTTTATGTAGATATGATGATTAAAAATTGAGGGATGTGTCCCTTTCATTTCCTTATAGTCCCAAGAAAAGGCATCAAGATGCGGGGTTAGCACAGTGCATAGTTTCTCTTCTTTCTTAGATGAGAGGGAAGGATTGATTTTTATAGTTATGGATGGGCTAGTTTCCACAATATTAGCATGGTATCAGCCAAAGTCAACATATCATAGTTCAATCCATGGATTGTTCTCAGGTTTCTCTAAGGATTATTCTATTAGCTCATCAATTGACATGGTAGTAGGAGGTTGATTTTGTAAGAAGTGACCAATAAGGTCATCCTCATATAGTTGTCTATCTCCTACAACGATGTCTTATGTAAAAACTAGGTAGAGGGATGACTGCTGAAGTTATTATTCTTCCTCATCCTCTACCCACAAGGGAAAATCATACTCAAAAAAGGGTTGAGTAGGGGGATACAATAAAAGTTGTTTTTAGGGATTCTCATTCTTGATGGTCATGTTCCCAACCCTGAAACTAATGTAAGCATCAACAATGGCTAACCAAGGTCTCCCTAGAATGAGAGGGTACCCATTAAAATTTGTTTTGGGATGGAGGACAAGGAAATATGTGGGATATTCCTAGAATTTGATTGAGTCCATTATATCCTCAATAACTCCATCGAGAGATACTATGGATCTATCTGTAAAGTACAACACTATAGTGATATTCATCAATGCTCCTTAGAGATTTAGATTCAACATGGTTTCCTCGGTCATGACATGATTGCAATCCTAAGGTTAATCAAGGTGTAGGGGACTACAATATTATTAATGTGTGCACATCCACTACTAGGCTAGCAGGATCCAAGTACTTTGGGGAGATCACCCTCCTAAGAATTGAATCAAACATCTGGCCAACAAAATTGATAGTGGGGGCATCTATTTTTCTTCTCTCATACATTTTGAAACATTCTCCCTTGATGAGCTTGTTGCAAATGGGGACATATTTGATGGCCAGGAGAAGGGATATCTTAACACATAAATTATTCAATTCTACCAGAATTTTAGTCTCTTCTGGGGTGTGTTGTTTAGGTTGGACCAAAATTTCAAGATAGGGAGGAATATTGGCTTGAGGGGTACTATCTTCCTTCTCTTTAGGTGGAGACGGTGGGTGAGCATCTAAAAGTACCTTCCCATACCTACAATTGATTTATTGGATTTCCACAACATAAGTAGGGTAGGATGTTTCCCCATTGTAGACCTATTGTGCCTGGTTATTTTTCAAGTTCATATTGGGTTGGGCAGGCATCTGAGGTTGTTTCAATGGGTTATTATGGGGTATTTGTAGTTGAGGTGGAGGAGGAGGAATTAAGGAAGGAGGCTGGGTTGCTTGAGGCCCCCATCCTTGTGAAGGGTGGCCCCATTGAGGAGGGTGAGGTTTATATGGATGGAAAGGTGGATTTACAGGCTCAGGAGGGTACTGAGGATCATAGGACCAAGGATAGGGCATGTATCATGATGAGTGAGATGGAGGATACCAAGGTTGGAAGGGTGCATTTTGATTTGGATTGTTAGAAGGATATTGTGCACCCTACAGGCCTTGTTATTATGGCCTAGGGCCCTATGGTCTCCTTTGGTTGATGAAGCAAATATTCTCCAAGTATTTATCTTCCCCTTGGTATAAAAATTTCAGGTCTAGAAGAGAGGGACATTTTTCTATTTCATGGTTCTCCTCACAAACAAAGTAGACCTATATGGTTTTCAATTGACATTAATTTATGGGTTGCCTGTTGGTGCATTTGGGGCAAAAAATAGCTAGTTCCCTTTCTGCTTCCTCTTGCTTCCTTTTGATCTGGATAATATCCATTTGTAAGTAAAAAGTGTGCAACATCTCACTCTTGAAGTCTTCTATCATGCTCCCTATCTCATGTTTTATGGTCGAGGTGGAGGGAGAAGAGTTGACCAGGTTTTTACTAGACCTACCTATCTTCCTTGTAGCCCTAGAATGATTCTTGAACACTGTCTTGATGTCACCATAGGCCGTATAGAAAATATCTCTACCATATAGCATATATCCTCCTGAATCCCTTAGAGGAGTACAAGCTTGAGTGATTCAGGGTCAAGGGTACAATTATCCCTTCTATAATTAATTTGGAACCTTTTCTCATCATATTCTAAGGACTCATATGGCCCTAGGGTCATCCTAAAGATATTCCCTTTTGTCTCCTTAGACATACAATAATACCCATACTTATCATTAAATTATTTTGGAATTTGTTCATAGGTAGTGATGTTTCCTCTAGGTAGACTCATAAACCAGTGCAAGGGTTCATCCTTGAGGCTGGAGGGAAACAACTTCAACTTTTGTTCATCATAAATTTAATCATAGGTCCTACAAACTACAACAAACTCGAACATGCATGTGTCAAGGTCTATAGAGGCTAGGCCATGGAAGTGTGGAAGATAAGTGGGGATTATATTCTTCATCCTGGCCTCCACACTGGTTTCTCGGATAGGGAAGAGCTTAATATTCCTATTCTCGGCCTTATTTTGGGTAGGTGATATAGGTTATTCCTCCCCTATGGGTTCTTCAAATATTTTTGGTTTCTCACCTAAAGGATTATTTAACTCTCTTGTGGTTATAGCGGGAAGTTCACAGTCACCAGAGAAGAGTGATGGTTGATTATTTGAACCGGTGGGGACTTTTGGTATAGATTTACCTTGATTATCCCTACTCCTACGAGGAATGAAATAAAAAAAAAAATTTCTCTTTTTTATTTTTTCCTGAATTTTTCAAATCAAACAATGTTGATGCAAAACAACAGAAATATGAAAATTAAAGGAATATTCTAAGTAGAAACAACACATACTTGGAAACCTCCTCGACAATGACGCAAAAAATGACAAGCCCCAGTATTGCAACAAGATTGTTGCATCTACCAAGGTTACCGAATTTAATTATCAACTCGGGTTTCATACAAACTTAAGAGGTGACAATGCTATATTCATAGTAGGTCAAGTTCTATTCATGCCACCTTCAAGCAATGGACCAAACCAAGGAATGAAAATAAATTTTCCCCTACAAGGATATCTAGGACTTGATTGATGAAAGGAAACGGGAAATGGTCTTTCTTTGTATCTTTGTTGAGTTCCCTATAGTCAACAAAAATCCTCAACTTCTCATTTTACTTGGGTATTATGACAAGAGGGGACACCCACTCACTATCTCAAATGGTGTAGATGAACCCTACATCCAAAAAAATTTGCAGTTCCTATTTTACAATATCCTTAAGAGCAATATTCATCCTCCTCTAGGGTTGGAACAAAATTTTGCATCCATACTTGATGTAGATATGATGAGAACAAATGGAGGGATGAATCCCTTTCATTTCCTTATAGTCCCAATAAAAGGAATCAAGATGTTGCATTAACAAACTGCATAGTTGCTCTTCTTGCTCAACTGATAGGGAAGGGTTTATTTTTAGAGATTTGGATGGGATAATTTCCACAATATTAGCATGATCTAAGACATATTCAGCAGAGCATAGTTCAACCCATGGATTTTTCTCGGGTTGCTCTAAGGATTATTCTTTTAACTCATCAATTGGCATGGCAGTAGGAGGTTGATTTTGCAATAAGTGGTCACTACGGTCATCCTCATCTAATGATCTACTTCCTACAATGATGCCTAATGTACAAACTGGGTAGAGGGATGGCTGATAAAGGTCTTATTATTCCTCTTCCTCTAGCCATAAGGGAAAATCATTCTAAATAAATGGTTGAGCATGGGGAAACAATACAACTTTTTTCAGAGATGCCCATTATTAATGGTCATGTTCCCAACCCTTGAACTAATGTAAACATCAACAGTGGCTAACCAAGGTCTCCCTAGAATGATAGGGTACCCATTAAACTTGGTTTTGGGATGGAGGACAAGGAAATCTATGGGATATTCCTAGAATTCTATAGAGACCATTATATCCTCAATAACTCCCTTGGGGGATATTGTGGATCTATCTGCAAGCTACAACACTATAGTGGTATTCCTCAAGGCTCCTTGGAGATTGAGCTTCAACATGGTTTCCTTAGTCATGACATTGATTGCAACCCCAAGTTCAATTAAGGTGTTGGGGTCTACAGTATTATTAATGTGCACATCCACTACTATGCTACTAGGATCCAAGTACTTTAGGAGACCAACTCATAATGATGTTGTTGTAAATGGGGACATATTTGATGACCTGGAGAAGTGGTAACTTAACACAAATTATTCAATTCTCCCAGAAGTTCGGTCTCTTCTAGGGTGTGTTATTTAGGTTGGACCAACCTTTGAAGATAGGGAGGCATATTGGCTTGAGGGGTACTATCTTCCTTCTCTTATTCAATATATCCGAGTGGAGAAGGTGGGTGAGAATTTAGAAGTACCTTCCCAGACCTACAACTGATTTATTGGATTTCCACAACATAAGCAGGGTAGGATGTTACCCCATTGTAGATATGTTGTTCCTGCTTATTATTCAGGTTCAGATTGGGTTAGGCAGGAATCTGAGGTTGCTTCGGTGGGTTATTATGGGGTAGTTGTGGTTGAGGTGGAGGAGGAGGCATTAAGGTAGGAGGTTGGGCTGCTTGAGGCCCCCATCCTTGTGAAGGGTTGCCCCATTGGTTAGGTCAAAGTTGATATGGATGGAAACGTGGATTGACAGGATGAGGAGGGTACTAAGGAGCATAGGACCAAGGAGAGGGCATGTATTATGATGAGTGAGCTAGCAGATACCAAGGCTGGAAGGGTGAATTATGATTTGGATTTTAAGAAGGATATTGTGCACCCTGCAAGCCTTGTTGGTATTGTCGAGAGCCCAATGGACTCCTTTGGTTGATGAAGAAAAGTTGCTCCAAGTCATTCTCTTCCCCTTGGTATACAATTTTTAGGCCTGAAAGAGATGGAAGTTTTATATTGCATGGTTATCCTCACAAACAGAGTATACCTCTATGGTGTTCAATGGACATTCATTTCTGGGGTGCCTCTTGGTGAATTTGGGAAAAATATAGTTAATGCCCTTTCTACTTCCTCTTGCTTACTTTTGATCTACATAGCATCCATATGTAAGGAAAAAGTGTGCAACATCTCACTCTTGAAGTATTCTAGCATGCTCCCTATCTTATGTTTAATGGTTGAGGTGGAGGGAGAAGAATTGACTAGGCCTTGACTAGACCTACCTCTCTTCATTGCAACCCTAGAATGATTCTTGAACACTGTATTGATGTAATCATAGGTCATATAGTAAATATCTCCACAAAATATCATATTGAGGGTCTCCATTACATCCTCTATAATCCCTCGGAGGAGTACAAGCTTGAGTGATTCAGGGTCAAGTGTACAATTATCCCTTCTATAGTTAATTTGGAACCTTTCCTCATAATCTTCTAGTGACTCATCTAGCCCTAGGTTCATCCTAAATATCTCCTCTTTAGTCTCCTTATACCTACGATAATTCTCATACTTCTCATTAAAGGCTTGCTGCATTTGTGCCTAGGTAGTGATGTTGCCTCTAGGTAGGCTCATAAACTAGTGCACGGATGCATCCTTGAGGGTGGAGAGAAACAACTTCAGCTTTTTTTAATCATAAATATAATCATAGGTCCTACAAACTACAAAAAAAACAGCCATGAATGTGTCAAGGTCTTTAGAGGTTAGGCCATGGAAGTGTGGAAGAGAATTGGGGCTTATATTCTTCTACCTATTCTCATCCATGTTTTGGGTAGGTGATATAGGTTCTTCCTCCCCTATGGGTTCTTGAAATATTTATAGTTGCTCACCTAAAGGATTATTTAACTCCCCTGTGGTTAGAGTGGGAAGTTCATAGTCACCAAAGAAGAGTGATGATTTGATGTTTGAAGGGGTGGGGTTTTTTGGTAGAAATTCCCCTTGATTATCCCTACTTCTACAAGGCATGAAAGAATTTGTTTTTTTTTATTTTTAAAACAAAAATTTTTTATGCAAAGCAATAGAAATATGTAAAAGAGAGGAAACTTCTAAGTAGAAGCAACGCCTACTTGGAAACCTCCCCGATAATGGCACGAAAAAAGTGATGAGCCCCGGTATTGCAACAAGAGTGTTTCATACAAACAACCCGGGGTTCATACAAACTTAAGAGGTGACAATGCTATATGCATAATAGGTCAAGTTCTACTCATGCCACCTTCAAGAAATGGAATTTACCAAGGAATATAAAGACCACTCTATTAGATGACTCAAGGAAGGAAATTGCATAGAAAGAGAGTTATTTTCTAACTGTTGAGATTTTGAGCGTTTGGGTAGCATTGGATGTGCTCTAGCTCCCAAACTTTGTGTAGTGACTAGAATACATAAGATCCCAAAGACCCAGAAAAGAATATGGGAAATTCCATACAATTAATTAATTAATTAATATTTTAATTAAGGACCCTAAGTTTAACTTAGGAAAATTGAAATATTAAAGGTAATTAATTAAAACATGTGATGAAATTTTCTTAAGTCACATGGATCAAGCTTTCTTTTAATCTTAGCCATCGATTCAAGATCTAATCATGGTCATTGGTTTCCCAATGAGAAAAGTATAAAGGAAAGGCTTGGGGTAATTTGGAGAACACACACACATAGGCAGAGCACTAAGACCAAGTTAAAATTCTAGGGTAGGGTTTACTAAGAATTTTCAGAAGTGTTTCAGCTGCAGAGATGGGTAGTTTTGGAAAAGGGCATGGTCTGATCCCAGTTCCAAGAATCAGAAAGAAGTAGAGAGAAACATCCATAGGCCACATACAGAAGAAGAGGCAACATTAGAAGTTACACAATAGTTGCATAACGCAAAGAGCGGCTTCAGCTATGTAGGTGCCACACTGTCCCTTCTGGGGTAGTGCTAGGAAGCAAGGGACCCTCCAAGGTTATGCAGAGACCCTTCTAGGGTGACATAGGGTCTACATCACCCATTTTGGGGTCCCTCTCCAGGCTAGTGTAGAGGCACGCAGAGGTTGAAAGGGATGACACAGGGGCTTCAGGGGAAACACTAAGGTGTCTAAGGCCAGAAATTGGTTGAGTCTTGTAAATCTCATTTGAGGGTGTGGATTAGTCAGTATTTTTCTTTGTCGGGTTAACCAGTGTAGTGCCCAGATTTGATGTATTCAGAAAATTACTTAATAATATAAACCCTCCAGCAGACAGAAGACCAGTTTTCTTGCATTGGGTTTTTCCGAGGACAGTTTTCCATAAAATCTTGTGTGTCACTTTGTCTATTTGTGCATGTATGTTTCTGTTTTAGATCTGAATTGGTGAAAGTCTATTATGTGTTTACTTCGATGTTAACATGAATATTTTAGCATTAATAACTTGTTTAAGTAGGAGAAGTATAACCAAATATAACATTAGATTTTTCCATAAAGTAACTTTCAGAAATTTTCATATGGTATCAGAATGATTACAGATCTAGCAGGGTCACTAGCAGAAGACTGAAGAATCTTGTTGCAGAAAGCAGCAGAGAGAGAAATGGAAACAACAGAAAGCTAGATCTGAAGGGACAACACAGTTTCAGAGGGAGTAGAGCCACGCAGAGGTCAGGGTGACACAGCCTTCGCGTGGGTCCACATACTTACAATGCAGATGCATCATTGGGACTGTCTGCTCATGCATAGTCCAGCTAGGGTGATGCAGATCTAAAGTTGTCTCATTCAGAAGTGCTAGAAGCAGAGCTACAGAACTTCAGAATTTTTTGGTGGCGTTAAATTTCTGAAGATTCAGAATTTATCCTAAGCACTAGGTGACAAAGAGCAGGAGGAGATCAGATTCACAGAGGGTCTCTAGAAAAATAAATCTACAGATCGATCATTGGATTGAAGAGAGATGTTTCGTTGTTGATTTGGTGGATTTTAAAGAGAGGAAATCAGTTGTCAGAGGGAGAAGAGGGTACCTTTTCGCTAAGGAACCTAGATCCAAGCTTCAGTAGAGAAGCAAGGAGAGGAAGATATGTTCCGACAAAGTAGAAATGAGCAGATGGCACCTCACAAACTACATGATCAGGAAGACCAGAATCCTAGTAGTCATGGAGGCATACGATCTTACAAATCATGCAAAAAAGGTCCTGGCCACGCTGACCAGTGCAAATATCCTGAAGAAGCATGAGGAAACTGCGGAACATTCCAAACGTTTCATAATGGATGGGGTTAAGGACCATATAGTTCCACATATAGATGAAAAGGAAACATCTAATGAGATCTGGAAAGCATTAACATCCCTATATGAGGGGAAGTCCTTCCAGAGGAAAATTCTTGTGGAGAATCAGCTACGGTCATTCATCATGACCAAGGGAGAAGAAATAGAGCCATTCCTCTTCAGATTACAGACGATCAGAGATAAATTGTCTACCATGGGAGAAAAGGTGGAGGATGATGTGATGGTAAGGAATGCACTCAATGCGGTCATAGAAGAGTGGGAAAACTTTGTCCAAAGTGTCTTGGGTAGAGCAGACCTTCCCAACTAGGAAAATATGTGGGAAATCCTTCGTCAAGAAGAACTCCGCAGATTCACCAAGAAGCAGTACATCACGGGGCAAGTAAGGTGAAGAAGGAAGAGAAAGATGATGCAACCTTGGAATGAAAGAGGTGTCAAGGGAAGAAGAAGTGTGATCTATCCAAGATCAAGTGTTTCCAATGTGGCAAACTAGGACATTTCACCAGAATTTGTCCACAGAAGAAGGAGGACAAGGAAGCTTCTACTTCCAAGGTTGTTGTGGTAGACAATGGGTCAAAAGATGACGTAGCCATGAGCACTCATGAACCATGAAAGTGGGGTGACATGGATATGTAAAGAAAATACAGAGTGGTGGTGGGATCCTTGAGCAACTCATCTCTTGGATCACATCCAAGCTACGAGAGCCTTAAGATAGTAGCGAGACAAGCGGAGCAGTTGATGCAGAGAATCACGGTTGGAGCAAAGACGAATTTGAAGACTGAAGGGAGCAGCACAGTGTAGATGCATCAATAGCATAGCAGCAACAACGTAGGGCTGATGTGACTTCAGTAGCGTAGAATAGAGCTGCTTAGGCAGAGCAGAGTTGCAGCAATGTAGAGGTTTCAAGAGAAGATTGCAGCGCAACAACAACGTAGGATATTTCAATGCAGGGGTTGATTTGACTTCAACAACACAAAGGAAGTATGCTTACATAGTGTAGAGCTGTAGCTGTGCATCATCCTTCATATGAAAGCACATATCAGTAGTCTATGGAGCTTCAGTGATGAGGATGCAACCCAACTGACTTGTCTATCAAATATTGGGCAGTAGATTCAGTTTTTTCTCTCAAGCAACTGAATATGCAGTGCAACAATTGGAAGCACGATGCAACATATAGAGAGGGAGTTGTAGTAGAGATGTAGCAGTGGCAGTGGTAGCGTCATGGACAGCAGTACAGAATGGAAGCAGCAGCACAGTGATGAAGTACAGTAGGTCCAGCATCAATGTAGAGACCTACACCAGAAATCAATGCAGAGCTTTGGGGTGAAGCAGAGTTGTACTAGAGCACATTCCTCACTAAGAGGGAGTGTTGATATTTTGAGTGTTTGGGTAGCATAAAATGTGCTCTAGCTCCCAAACGTTGTGGAGGGAATAGAATACATTAGATCTCAAAGACCCAGAAAAGGATTTGGGAAATTCCATCCAGTTTGGAAGATAATTAATTAATTAAAAATTTTAATTAAAGATCGTAAGTCTAACTTAGGAAAATTTAAATATTAAAGGTAATTATTTAAAACATGTGATGAAATTGTCTTAAGTCACATGGATCAAGCTTTCTTTTAATCTTGAGGTCATTTTGAGAACACACACACAGAGGCATAGCACTGAGACTAAGATGAAATTATAGGGTAGGGTTTGCTAAGAATTTTTAGAAGTGTTTCAGCTGCAGAGAGGGGTAGTTTTGGCAAGGGGATGGTCTGATCCCAATGCCAAGAATCAGCAAGAGGCAAAGAGAAACATCCAGAGGCAGCGCAGAGAAGCAGAGGCAACAGCAACAGTTACACAGCAGCTACGCAACACAAAGAGAAGCTTCAGCTACGCAAGTGCTACGCAGTCCCCTCTAGGCAGTGCTGGGCAGTAGCGGACCCTCCAGGGTTATGTAGAGACCCTTCTAGGGTAGCGTAGGGCCTGCATCACCCATTATGGGGTTACACGTCCCTCTCCAGGCTAGCACAGAGGTTGAACGGGCTAATGCAGGGGTTTCAAGGGCATCGCTGAGGTGTCTAGGGCCAAAAATTCGCTGAGTTTTGTAAAGCCTGTTTGAAGGTGTGGATCAGTCAGTATTTTTTTCTCAGAACAGAAGTTTAGCTGCCGATCTATATTTTTCTCTTTCGATTTAACCAGTGTGGTGCCCAGATTTTCTGCATTCAAAAAAATACTTAATAATGCAAACCCTCCAACAACTAGAAGACCAGTTTTCCCGCAATGGGTTTTTCCGGGGACAATTGTCTAGCAAATCTTGTGTGTCATTTTGTCTATTTGTGCATGTAATTTTTTGTTTTAGATCTGAATTGGTGAAATTTCGTTATGTGTTTACTTTGATGTTAATCTGAAGATGATCTAGGTGGCTCCAGAGACACACATAGGATAAAGAGGGATTATGAAAGTTCAAAAATAAAAGTGTTTGGATTGCTCTCAAACCAGGTTCAAGTTGAACATCTCGCCGTCTTGATCGCAATGGTGTCTACGGTTCATCAAACTGAGCTCATATGCGAAAGTTAGAGGCAGTCAAATTTTTTGGGTTGACTTGCTGACTTGGCAGGTTAAAGAAGTCGTAATTTCGACATTTTCTGGCCAGATTCCGGGTGAAATTGTGGCCTCCTTAATTTGTCTCCTTCGGCCTATTTTCGGGAATTTTAAAAATGTGTTATTTTTTTTAGATAAAAAAAAAATATATATATATATATATTATTAGGGGCGGTGGGCCATGACCCCCGCTGCACCCTCCGCCCATGAGAAAAACACATATAATGAAATTAAATATTAAAGGCGCCAGCGAGTCATGACCCTTGCTGGACCCGATAGCATCAACTGCCACATATAGATTAATGGTTGGAGGGCGAGTGGTGATCCCCTCCACCCTTGAGCTCCGTACCACACATTATATAGGAGACAACAGTTGGGTCGGGCAATGGTATGTAGAACCGCCCACCGCATAATTGACGAATTTTTTGGGGTGTGCCACCCGATGCGGGCCTGACCTCCACATTTAAAAAAAAATCATGTATATTAAAATGGTATGACATGTAAGGTGGGGTTGTGGGGTTGGAACCCTCGACCTCTGCCCAATTAACTCTTCCCTCAACAATTAGCCCAACAGGCTTGTTTGGTTTATCTGCCTGTGCATTTTTATTTAAACCCATCATTTCACCAAGTGCACCCAAGCCAAGGCAGAGCAGAGGAGCACAGATCTCGAGACAGTAATTTTTTATTGCAGGCAGGAGCATAACCATGAACCAATAGTACAGGTAGGCGAAACCATGATTGAGCCCAACTTTCAGGAGGGAGAAATTTTTCCAGTGTCCAAATGGGACAAAATTTTGTCAATTTTTCACTATTCGATGCCACAAATGTGATGGTGTATACAGATTTTCCATCTGAGCTTTATATTTTTTGGCCACTTTTTAAATTGGAGTGGAGGTGTCAGCATTCAATAAGTGAGCGGTCAATTTCACACCTTTCGACGCTATGATTGCGATGGTGATTTCAAATCTAGCCACAGAGCAACCTATTCTTCAGTCACCTTCAGTGTGAGGTATACAGTGTGTTGATTTCATGTAATTCTTTGTCTCTTTGCTATGAGATACATTGTGTTGTATAGATCCATGTTTGATGTTTGATTTGGGATCTTGTTTTTGTCTTGATGTGAGATGTAATTTCTATCATGGGTTGTTTATGTTGTTTGAGATCCCTTTGTTGCCATGTTGGCAAGATACTCATTGTCACATGTATGTTTGATTGAGATCCCTTTTTTTCCATGTTGGTAGGATAATCATAGTCATTATGTGTGAGTTATTGTCATACTGATAGGAATCCTTTTTGTAAATGAGAGTTCATGTAGCGAAAAATCTCATGGAGAGGTCTAGCCACTCCTACGTGAGGGAATTTTCCTTGTACGACAGAGAAAACACCATCCATGTACATCATTACTATTTACAACACTTAATGCAGCTGCCTACACCATCTTGACATCGAGGCCCGGAGACGTAGTCCCTCTTGGACAAATTCCGTTATCAATCTCCTAGGTTGCTAATGCTTGTTATGTTCCACTTATTTACAGCATGCAACTGTTCATTTATGTTCATTAACGCTTTGATTAAATAAAATTCTAACACATCAACCGAAGTAAAAGGTTTTGGTTAAAAGGGTATAAGGAATTTACCCAGATCAAGTGGTATCAGAGCGGTCTTCTTGTTGATTTGGATTGCAGGCGTGAACCATTGAACGTTTGTTGAGTTGATAAATGGAGGATGTCAAAGACATGTACAAGACCATGCTCAGGGTGTCCGAGAAATCAGACATTTTTTACAAATCTTATTAGAAACAAACGTTAGACAACGCTGAGTTGAAAACACTTCTATAAGAGGAGAAGGAGGATAAACATTGATTGCACCTTCAATTTCAAGCCACGATAGAGGAATTAGAAGAATTGAAGCGCAACGACAAAAGTTGTCAAGCAGATCATGATGCATTGAAGAAAATCCTGCAGGAAGAGAAGGAGGATAAGCAATGATTTCAGCTTCAGCTACAAGCCGCGACAGAGGCCTTGGAGGATGTGAAGCAAAATCAAGGCTTAGAGAAGCCTTCTTCACCTGTTTCAAAATTGATAGCTGAAGTAAACAATGTTGTTTTCTCTTCAGTTTCATATTCACCTGATATCATTTATGTTGGAAGTGTGGAGATCGGCATTACAGGAACCGACATGAGACTCCTTACCAAGATGGGGTACAAAGGAGGATGACTTGGCATTCATGGCCAAGGCATAACTTAGCTATTGGAGGTTGTGTAGAGACCTCGATATGTAGGTTTTGGATACACTGAAGGAGGACGCTCAAAGGAAATCAAAGGCAAGCAAAAATTTTTGAACTCACCAGGGAAGAGGATTGATGGGAACACTCTACCATCGTCCCATGGAAGTGCATGTTGCAGTGAAAGAGCCGAGGAAAGCTCTCATCACCATGATCACACTAGATACCACCAGGAAAGGTATAACAAGTCTTGATATTCACAAATTCATTTTGATTATAAGCATGTTTCTAATGATGAACGTAAATCATGGCATAAGAAAACTTGTCATTTTTGTGGTTTACATAACCATGTCATTGTTGAGTGTTGGAAAAGAATGGTAGCAAAAAGGAGGATGAGGCATGAAAAACCTTCTCCACAACAAAAAAATAATCTGGTTAAGCAGGTCTAGAAGAAGAATACCTTTTGCAACCATTGAAACCAAAATGGTCATCAAAGAGCCATGTGTTTGAGGCTCCATCTAGAGCAGCACCTTAGGGATGAAGCGTCGGTGCATGAATTGGTCGAAACAGATGTTCGACAAGCAAGAGCACCACAGGGAGATGATCCATTCACTTTGATAAGTGAGGGATGGTTTTTATAGATGTGGTAGTGTGTCATGGCCGTGCTTGTAAATCATGTGTTTCATTCTAACAGTAAAAGTGATGATGTGTTTTTCAATCACTTGTTCTCCAACAATGATATTTTTTGCCTTTTCTTGTAAATCATATGATGCATTTCTTTCATGTAAAAGTGATGATGTGTTTTCCATCACTTCGAAATGAGACAATGATTTTTTTTTTCTTGTAATGATAGCTGGGGTGTGATTTCCATTTTGATGTAAGCTTGACCAATGCATATGTGTTATAAACTCATGGCAAGTATGGAAATGTTTGGGTCATAGTTAGTCAAATTTGAGCATGTAATTTTCAATACATTGAACTATAGGTTTTGTAGAGGATGCAGGTGTCACCTCATTGCTTAAGGCTCCGAAGAACAAAGGTCAAGGAGATGGAAGGGTGACCTTTTTCAGGACACTTGTGGTCTAGACATAGTACACAGTAGTTTCATATTCTTGTTGATTCTTTTGGAGGACCAAAAGCTCCTCAGTGAGGAGGAATGATCCAGGTGGCTCTAGAGACAGACACATGACAAAGAGGGCTTATGAAAGCTCAAAAACAAAAGTGTTTGGATTTCTCTCGAACCAGGTTCAAGTTGAAGATATCGTTTACTTGATCGCAATGGTGCGAACGATTCGTCAAACTGAGATCGTATGCGAAAGTTAGAGGTGGTAAAATTTTATGGGTTGACTTGGAGAATTGGCAGGTTAAAGAAGGTGCAATTTTGACCTTTTCCAGCCACCAGATTCTGGTCAGCTCCAGCCAAATTCTAGGCAAAATTGTGGCCTCCTTAATTTTTCTCCTTTGGCCTATTTTTGGGTGTTTTAAAAATGTGTTATTTCTTTAAATAAAACAAAAAATATATATTATTAGCGGCAACGGGTCATGACCCCCACCGCACCCTCTGCCCATGAGAACAACACATATAAAAAAATTAAATATTAAATGGGCCAATGGGTCATCACCCTCGTCGGACCCCATGACACCGACTGCCACATATAGATTAATGGTTGGGGGGTGGGTGGTGAACCCCACCACCCCCGAGATCTGCACCACACATTATATAGGAGACAACGGTTGGGTCGGGTCATGGGATGCGAACCCACCCATTACATCCAATCAACCTATGCATCCACACCACATAACCGGTGGAGGTTTGGGGGCGGGCTGCCCCATGTGAGCCTGATTTCCACATTAAAAAAAAAAAAATCGTGTATATTAAAATAGTATGCCATGTAAGGTGGGGTCGTTGGGGTTGGAATCCCTGACCTCCACCCAATTAACTCTACCCTTAGCCGTTAGCCCAACGGGCTTGTTTGGTTTATCCTCCCATGCATCTTTATTTAAACCAGTCATTTCACCAAGTGCGCCCAAGCCAATGCAGAGTGAAGGAGCATGGATCCCAAGACAATAATTTTTTATTGCAGGCAGGTGCAAAACCATGAGCCAGTAGTACATGCAGGCAGAACCATGATTGAGCCCAACTTTCTAAAGGGCGAAATTTTGCCATTGTCTAAATGGGACAAACTTTATGTCGATTTTTCATTGTTTGATGCCACGAATCTGATGGTGTATTCAGATTTTCCATCTAAGCTTTATATTTTTTGGCCACTTTTCAAAGTGCAATGTAGGTGTTAGCATTCAGTGAGTGAGCATTCAATTTCACACCTTTCGACACCACGATTGCAATGGTGATTTCAGATGCAACAGTGGAGTAGCCTATTCTTCATTCATCTTCAGTGTGAGGTATATGATGTGTTGATTTCATGTACTTCTTTGTCTCTTTCCTATGAGATACATTGTGATATATAGATCCATGTTTGATGCTTGATGTGGGATCTTGTTTTTTGTCTTGATGTGAGATGTAATTTTTATCATGGATTGTTTATGTTGTTTGAGATCCCTTTGTTGCCATGTTGGCGGGATACTCATTGTCACATGTATGTTTGATTGAGATCCCTTTGTTTCCATGTTGGTGTGATACTCATAGTCATTATGTGTGAGTTATTGTCATACTGATAGGAGTCCTTTTTGTAAATGAGAGTTCCTGTAGCGGAACATCTCATGGAGAGGTCCAGCCACTCCTGCGTGAGGGCATTTTCCTTGTACAATAGAGAAAACGTCATCCATGTACACCATCACTATTTACAGCACTTAACGCAGTGGCCTACACCATCTTGACATCGAGGCCCATAGACGTAGTCCCTCCTGGATGAACTCCATTATCAATCTCCTAGGTTGCTAATTCTTGTTATGTTCCTCTTCTTTACAGCATGCATATGTTCATTTATGTTCATTAACGCTTTGATTAAATGCAATTCTAACACATCTACCGAATTAAAAGTCTTGGTTAAAAGGGTATCATGGATTTACTCGGATCAGAAGATTTAAGCATTAATAACTTGTTTAAGTAGGATAAGTATAACCAGATCTAACAGTAGATTTTTGCATAAATTAACTTTCATAAATTTTCACACTAATTGCATAAATAGAGATATTGTTCTATTTGCAAAAGGAGTGAAGTTGTTACTTGTTCAAATGTAAATGCTAACCCTAGTTGTAGGAATGGAAAGGTTATACTACTTGTAGAAATGGAAACATTATTCTACGTGCAAAATGTAAATTCTATGCTACTTGGAGGAATGTAAACATTAATCTAATTGAAAAATGGAAAATTTGCATGAAAAGGGAAACTAACCTACACAATAACAATGCTTGCAATTGAAACACTAATAAAAGCATGAATTCAAGATAAACAATCCTAGTCTACCTTGCATGGATAAATAAATCTTTAATCACTATGCTCAAAGAGATTATATTTAGTGACAAAGTTCATTAGGCATTCCATGAGGCAATCAAGAAGATCATTACTATATCTCTAAATTCATAAATCTGTCCACCAACCCTAATTACATAATTGTGTTGTAGTGAAGAAAAGGCAAGTCTTAAGTGGTCTTTGGTCTTCCTGAATCATAGTTTCATAGCCTAGGGGACATTATTCAAGGCTAAGAGGAAAAAATCAAGCTTTTGTAGCAAATTTTGTAGGTTTACAATGTGCTACAAGATTGCTACAAGATGTTACGGGATTGCCTTGTTTTTCTACAAGATGGGATTTGTGAGCATTCTAAGGGTGGAAAAGGTGATATAAAGGTGGGAAAGGATAGATAAAGGTATATGTACGTTGTCTGAATATTTTTACAATATTAGCACCTCTTAGAGGCCCATATTTCACAAAAAAAAATGCACATGATGTCCTAGATCCTCTGGGTTGGGCGCCAACCCAAGGGGTCTCAACCCTCTGAAAAAAAAAATGGAAGATAACAGTAAGCTTTTCATTAACCTAAAAAAAAATTCAAATACATCATGTAGAGGAGATTAAAATGACATTCTCAAGCTCCTAGCTCTTAGTAGCTCCTAACTGGTCCAAAATTTTGAATCCTATAGAGCCCTTAAGCTTGCTTATTTATAAAAAAAATGATGGAGGGGAAATCTCCTTGGAAATAAGACCGATTCCATCCAAAATCTCTAAAAGAGTGGATATATATCACTTAGAGCCTCATAATTCCTTCAGTGCATCAACTGCTAATAGATCCTCGAGCTAAAGGTGATTGATTTTAGGGGTCAAATCGAGTTTTAGCTTCCTCCAATGTACCTTTGCATAGTAAATGTACTCAAAAACACTCTTTTCTTTCAAATTAACCACATTAGGCTATGAAGTATGAAAAACATCCTTTAGTCTCCATATTAAGCACATTGTAGTAAAAAAGATGTTAATAAATGTGAGAAAAGAGGAAATTATAGGCTTGATTATGGAAAAATGGGTCTTATGATATAAGGCTATGGATGGAGCCCATCACCACAATTATAACGTATTGTCTTAAACCAATTTTTTAGTGACATAATATGCAAGGATACATTTTATTTTTTGCATGGAATATAGATTCACGATGCAAGTTATTTAGGTCACAAGGTTTTACATTCCATTAGGACTCATATCATCCCTACAGTTACACTCAAGCTAGAATTATCCAAATCATATGGGAGGGTCAACTGGAATTTTCTTCCTTTGTTCTTGCAAAAAATAGGTATGGGTCTTAACACAGTGAATTGGTTTATGGGGTGTTTATAATCGGGTTCTTTCATTGTCTCACAAATGAGGATTATTTTCCTTTCTTCAAGGGTTATCATGGTTTGAGGCAAGGTTTCCCTCTCCCCCCTATTCTCTTTATATTGGTGGAATAAGTTCTTAGGAAATTGATCCATGAGGAAATTTCCATGACATCCTTTTAGGGCATAGAAGTGACAATAAGGTACCATATCTCTCATATATTATTTATGGATGGAATTATTGTATTTTTAGCTAGTGTGTTCAGGGAATTGAAACCTATAAATACCATTATTGACTTATTCTACTCAACCATTGGTATTCTAATCAATGTAGACAATTCCTATTTTATTTTCCATGCAATTACTGGTTCTGATAGCCACTCAAGCAAGTATCTCTTTCCCCTTCCCTAAAATTTCCCTCAAGGATGGTTTCAAGTATTTAGGTTTTATCTTAAATCCAATTAGCTACACTTCCACTCACTAGTTGTGGATATTTAAGAATATTTGATCACATTTTGGTTCAATTTTCTCCCTTTTAGAGGTGGTGAAATGATTTTGATTAAGGTTTTCTTTGAAAGTATCCTTGTATATTGATGTTCAATTTCATATATCCCAAAAGGAGTTCTCTCTAAAATATGCTATACATGTTTTCATTTTCTGTGGTCAAGTGCAAGGCAATCCAGAGGCATATCATTGGTCAAATGTGACAAAATTTCACTCCTAAGGAAATTGGGAGGCTGGGGTTTCAAAAATGTTTTTCTCTTCAACAAAGCCTTGAAAACACATAGTTTGTGGTATCTAGTGCAAAATTTATCTTTATGGAGAAGGATCATCAAAGCAAAGTATCTCCCTTCCTTATCTTTTAAGGATTGGCTCAAGCAACCTCACAAATCGTTTAAGGTATCCAATGTATGGAAATATTTTCTTTTTTCATTCCCCTTATTTGGGATTGGACTTATGGCACATAGAGTGTGGATCAAAGGTAAAGTTGGACCTAAACCCTTTGCTTGAGTTTTGGAGTGAGTTGGATTTTCAAATTATTTAATTAATCAGCTTCATCATACAAGAGTTTTCATCTTAGCATATGTTAAGGCTAAAAATACACAAGAATTGGGACGAATTGGTTGTAAATTCACTGCAACTTTGGGACGAATTGGCTGGAAATTTACTGCTAAACTATGCTAGGATTTATTTTTTCAATATTTTTTTCACTAGTGAAAAATTGGTGGTGGAGCTCTCAATCGAGAATATATGCTCGTATGAAATGAAAAATATCATTTTTCCTGGACCTAAACTGTTGATCAGTGATTGTCATTGATGTCAACCCAAGTAGCACTAGGGGCTACCCCGATCTTGCATAGGAATTTTGACTTGAAAATTTACTCTATTCTGAGTCAAAGATATTTTGTATGGTTTCTACTTGTCAGTATGTTTCCGTTGATATATGGCATGCCACGTAATTCTTCACGGTTTGAGAGATATTCATGTTTGAAGTTAGTAACCACAGTTAGTGGGCTAAAACCCCATGGGGTTGTGGCATGACACTAATCATTGTTTGTGGTCATTTAATTGTAAATAATTAATAATTTTTTTAGCTCCTAAAATCCCTCCAATGTTCACTTGCTGAAGACCCTCTCAACCTAATCATTTATATAAATTGTGACCCTCATATCCTCCTTATGTAAGAATTTCACTACTTATAACATGCCATCGTGGAATTTTCGCTATAAATTTTTTTCTGCGAAGCTTTAGATGCTGAAACAAAAAACCCATTTGGGTGAATTCCCGATAAAGCGTGTGTCCAAATTTGAGATATTGGTTTGCTATATTTTCGGATATATGATTTGAGGAAGTTAGGGTTTTGCAGGCTCCCAAACTTCATGTCAAACAAGAGACCTTGGGAAAATATTCATAAATTTATCTCTGAGAATTCGATTCAAAATTCATAAAAAGTGAAAGAAAGATGATGGGTTGTAGTTTGTTTTGTATCATTTTCAAGACCAAAGGTTAAAACAGTGACATGTGGCACTTCATACAAGTTCACTCTAGTGAACTAGTCTATAATTAGGTCATCATAGGAGATTGGGCATAACTATTTCTTGAAGAATCCAATGTTGATCAGACCTACAGGGTTGGAAAGAGGACTTAGAGGGCTACCACAAGATGAAATTGCATACCTTTGAGATATGAAATTATACAAATACAACAGATTCAATATTGAGCTTCTAGAAGGAAAGAAAAAATATGCATTCAAGGATCAATGCAGTAAGGGCAACACATCAACAATCAAGGGTAAGTCTACTACAACAAGGTATGTCTGATTAGTGTTTGAATTTTAATTTGAATATAATCTATGACATGTGTTTTTTCAGGACATTGTAAGGATTTTGTATGTATGTTTGATTGGGTTTTGTTCATAGATGTTGAACGTATTTACATTTGAATTTTGAATATTTCTCTGACATATGGTTTGGAGGATAGTGTGAGTATTTTGTTTGTATATTGGTTTGGGTCTTGCATGTGTAGGAAGGATGACACAATAGGACAAATTAGACACATACTAGAAGTACAATGCAACGCCAAAGTACCATTACTTGAAGCAAGCACAACAGTACCTCAGGAGCTGCTAGTGTTCAAAGAAGCAGTGTCAAGTCAAGTATCAGGTAGTGTCAAAAGTCAATATTGTAAAAATCATCATTCTAAAATTGTAAAAGATTCATTATTGTAAAAGATTCAATCTTCCTAGAGTTGGAGAGGCATTTTTGGGAGGTATACATGTCATTGTTGGATAATGTTATGGTTGGGTTACAGGTCATAGTGTGATTGGGTGATTGGTCTAGTTCAATAAAATCATTGTGAATCATATTCTATTGTGGATCATTGTCCCTAGTATGGGATTCCACACTCTTGTCTTATTTATGATCATTATAGGGTGTTAGGGAGGTGTTAGGTTTGTGCATGAAGTCACCTATAGGTTGGAGCCCGTGAACACTTCAAGGTGGTAGGTTGGTCTAGGATGTTGGGGCATCCATTCAGTTGAATAATGAAGAAACTAGGGCGTTGGGACGTCCTTCAAGTGGGAGTTGGAGAAGAATGATTTTTTAGAATTCTTGGAATTTTTACCTTTCATTTCAGTTGGGGCTAAAGATTAAAGAATTTATTAGAAACACATTCGGTGGTTTTCCACCTAAAATTTGTGTGCCTATTGTGTTCTATTATTTACTATTGTTACTGAATAAACATCCAGAATAATTGAAGATTAAATAATGCTATGAAAATATTTAAAAAGTGCTAATTGTTAAGCAATATTGATTCACCCCCCCCTCTCAGTATTTCCAACAATTGGAATTAGAGCTTAGTTCCTTCAATAACAGTCTAACAACTGGAAGGAGGTCATGGAGTATACTAAGAATATAGGTCCTCTGTTCAATGGAAATAAAAATGCACTTTGGAGTGGAGGAATGCAGGTTCATCTGTTGGCACAAGGATACGAAGTATGGGAAATCGTTGAAAAAGGCTTTACAGCGACCCATGATGAACAAGGAAAGAAAAATACGGTATATGATGCAAGGGATAAAGATCTCATTATCAGTGGGCTTATCAAATATGTCTATCTTAAGGTACTGAGTTGTAAAACTACTAAATAACTATGGGGAAAGCTTGAGAATATATATGCAGGTGACTCAAACGTGAGATAAGTAAAGCTTCAAATTTACAGGGAAAAATTTGAGCAACTCAAAATGAAGGAAGATGAAAATATTGATGCATACTTACAGCGTGTTGATGAAATGAAAAATGCATTGGAAGGTTTTGGAGAACCCGCCGACAAAAAAATTGTTGTCCGAAAGATCCTTAGAACCTTGCAAACAAGATTCAAACCAAAGTTATATGTCTTGGAATATAGTTCAAATCTAGCCAATCTCAGCAAAGATTAATTACATGGAGTGCTTACAGCATATGAAATGAGGATTGAATAAGAGGACAAGACATCTCACCTAGAAACAACATTCACCGCTTCCAAGAAAACTAGTAAGGACAAGCATACTCTGAAAGCAAAAAATTGTAGTTGTAAAGAAGAAGAAAATGAAGAAGATAAAGAATGATTTTCAGATAAATAATTTTCCTACTTCACGCAAAAAATGAGAACATGTACAGGGAAATTAAAAGGTAAACTTCCATTGGTTTTTTTCAATTGTGGTGAAGTTGGGCATTTTGCAGCCAAGTGTCCTCACAAAAATGAGGTTGTTACGAAAGGAAATAAAGGTCTGAGGAAGTTCAAAAAGCAAGGAAAGAAGAAATGGTTTAAGAATATTTTCTTCTCCAAAGAATACAACTCCTCATCTAATGAATACAGTGATAACAAAGAAGAAATCAAAAGAAGAGTAGTTTTTATGGCCAAGCATAATAAGCAAGAAGCATCCAATGAAGAAGGAGATGAAGAAGACGAGATGACCAAGGTTGAATTTCAAAACAAAGTGATTAGGGTTATTAAAGAGCTCAAGGTTGAGAAGAAGCATGTCAAAACTCTTGAAGACGAATTAAAGATAGAAAGGGAACATGTCCAAAATCTTAAAATCAATGTTGAAGAATACAAACGAGTTGAAGAATTGATTAGAGAAGAATTAAAGGAAAGAGAAGCATTGGAAGCTGAAATAGTTTCTCTTCGAAAACAAGTAAAAAATTGAAAAATCTTCAAAAGTACATCAACAACTCCAAGGCATTGGAAGAAATAAAACAATCAATGACCAAAAAATGACAATACTGGTCTTGGTTACAAAGAAAAATATGAAAAGGAGCCAATTTCTTCTATGACAATAAAAGATGGATATGCAAGATCTAACAAGCAGGTAGACCTTCCAGCCAACTCAAGAGATCAGGACTCGAAGGAAGAACCACGGAAGACAATTCCTCGAAGAATATTTCCTCCCAGGAATCAACCTATCTTCTATAGTTATTTTTATTCATGTGGAAGGTTTGGACATAGAGCTATAGAATGTCGCATGTATGTTTGGAATAAATACAGTTTCATGAGATCTTTAATAAATGGATATTCTGAAACTCATCAGAATATTAATAGATTTGATCATTTGAGAGATGATGTTTAATGTTACAAATGTAACAATTTTGGACACCTGGCTAAAGATTGCAGACTTGGAAGTTTCTCAAAGGAATTCTCGCAAAATCAGAATGAAAAAATATGGAAAAATAAGACTAAAAAATGTGTTATCGCTCTCAAGGCTCAAAGCAACAGAAACATTTGGTATGTTGATAGTGGTTGCTCAACTCATATGACTGGTGATAGAAGTAAGTTCATATCCTTGAAGGAAAATAAGGATGGAATAATGTCTTTTGGAAATGACGGGTCTTCAAACATCATAGGAATAGGTACAATCACACTTGGAAGCAAGAATGCATTAGCGAATGATGTGTTGTTGGTTGAAAGTATGAATCACAATCTACTCAGTGTTGGACACATGTGTGATCAAGGACGCACGATGTTATTTAACTCTAAGAAATGTGAAATCATGAAAGGAAATTTCGGTAAAATTATGGCTACAACAAGCAGAGCTCCAAATGACATATATATTTTGGATGAGACACCTAAAGGGTGCTTTTTGGAGAAATAAGATGAAAGTTTCTTATGGCACAAATGAATGGGACATATAAATTTCGAAAATTTGGTCAAGATTGGCAAGAAGGAAGAACTAAGAGAAATGCCTAAAATTTCAAAACCCACCAATATGATATGTGAATCTTGTCGGAACAACACGCAGGAAAAATTTGAGTTCAAGACAAAAGAACACTTTGCATCATGTCCATTGGAATTAGTACATACTAATCTGTGTTCCTATGAGAAAAAAATGTTTATATGGAGAATTATATTTTATGCTAATGATAGATGATTACACCAGAATGACATCCGTCATCTTCTTAAAGAAAAAGACCGAGGCATTCGAATGTTTTAGAATCTACAAGTAATTGGCCAAAAATGAAATTGATTTGCAGATCAAATTCCTGAGATTAGATAATGGTGGAGAATTCACTTCCAAGGTATTTCAGCAGTACTGTGATGAAAATGGAATAAAAGGGCAATTATCAACAACCAGAACACCGCAGAAAAATGGAGTTGTTGAAAAAAAAAATATAACCATACAGGAAATGGCTAGAACAATGTCAAATGAATCAAAATTAGATGATAAATTCTGGGTTCAAGCAATCGACACAACTGTATTCATTATAAACAAAGGTTTGCTAAGGAACAATTGTAACATGACTCCATACGAAATATGGAAAGGAAGACCGGCTAACTTCAAATAATTCAAAATATTTGGAAGCAAATGATACATCAAAAGAGAAGATAAAAAATTGGGCAATTTCGATTCCCGTGTAGATGAAGGTATTTTCGTTGGTTATTCACGCAAAAGGAAGGCTTATAGATGCTACAATCTGAGGCAAAAACAAATAGTGGAAAGCATAAATGTTACTTTTGATGAATATTGTGTACAAAGGATGAGGATGAGATTGTCCTTTCAAGAAAATATGAGGGATCTAAGGGAGAATCTGTGAAGGATGAAGAAGAGGCTCCAGAACAATACCAATAAAATAAGGAAACAATAATCAACCAAGAGGAAATAAGAAATGATCAGCAGGTTGTACAAGAAAATTCCCCAAAATATTTAAAATAATGATGTCAAAATAATCATCCGTCAAATCAAATCATCAACAACATAAATGAAGGAATTGGAACCAGAAGTAGTTGACAGATTCGTTCATCACAACAATCCCACCTTGCTTTTTTAGCAACTTTTGAGCCTAGCAATTTTGAGGAAGCTAGTCAAGATTAACACTGGGTAGCAACTATGAATGGAGAATTGGATCAAATTGAGAAGAAATATACTTGGGAATTGGTTCCACGAGCAAAGGATAAAAGTTTTATTAGAACTAAATGGGTCTTTAGAAAAAAATTGAATGAGGATGGATAGGTTTCCAGGAATAAGGCAAGATTAGTCTGCAAAGGATATGCACAAGTTGAAGGGATTGATTTTGAAGAAACATTTTCTCCCATTTCTAGAATGGCAGCTATCAGAATGTTTCTCTCTTATGCATGTTGGAGAAAAATCAAGGTCTAACAAATGGATGTTAAGTTAGTCTTTCTAAATGGTGAATTGGAATAATAATTTTACACTGAACAACCCAAAGGTTTTTTTCTCTCTGAAAACAAAGACTATGTCTACAAATTAAAGAAGGCACTGTGGTCTCAAGCAAGCTCCTAGAGCTTGGTATGCTCATCTTGATGGATATCTATATCAACAAGGATTCAAGAAAGGAGGCTCTGACAACAATATCTATGTGAAATTGGATCAAGATAACCTAAAAATTATCGAGGTATATATAGATGATATAATTTTTGGAAGCAATGATGACAGATTAAGTAAAAGCTTTGCCACAAAGATGCAAAGTGAGTTTGAAATGTCTCTACTTGGTGAGCTGACATACTTTTTATGGCTTCAGATATCTCAGTATGATAAAGGAATATTTATATATCAAACCAAGTACATCAATGAAATTCTCAATAAATTCAAGATGGAAGTTTGCAAGCCTGTCCTTACCCCAATGGTAGCAAATTGCAAGTTAATTTTAGATGTTTCGTCAAAGGATGTGGACCATAGGTTGTATAGATCTATGATTGGTAGTCTTATATATGTGACAACTTCTTGGCCAAACGTAATGCAGGTAGTTGGACAAGTAGCAAGATTCCAAGAAACACCAAAAGAATCTCACATTATTTCCGTCAAAAGAATTATCCTATATCTTAAAGGCACAACATCATATGGTTTATGGTATACCGAAGGAAATAATCTAGTTATCTAAGCTTATACATATGCAGATTGGGCAAGAAGTGTTTATTTTCGAAAGAGTGCCAGTGGAGAAACATTCTATCTAGGTGGTTGCCTTATTTCATGGTTAAGTAAAAATTAGCCTTCAATCTCGTTATCCACAGTAGAAGCAGAATATATCGCGGCAACAACCTGTTGTACTCAAGTTCTCTGGATGAAGCAAAATTTGCAAGATCTTCAAGTCAAGTTTGATGAGCCTATTCCCATCACATAAGTGCCATCAGTATCTCCAGGAATCATGGGATGTATTCCAAAACAAAGCACATTCTGATCAAATATCATTTCATTAGAGATCAGGTCATTGAAATGATAATCAAGCTTGAATAAGTTGGCACAAAGGAACAAATTGCTGACATCTTTACCAAACCATTACCTCGTGAAGATCATTAGGATCTTTCTCGTATCTAACTAAGTAAAAAAAAATGGGGGGGGGGGCGGGGGGGGGGGGGGTGGTTTGAGGTGTGTATAGGTCCGCAGGATGACGTTTTTCAGGGTGAGTTACCCTTTGCCATTTATGAAAAATGGGGAGAGAATATTTTAGGAAGAGGTGTCATGATCGCAGGGGGAGTACTTGTGTTTCCATCAATGCCAAAGGGAGATATGTTTGATCAGTGGTTTTCATTGATGTCAACCCAAGCAACACCAGGGGCTACCCCGATCTTGCATAGGAATTTTGACTTGCAACTTACTCTATTCCGAGTCAAGGATATTTTTTACGGTTTCTACTTGTCAATATTTTTCCATTGATATATGATGCCACGTAATTCTTCACGGTTTGAGAGATATCCATGCTTGAAGTTAGTAACCCCAATTAGTGGGATAAAACCCCATGGGGTTGTGGATGACACTAATCATTGGTTGTGGTCATTAAATTGTCGATAATTAATAATTTTTTAAGCTCCTAAAATCCCTCAAATGTTCACTTGTTGAAAACCCTCTCAACCTAAGCATTTATATAAATTGTGACCCTCATATCCTCCTCATGTAAGGATTTTGCTACTTATAATAGGCCATCGTGGAATTTTCGCTATAATTTGTTTTCTACGAATCTTCAGATGCTGAAAAAAAAAAAAAAAAAAAAAAAAAAACCCATTTGGTAGAAATCCTGATGAAACGCGTCTCTAAATTTTAGATATTGGTTCGCTATATTTTCAGAGATATGATCTGAGGAAGTTAGGGTTTTTGCAGGCTACCGAATTTCATGTCAAATAGGTGACCTTGGGAAAATCATCATATATTTCTTTCTGAGCATTGGATTCAAATTTCATAAAAAGTGACATAAAGAGGACGGGATTTAGTTCGTTTTGTATTATTTTCAAGACCAATGGTTGAAACAGTGACACATGTCACTTCATACAAGTTCCCTCTATTGAACCAGTCTATAATCAAGTCATCGTAGGAGATTGGGCATAACTATTTCTTGAAGAATCCAATTTTGATCAGACCTATGGGGTTGGAAAGAGGACTCAGAGGGATACCATAAGACGACATTTTAGACCTTGGAGATTTGAAATTACACAGATATATTAGATTCAATATATAGCTTCTAGAAGGCAAGAAAACATATGCATTCAAGGATCACTGTAGTAAGGACAACACATCAACAATCAAGGGTAAGTCTGCTACAACAAGGTATGTATGATTAGTGTTTTAATTTTAATTTAAATATCATCTCTGAGATATGTTTTTGTAGGACAGTGTAATTGTTGTGTATGTATGTTTTATTGGGTTTTGTTCATAAATTTTGAACATATTTACATTTGAATTTTGAATTTTTCTCTGACATATGGTTTGCTGGACATTGTAAGTATTTTGTTTGTATATTGATTTGGGTATTGCATGTGGAGGGAGGAGGACATAATAGGAAAAATCAGACACGTACTAGAAGGACAATGCAATGCCAAAGTACCATTTCTTGAAGCGAGCACACCAATACCTCAGCGGCTGCTAGTGTTCAAAGAAGCAGTGTCAAGTCAAGTATCAGGTCGTGTCAAAAGTCAGTATTGTAAAAATCATCATTGTAAAATTGTAAAAGAGTCATTATTGTAAAAGAGTCAATCTTCTTGCAGTTGGATATGCCTTGTTGGGAGGTATAAGTGTCATTGTTGGATAATGTTATGGTTAGGTTGCAGGTTATAGTGTGATTGGGTGATTGTTCTAGTTCAAGAAAATCACTGTGAATCATATTGTATTGTTGATCATTTTCCCTGGTACGAGAGTCCACACTCTTGTATTATTTATATTATTTATAGGGTGGCAGGGAGGTGCTAGGTTGGTTCATGAAGTTACCTACATGTTGGAGCTTGTGAACACTTCAGGGTGGTAGGTTGGTCTAAGATTTCGAGGCATCCATTCAGTTGATTACTGAAGAAACCAGGGCATTGGGGCATCCTTCCAATGGGAGCTGGAGAAGAATAAATTTCTAGAATTCTATGAATTTGTACCTTTCATTTCAGTTGGGGCTGAATATTAAAGAATTATTAGAAAAACATTTAGTGGTTTTTGACCTAGAGGGGGTTTTCCACCTAAAATTAGTGTGCCTATTGTGTTCTATTATTTACTATTGTTACTAAATAAACATCATGAATAATTGAAGATTAACTAATGCTCTAAAAATATTTAAAAAGTGCTAATTGATAAGAAATATTGATTCACCCCCCCTCTCAGTAGTTCCAACATAAAAAACAAACTACCTACATGGGACACTAGGTTGAAAAGAGGTTGGGTAGGTGAAATTTGACGTACTTCATGTGTTAATTTTTCTTAGGGCTGTATTGTTCTTTACTTTGATCATTTCATTTCTTCATTAACACATTAATTTCACCCCATAACATCATAACATTATTCAGATTATCATCATTATTCAACAGCATATGCATCTATATATAAGGAACAATATAAAAATCATCAATGCAACATAACATAAAGGAACAATAGAAGAAAATCATTCACACATAAAGACACCAGGATTGGTCAGAGACCAGGGAAAAACCCACTATGAGGGAAACCTTTCAAATTATTGTTATCATTAGATCATTATCAAATGATTTAGCAAAAGAGAGTATAATGATCCATATATTCATATATGCAACTATCCAACAAAATAACTACAACATCCATGAAATGATCCAATCAATTCTTATACTCAAAATCCTGATTCTGAAGCCTATAATGAACTGTAATTATATATAGTTAACTGTCGATCTTTGCGGTCATTGAGAGAAATACTCTGAAGACTGATATTTCATACTTTAGGTCTTGGTCACACTAAAGACGAGTCATTCGAGCGACTATAACCTCTTAGCCACTTCCATAAGCATAATATGCGAGCGACTGGGGTCTGCAACTGAAAAATTGAAACCTTAACTCTCAGTCGCATGGATGGAGAGTTGTCCATGTGTCTCAAAGGCTCTAGTAACACATGTGAGATTTTTTGTAAGTGACTATGGTCGAATCCTTCCTGTTTTGTGCCTGCAACTATGGCCCAAAACCCTAAATCAGAGATGCGAGCTTTAGATCCTGCTATTTCACCTTAGAGTGAACTTGTTCCTCTGCGGACAAGCCTCATACCCATGTCAGCATAAAACCAAGTTAGAACAATGTCTTATCATGATTTCCAAGTGAGGCAAAGGTCACTTGTATTTATAGTCTTCCAAGGTTGTCCACTTTTCTTTAGATTCGACCTTATAAAATATGCACATGTGGGATTTTCTTCATAAATACACTTTCCCTTATCTGATTTGAGTGAAATTGAGGTCGATTTTGGTCCTCTTGAAAAGAGGAATTCAATGCATTCATTATCTCCATCAAGTGAGATATAAAAATTCAAATTTTACTAGGGTTTAATATTTTAAACAATCCCTCCAGAGTAGGGAGAATTCCACCTGCCAATATCTGACCACCAACCAACATGCCACCCTGTCATCATATCTTATCTAGTATAAAGTATCATCACATATCATCACTAATAATATTAATAATCTCTTGCTTATTCCTTATTATATCTTAATTATCCATGCTCATATGTGGAACATTATCGAATTTAAAAGAGGAATAATTTTGACATTGAAGGGGAGCTCAATCTACCACCCTTTGTCGAATAGGCTACTACTTGAAATCTCTACTAGTGGGATACTACCTGGGAGCATTGGAGGGGAGTCATATCTATGACCCACATAAACATCAAGAGAATATCACCATGGAGAACATATCAACCTACAATCACATTGGGGAGCTAATATCAACCCAAAATCTCATGGGGGAGATACTACTACAACTCCATATCGAGCAATAGGATATTCAAACACACATGGGAGCACATATCAACCTTGGAATCACATCAGGGAGGTCATTCTCAACCTGAAAATGCATAAGGGAGAAAATCTCAACCCAATCCTATTTCCTTCTGATCTTCCCATTCATGAATCTAAGCAGTCAAGTATAACACCTGCATCATAATCGACTTGGGTTGTACAACCCAAGTACACTCTCAACTTCTTGGCCAAATGGGGAGTGGTATTCCCAACAGGCCCTGCTTGTGGGTATGATTCCAACTGGGGTATACTATGCAAATACCAGGATAGGTTGAGATACCACTCCAACCATATATGTAACAGATATGGATGATACCATATTGTCCAAAGTTACCTCAACCCCATGATCCCTCTACCTCAAGTCCACACCCCGGGAGATCAAACAGGGGAGGAAGAGTTGGATCAATGTCCTCAATCAACGATGCTCTCATCATACTCATATATAGTAATAATCATGTATCAATAGCACATGTCTCCTGTTCATTCAAGACATCAAATAAACTATCATGTTAGAATAAAATATACATATATATATCACAAAAAGGATACCATAATCATCTTCCCTCTCAAGGAGGTGCCTACCACAAGAGTAAGCTTGTCTCATGCATCAACACTGTCTCAATAAATGAAGGTATCTCAATCTCATCTATATATGGGATTTTTTGTGAATCAAATCCCACTCTTTGTCATCGCAACAAATCCATGTCATATTTAGAACTTTCTTAAACATCTCTCCAAAAATCTTCTTCATCTTGCCTCATAGCTAGTCATGCTAGCAACCTCGTACTCGGCTTCGGTTGTTCTTAACGAACCTCTCATCCAAAATATCATGGAAAATATCATGCTAAGGCAACACTTATATGTTCTCATTTCGTCAATAATGATCCCAATCATCATCATTACATCCATGCAATCACATATCACAGGAAGCATATCTCAAACCAAAAATTGATTGTCTCATGCAAGTATCTCAAAGGGTGCTCAACAACTCAATGTGTATGAAGCGAATCAATCATGAATTCATTCAAGTTATATGCACATCATTATATATATATATATATATATATATATATATATATATATCGGTGTTCAAAACTAAACATCAATGCTTCAATCAACTATAAATTTCCAACTTCTTGAAATTCAATTGGAGTGTCCAAGGATTTGCATTTCCACTTTCCAATATTTCTTCAATAGATTCCCAATATAGATTATCTTTTCCCAACATAAAAAATCGATTCATCATGCCATGATTCATTATTTCAAGCTCTAGAATCCATATCCCTCTTACTTATATTATCATAGGCTCATTATCTGTCAATAGTAGAATGTCAGCACATAAAACCAAAATCAAAATCAAAATCATACCTTGGAACACTTCTAAAGTAGAGGTTTGGATTAACATATCATCTTGGGTTCACCAGATAACTTTCCATGTGAACATAGCAAGTTTGAGGAGCTTTCTTCATACAATTCTCTCTATAAACATAACACTTTACCAAACCAACATGCTCAGCCTTAGATAAATCAATATTGTGCAATCAAATAAACTAAGTCAACTTATCATAGTTTAGATGCCAGATCAAAACTAATATCAAAATATCAGATTCTTTAGACCAGGTGACAGGTAGAGCTCTCATCAAGTCATGACTTCTTCTATTGTCATGCCAATAGGTTGTCATCTCCAAAACAGTATCAAGTAATCCTCATGATCATAATATAAGCCACTAGATTCAAATGTATACACCAAGAATATGTTACATCCATTTATTGTGAGATTATTTCATATTAAATCACATTTTTCAATAATTCAACCATTGTTCTAAGAACAATGAGGCCAATAAAAAACCATTATCAATATTAGTCACTGCAAGTTACTATTCCCACATAGCATTGTTATCAAGGAAAATCATATGTCTTCAAATCAAATCATTAGTCATCAAGTCAAATCCTAAATTTTCTATCACACTGAGATCTATAGTCCAAAACATGTCTCAATCATCAAGTCAAATTTGTAAGTAATTATCAAGCATCATTCCAAACACTACTCATCTGTATCAGCCAAATCATGTCAAACTCTTGTAGCATAGACTTCAGTGGTTAGATCATAATGAAACATCTATATGTATATCTCGTTCACCTACAAACAAAAGTTTAGTCTACATATTCATATTATAGTAAACATTCAAACTTCCCTGCTCATATAACTTTTAGTTATCTTCTTCATATTAGCAGGATTGACATCCTTCAGGAGAATGACTGATTTTGTGCAAAAAACTTCATTTGTGCATCCTGCAAGCATAGTCACACTCATAGGCCATCTTCTGTGCAGTTTGGAAACTACAGTCGCACCCTTGACCTTACTTTCATGAAGATGAGAAGCTATAGTCACACTTGTAAGCCTGCTTCCGTGTGACAGAGGCTTAGTCAAAGGGAAAAACTCTCTCTCCTTAGATCAGAACTTTACTGCAGATAAAAAATGTCAGATATTTGACTATTCATGCCCATAAATCATATTTCAACAATAAGGACTATACATATAATGCTAATGATAATAAGAGTAATGATCATATGGAGAGATTCTCCCTCTGAATGGTAATCTACTTCAGTCATCTTCATTAATTCCATCAACCTATCTATAATTCTATCATGCATAAGTATACTTGCTAGATCACAAAGTCAAACATATATCCATCATGGTCATAATATTTTAGCATCAACTATTTCACCATTACATCATGTCATCAATCTTTCCTCAAGGGATGGAGTCAAATGATTAAGGCAACTGACAGGTGTAACATTATACATCAAATATCATGAACACAATATTACTTCCATCAAGTTATGGCATTCAATTTTACCATATGCCATAGTTACTAATCACATCAAAACATAACCACGGTCAATAAGAAGTTCATGAATATCAATCTCATTGTTACACTTTTATCATCATGGCCACCATGCTTTTCACAAACAATATCAATAGTATCAAGTTACCATATACTAGAATCAAGGTGCTAACCTTATTTACTGAATCAAGATATCCAAAATGATAAATATTAGCCAAACATCAAGTATACCACTATATCAAATATCAATTTTAAGTAGCTTCATAGAATCAAGAAATTCGCCATGTCTAAGAAGTTAGATACTTATTCATTACCTACCACATCATTTCATCATAAGAACCATGAATCCAAATCACTTTCATATGCATGCATGAGACATTTGAGAAGGAGAAATTATCATCATACTTTAGGGCATTCAACATTATCACTAATAAATAACATTGAAGCAACATACCATGCATACCTTGCAATATTCAAATACCTATGCACCTTCTCATTTTACATAGTCATCTTGTAGCACTTTGTCACTTTTTCATCAGGTGCCTCTTTACCTTTTCCAACAGTAGCTATTTTCTTCCTACACTAGCCATGATCCTCAAGAAGGATCCACTTATCATCTCTTATCGAGAGGTTAGAAACATCCAAATATTCAAATATATATATGCAAGAATTATAATTAATAATCATATCCATAATGCGTAAAGACATAAAGAATCATCATAATTAAAAAATGGCTTATCTTCAATGATAGGTGATCATCTCCTTCTTGAACCAACCTTCAAGAGCCATCATTTTCCATTCATCAAATTCATCATCAACTAGGCCTAATAGAAACTATCCCATCTAAGTCTTCATCAAATTTGTCACAAGTTCTTAAGCGTCTTCACATTGACCATGCTAGGGTTTCTAGATTTCATATCTCAAATATTTTCCATACACTAGGGTTTATGTCAAACCGTAACCTCATAATATTTAGAAAACCCTAATACAAAAATTGTCTAAGGTTTTCTTCAAACCGTAGAATTTTTTAGGTCTCCACCATCCTTTTTTGCATCCTTCAACGATGTCATCATAGCAGTGATCTTCATCACTTTTATTCAACCCAACTCTTCATTAGAGAAATTTTGAGGTCTAAAATGGGCCTCCTAAGAAAAATGTACAACCAAAATAAAATTTATAAGAACCAATAGGATTCAAGGTGATGATGTCAACCATGGTGGACGATTCACCATTTTTGGGGTAAAAAAGTAAAAATATTAAAAAATAATAAACTAATAAAACTGCTTTTTCAACATGTATTTTCAGCTTATCGCCCTAAGGTTTTACTCAAATTTTGAGTGGGAGTACTCGTTGGATGAAAAATTTAATTCCTCATCCAAGGAGTACTCATGTTTCATATTTTCGATAGATCCTGCTACATGAAAAATGAGAAATACATGAGAAAATGTGATTGCAATAACATTTTTCATGTATTTCTCATTTTTCATGTAGCACATTTCATCAAAAGTATGCAACATGTTTATTCCTTGGATGAGGAATCAAATTCTACATCCAACGAGTGGTTCCGCTTGAAATTTGATTGAATCCATAGGGAGATAAGTTGAAAAAGTAGTTTTTTCTTTTTTCCCTCTAAAATTTGATGATGTAATCTAATCTTATTTTATCATTTTCACTATTATTTTATAATTTCATTAAAAGGCTCATTTTAGACCTCACAATTATCCTAATGATACCACGCTAATTTTTCTTTGGGCTATAATTTTCTTTGCTTTGATAATTACATTTATTCATTAACATATTATGTTCACCCCATAACATCATAGCATTATAAATATTATCATCATCATCAATGTAGTGGAACATAAAGGAACAACATAAGAGAAGCATTCACGCATAGAGATGCCAGGATTGGTCTGAGACCAGGGAAAAACCCATTATGGGGAAAACCCTTTCAAATTCTTCTTCTTATTAGATCGTCATCAAAAGATTCAGAAAAATAGATTACAATGGTACATATCTTCATCTATAAAACCATCCAACAAAATAACTACAAAATCCATGAAATGAACCGAAAAATGCTTATACTCAAAATCTCGATTCTGAAGCATGTAATGAACTATCACTATCTGTGGTCAACTACTGAAATCTGCGGTCACTGAGCAGAGTCTTTGGCAGAATAATATTTCATCCTTTAGGTCCTAGTCACACGGAAGAGGAGTCATTTCAGTGACTATATATGCTTAGTCGCTCCCTTAATCCTGGTATGTGAGGGACTGGGGTATGAAACTGAAAAAACTAAAACCCTAACTCCTAGTCGCATGGATGGAGAGTTGTCTATGCGACTGGAAGGATCCAGTCACATGGATGAGATTCTGTGTGAGTGACTACGGTCGAATCCTTCATGTGTTATGCCTATTACTATGGACCAAAACCCTAAATAAGATATGTGAGCTTCGGACCTTGCAATTTCACCTTAGAGAGAACCTATTCCTCCGCAGACGAGCCTCAGAACTGTGCGACCCCAAAAACAAAGTAGAAGAGTGTCTTATGATGATTTCCAAATGAGATAGAGGTCACTTGTATTTATAGTCTTCCAAGGGTGTCCACTTTGATTTAGGTCTGTCCTTATAAAATATGCACATGTGTTATTTTCTTCATAAATAAACTTTCCCTTATCTGATTTGAGTGATCTTGA
Source organism: Pinus albicaulis (assembly GCA_034641835.2). Lineage (NCBI taxonomy): Eukaryota > Viridiplantae > Streptophyta > Pinopsida > Pinales > Pinaceae > Pinus > Pinus albicaulis. The sequence continues at coordinate 634,589,114 of CM076580.1, forward strand.
GGTCGATTTTGGTCCTCTTGAAAAGAGGAATTCAATGAACCATTATCTCCATAAAATGAGCTATCCAAAGTGAAATTTGACCACAGTTGCATATTTTTAACATAATACAAGGCCTTAGATGAAACCATCTTACACCTCTTTATTTCTTATCCATATTTAGTGCAAGTTTGTGGCAGGATGATGGAAGAGATGTACATCAAATATGCATGGAATCACCCTAGTTTATTTGATTTCTTGAAGTCTTAGAAAAATACCTTGTCACAACTCCCTTTTAAGATTTTCCATTCATTTTTACAAATAGTGTATGGTGGGACAAGAGTTCTAGTATATTCTATTCTCAAGATATTCCAGTTGATATCACAATTGGTTTGATAGTTAAATTGTGTAATGAATTAAGGATTAACCCAAAGAGACAAAAAAGGTGAATCATAGTAATGCATCCTCTTGAGCAAGGCATTCCTTGGAGATTTTTTTATGGTTCTTCACAGAGCCATATGTCAAGATGTGGAGTTGGATTGGTCATGTATATTTCTTAAACCATTTAATTTTAGTTTAGATACGCCCTTGCACAAGGATCCAACAACAAGTAAAATTTCATAGCCATGTACACCTTGTTGTATATTTCTTCAGTAAAAATGCCATGAAACTTCAAGTGATGGGGACTCAAAATTATTCATCTATTGGGAAAACAATATGGTATCAATAGAGAATATTTATTTACAACTAGTTTGATAGGATATCAAAGAATCAATTACTTCTTTCGAATGGCTCTCATTCACACATGTTCTTAGAGAATTAAACTATGAAGCAGGTATCTTATAGGATAATTTGGTATATTAGAATTCATGGATGGTGTAGAACATTATCAAATGGTTATACATGTTGGTGTTTTCTATATTGGAAGGACCCATTTTTTTTTTTGTTCATTATGGTCCCAAATTTGGTTTCTCTTGACTATGGTTTTGCATTATGGTTCCAATTTTGGTGCCACACTGGGTATTTGTTCACTATGATTCCAACTCGCCTATTATCATAAGTGTGTGTGTGTGTGTGTGTGTATAGTTTTGTTATCTAGGATTTCTAAAATCTTTCTAGCTAATAATAGGTTTGGATTGATGTAAATATTTCTCCAAGGAATTTAAGAGACAAGAGTTATAGAGTTTATGAATAAATATGTATATTAAATACTTATGGATATACATTTTTTTTTCTTATGGGAAAAAATTCGTTGATTTCTCCTTTAATTATGTATGGAATTAAGAGAAATGATCTAGGTGGATGTTAGTAAATTACCATCGTCAATAATTGTCTTTCTACTGTTAGTCATTTACAACCCATGGTTTTTGTAAACCATGGTATCCACCCATGGTGTTTGCAATGTGCATGTAAACAAAACAAAAAAAATCATAATAATGGAGTGAAAATATAATCACACCATTATTTATTTTTTACCATAGTAATTTATGATCTTCACCCATGGTTTTTGTAACCCATGGTATTTTAAATGTAATGGAAGTGCATGACTCTAGGTGAAAATACACTTGTAAATAGTATAGATATGAGACTTTACCGTGGATCAATCCATGCATTTCCCCATAATATAGTCTCATAATATTTTTACCATTTAAAAAAATAATTGAGTTCTTTTTATACTTTTTCTCTTCAATATTTATTTTATGCATTTGTGACATACTCTATTATCACTCTTTAAGTCACATTCCTCAGATAGTTCAAATCAATGGTATTAGAGTGACTTTCTCTTTATCTATTTTTATATTCATGTCCCCAACGATGTTAGGGAAGGAATTGGGGCTTGAAATACTCACCTTTGCAATATCGTCATCGTCGAACCCAATGACATCTCATGGTGGAAGAAAATAAAGACGAAGGAGAAGGAGGCCTTATTAAATAGTTTCTCGAGGAATCCCTCACATGAAAAAGGGATGAGATGATGGATAATCTTACCTATATCCTTTGATAGATGACAACAACCAACACATCTTTGTTAAACAGTCACTTGGAAGGTGCCACCCTCTTCAAGGTACAATTTAGTTTTGTTGATACTACTATATTAAAAGGTTATATAGATGTAGATGATATAGACAAATGGCTAAATTTATTGGAAGGGTAATTTTCAGCCCACAAATTTTCTGATATATAAAATGTTACCTTTCTGCTCCTTAAACATGTCCCCCATGTTAAGGATTGGTGGGATACTTACCATGATAAAAAGGCCATAGCATAAATCGTAATGTTTACAATCCCACCCACTTGGGGCACTTTCAAGGATCTTATTAATGTAAAACATTACCCTATTGAAAACTATGAATAATGATACATGATATCGACCACATTGCAGTAGGAGAGAGACCAAACAATGGCAGAGTTCACAAATATATTCAATACCCTTTGCACCAATCTAGGTATCAAAGACTCTGTTGTATCTCAAGAAACAATCCCTTGGTTGTGGTAAGGAATCAATGCTTAAGAAATTTTATAAATGTATGTCACAATTACAATATCAAATGGCCTCGGTTTAACATCTTTGGAATATAATTACTTAATACCCTCAGTAATATAATATAATGAAAGCCTTCACAATGCCATAAACTACTGATATTCGAATAGAATGAAAAGAAGAATTGTAAGGGAAACTCAAAATGATATGTTGAGAAACAGAATCTAGCAAATTTAAGTTTCAGAGGAAATTCATGGAGAGAGAGGAAGAGAGAGGAAAATTGAAATAATATGTTGTAAACACAAAATCTATTACTTTAAAGTTTCATCAGGAATTTGTGAAGAGAGGAGAGATGAAGGGAAGGAGTGCTAATTAAGGTTATTTAACTCTTACTCACAGATGCAATTAAGAGACCAACTGCTACTTTACCTCACTTCATTCAAAGAGGAATAAACACAGAGAGAAACTGGAAAGACATATCAACATCCACAGGTGCAGGAAACTTGATCTTCTTTCATTAATTTCTCAAAAAATTCAGTATCAAATTAACAGTCATCCAGAGGTCCAAAACTCGGAACCCCTTTTCTTTATTTCTATCTACTTTAATACATCAAAGTAGTTCGTAACTACTAAACTTCTTAAAACTACCCGGTTACCTAAACTGTTAAGATTACTTATGCAGTCATACCAAGAAAAAAAATTAAAACTGGAAATATTATTTGTTTTGTTGAATCTGATGTTGCTGATGTGTCCTCCTGAAGTATTGAGGTGTCCTTTCTGGTTATGATGCAGCAACTGCACATTTCTGTAATGATGCCTCAGTGCCCGACTTGACCCAGCTGTTGCGCTTCCAATAGTGCCACTATACGTTCTTCTGCCCGACTCTTCCTATGCTTTTGTGCTTAAAACGTTGTCATCATGTCACCTGCTACTCGACTCTACCTCTTCTGCAAGTGCCTGTTGTGTTTAGTCTTCTCTTCTCCTTGGCTCTACATCGGGTCACTTACCCGAGTCTCTCTATTGTTTTTTTCCTATTTCTTCATAAAATGGTGCACAAACCTCATAAGCTCAGACTTGAAATCCTTTAGGTTTCATCTTGGAACCACATCATGTCCATGCCAACATCGCACTTCACATTTCGTTGTCTTTAAATTTTCCTTAGAACTTATCTTTCAAAACTTGCAATGTGCGTTATGGGATCGGGTCCCACCTGGCATCGCACATCGCACTTTGGCGACTTTATCACTTACCTCCAGTGGTTATCCTTTAAAACTTGTGATTTGCGATTGAGCCCCACCACATCACACATCACACTTTGGTGATTATAACAATTACCATTTGCACTTAACTTTTAAAATGTGTGATGTGCGGTATGCAAGCCAGATCCACGTCACCCTTCCATGTCACCGCCATGTCACCTTAAATTACGTGCGATCTGTGGGGTCTAGGCCACGTCATCTACCACATCATCTCACCACGTCACAACCATGTCATTGCCACGTCACTTCCACATCATCTTCCCACGTCATTGCCTACACTTCGCATTTCGTAGTTTCTGTGACTTATCGCATCACAACTCAAATAGTTTAACTTACAATTTGCTATCATATAAATGTAAAACTCACCCATATGCGATATGCGATTTAATCTTCGTCATTGATGAATGCCCAGATCTAGAAATCCATGCTACTCCTTTGTTGATATGCTTCACATGACACTTTAAACAATTTACCTTGCGATTTCTTATCATATAAATGTGAAACCCGTCGATATGAGATCTGTAATTTAACCTCCGCCATTGATATACTCCTTTGCTAATCTGATATTTGATCCTGACCATCTATTTTTCCCTTTGCGCTTCCTCCAAAATTCTTAAGTTTTAAAGGGAAATGCGCCATTTATCCACCTTCGGGAAATTAGTTTGTTTTCTCTGTTAGTGTTTGTATCTTCATCCCTCTGTCAGTGATCAAAATTCTCTTGTTGCATTGCATATTAGGTGCCTCACTCAGTCAGCTGCATTCCATTAGGAGCATGGATCATCTGATGGTAGTGGCTTGTTGTATATTTTCCCTCATGTCCTTTACCTGATGGCCCATTTCCATTCATTAAGATCATTTGCAGTCACTTTTTGTCTTATAATTTGTAAGAGTCATTTTTTAGGGTTTCAGTTTCATTACGTCTAGGGTTTCATCAAAAAGGCCTTCAAAATGTCCAATAATGGTTAGCAGGTGCATGAGGAGGTTGAATAAATTTCCAGTACTAAATAAATTTCATCATCATATGCCTAGAAATGTATTTTTTCTCAAAACTCTGTTTTGAGAAAAAATAGAGTGTTTTATATTTTTGTGTATAAATTTGATGTAATTTCAAATTTTCTCATATGTAAGCAACTTCAATGGAAACCCTGGTCTCCTTGTCAAGCTCCATCAAATCCATCCCCTGCAAGGCAAAAAAAAAGCAAGTCATTCAGTTAATCAGAGGCAAAATGAAGCAAACTGCCTAAAACAAAGTTTGAAAAGAAAGTGTCAATTGTAAACATTATAAAAGTGGGTTTTATCAATGAAAAAATCAAAATATCTTGTAGATAATTCATTTTTCATGTTCAAAGGGCTCATTTGCATTCAAATAATAAATATTGAGCAAAGGAAAATCGTGTTGGAGAAAGGGAGCAGTTTGAAGGGAAACTATGTGAATTTCAGGGGCGCAGCTCATACAAGTGGTGCGGTGCATTGGGCCAGCCTCCATAGTGTTAAAAACACATTGGAACGACGCATATAACCGGCGTGGCGCATTGGGTTTGTGGCGCGGCGCGTAGAGCTGCAAGCTATTCTCACCATGATTTCATTCAAATCTCCAATTTGCTCAGTTTCCTCCGGTCCAAAGTAAGTCAAACAACTCTTCCAATGCCAAAAATGTGTGTCTTAAGATGTTTATAAGGATTTAATAAAAAATTCAAACCCTACTTCCTTGCTCAAGACATGATTTCTTAGGGTTTGTAAATTGGTTTTTTGTGGCCATCACTCCCTCACCTTTTTATTCCCTCACTGCTTTTCTAGTTTCATCAAACCATTTCCCTATCCCCCATATCCCTAAATTCATTCACCCTTATCCCAATTCCCATTATCCCAAATCCTAGCTACAAAATTCCCAAACCCCAATTTCTATCCCAAAAGCCTAGAAACTATCCCTAAAACCCTTCAATTCCCCAAATTCCAATTGGAAACATTCCCAAAATCCCTCTTACCCTCTCCCTTCATAGTCCCTTACACATTTTCATACACTTGGTAGCAAAAAAAAACCAAAGACACCTAAAAATATTCATACTCATCTAAGACAACACAAACTTTGGCAAACATGGAGTCAGATTCCTCCTATGACCAAGATGAAGAAACACACAGTGACTCTCCAACCGAATTGCATGCACCAAGGAGACCTCACAAGAGTGGTAAACATGTACGGGAAGAGCCTACTTCACTTGCCGAGCTGCAGGCCTGCCCTCTTGCTATCACATGTTTTCAACATCAATCTTGTTATCAATTTTGTGAGATGGTTGCTAGAGTCCAGTACCATCATGAGTTGGCCAGATTGTTTATGCTTCATCTACATAATGGCCAATTCACTCTTGCAGGTGTGACATTCACCTTAACACCAGAGTCTATCTCTCTAGCAACCGGCATTCCAAATGTCGAAGAGCAGTGGAATAAAAGGCATCAAATTGACAAGGAACACTATGAGCCATACATCAAGCTTGGTTTTTTGAGACAACTCAGCAGAGTTTTTCCCTTTCGGTACCTGAAAAATTCATACGCTCCTTTGATGAAACTCATAATAAAGTATTTCAGCTGTGAGGGCCGATTTTCTCGCCTATATGCCTATCACATCAGATTGCTGATGCATTTTACCAGGGTGATAATGATGAACCTACCCTAATTCATGTGCCAAAATATTGAGAAGATGACCACCCTGGTGCAAAAGAAAACTCCTCCACAGCAATATAACAGTATATATCATTTTGCACTCATCAAAATTGTGGTTATGCATCAGCTTGGTTTGCAGGACATTTCATGGGAGGATTTCATTTCTCATGAGTTCTTCACAGCTCCTCAGGTACCTCCGGAAGCTTTTCATGAGACAGGTGGACCTTCACATCAGCAGGAGGGTCATGAGACACAGACCGCTAGTGTGTCAGTGTTTGTCACCTATCAAAAGGGCACTAGAAGGTTGTTTGCAGTAGCCAAGAAAGTATTATCTCCACCCGAGGTGGAAGGGGTCTCCCTTCCTCCATCAGCAGTGCAGGTACAGGACAAGGGTAAGAGGCCAATACATGATGAGGGGCCTTCAGGAGGGCAGGAGATAGATTTTATTCTCATTCAGGAGGATGACACTGATTTGGGCTCACCAAGCTCAAAGCTTAGAGAGATCATTCGGGAGCAACGGGCGGAGATTAATAAATTTTCCCTCAACCTACAAAGAGCCAAGTGGATAATCAAATACCTTGAGCAAAGAAACAAGTAGCTAGAGGATCAGCAAACCATTATGGAGCTACAAAACATACGCGAGAACCGGCAAGCTGCCAAAAGGAGCAAAACCAATATGACATCACTTGAGCAAGAAATTGAAGCTGATCGTGAAACTTGGCTTGAAAGGGTAAATATGCATTTGGAAAATCTTTTGGAGAAGGCCAACAAAGAGAAAAACATGTTGAGGCATATGGCTAATAATTATTGGGCGAGAAACCATGTGTGCAAAGCAAGAATCAAAATCTTGAAGGCCAAGTTGAAGAAGGCATCAGGGAGGCAAAAAGAGCATGATAAACTTCAGATATTGGCTAAGGCTTCCTTGGCCCAATATAGCACTTGATGAAGAACACTCAGCCCAAATTTCGAAAAATTTGGGACATTTTTTTCATTTTTGAATTTTTTGGCCTAAAAAATAGACTTTTCTACTCTATGCGCTGTGCCACTTGGCGCTTGCTTTTGATGGAGACCTCCTTTTGATGAAAAATAAGAATTTTTGGATTTTTCAGGGAAAAATATGCATGCCTACCAATGGCCAAGAAATTTTGATAGGTTTTGGGCTTCCAAAAAGGTCAAAAACACCCCAAAAATGACCTTTCTGCCCCTTTTTTGACACACAGGAAGTAGTCTTGGGAGAACTCAGTTTTGGACAGGAAAATGGAATCCAAATTCAAAAATTCCACTTGTGTTGGAAATTAGATAGGCAGACCTTTCCAACAAGCCCACTTGGAGAAAATTTGGACACTAGGAAGTTCTCTAAAATCAGCTTCAAACAGGAACAACGCATAGGTCAATTAGGCGCAGCGCATTGGAGGATTTTACTCATTTTTGGTCAAAACTCTGTTTTTCGCCTAGTTTTTTCTACAGTTTGACTTTTTCCTTCTAGTTGTCAAAATTATGGTGTAATTAAATATAAAATGATGGATTTTGATGTAATTTTGCTAAATTTTCACTCATAGAGGTAGATTCATCCATTAAAAGGTAATTTGCAACTGAATGAATCAGTTTCCTAGTTTTTAGAAGCAAGCTATTCCACTGCCTACTTTCTAGTTCTCAGTTTAGATTTTGTTGGAATAGCTCCTAAACTTATGAGCTCTACCCCTAGAGGCTAGGATGGGTTATTTCTTGTCTATATCTTGTGGTTTTTCAGTCATTAGCATGGTTGGACTTTTGGGAATGCTTTGAGCATTATTGTACATTCATCTCTGCAGTTTGGCAAAGGAATAGACCAGGGTTTGTAGCACTCTATGGGATTCATGTGGAATTTTGATTTGATAGTGTGTTTCTCTCTGTAAATGTAATTCTACTGGTGTTTTATGTATACCATTTTCTCTCTTATTTATTCTTAACTTAAACAAACAAGGATAAAGGTAGAATTCATTAAAATTTGCAGTTCTATACCTAGTGTTTGTTTAATTTTCTATGTCTTCAACTGTTTGAAGAGGATCCCTAAAGGTTTCTTGCCCTATTCAACTCCTCACCTATCTCAACTCTCCATTTCTTTCAAATTGAAGTTTCAAATCAATTGCCTACCTTGCCCCATTCAGATCTCTACAAAACTGAGCCTCATTCCCCAAACCCAAATTTGCCTTTCCTCTTGAGCCAAAAAAATATCATTAAAAATCAATAAAGCTCCTTTGCACACATACCTAGCCTAAAATCAGTTTTCATTTAAGTCATCTCAAGCCTAATTGATCATTTTTTGCTGAGATTGACAAGGAGAGAGTCCTCTCCCGATCTGGTAGGGCTAGCTACCAGGTTAAGCGTGGTTTGATGTTACCCTAGATTTTGCCTTTCTCAGCCTGAGGTAGATTTAGGCCATAACATTCTCCATGGTGTAACCCTCTTGAGCTTATCTGGCATTCTGCTACACTAGTCCCTCCTGGTCTTGCGAATGAGCCCGACTCGACCCTATCCAATGTGCAATGTTCTGAACGTGCCCATTGGTTTGACACGTGAATAAGCCCGATTTGACCCACCTTCTCATCTCATCATGTAATGTTCATGTACCAACATATAAATCAAAATTCTTCTATGACACAAAAAATTTTACATTTTCTATCATATATGTTTTTTTGGTGTTTTGAAAAATATTTCAAAGGTAAATGCAAATGAGCCACAACATCTGGCTCCACTTGGGGATAGTGATATTTTCCACTGAAGCGCTAAGAACCGCAAATTACTGCCTTATCAATTGGGAATGGAGTCAAATATTTCTTGGTGACATATGAACAATGAGAAATCTAGTATTTACAATGGTGGAATGATGACTTTTAATGCTGGAAATAATGCTTCACATACAGCCTATTCACAGGTAGTTGTACTGAATCTCCATCTAGATCTTCCAAAATGAATGTGTTATTTGACCTTGCCTCAAAGATTTTGTATGGACCATACCAGAGAGGGTCAAATTTACCATGCTTCCCATTTTCTTCTCGTCTGGTGTCCCGTCTCAGTACCAAATATCCTACTTGAAAGAGAACTTCTTTTTCTTTTCTGTCAAATATATACTTCATATTTTCTTGATAAGTAATAAAGTTATCCCTAAATTTGTTTCTATTTTCACTTGATTCAACTATTTTGTTCAATCTTCTTACGAGAGCATTCGGTTCTTCCTGAGCTTCTTGAAGGAAATAAATCACTGGTTTGGCCAACTGAGCAGGAAATAGTGCTTGAGTTCCATAAACCAGTTCATAGGGAGACTTCCCAGAAGATCTCCCGGTAGTGACTCAAACTACCCAAAGGGAAGACTTTAACTTCATATCCCAATCCTTTTGATTCTCAGTGATAGTCTTCTTCAAGATTTTGAACAATGTCTTATTTGAGGGCTCTGCCAATTTGTTCCCTTAGGGATGATATGCTGTGGAATGTGATAAAGTTACATTATATGTTTGACAAAAATTAATGAAATGAGAAAAGTTGAATACCTGAGCATTATCAGTCACAATTTTGACTGGACATCCGAATCTGCTGAAAATGTTTTCCTCTATAAACTCATCACTACTTGGTCATTCGCCTTCTTAGTGGGTATTGCTTCAACCCATTTTGTAAAGTAATTAGTGGTAGTTAGAATCCAATTGAACTGTCCACTTGATGGTGGATTAATCTCTCCAATAAAATCTAATCCCCATTGCCTGAAAGGTTCTTCAATAAATATTGGGATGAGGGGTAATGGAGCAAGTTTTTTTCTTTTCAACAAACAAATGACACTTCTGATAACTTCTAACCAACCTAAAAACATTAGCAAATAGGGTTGGCCAATAGAAGCCCGACTTGAGAATTTTATGAGCATTGACCTTCCAGCTATAATGACCTCCAAATAGACTTATTCTTTGGTGACTTCAATAGATTCCCCTTCGGTCAAACATAAAAACAGGATACCAAAGGATCTTTCCAGTATATCTTTGCTTCTACTATAACATATGGCTGACATTTGAGCCTGAGAGCTCTGTATTTTGTTCTACTTAGTGAAGTTGGATAGGAAAAGAAACACAAGTAATGCACAATATATTTATACCAATCAGAGCACAAAAATTTGTATTGAACACTATTTTGGGCTTGCTTTGACCTTCTTCATTTACAGCTCCATCCACTAGTGCCAACAGATTAATTCCCAAGGCTTGAAAATTTGTCTCTGTCAACAAATTCACTAACCCGTGTCCCTTTACCAACTTGGTGGTTTTGATGTCCAAATCATACTCTTGGATTTTTTCTATCCACTTCCCCCCTTTTTCCTTCAACATCACTTTGGACCAACACGTCTTTCACAGCAGAATTAGGAACACAAGTAGTTATTTGGGACTGTAACACATAATTCCTAAATGCTTTAAATTATTTTACCAAAGCATACACTTGTTTCCCCAGAATATTGTATTTGAGCTCAGCATCTCTGAGAACTTTACTGAAAAATGCAACCGACTGCTCCTTACTATCTTCATTTTTCTGCAATAACACAACAAAAATAGTAGTGGGGGATGCAAATGAGAATACATGAAAGGCTTTTTCGTAGTCTGGACTAATCAGAACTAGAGCTTCTTGTAGTGCTTCCTTTATTCTAGAAAATGCATCTCTTTCTTCCTTATCCCATTTCACTTCTCCATTTTTATTCAACATATCTATTATACTTCTCACGATATGAGCATAGTTGGGCACAAATCTCCTCAGAAAGTTTATTTTTCCTAGGAATCTCTGGATATATTTCTTGCTTCTAGGTAAAGGAATCGTCTGAATGGCTTCCACCCTTGTTGGGTCAATATTTACTCCTTGTTTAGAAACCATGTGACCCAATAATTTAACTTCTTCTAAGGAAAATAAAGATTTCTAGGGAATTAATGACAGACCAAACTTTCTGCACTTCTGAAAAGTTTTCTATAAATGCTCCAAGTGGTCATCATTTGACCTTGAGAAAATAGTTACATCATCTAGATATATAACTACAAACCTGTCACCAAAGAAGAAGGCTATGTCCATGGCCCTTTGAAATGTTGCACTTGCGCTCATAAGGCCAAATTGAATCCTTGCATACATGAAGGTGCCTCAGGGAAACGTGAAAGTAGTCTTCTTATGATCTTCTTTTTCTACTGCTACCTGACTATACCCAGAAAATATGTCAATCATAGACAACCTATGTGCTCCTGTCACCTTCTGTAAGACATAATCCATTTTCAACAAAGGATAATTATCTTTTAGAGATTCTAGGTTCAAATTCCCAAAGTCTACACATAATAGTATCTCTCCATTCTTATTTCTTACAGGGACGAGATTAGAAACCCAATCTAAATATATGAGAGGGACTATAATTTTCGCCTACAACAATTTCTTCACTTCTTTTTCAATTGGAGCTAACAACAAAGGATTGATCTGTTTGAGCTTCTATCTGTGTGGTTTGAGTCCTTCATTCAATGGAATCTTATGATGAATTATGATTTTTTCATATGTTTTCAAGTCTTCATATGACCAACAAAACACATCCATATATTTCTTAAAAATATCAATGTATCTTTCTTTGTAGTTTTTGGGAACACCTTTGAACAATTTCACTATTTTGGGTTCCTGTTGAGTTCCCAAATTACAATCTTCCATCTCTTCTTCTTGATGTGTTTTCTTTGAATCCACAACAACATCATTAGCATCAAATAATATTTCAAGGGGAACCAACCCTTTAGGGAGCACATTATCTTTCAATTGGATAATCTTCTGCTCACGTATTGACTGCTTAAGGTTTCTTACTTCTGCTTTATTCTCTGTTTGTTCTTCCTCTCGGTCTATCTCAGCATCTTCAAATTTTCCAACCATTGTGAGGAAATGACTTATCTGCTCATCATCATCAAACACCTGCCAATGTTTCACATTTTCGGGGATAGAATGTATATGTCTAATTTCAATTTCATACCTTAGCCTTGGATTTATTGGAGGTTTGAAGGTGTTGGCTGCAACTGCTAAAGAATATTCCAATTTATTCTCTTCCCTCGGAATAAAATGAAGATTTAAGGCTTCAGAATAGTTTTTGATCAGATCCCAAACTTCATTCCTATATGATCTTAACCTCGGATGCTTGGTTTGACAATGATTTTTAATTTGCCTTATTATCAATTCAGAGTCACCAAAAATTGAAATGCATTGAACTTCCATTTGTTTAGAAACTTGAAGGCTTGAGATTAAGGCCTCATACTCAACCACATTTTATGTTGAATCAAATTCTAGTTTAAAAGAGAAAGGCATGAGGTTACCTTCTGGTGATATCAACAAGAATCCAGCGCCTACGTCTTCTTTGGAGTAGGCACCATCAAAGTAGCACTTCCAAATATTCCTTGAGTGTAGCTCATTATTTACAACTACTGAAGAGAACCACTTCCTCGTGTCTTCAAAAAATTCTGCATCTTCATGCAACATGAAACAAGAAATATCTTTTGTTTCTTGACTATAAATGGGGGAATTTCATGCATCTTTCTTGGAGGTGGTATTCACAAACCTTGTTTCCCTGTACAATCTCCTTTCTTCCCCATTAAAAACCAGAAAGATAGCATAAGTGAAATCTAATTTTAGAACACCTCCCAGCTTTTCTCCCCAAGATCTTGACAGGAGCATTCCAAACATGGGTGGGATGTCAGCAACCACTACATACATGACTATACTCTTTGCTGGGGTTTGTGCCAACGAAACTGCTACATCTTTAAACAACGCAACACATTTCACCCTTTTGTAATCAAATGAATACAAATCCTTATAAGGTTTGGTGATCTGCAAGTTTAGTTCCTTCATAACATACAATGGCATGATATTATGGGACGCTCCTGAGTCCAACATGCAATTATGTAGAGTAAAATCATGAAGCAACAAAGAAATATAGAAGGGTGGAATAGAAGGATCTACTTCTTCTACATGAGGACCAAAGGTGACCACTGGCTTTTCGTCTTATAAGTTCATTGTGTCACTTATATCTTCCATCTGTGTGAGATTAATAAAGTCTGAAATTTCTTTCTTGTAAGCTGGTATTTTAGCTAATTCTAGAAGAGGTACATGAATTTTAACCTTCTACAACTCTTTTGCCAAAATGAAAGCATGAGTTTTCTTAACATTTTTTTCATGTTCTTCTTCACTATTTCTAGAATTTTCCGCTTGTTCGGGCATAGGAACAACTCTCTCCAAAATATTTGTGTCAACTGATTTGTTCTGGGAAGATTCAACCTACTACACATTTATTCTATTATGTGAATTTATAGGTTGTTTCCCATTACTGACCTATTTCACTGGGTCCTTTTGTTGTGGAGTCACCATTGGAGGAGGAATGGAACATTGTTGTTCACCTTCATTTTCCTACACTCTAGATCTCTTTATAGACTTCAAATCATAATTGTTATGCAACTCAACTTGCATGAAATCTGTGAATTGTCTACATTATTCATCCATTTCATCTTGATCAAAAGATACTTCAACTTCAACATATTCTCCCTCACTATCTTCCTCTTCATCCTCTTCTATTGTATACATAGAAGATACCTAATCCTCGACCTCCCTTTGGTCATCTTCTACTAGCTTTGTGGGTGATGCTTTTATATACAATGGTGCTTGAAACTGGTCTTGATCTCTTCTTTCCCTCTGCAAAATTTGCAGGGGATGTATTCTAAATTGAGGGTTGAACCCCCCTAGTTTTTGTTGTACTTGTATTTGGGAGTTTTTATTTCCCAATTCCATCTTAGCTAGCTTATTTGTCAAATTTTTCATTACCTTGTCATATCTTCAATTCCTAGATCTTGTGATGATTCTTCTTTTTCTTTCCCCTTCTCTTGGACTGGTTGTTTCCCTTTCATCTTTCTAGCTGCAGTCATATTAGCTTTGATCTCTAGAGCATCTATCTATATCTAATCAAGAGTAGGAGCTCTTCTCTCTCTCAATTTAAAGCTAAAATCAGCTTCAAAAACTACCTTTTCTCCTACAGGGCCCCGGGGGGGGGGGGCTTCATCTCTATAGGTAAACTATTGTACAATTTGTTGAATCTTTTTACAAACTCAGAAATGCTTTCATTAGGCCTTATTTTAATTGCATTAAACTTTGTAAATGAGTAACCATGATCTCTCTTTTCTCCCCATCTCTAATTGAATTGAGTTCCTAAATCTTCCTAGTTATTTATTAAACCATTTGGTAAACCTTTGAACCATTTTCTAGCCTCTCCATCCAGAGACTGCACAAATAGTCTCATCACAACATCAAGATGCTCTACATTTAAACTCTCAGCAAAAGTGAAAAACAAGTGTAAATGTTGTTCTGCAATTACTTCATCTTCTCCAGTGAAACAAGGAAGTAATTTGAGGCACTCTTGAGGTGTGGCATTCATTGGTTGTGAAAGATTTAGTAGATCATATATGTTCAACAAAAAGGTTGGTGCTGCCATATTGACACCTTGGTTAACTATTCCTTGGGTAGTTGAGGTTGATGAACCTAATATGAAAGTGAATGAAGGTGGAGGAAAAACTAATATGGAAGTGGGTTGATGAACAATGGAAGAAGAACCAACAACTATATTTGGTTGAGCTTGAGTGAAGGTAAAAGAAAAATACTCGAAAGAGTGTTCTTCTAACTTAGGTTCTTGAAAATGAATGGGTGTGGAAGGTGAATCTTGTTCCAAGGAAGGAAGTATTTCAGAAATATCTTCAAATAAAGGATTACTAGAACTACTGTCAGGAGCAGACAATGTAGGATTAGGTGTTTAAGGAGTTTCAGGTTTCTGAGCCTTTTTACTAACCAATCTTTCTGGATCTGGTAAAGCAGGGACTATCCACCATGAGGTATCTCACCTCGTGTGAGGCCTTTTGAAAGCCAGAATTTTGAAAATAACAAACACAACCCAATATTTCCTCCTCAATGAACAACCAGAGGAAATAATGTGAAAAACCCAAGGAAAAATAAAATTTGTTTCTTCGTCCCTGACAACGATGCCATAAAATGTTGTATCTCAATAAACAATCCCTTGGTTGTGGTAAGGAATCAGTGCTTAAGATATTTTATAAATTTATGTCACAATTACAATATAAAATGGCCTCTATTTAACACCTTTGGAATATAATCACTTAATACCCTCAGTAATCTGATATAATGAAAGCCTTCACAATGCCATAAACTATTGATATTCGAATGGAATGAAAAGAAGAACTGTAAGGGAAAATCAATATGATATGTTGAGAAACAGAATCTATCACTTTTAAGTTTCAAAGGAAATTCATGGAGAGAGAGGAAACTCGAAATAATATGTTGTAAACACAGAATCTATTACTTTAAAGTTTCTTCAGGAATTTGTGAAGAGAGAAGTGATGAAGGGAAGGAGTGCTAATTAAGATTATTTAACTCTTACTCACATATGTAATTAAGAGACCAACTGCTACATTAATTTACTTCATTCAAAGAGGAATAAACACAGAGCAAAACTGGAAAGACATATCAACATCAACAGGTGCAGGAAACTTGATCTTCTGACATTAATTTCTCAGAAAATTTAGTATCAAATTAACAGTCATCCATAGGTCCAAAACTCAGAACCCATTTTCTTTATTTCTATCTAATTAAATACATCAAAGTATTTCATAATTGCTAAAGTTATTGAAACTACCCGAATACCTAAACTATTAACATTACTTATCCAATCATACCGAGAAAACAAATTAAAAATGGAAATATTGTTCATTTTGCTGAATCTGATGTTGTTGACGTGTCCCACCAAAGTGTTGAGGTGTCCTTCCTGGTTATGATGCAGCAGTTGCACAGTTCTGTAACGACCCCTTAGTGCCCAACTTGACCTAGCTATTGTGCTTCCAGTAGTGCCACTATACGTGCTTTATCCGACTCTGCCTATGTCTCTATGCTTCAAATGTTGTCATCATGTCACCTGCTACCCAAATCTACCTCTTCTGCGTGTGCCTGCTGTGTTTAGTCTTCTCTTCTCCTTGGCTCTGCGTTGGGTCACTTACCTGAGTCTCTCTGTCATGTTTTTCCTATTTCTTCATAAAATTGTGCGCAAACCTCATAAGCTTGGACTTGAAATCCTTTAGATTCCATATTGGAACCACATCGTGTTCGGGCACACATTGCACTTCGCATTTCGTCATCTTTAACTTTTCCTTAGTACTTATCTTTCAAAAATTGTGATGTGCACTATGCAATCGGGTCCCACCTGGCATCACACATCGCACTTCAACGACTTTATCACTTACCTGCCACGGTTATCCTTTAAAACTTGCAATTTGCGATCGGGCCCCACCGTATCGCACATCGCACTTCAGCGATTATAACACTTACCCTTTGCACTTAACTTTTAAAACTTGTGATGTGCAGTATGCAGGCCAGGTCCATGTCATCGTGCCACGTCACCTTGCCATGTCACTACCACATCACCTTAAATTACATGCGATTTGTGGGGTCGGGGCCATGTCATATGCCACGTCATTTTGCCATGTCACAACCACGTCATCGCCATGTCATATTCCCACGTCATTGCCCGCACTTCGCATTGCACAGTTTCTATGACTTATCGCATCGCAACTTAAACTGTTTAACTTCCGATTTCTTATCATTTAAATGTAAAACTCATCGATACGCGATATGCGGTTTAATATATGCCATTAATCAATGCCCAGATCCAACGATCCACGCTACTCCTTTGCTAATCTACTTCACATCGCACTTTAAACAGTTTACCTTGCGATTTATTATCATATAAATGTGAAACCCACCGATATGCGATATGTGATTTAACCTCCGTCGTTGATCTACTCCTTTCTTGATCTGCGATTTGATCCTGACCATCTATTTTTCTCTTTGCACCTCCTCCAAAATACTTAAGTTTTTAAGGGAAATGTGCCATTTCTCCACCTTTGGGAAATTAGTTTTTTTGCTCCACGGTGTAACCCTCTTGATTTTATCTGGTGTTCTATCATGCTAGTCCCTCCAAAGCTTGTGAATGATCCCGACTCGACCCTGTCTAGTGTGCAATGTTCTGAACGTGCCCATTGGTTTGGCTCTTGAAATTTTCTGCATGTGAATGAGCCCAACTGGCTTGACCCACCTTCTCATCTCATCATGTAATGTTAATGTACCAACATATCAATCAAAATTCTTCTACGACACACAAAATTTTACATTTTCTATCATATATTCCTTTTTGGTGTTTTGAAAAATATTTCGAAGGTAAATGAAAATGAGCCACAACAAACTCCAAGTGAAATATGGTGCTCAAATACTACAATGGTTTTCATAGATACATTAATTAAGAAATGAAGTTTATAAACATGTCTTCACTAGGATTTGTGTACCAAAATGCTTTCAAAATCGAATAGAAATTTAAATAGAAGAAGAAAGAGTTTGCATTTGTGAATTTTTCATAGTAGAATCAGGGAAAAGGCAACCCCAAACCATAGAAAAAAGGAAAAATATAGGATAGACTACTCTAGGATAAGCCATCTAAGTCGCAAACAAATTGTTGAGATTCAACAAGATGATGAGCTTAGTGAAAATCAGTCACCTTCACTAAGTGGGCCCACAGGCTATTTTTAGGTGCAAGTATATTTTTAGACTATGTCTATTTTTAAACATGGTGATCATATTTCAGAAGTTGCAGGCTATTTGTGGATGGTTGGTCAAGTTGGAAAAATATATGAAATTCTATTTTTAGAATATTGGGGGAAGTCTATTTATAGATCGTCGATCTAAAAATAGAAGCAACATGTATTATTAATAGCCCCACACAAATACGACTTCAAATATCAACTTATTCTTCGGAGTAATTTACAATAAACATTTGGCAATCATGTCGAAGGAATTATGCAATTCTTAGGGTTTACTGGTGGTTCATGCATGGAGGACTTAGTTAGAACTGAAGTGGAAAAGTTATGACAAAGTTGGAAGAGTAGTTCATAGAGTTGTTATTTAGTTTAACTCAGTTAATGGAGTTAAATTTAGTTGAGCTAGTTGTATCTAGTCTAACTGAATGATACACTAGTGAGAGTGGAGTGAATTAATTAGTTAATTAATTCACAAATAATAACTCATTAATCAACTGAACAATACAGCAGTTAACTACAGTGCATGGCAGTTTCAGTGGAGACCCAATGGAGAGATAGGTGAAAGGGTGAGATGGACTATCTGTTGTGACTATAGTGATGCATTGATTGCATCACACACACATTGAAGTTGCCAATGAGGATTGCGTAGTCAAGGAAAGGGTAATTAGAATTCATTCATAGCTATTCTTCAATAGGGATTGCACAGTGGAGGTAGGCTGTCAGGTGGCGAGAAATTGGTGCATCGAGATGTAAATTTCTACATGATAGTGTGTAATGAATCTACATTGTACTAAGAGCTTGATGTACTAAGATTTGTATGATATTGTTACATGATCTCAATGATACATAATATATGATAGTTGGGGGTTTTAGCTTCAGGATTTCCCATTAAACAACTATGTTATGTGTGATTGTTTTTATTTCTTCATGTGTTTGCAATTGAGTTTAAGTTTCCGCAAAATATTAACAGTGGAAGAATTCTGTATTTAGCAAGAAGATAAATATTGTTAGATCAGGAGAATATAGATATATACATGCATATGTTATATAATTTCTACATGTTATCAGAGCAGTGTTAATTCTTTAAGATTGTAATTGTGAAGAATTGTTGAGTTTGTGATGGTGGACAATTCGAATTTGTTGTAGAAAATTCTTTGTGCGATAGTTGAGTATTCATTGAAATGTATTTCAATGGGTTGTGATTGGAGTATTCCCTTGATGGAATCTCGAATTACATAGCATATAAGGACAGGATGGAGGCAGAGCTGGAAGATAATGGACTGAAGGAGTTCATCGATAGCGGTGTTCCTAAGCCAGATTCTAGTGATGCTGCAAGACTCGATGCATGGAAAAAGAAGGTAGCAAAGACAAGAAGAATTCTATTGGAAGGTGTGAAGGACCATATTATGTCCAACCTTCATGGGAAAGCCACTCCATTGTCAATGTGGAAGGCTTTGACAGATTTTTTCCAAAGCAAAAGCGACCAAAGGAAGTTGGCGCTTAAAGATAAGCTCAGAAAAATAAAAATGGAGAAGGGCAACAGTATTCCAAAATATCTCACGAAGTTTGTCCACTGTAAGGATGAACTGGGAAGTGTGGGGGTTACTGTTGACGATGAAGACTTGGTGAGCTTGGCTCTCCTTGGGCTTTCAAAGAGTTGGCATAGCTACGAAGACTCTATCAATGAATAGGAGAAACTGCCAGGATGAGAGCGACTTTGGTCAAATCTTGTGCAGGAGGAGATAAGGCGAAGTACCAGGGATGGCTCTTCATCGAAGAAGGAATATGAAGAGAATTGCGCTTTTGCTACCAAAGTAAGGAAAGGAAAGGGGAAGAAATTCCCTTAAAAATCCAAGGCTAAAGGCAAGAAGCAAGATTTTTCCAAGGTGAAGTGTTTTCACTGTCACGAACATGGGAATTTCGCCACTAAATGCCCACAGAAGAAGGTTTTTGGAGCTGCAGCAGGTGAGGCCTTAGCCTCACAATTTGAACTTGATTTCTCCTTGATCGCATGCTTGTTTTCAAGTGAAATGGGATCGGTGTGGTATCTTGATAGTGGTGCGTCTTTCCATATGACAGGAGTCAAAGAGTTGTCTAGCGATCTGGAGGAGAAGGACCTCCAAATGCATATAGAGATGGGAAAAAATGGTCGATACAGTGCGACTGGCATTGGGACCATTACCTTTGAGAGGGGGTCAGGTAATCCATTTATGTTGAAATATGTTATGCATGTTCTAGGTCTGAAGAAGAACTTGGTCTCGGTCGCAATGTTGGAAGACAAAGGTTATGACATTGTTTTCAGTGAGGGAAAAGCCTTCCTTCGACATAAAACAATGGGTCAAACCAAGAAGATAGGGATTCGAGTTAAGAATATCTATAGGATAGAGGTAGATGGTTGCACTGCAATGGTGAGCAAAGCAGAAGAAGTGGTGAGCTGGGATGAGGGTGAATTATGGCACAAGAGATTGGGCCATCTTCACCATGGTGCTTTGAAGATTTTGTAGCAGATTTCTACTAGAATTCCCAAGGGTACTCTTGCACAGTCATATCAGTGCAAGGGATGTACTATGGGTAAGTTTGTGAAGACCACCTTTCATGAGAAGGAGAACCGTGCTTCAGTGATCCTGGAGAGAATTCACACAGATGTGTGTGGACCTTCTCAGTTGCTTCAACAGAAAAACACAGGTATTATGTTATATTTTTTTATGAATATTCTCGTAGATTTTGTATCTTCTTCATGCAGAATAAGAGCGCAACATACTCAAATTTCTATGAGTTTAAAGCATTGGTGGAGAAGGAGTCGAGGAATCAAGTGAAGGCTCTACGGAGTGATAATGGTGGTGAATATATCTTGGGCAAATTCAAATACTTCTGTAGAAAAGAAGGAATTCGAAGAGAACTCATAGTGCCTCATAACCCACAGCAGAATGGGGTCACGGAGAGGAAGAATAGAACGATCGTGGGTCATGCACGAGCTATGCTGCATGACCAGGGCCTACCGATGCACTTGTGGGTGGAAGCATGCAACACTGCGATTTATGTGCAAAACCATTGTCCTCGTAGAGTAATTGGCATGAGTCCACCTGAAGAAGCTTTTACTGGTAAGAAGCTTGATATTTCTCAATTGAAGATTTTTGGCTCAGCTGTTTACATTCATGTGACTAAGGACGCCAGGAAGAAGCTGGAGCCGACTGCAGAAGTTGGGATATTTGTGGGGTACACAGAAACACCCCATAATTATCGTGTGTATTTTCCATATAGTCGAATGACTCTAGTATGATGGGATATAAAATTCAATGAGGTGAAATCCATGAAGTTGTCACTTGAGAGGGAGTTGCACTTACATGTAGAGGAGGAGCTACTTGTTCCCAAAGATGAACCTCTAGATGTGGATCAGCCACAGGAGGAGATTCATGGAGTGGAGGAGTCCACTCATGCAGAACCAAAAATCAAAATTGGTAGGAAGCGTACCACAGAAGCTGAGAGACTGAAGCTTGATGCGGCACAGAATGTAGGAGTTCCTACATCATAGCGCAGATAGAGACAGTCACCTGACCGATTTAATGGATACATGGCTCTTATGAGCAAGTGTGTCATGACAGAGCCTTCTTCTTTTGAAGAAGCAGTGCAGAAGCCCACATGGGTAGATGCTATGGTGGAGGAGTATGACTCCATTGTCAGAAACAGTGCTTGGGAGATTGTTCCAAGGCTGGTGGGTAAATCAGTTGTAGGAACAAGATGGATCTAAAAGTTAAATCAAGTTATTGATGGGAGCATTGAGAAGTATAAGGCAAGATTTTTTTCCTGGGGCTTCTCACAGATCGAGGGGATTGATTATGAAGAAACCTTTGCACCTATTGTGCGGTATTCTTCCATAAGGACCATCCTTTCTCTCTCAGCGCAGATGGGTTAACACATTCATCAGATGGATGTGACGACTGCGTTCCTTAATGGGATCATTGAGGAAGAGGTGTACATTGAGAAGCATGAAGGATTTGAGATCTTCAGCAGCGATTCACATATGTGCAGGCTCAAAAGAGCGTTGTATGGGCTGAAGCAAGCACCACGTGCTTGGTACACACGAATCGACAACTATTTCACTGGACTTGGCTTCACCAAGAGTGAGGCGGATGCAAACCTGTATCAAATTGTGGTGGAGGGTAAAATTTTAATCATTGTTCTTTATGTTGATGCTTTAATACTAATGGGTGATGAGCAGTTGATACACTCATGCAAGGAAAATCTTGCAAAGGAGTTCGAGATGAAGGATTTGGGCCTCCTTCATTATTTCCTGGGATTGGAAATATGGTAGCGAGAAGGTGAACTGTTTGTGTCTCAAGGCAAGTATGCTCGGGAGATACTTGAGAAGTTTCAAATGCAAGGCTACAAGCCTATCGACACTCCTCTTCCAGGAAATTGGAGGAAAGAGGATGCTACATCGGCAGAGGTAGTGGATGACACTGTTTATCGACAATTGGTGGGTTTGTTCATGTATTTAGTTAATACAAGACTGGACATATGCTATGTGGTGAACTAGCTTTCACAAGCGATGGTTAAGCCTACCAAGCTCTTTTGGAAGGCAGGAAAGCATTTCCTGAGGTATCTCAGGGGCACATATGAGTATGGCTTATGGTACAGGCATACGGATGAGGTGAAGTTGCATGGCTTCCCGGATGCAGATTGGACAGGCAGCGCAACAGACAGAAAGAGCACATCAGGAGGAGTTTTTAGTATCAGATCTATAGTAGGAAACAAGTATCCGTGGCACTCAGTTCAGCGGAAGCAGAATACATGGCAGCAAGTCAAGCTGCATGTGAGGCTATCTAGATGAGTAAGATCCTGGTCGGTTTGTTCGGTTCACATTTATCCTACAGTGATACATTTTGATAATCAAAGTTGCATTAAAATCTCGATTAATCCTATGTTTCATGATAGATCTAAACATATTGATATCTGGTATCATCATATCATAGATTGTGTGCAACGGAAGATCATTTTGCTTCAGTACATTCCCGTGGAAGATCAGGATGCATATATTCTAACGAAGGCGCTCACCAATAGCAAATTCGAATACCATGGAGGTAGGATCAGGGTGAAGGATAATCCCTATCTTTTTGAGAGGGAGTGTTGAGATTCAAAAAGATGATGAGCTTAGTGAAAACCAGTCAACTTCACTAAGTGGGCCCGTAGGCTATTTTTAGGTGTAAGTCTATTTTTAGACTATGTCTATTTTTAGACATGGTGATCATATTTCAGAAGTTGTAGGATGCTATTTGTGGATGGTTTGTCAAGTTGGAAAAATATATGAAATTCTATTTTTAGAATATTGGGAGAAGTCTATTTATAGATCGTCGATCTAAAAATAGAAGTGTCGATTATTATTAGCCCTTAATAATAATCAGACTCTAAATATCAACTTATTCTCTTGGAGCACTTTATTTCAAAGATGAAGCGTACTCTGAAAATCAAAGGTCGAAGGACCATAATTCCTAGGGTTTACTGGTGGTTCATGCATGGAGGACTCAGTTAGAACTGAAGTGGAAAAGTTATGACAGAGTTGGAAGAGTAGTTCATGGAGTTGTTATTCAGTTTAACTCAGTTATTGGTGTTAAACTCAGTTGAGATAGTTGTATCTAGTCTAAATGAATGATACACTAGTGTGAGTGGACTGAATTAATTAGCTAATTAATTCACAAATAATAACTCACTAATCAACCGAACAAATACAACAGTTAAATATAGTGCATGTCAGTTCCAGTGGAGACCCAGTGGAGAGATAGGTGAAAGGGTGAGATGGACTATCTGTTGTGACTATAGTGATGCATTGATTGCATCACACAACATTGGAGTTTCCAATGAGGATTGCGTAGTCAAGGCAAGGGTAATTCAAATTCATTCAGAGCTATTCTTCAGCAGTGATTGTGCAGTGGAGGCAGGTTGTCAGGTGGCGAGAAATTGGTGCATAGAGATGCAAATTTCTACATGATAGTGTGTAATGAATCTACGTTGTACTGAGAGCTTGATGTACTAAGCTTTGTATGAGATTATTACATGATCTCAATGATACATAATATATGATAGTTGGGGTTTTTAGCTTCAGAATTTCCCATTAAACAACTATGTTATGTGAAATTGTTTTTATTTCTTCATGTGTTTGCAATTGAGTTTAAATTTCCACAAAAGATTAACAGTGGAAGGATTATGTATTTAGCAAGAAGATAAATATTGTTAGATCAGGAGAATCTGGATATATACATGCATATGTTATATAATTTCTACACAAATAATGGTAATGGGAAGATGAAGAAATACATGCGAAAGTGGTGTGAATTCCATAAGATCCCTTTCCATAATAATGATGATTGTCAATCAAAGTAGTCATTGGTGGCCAAGCTAAAAGCCTCAGAGTTAGATGCATGTTTTGACTCTAAATCATATCTAGACAAGGGGAAGCAGATCATTGATGCAAAACTTAGTGCCACCATTTCTACCACCAAGGTACAACCAAGTGAGCCTGAAGAATTGGAGGAATTTGAGCACCTTTTTCACTCACAAATGTGGGTAAAGGATGCTCTGTTGCACTTCATTGTCGATAACATAAGTCAAAATAAACTCATCTCAATAAAGTTTTTCAAGTAGTTGGACCTAATGAAAACACCACACCTAAATCCATACACCATAAATTGACTCCACCAAGGGGTAGAACTCTATGCAAGGCAATAAAGCTTTGTGCATTATGGCATCAAGCCCTTGAAGGATGAGATATTTTGTGACATTGTCTACCTTGAAGTTTGTGATTTTATTTTAGGGCAACCATACTTGTGGAAGAATCATAATGTATATGAGTATAGACCTCATAGTTTCATTATTACCTTATTCAAACAACTATACAATATACCAGAGGTAGTTTCTCCTACCACCATTTCTTTGATATTTGCTAAGAAACGTAGGAAGATCATCTCCTAGACTGGGATTTTTTTCTTCTTATTGATTTGATATTAAAAATATTAGAAGGTTTCTATCACATCCATAACCTCCACATAAGGTAATTCCATGTGGTAGAAGCAAGTGGAAAATGTCATGGAATATTACAAAGAGATCTTATCCTCACCTACCGGGGTACCTCTACATTGTCAGGTCAAGCATTCAACCGATTTGACCCCGACACACCTTTACCAAATAGGTTAGTCTATTGTCACTCTCTTTTGGAAAATGATGAAATAAAGTGAAAAATATAAGAGCTACTTCAAAGAGGGCATATTCAATTGAGTTCCTCACCTCGCAAAAGCCTAATTATGAGTGATCCTGGACATGGTGATTATGCATTGATTGCAGGGAGAAACTCTATGAGAGTGATCCCAATTTTGCTACCACTTAACATATGATGAGCACATGCACAACCATCACTTATAGATTGTTATGCCACCTAGTCAATATTTGTGTTCCTTCAAATGAGTGTGCAAAGATAAATCAGGAAGCTCACTACAGTCAGTTAGTAGGCCACTTTGTCATGGAAAAGTTAGTGGTTATGATACAAAAGTATTTATATTATCTAAAACTTTAACAAGATGTTAGAAAGTATATTAGATCCTACATTTCCTATGTCATTGCAAAACTATTTGTTAAGAAGCAAGGCCTTTACACTCCTCTCTCTACTCCCGAAATGTGCCAGGAATCCATCTCGATGAACTACATGTATGGTATTCCTTCAAGCAAGTATGATAATTACTATGTTTTTGTGGTTTTTAATTGATTTTATAAAATGACCATTATGATAGCATGCAAAAATAATATCACAACTGAGGCCACTACAAATATCATCTTGGAACAAGTATGGGTACATTTTTGGATACCATATACCATCATATCAAATCAGGAAAGTAGGTACATAAGCACATTTTGGTCAATCCTCTAGTCACTTTTGGACACCAAGATCACCAAATCCACTACCTCCCACCCCCAAACTAATGTTAAGACCAAGGTCATCAACAAAATGATCATGCATATCTTGTGTATCTACAACTCCAAAGACACACACACATGGGATGAAAGTTTCCCTTGTGTTCAAGACAAATCTAATAGATCCCTACATAAATTTACCAACCACAACCCTTTTTATGCAAGCCTGAGATATCAACCATTAGGTCCAATTAATGTAGCAATACCCCTTTCATCCAGATAGGAAAAATATTCCCATGCTCAATCTAAGGTCGAGAAAGCCTCACAAAATTCATTAAACGAATTCATTACATCTACAAAAAAGTCCATAATATTTTACAAAAATCCAATACCAAGTACAATTTATGCCATGATCAACATTGGGTGCCACACACATTTTAGGTGGTAGAAAAGGTTTGGTTACGTTTGCGGAAATATCACCTTACAAGACCCCATCAAAAGATTCATCTACTTTTTTATGGACCTTACACCATCACCAAGGCTATGGGTGAAAATTATTTTGAGTTAGCTATTCTTCATTTCCCTGGATTATGCCCAATGTTCAATGTGGACCTCTTTCGACCATACTTTCCACCATTATTAGACACATCAGAGATAATAGATCGGTTGAAATTATCATATCTCAACCTCGAATGCATGGAATATTAAACCATTGATCAAATTGTGGACCCATAGGTTAAGGGCACTCACAAATGGAGGCTCTAGATCTATTAGGTTTTCAAATGAAGGCAACTTATGTGCCAAACTAAGTGACTTACACATGGCCAAGTTGAGCAGAATTTTCTCCATTTAGTGGGGGCACTCAACACAATTAGGGCCATTTCTTTGTAAGGGCAGAGGATTTATCCAGGTGGATCTTGGTAAATTACCACAACCAATAATTGTCTTTCTACCATTGGTGGTTTACAACCCATGGTTTTATTAAACCATGGTATTTGCAAGGTGCATGAAAAAAAAAAATCATAATAATGGAGTTAAAATATAATAACATGATTATTTAGGTTTTACCATAATAAATTATGATATTCACCCATGGTTTTGTAACCCATGGTATTTGAAATGTAACCAAAGTACATGACTATAGGTGAAAATACACCCATAAATATTATAAATAGGGGGCTTCACCATGGATCGAGCCATGATTTTACTCATAAATAATATAAGTATGGGAATTCACATTGATTTGGGAGTACTATTCTCCTTAATAAATGTCTTACACAAATATTTTAAAGATTCATGTAATGTATTTTCTTGTTTCTTCAAAGAAATTTTTGATATCATGGGAGAATTGTCAAAACGTTGTGTATGTTGGAGGTGCCCAAGGATATGTTTGATTCTTTGCAAGTACTTGGAGTCCTGTGGCTCTCAACATTCAACCTATCGGTGCCAATATTCTCCTATAAAATACTTGGGCCCTAGTTAAGTTTCCTAATCCATGGTTATTGAACCACGTGACAATTACACACAATATCTAGTACTAGAAATTGCATCACTAGGTACATTTAATCATTTTTGCATCTAAGTGAACCAAGATTGAAATAAATGAGAAATTTGACACTTCAAATAAGGCTTCCCTTCCAAAATTAGGACTTTGAACTCGCAATGGTATTAACTCCCTAGGTAGGAGTGGATAATACACCATGCTATTAGGTGTTTCTAGCCCCATGGAGAAGTGACATGTCCTTCGTCCACCCTTTAATTGATGGGTGTCACATGACTAATGATAGAAGAGAGTGGAGAATAATTCATGGCCAAGTTCCATGTAAAAAGGGAATACCTATGGTGGGCTTCTCATATTGAGTGTATATATATGGGGAGGAAGTGATCGTGGATGCATAAGTTACAAACTCGGCCTTTGTTTTTCCAACCCTTTTTTGCGCCTTTTACTTTTTCTTGATTTTTCTTTGTATTTTACTTGTATCTTAAATGGTTAGAACTTTATTTGTATGTGTATATCAGTATTACTCCCTTAATGGTGAGACAACTCATTTCCTTCCAAGGGTTGGTGCATGCGAGGGTTCCTTCTCATAATATGAAGAGAAGCATGTCTTTAGGAACCAAGTGAGGGCCATAATGAGTGAGGTAGAGCTCATGTTAGGATTTTTGCCACATGCTAATGTGTATTTCTCGACCATATTTTTCATTATGATCTTTTTTTTTTTTCGTGTGCCATCATATGTTTTTTCTTGTTCTTTTAGTTGAATCAACATCCCATGGCCAAATTCAAGGCCCTTCCCAGGTCTGAAGAAGTATGGTGCCAAATTCCATAGAACCAATTATTATTTGAACATGAAGAAGGGAGGTCGAATATGGGGCTTGTAATGTAAGATGGAAAGTGGTAAGTTTGGAATAGGTAGAAAAGGGACTACGCTAGACATTTGATGACTTTTATGGGATGATGCACGTAGACTCGCCATGCCTTATCCCACTTAGCACTTCATAAGGGGTAGGAAGTTGATATAGAGCCCAAAGGAGCATGGTATCATATCTTGAGACATGAGAGGGCTAGCTCCACCTTTAAATCCCCCAACGTTGGAGCAAAGACAAGAATTTTAACCACCTGAAGACCCATGAGACCACTTTTGTGTGCCAAATTGAAAATTGGGGTCCACAAAGGAGCACTGACAGAGACGTAAGGGAAAACCATCAAGATATTATTTTAGGAGGCTTCTACTCACACCTTGGCACCAGGGAGCCTCAATACTATCCATAGAAGGGATCATGCATGCATGACGGGATCACTCTCTCTCTTACAACTCACATGAGTGGGATATAGTTATGTTTTCTCATTGGCTACTATGTTGGCTTGTGACCTAGCTTGTTAGTAGCACATTATTTTATGGTTTTAGAGCTATTAGGCTAAAATTGGAACTCTAATTCCTCATATAAGTAAAGGAATGATTCATTGTACCAAATTATCATCACATCACTTGGAATTTTAACC
This sequence comes from Pinus albicaulis, assembly GCA_034641835.2. Lineage (NCBI taxonomy): Eukaryota > Viridiplantae > Streptophyta > Pinopsida > Pinales > Pinaceae > Pinus > Pinus albicaulis. Next base: position 634,618,043 of record CM076580.1, read on the forward strand.
TTCTTGAGAAATTCGACTCCTTTTCTTATGGAGGAATTGGAATTTATGAATGTATTTTGACATTTGGAGGTAAATTTTTGATCTCTGGGAGTGATTCTTTGAATCAATGGACATGATATTTTACATTTTGTCTTGTAAGTGTACCTATTGTTGAATATTTTTCTTTCTACATGTCTAATGTATGGAATAATGTTGAATCTATGTTTTGTTATTATTCCCTAGTTTTTCAAAATGTATTGAATGTTATCTATGTGATCTATTGCATGCATTATTCATACATAACATGTGAATGAATTTCCTAATGGTGAAATTTAAATATATATCCCATGAAAATTCCATTATCCTTTGCATATGTAAATTCTTGAATTTTTGTTTCCAGGGCATCAAGAATTTGGCCTCCTTAGAAAATTTTGGGTTGATCTATCATATCATATACTACATACTTTGAAGGAAAAATTTACTTGTCCATTTTGTTGGTGATCAAAATTACATCTTATCCTTAAATCCCTCTCTCAAAATTCAGCCCCTTCAAGGCCAAGCTTGCTAACTAGGGATTTGTGTGAATCCCTAAGAAAATTTCATTTGTGGGATTAGAGAGACTAAACATTAAGAGGAGGGTATTTTCCAAAAAATATCTTCTTCTGGTGGGCATCCACTTCAATCTTGTCCATTTCTTTTCTCTAGTTGTTTTTCCTAAGATAAAACCCTATTCCAGTCTTGATTCAACTTAGGGGCTTGTTTTATGGTTTCATGAGCCTTTCTCTTGTTGAAAATTATTGTTGGAAACCATTTATTATTTCCTTGAACTTTGGCCACCCCACCACTCAACCAATCAATCAAGCCTTGGTTCTTGTGCTTTCAACCCTAGGCCTCTATAAAGAAAGTGAATTACCTCTTAATGGAGCCTTGAACATAAATTGTGCCTTTTTTAGAAAGTCTCATCAAGTCACCTTCTACCCTAAACCTAGAATATTATTTAGGTGACTTTCCCACATACTGAGATTCCTCCCATCAATGAAAATTCATAAAGAGCGCAGGGTTTTGGTTGTGGTGATAGCGGACCATCACCTCATTGTTTTCACTTTTTCTAGTGTTAGCCTTGTAGGGTACCCCTCTCCAAGGCCTAGTAGATTTTGCGGCAACACCTTAAAACCTTGAAATGCTACTCACTGAAGCTAAGACATTTCCTGTAAAGAAGATGTTACCCAATGACCACAAAACACCCTCAGGCTATCATTACATCTTCTAATTGGATGTTGCCTTATTCCTGGACCATTTTTATGATGATTATGACTTGAGATCCCTCTAGAAGGTATGGTACACCTTTCTGGATGATGGCGTCATTCCAAACACTTGCAAAATCACCTTCATGAGGCCTAGAATGATGATTTGGGCTTGATTTATGGTTATATGATGATAAGGAGGGTTTTGATTGATGATGCAGACTTGTTGGCGAGGAGATGGATTGGAGTGAGGAGCACTTTTTGACCCATCCTTAACACCTATTTTATGGATATATTCACAATTGGAGGATGGTGTCACCCTTGAGGACCTTTTTCTCACTTGTGTAGGTTAGAAGGAGGCCTTTAGTTATTTTTTCTTATTGATATAACTATCTTTTATGTTGATTACCTACTTAACTTGTAAACAACTAAACTATTGTTTTTAGATTTTTTAGTTTACTTTACTCCAAAATCAAGTTGGTTACCCTCATATAAATAAAGGTAGTTCAATTTGGAGATGATAATTTCCTCACATACTCATTATCTCACTAGAGAAAGTGCACACTAGTTATTTTTTATGTTGGATGCAATGGAGCACTAAGATAATAAATTGCCTTGGGGAAGATAAATTTACTTTGAGGGTTCTTCACTTGAATTGGAGAAGTGATGCTATGGTGAACTATGATGTTCTATTGTGAGTATCTTCTTCCATTTTGTAAAAGTTGTAGAATTAGCTAAGTTGTTCTCATGATATCTTGAATATTTTATGGCTCTAAAATATCCTTTGTCAAATTTGTCCTTAAATATCCCATTGACCTTAAATATAGAATTGATTGAAAGTCACTAAGGTTATATTGAGAGGTTTTTTCATCTTACTCACTCCAATAGGGGTCTTCCACCTTTGACCTCATCATTTTTTACTCTATATACCCAAGATTGATAGACTCTAGTCTGTGTGTCAATGTTTCAAATTAAATATTTTTCTCTTTTTTTTTTAATGGTAAAACAGAGTTGGCCTACAAGAAAATATATATAAAATAACATAAAATACCTTGAAAATCATTTTTCTAAGGGTTATTATTTTCATATTTTAAATTGAAAAAGGAAAAAATATCAAATTTATCCATTTTTAGCCACATTTTTAGGGACGACATCTAGGGTTTAGTAGTTGTTTCTTTATTTTCAGCCATTGAAAAGTTGTTGTAATCTTCTCCTTGGTTTACTCTATAAGTAACCTTTGATTATTTATTTTTTATCACTATATGTGGTCCATTTTACTATTATTGTAATAAATTTTGCATGTGTTGAGAAATCTAGGGCAACATGTTAGAGCTTCTCATTAATTTTATTTCTCTTATCTTTTACAATTTATTATGATACCTTTTAGTTCTTATTTAAATATTAAGTTTTTAATCATCAAGATAAATGTCAAACAAGAATATCATAATGCAAACAATAGAGACACCAGATATAGGCTCCAAGCTAGTGGAAAACCTAGAGAACTTCCTCTTATTATAGAATTTCTTTCAATGAAGACTTCCAAGGCCAAGACATGAGTCTACTCACCAAAAGCCTAGGCCAGCCACCCAAACAAGAAAAAATATGATGCTCCTTTCTTCACAAATTTTTATCTTATAAAATTTGGCTTCTGCTACTCCTTCATAAATTCATACCTTGTTCCTTCACTTCCCTCATCCTCTTCATTGCCTCAGATATTATTCTATCTATGTTGAACTGCATGTACTCAATAGAGGTCAAATTATCTTTCTTTTATAGGCCCTCGAATGGGTGCACAAGCTTTTCCTAGGATGACTTTGTAGGGTTGGTCGACCTGGTCATTTTGATGACTTCTTACATTTTATTACATAAAATATATTTTATTGTTTTGATCCATGAGACCTTCAAGGGACTTGACACCATGACTTTGAATTTTGACTCAATACATAGATGTAGAGCACACAATGGGTGCTTGACCTATTGACCATTAACCCAAGAATGAAACCCATGCTTTACTAAGTCAAATTTTACATTAATTGTTTTTTTCTTAAGTGTAATAATTTTATTTTGTCACGAGACAAATACAATTATGAAGGCTGAAACCAATTACATTCTTCAACACTATCTCTTAACTAGGGAGGTATTCATAATTGAACACAAGTATAAGGACAATACTTCCATTGAAAAGTTCTCATAAGAAGAGTCAGATTGGTAAGCCATATCATAGGATATATTTGTAGCTTATTTCAATGCATCTCCTCATATCAACCAACATTTTTATATAGAAATGCCTTGAATAACACCTTTATCTCTCCACTAGATTAGAGCACAATACTGGGGAGACAATTATTTATAAACACCTTCATCATTGTATCTCAAGGCACATACCCCATATGAATGGTTACAAGTTATGTCCTTTTAGGACCATTCCTATCTTGGATTTACACATCCTCAAGGAATCTCATCTTCGACTACTCTTTCCTATTGGATTCCCTACCTCATCCTTAATCAGTATCGGTATCGGTCTCAAATGCTTATCCAATCCTCCATTCTTTCCTCACGATGTGAAGACAAGAATAATGTGTCTATATCTCCCTCTTAACTAGGGAGGATCTACTTATTCCTTTACACATGAAAAAGAATATATCCAAGCTCCCTCTTAACAAAAGACTTGTTTCCAATATCAAATGTCTATTCTTTCATGGAGATCATGGTACCATCAACTTCTTGTAGGATTCCTTCTTCCACGTCATCAAATTTTATGCACATCGTGGAGCCATAAATTTCCATATCATCAATATTTTTCTGTTGCATATTCACAAACTAGTCACTATGGAGCTTGAACATGACTCCCTCTAAGCATTAGGAAATTGTTGAAAAATCTATATAGGTGGCGATTAAAATGATTTTCCACTTAATGACATTAACTTGTGATATTTTCATTATTAATATTTGATCTCTTAGTTATCTTTTCTTATCATTAAAATTAATTCCAAGCAACAAATAAAAGGAACACAAGATATAGGCACGCTTCCAGGGAAAACCCCCCCTCGAGGGGAAAATCCAGTCACAAAATTCTTCCTTCATTATATTCAAGATAAGACGACCATGACCCTTTACACACTAGTCTAGACTCCCTCCATCAAGCCATCCTTATTATTGCTTTCACGGTGTCATCATACCAAGATCTACATCATTGTGTGAGCACAAATATTCTTGTCACGTTGAGACATCATCACTGTGAGACCTTGTCATTGTAAGGTCACCGAATTGTTATACCATTGAACTATAATGGTATCCTTCTTATTGCAATTTCAATGAACCATTAACACTATATAGAAATGATCCCTTAACACTGTGATAACAACGAGCTTGCAATACCGTAATAACATCGATCCCATACCTCAGCAACAACACCAAGACTGAAAAGGCACCGAATCTTGATCTTTGTAAAAGCACCGATCCCTTCACTATGATCTCTGAACCCTGCAATTAATCCAAGTTATGTGATAGCTCTGCAATTCTATCTCAGATACTAATATTATCAAATGCGAAGAATCCAACTTGGTATATATAGTGGTTGTCCCATATTAATGAGCCCACATATCATCTTCGAATAGTTGTGTCTCGAATAGTTGTATTTTATTTGTTTGAGGTCAACTTGAGGATGTTGTAGAGGAGGATGACTTGATGGAGGAGTACAAACAAAAAATTGACTTTGACTCAATCCTAAAGCCTTCAATGGAGGTTTTACCTATACATTTGACCCAAGCATGAAACCCATGCTTTAATAACTCAAATCTAATTAATAATAAAAAATATTTTCACTCTCTTTTGACAAATATATTACATTTGACTCAAATACAATAATGAAGACCGAACCTAGTTACATTTTGGAACACTCTCTCTTAACTAGGGAGGTATTCATATTTACATATAATAACAAAGGTACATGAAATATCTCAACACATCATCTGTGAAGAAGTTTATGCACCACAATTACATGGACTAGATTCCTGACCAAGGCAATCTATCCATTGGTTTCTCAAAAATTTAGGAACTGCAATGCCAAAGACTAGATTCGTGACCAGGTAAATATATCTCGGTGGGACTAAGATGGACTCAAGCCTTCATCCTCTCTAGGTACCATCACGCTTACTTTCTAACCATCAAACCAAAGATCCAGGGCGTGTAAGAACTCAATGACCAACACCACCTTTCCAACTTCAGGATCTAGACATCAACACAAAGTGTCACCTAGATGTACCCCCAGGAAATGCTTCACTCACAAAGCCTCGAGACTCCTTGATCCAACAGATCAAGGATGACCAATATCTTCCAATCAAACTTATTGGTAACCAGCATGATATCAAATCCTTCAAGAAATTCACCTGTACATTAAATACATCCCCAATCAATAATATACTTTCACATGTATATAAACAAATACAAAGCTAAGGGGTCTTCTACACAACTTGATGTTGCTTCTCATATTTTCATAGTATGACTATAAACCGAATATTTAACAGAATATTCCTTCAATTATACACTTTCCTTTCCTACTTCTCATGTAGCAACATTCTCCATTTTTTTCCTCTTACTCATGACCTTAACTAAGACTTACAATTGTTAGTACTAGTCTAGTGCATAACACACGGAGTAGAGAATTATATCTATCACTCCATCTTAATTAGAGAGGATCTAATCATTCCTATACAAATAATTTTCTCAACCATCCTCTTATCCTATGGAGATTTCATCCAGGCTCCCTCTTAACTTAGGGAGTTCTACTACGAAATCAAAGAATATTTCATCGCTTACATCCTTCTTATCAGAGTCATTCATATATCATGCTTATCATATCAAATTTAATTTATGATCATATTCAATAATATTTAATAGGATGTACATGCACAACTAAGATAGTAAGTACAACAAAAAATTGTAGAAGTATGGAGTTACCCATATCAAAATTTTATAACATTGGAAGCATTTCAATTTTATACATATCATATACCCAAACTTAATTACAAACAAGAGACATATACTCTACAACATCTTTCTAGGGACTTTGTCATAAACCATAGACTACTTCATAACAACTTTAATTCCATATAGGGTTTCAATGTTTCTCCCAAAGGTATGACATACCTTACTACTGCGAAAATTTGGTTACCTGAATACTATTGCAGCAGCCAATGTTAATTATTCTAATTGTTTAATTAAACAAATAATTTACTAGTAGTTTCCTATGGAAAATATCAAATTAAACTCACTAAAACCTTCATAAATAAAATATTGCGAAAGAAATAAAAACCCTGGAAGAAAAAGATGTACACACACAAAATACATTGTTATTTTTGGACAATGTCCCCATAAAAACCCGACTCGGGAAAACTTGTGCAGTAGTTGAGGGTTTTGATATTATGCAGTAGTAAAAATTTGAGTACTAACTATGGATGCCCAAACTGGAAATCCAAACAGAGGTAAATTGGCAAAAATAACTAGAGAGGAAAATTCCTCACTCCACAAGCTATCTGACACTGACCTCAACTCGAATTGAGATGCTCCCAACTGCCTTTGCATAGTCACTATGTCACCCTACATAGTTAATGCATCCCTCCATCTCAGAACTGTGTCTCCTCTCACTTTCTTGTCAGCTATTGTCTGGGAAAGTGATTCTCCCAACCTCTGGAACCTGTCTCCAGCTTATGGCACTGAGTCTTTGCTTCTCCTCAGCAAAGTGGAATTTCCTCTAGAGGGCACTATGTTGCCTCACTGTGGCACTCTCTGCCTCTCTACAAATGTACTTACAGGATCTAGAAATATTCCTCTTGCATCACTATCACTGCCCCATCTCCCACTGCTTCAATCTCCCTGAATCACTTCCAACAACACACAACTGCTACTCTAGAAATTGAATTCTCAGCAAAATTGAATGCTCAAATAATTTGGTGTGTCTTCTCAAGGCCCCATCAACATTATTCTTATAATCCTCTATTGAGACTTCAACGTCCACAATTAAATCTTAATCAATGGATAGGATTAACTAGAAATTGATCCATGTACTTTTCTAGAATATTCTCACCATGAATTAATTAATTATGTTTAATAAATCATATTTCCTAAGTTTAGGCTTAGGAAATATTTAAAAATTACTAATTAATTTAATTAAGTTGTCTCTGGTGGAATTTCTAGAAACGATTTCTGGGTATTGGATAATACATGTATTATAGCCTCTCAGCCAAATCTCCTGGCTAGAACACATCTAATGCTACAAAACTAACACTCCCTCTTTGCGAGGAAAGTGTTCTGGTGTTGCAACCCAATGAAAACAGCACCATGTCTCTGCATCATCTCATGTCACGTTACTGATGTCTGGCTACTACTGCACAACTCTTATATGTGTTGCATATGCAATTCTGCTAACCTTGATGATCTGTTACCAACACTACATCTTCAGTGAAACTCTGTTGTTGCTGCTACTACAACATTTGCAACTCCCTCTCATCTATTTTTGCTACAACTGCAACATCTACAATTGATAAATATCCAAGATACTAAACCAAATTTTTCAGTATGATGCATCTTTCACTTGAGTCTTAACTGCAATTAGTCTACGTTTTCATTGAAACCTCTGCGTTGTTGTTGAATCTGCACTATGCCAACTACACTACTCCCAAATATGCATTACGATGCCAAATATCTGACCACTACTAGCCACTGCATCTCTCACTTTGACACCTGACTCTACCAACTTCCACTGGATCATCCTTCTACTACATATTGTTGCCTCCTGTAGTATGGTATTGATTCAAGAGTTGGACCTCCTCAAGAATCCTGCCCATCCGGTAGCACTTTCGGGCTACAAAATGAAGTCACCCCACCTCACTCCTGGAAGGATGTCTGCAAACATGGTGAAATATTCCTCTAGCCTAGAGGACAACCTATATCAATCTTGGTTGAAGCTGCATGTTGGCCCTGCTTCTCCTCCTTGTCCTTCTTCCTTAGAGGACACTAAGTGTTGTAGTGGCCTAGCATGCCACACCTGAAGTACTTAAACTTCGAGAGGTCCTTATTCTTCCTACGTTTCTCCCATTGTCCCTTTGCTGCAAGGGCCACATTCTCTTCTTCCTTCACCTACTTCAACCCACTATTGTTGCCACTAATGGTGATCTTCATCAAATATCACCTCAACTCCTCCTGCTACAAGTATGCCCATATTTTGTCCCATATTGGAAAGGTTTCTCTACCTAGAATGATTTGGACAAACACATGCCACTCCTCAGAGACAGAGTTGAGAGCTATATGCACTAGCTCTGAAGCCTGAGATGCTGACCCTACAACTGCAAACAAATATCAGATCTCCTGAATCCTGTTGAGCAATGGGTCTATGCGCTCCTCCTTCTGCATAAAAGTACATCTCAACTTCTCTAATTACATCTTCTGCTACTCAGAATATCCCTGGTATAGCATGGAAATGGAGTCTCACATCTCTTTGGCCATTCCCATCCCCGTTATGCGAGATACAACATGATTCTAAACACCATGGAGGATCAATCTCTTTGCCTTCATCATCTCTTTCTTGTACTCTAAGTTGACCTAGATCTATGGGGATAACTACCACATTATTGATATACACTTTGAGATCATACTCATCCAAAAGGAATGAAATCCTTTCCTTCCAAATCAAATAGTTGGAGGTTCCCTCCAACCTATCGTGATCTCGCAATCCAACTGATACCATCTCAAAAAATATGTCAAAAACCTCCTCTTATAACTAGGCCATATGCACTCCCTGCTGGAGTGAGTAAATCTGCTCACAAGGACTGTTAATTTGCAAGGGAAATTGAACTTCTTAAACTAGAAGTCCCCTGAGGAAAAAATTTCGTCATTGTGTGCTCCTTCTTCCACTCGGCACTATTTTTCTCTAGCAACTGCTGCAAAATAACTGTGTCCAGCTAGAGATCTGCCATGTAAGAAAAAATATGGTTTCTCCCTCTGTCTTTGGTAATCCTCAATATAGAGAATTTTGATTTCTCTGTTGCTCTCTTAGAGAAATTGATTTTCCTAAAGAAATTGACCCTCCTGGCCAAGGAACTGTGTTTCCTCTAGGGGATTCAAACTAATTCTTACGCAAATCAGTGAACCTCCTTCTCTTCTTCTGCAACTAATCCCTCTGGCTTACAATTTTCACTCTGATACCATGTTAAAAGTTAGTTAGCTGAATCCTATTGCAACAATTGATGTTAATTATTCTAATTGTTTAATTAAACAAATAATTTAATAGCAAAATCCTACAGATAATATCGAATTAAATTCACTACAACCCTTAAAAATAAAATATTGCAGAAGAAATAAAAATGTTGGAAGAAAAAAAAAATGCACACACAAAAAATACAATGTTATTTTTGGACAATCATTAGAGAACTTTTGAGATCTAAAATGGGCCTCCTAAGAAAAATGTATAACCAAAAGAAACTTTATAAGAACTGATATAATTCAAGATGATGATGTCAACCATGGGGTGTGATTCACCATTTTTGGGGTAAAAAGGTAAAAAGATTAAAAATTAATAAAATAATAAAACTATTTTTTCAACTTTTATTTTCAACTTATCTCCCTAAGGTTTTACTCAAATTTCAAACGGGAGTACTCGTTGGATGCAAAATTTAATTCAATAATAAAATATTAAAATTACTTTTTCAACTTGTATTTTCAACTTATCTCCCTAAGGTATTATTAAAATTTCAAGCGAGAGTACTCGTTGGATGCAAAATTTAATTCCTCATCCAAGGAGTACCCATGTTGCATACTTTCAATAGACCCTGCTACACGTAAAATGAGAAATACATGAAAAAACCATGTTTTTTCATGTATTTCTCATTTTACGTGTAGCAGGGTCTATTGAAAGTATGCAACATGGGTACTCCTTGGATGAGGATTCAAATTATCCATCCAACAAGTGTTCCTGCTTGAAATTTGAGTAAACCCATAGGGAGATAAGTTGAAAATACGATTTGAAAAAGTATTTTTTTTTCTCTCTAAAATTTGATGATGTAATCTAATCTTATTTTATTATTTCCAATATTATTCTATAATTTCCATAGGAGGCCCATTTTAGACCTCAAAATTCCCCTAATGGTCCCTAGAAAAACCCAACTAAGGAAAACCAATGCAACAACTGAGGGTTTTTATATTATGGAGTAGTGAAAATATATGTACTAACTATGGATGCCCAAACTAGAAATCCAAAAAAAGGTAAAGTGGAAAAAATAACTAGAGGAAAATTACTCACTCGACAAGCTATCTGACACTGACCTTAACTTGAATTGAGATGATCCCAACTGCCTCTGCACATTCATTGTGTCACCCTACGCAATTACTGCATCCCTCCATCTCATGACTGCATCTCCTCTCACTTTCTCATCAACTACTATCTCGAAAAGTGATTCTCCCAGTCTCTTGAACCTATCTCCAGCTTTTGACATTGGGTCTTTACTTCTCCCCAACAAAATGGAATTTCCTCTAGAGGTCACTACATTGCATTTGCACTACCTCACTATGGCATTCTTTACCTCTCTGCAAATGTACTCGTCGGATTTGGAAATCTTCCTCTGGATTCACTATCTCTACCCCTATCTCATTGCTTTGATCTCACTGAAACACTTCTTGCAACACACAACTTCTACTTTAGAAATTTATTTATCAACAAAATCAAATGTTCAATTGATTTGGTGTGTCTTCTCCAAGCCCCATCAACTTATTATAATCCACCGTTGAGACTTCAATGACCACGATTAAATCTTAATCGATGGCTAGGATTAAATAGAAATTGATCTGTATAATTTTCTAGAACATTCTCACCATGACTTAATTAATTCTATTTAATTAATCATATTTCCTAAGTCTAGACTTAGGAAATATTAAAAACGGAATAATTAATTTAATTAAGTTGTCTCTAGGTATAATTTCTAGAAATTATTTTTGGGTATTGGAGAATACATGTATTCTAGCCTCTCTACCAAATCTCGTCGCTAGAACACATCTGATGCTACAAAAATAACAACTACAACATATATAAAACCCTAAAAACAATTCAAAAAAATATAAAGCATTCAAAAACCTTTCAAAATTTATATTTTAGACTTCTCACTAGTGTTTCATACAAATCACAGCTTAGTCATTAACATGGACAACTTCCACTAGGGTTAGTTGTAAACCTTAGATTTAAGATCAATCAACAATACCAACTAAAACTCAAATTTCAACAATCTTAGACAAATCTCAGATCATCACATTTTCATCATACATCAGAGATTTTCATTTCTACTAAGGTTCAACCCTAGAATTCCATTTTCACAATCTCAATAATCACAATTAGATATTCAGATTGTTACATCACACATACTAAACAATTTAACTACTAATAGGGTTTAGTTGCAAAACCCTAGATTTTCAAATATCATCATCCTATAATATCATACAAGGACTTCCATTAAATCCTAAAACTTATGACCTTTAATAACTAGATCAACACATTTATCTAGGAATTCATGAGCATATCATAAGCACATCATATGTCAGCCAATATTAAAATGTTAGACATATTCCAATCTAGACCAAGCTAGGGTTTCAACCACTGGACACATGCCTAGGGTTTCATTCCAAGGACTCTAAATACATAACAATGGTTTTTCTTATAGACTTAACCAAACCCTAAAGATGAAGGGTCTCATATCATAGCAAAGTAAACCCTACTATACCAAAATTTCAAAGGTTCGAGATCTCATACAAACATCAACCAACCTTAATGAGCTAGGCTTTCATGATCATACTGAAATGACATCATCAACAAAAACTTTAATAACATTTCACAATAACCCTAAGAAATTTTATGGTTTCAGACATTCACATTAGTATACCCTTAGATTAGGGTTTTCCAAAGAACCTGTCTAGGGTTCTATAAAATCAATTAAGAATGTAGAGAGGGGTAGATTAATCGAGATATGAATCTCTCTTAAACAAGAATCTATATGATTCAAGATATATAGACATAACGATGTTAGTAATGTAATGCAAAATTCAAAAATAATATAAAGATAATTTCATAAGATATATGTAGAGACATACTTGGAAATGACAAACATAGTAAGGATTCCTTGAGGTGTTTTATTTGTACTAGGCCAAGATCCAAACCATGTGATACATAGCCTCTAATTTTATTAGATTTTTTGCAAGTGTATCTTGTTAAGTACAAATTACTTACTTGATTTTCTTAAACTGGTGCCTTGTGATCTTTATAGGACAGGCTTCAGATTCCCTTCACTGTTGTGTATGCATTATATTCTTTACATGGGGGGCGATAGGAACTGTGTTGCCTCTAGGGGATTCAAACTATTGCTTACGAAAAGCAGCGAACCTACTTCTCTTCTTCTACAACTGAGCTCTTTGGCTTACAATTTTCACTTTGATATCATGTGAAAATTCGGTTACCTGAATCCTGTTGCAACAACTAATGTTAATTCTTCTAATTTTTAATTAAAAAAAAAATTATTAGTAGTTTCCTACAGAAAATATTGAATTAAATTCACTACAACCTTCAAAAATAAAATACTGTAGAAGAAATAAAAATGTTAGAAGAAACAAATGCATGCACAAAAAATACACCGTTATTTTTGGACACTCATCAAAGAACTTTTGAGGTCTAAAATGAGCCTCCTAATAAAAATGTACAACCAAAATAAAATTTATAAGAACCAATAGAATTCAAGATGATGATGTCAAACATGGGGGATGATTCACCATTTTTGGGGTAAAAAGGCAAAATGATTAAAAATAATAATAATAATAAAACTACTTTTTCAACTTGTATTTTCAACTTATCTCCCTAAGGTTTTACTCAAATTTCAAGCGAGAGTACTCGTGGGATGCAAAATTTAATTCAATAATAAAATATTAAAACTACTTTTGCAACTTGTATTTTCAACTTATCTCCCTAAGGTATTACTCAAATTTCAAGTGGTAGTACTCATTGGATGCAAAATTTAATTCCTCAACCAGGGAGTATCCATGTTTCATACTTTTGATGGACCTCACTACACGTAAAATGGGAAATACATGAAAAAACGAGATTGCAATCATGTTTTTCATGTATTTATCAATTTTCGTGTAGTGGGGTCCATCAAAAGTATGAAACATGCGCATTCCTTGGATGAGGAATAAAATTATGCAACCAACGAGTGTTCCTACTCGAAATTTGAGTAAACCCATAGGGAGACACGTTGAAAATACGAGTTGAAAAAGTAGTTGTTTGTTTTTTCCCTCTAAAATTTGATGATGTAATCTAATATTATTTTATTATTTCCAATATTATTTTATAATTTCCTTAGGAGGCCCATTTTATACCTCAAAATTCCCCTAATGGTCCCCAGGAAAAACCAACTCAGGAAAACTGGTGCAGCAGCTGAGGGTTTTGATATTATAGAGTAGTGAAAATTTGAGTACTAACTATGGATGCCCAAACTGGAAATCCAGATAGAGGTAAACTAGACAAAATAACTAGTGAGGAAAATTACTCACTCCACAAGCTATCTGAAACTAACCTCAACTCGAATTGAGATGCTCCCAACTTCCTCTGCACATCCATTGTGTCACCCTACAAAGTTACAACATCCCTCCATCTAGTAATTGCATCTCCTCTCACTTTCTCGTCACCTGCTATCTGGGAAAGTGATTCTCCTAGCCTCTTGAACCTATCTCCAACTTCTAACATTGGGTATTTTCTTCTCCCCAACAAAATGGAATTTCCTCTAGAGGTCACTGCGTTGCATCTGTGCTACTTCGCTATGGCACTCTCTGCCTCTCTGCAAATGTACTCGCCGCATTTGGAAATATTCCTCTGGCTTCACTATTTTTGCCCCTATCTCATTGCTTCGATCTCACTGAAACACTTCCGGAAACACACAACTACTACTCTGGAAATCGATTTATCAACAAAATCAAATGTTCAATTGATTTGGTGTATCTTCTCTAAGCCCTATCAACTTCTTATAATCCATCGTTGAGGCTTCAATGACCACGATTAAATCTTAATCGATGGCTAGGATTAACTAGAAATTGATCCATGTAATTTTCTAGAAAAATCTCACCATGACTTAATTAATTCTGTTTAATTAATCATATTTCCTAAGTCTAGACTTAGGAAATATTAAAAACTGATTAATTAAATTTAATTAAGTTGTCTCTAGGCATAATTTCTAAAAACAATTTTTGGGTATTGGAGAATACATGTATTCTAGCCTCTCTGCCAAATCTCGTGGCTAGAACACATCCGATGCTACAAAAACTAACAACTACAACATATAGCAAACCTTAAAAACAATTTAGAAAAATATAAAGCATCCAACAAGCTTTCAAAATTCATATGTTAGACTTCTCACTAGGGTTTCATACAAATCACAGCGTAGTCATTAACATGACCAACTTCCACTAGGGTTAATTGTAAACCCGAGATTTCTAATCAATCATCAATCCCAACCAAAACTCAGATTTCAAAAATCTTATACAAATCTCAGATCATCACATTTTCATCATACATAAGAGATTTTCATTTCTACTAAGGTTCAACCCTAAAATTCCATTTTAATAACCTCAATAATCACAATTAGATATTCATAATGTTACATCACACATACTAAACAATTTAACTACTACTAGGGTTTAGTTTCAAAGCCCTAGATTCCAAAATATCATCATCCTATAATATCATACAAGGCCTTCCATTAAATCCTAAAACATATGACCATTAATAACTAGGTCAACACATGTATCTAGGAATTCATCAACATATCATATGCACAATGATATGTCAACCAATATTAAAATGTTAGACATATACCAATCTAGACCAAGCTAGGGTTTCAACCAATGGACACATGCCTAGGGTTTCATTCCTAGGACTCTAAATACATAACAAGGGTTTTTCTTATAGACCTAACCAAACCCTAAAGATCTAGGGTTTCATATCATAGAAAAGTAAACCCTACTATACCAAAATTTCAAAGGTTCGGGATCTCATACAAAAATCAACCAACCTTAATGAGTTAGGTTTTCATGATCATACCGAAATGACATCATCAACAAAAACTTTAATAACATTTCACAATAAACATAAGCATTTTTATGGTTTCAAAAATTCACATTAGTATACCCTTAGGTTATGGTTTTTTAGAGAACTTGTCTAGGGTTCTATAAAATCAATTAAGAATGTAGAGAGGGGTAGATTTATCAAGAGATGAATCTCTCTTAAACAAGAATCTATATGATTCAAGATAGCTAGACATAATGATGTTAGTAATGTAATTAAAAATTAAGATAAAGAGAATTTCGTAAGATATATATAGACATACTTGGAGATGGAGATGTTTCTTGACAAACCTAGTAAGGATTCCTTGAGATGTTTTCTTTGTACTAGGCCAAGATCCAAACCATGTGATACATAGCCTCTAATTTTATTAAAAAAATTTCAGGTGTATCTTGTTAAGTACATAGTACTTACTTGATTTTGTTAAGCTTGTGCCTTGTGCTCTTTATAGGACATACTTTAGAATCCCTTGATTGTTGTGTGTGTTATATTATTTATAGGGGGGTGATAGGCCCCCGTGTTCATTGTGTCGGCCATAGCGGGGGGTGGTAGCCCCCCCTGTCTAGGGGTTTGTAGGGGGCAGATAGGCCCTTGTACTTGAGAAAAAAAATTTGGACCCTATTTTAGGTGGGCAGACCTGCCTACAGTTTTGTGCATGCGTTTGCACATGGTTTTGGGGCACGATGGTTTTCCTCCCCTGGTATTTTGTAGATCCGGTCAAGGGAACTGTTGTCGACAATTATTGTCTACCCTAGAGATAGTCTAGAGTTGCCATAGACCAGTGCCTAGGACATCTTATCATAGCAAGGAGCTCATAACATAGCTTGGGTTGTCAATCCAAAAGCTCTCTTGCTATCTCTTGTAAAACAAGGAAATTAATTGAAATGGAACCAAACTTTCTCAGAAGCTGATACAAAGATAAGAATAATGTAGGAACAGCATGCAAAACTCCAATACAAAAGCATCAGATAGTTAAGATACAACTTACTGCAAAGAGGGCCAGTTCAAATTATATTCCACAGAAATCATATATCGGAAAGTGGATGCAGTGAAGAAACATGAAGAAGATACTAGTTATCATGAGGTTGATACCCAGATACACAACAGAACCACATATGGGCTTATCCAACTAAGAATCCATACATGACAATGGCGTTTTAAAAGCACCCTCCTCAAGTAACTAATATAGCAAAAAATATGAATGACATGAACATGGAACAATATATCATGACTAGGCCTATTTAAAGCGCTTGAATAATCCAAGTATGGGCACCAACTAGGATGAATCCTTACTTAAGATTAGTGAGCCACTCGCATTCTAGAACATGATACAAGAAGATAAATGCAATGAAATGAGATATTATATTAACACATAAGAAAAGATTACATACTGTGGGATACCAAAGACCAGAATCCTCATTACAGTTATAACTCCTCCTCACTGAGACCCTACGGGCTCTGAGCCTTTACACAAAAGCTTTACAAGATGTATACAAGAATTTCTCACTACACAGTTTGCTGATATAAATCTGGAACCTCTTCAATGTCTTTCTTCCTCATTTTTATAAGAGAAACAGAAAGCTCTAGAGAATGAGGGTAGGTGAAAACATTAAATTGCTTAATTTCATCAAGATGGCGGAAGGATGCCTGCCCATACTGTTTGACGGCGTTGTAGTGCTGAACGTACTCTGTGGTTGCTCCATAAAATAAATGCAGTAGGAGTAGATTTTTCTGGAGACAAAATATGAGGAATAAAATATGAAACATTCTGTACTTTTCTGAGAGAAAAATCTATTGAAGAGCATCCTGGAGGATCTGATTTCTTTGCACTTGTACTCGAGCCTTCTGGATGTTAAATCGACTTTTGAAATCTCTGGTCCCAACCATTGAATTCCTTGCTGTCTAATTGATATTCTTTGTTATGAAATTAATGTCTTCAGCTACCAGGGTCTATCTTTTGAATTTCTTTGAGGGGTTTGATAAATTTCAGCCTTGCTTCATTAAATAAAAGTCTTGTCAACGATATTTTCTCGGATCTCTGCTTCATCGTCCAGCACCTGCTGAATAGAACTTTGAAATGCACTCGTCCTCTATGATGTAAACCATGGATTACGATGGTTCTTCGGCACCAAACACCTGCAAAAATCCACAAAATCATTAAAAGAAACCAGACTCTGTGATGGGTATGCGATGGGGGTGGCCATGTGACGAAGCGTCGTGACAACAATGGTGGTGGTACACAGGATGGTGGTGAAAACGCAGAGGAACTGTGAAGAATGGGTTTACGGAGGTTTATAACACAGAACGCTAAAATATGGCGTGTGAATGAAATATATTTATATAAATGGCGGAAGGGGAAATAGATGACACGTAGGTGTACGAAAGGTCAATCGGAATGAGTGACGTGGAGGCGGGCCTGGTCAACCAGTGTGTATACAAATAATCTGAACCGTTCGATCCTGGAGTAAGATCCACGGCTACAATTTCATTGAGGCAATGAAATAGTGGGCCATGGACGCGATAGACGCGGATTAGAGCGCTCGCAGCTCCGGAGAATATCCACCGTTGGATGGAGGCTACAGGATCAGGCGGTTGCAAAGTATTCCACTACCCGACTTTCGTCCGGGGGTTAACGCACGGGGAGGGTGAGAACTTGGTTAATCAGCACGCATCTCCGGAGCACCACGGTCGTTGGATGGAGGCTCTAAGATCTGACGGTGGTCATTAATTCCGCTGCACGTCTTTGATCTGACTTTTAATGCATGAAATGGGCGGTTTCAGTCGTCGTACATTTGGACACTTGTCACCCAACGTATGGAATCGCTGGGTCCGCAAGAAATACCGCTCACCCAGCAATGGCGGTGCGGAATTAACCGTCGGTTTTCGGGCGTAGGGGCCACCACGTATGATTTGATTGCGGGCCATTGATTTTTATGAGATCGGACGGCTCTGATTTCACCCGAAATTTCTAACGATAAGCTCCTTTCCGCTTGGCACCCGGTCTTGCGCCCGAGTCATGTGAGAATCAAAACAAGGGGGCTTAGATCTCAGGGGCTAGGCCCGATAAATTTTTAATTATGGGTTTTGAGCCTTTGTACAGTGTATTTTTGCGAGCAGGAAGGGTAACGGTAGACAGAATATGAGGGTTTATGGCCACGATAGCTGATTTAAAGGGTTCATGAGGAGCATTAGGCCAAAAATTTAAATGAGGGGGAAACATGGATAACATCGGCTCCAGCTGGGGACGGCGTGTTAATTCTTGGACACGTCGAGAACCTGCAGACCACTGATCATCTTGTATGTAGATTCCGCTCTTCAGCCCTTTTTCTTTTTCTTCAAAACTCATTAGCACACATCCCTTATTAAAATAAAAACTGAAACAAAGTCTATATACAATGTAATACAACAGGCATACTCTGCCCGAATCAAAATTGAAAATAGGGCTTTAGGAATTGGCCGTTCACAGGGGCATTTAACAAGTCACCCTGCAAATTTTCTAAAATAAATGTATTATTACCTTTTAGCTCCATAATCTTAAATGGGCCAAACCAAAGTGGATCAAATTTAGCATGTTTTCCCTTTTCAGCCCTCCGGATATCCCATCTGAGAACCAGATCACCAATTTGAAATTTCCTGTCTTTGGCATGCTGATCAAAGATGTTTTTCATTTTCTCCTGATACTCCGCTAATCTTTGATTCACTTGGTCTCGTGTTTCCTCCAATTCTACCAATTGATTAATTCTTCTGATCGTATCATCTGGTTCTTCCTGACTTTCCTGCATGAAATGTGCCACTGGCAAAGCTAGCTACACCGGAAACACTGCTGCTCGTCCATATACCAGTTCATAAGGATATTTCCCAATTGCCTTCTTGCTAGTTACTCTATTGGCCCACAAAGAAAACTTTAATTGGGAGTCCCAATTCTTTTGGTTCTCATTGATTGTCTTTTTCAAGGCCCTCACCAAAGTTTTATTAGATGATTCTGCCAAGCCATTCCCCTGTGGATAGTAAGTTGTGGAGTGATTTAATGCAATATTATACTGCTGGCAGAAATTTACAAATTTATTGGACTTGAAGGCCTATGCATTATCAGTTACAATTCTAGCTGGACAGCCAAACCTGGATATGATGTTTTCTTCCATGAATTTGATGATTACAGCATCTGTAGCATTCCTTGCAGGTATGGCTTCCACCCATTTTGTAAAGTAGTCTGTGGCTATCAATATCCATTTATGTTGGCCACTTGAAGGGGGATGTATCTCTCCTATAAAATCTAATCCCCATTGTTGAAATGGTTCATTCACATGGACAGGGATTAGGGGCAAAGCAGGCAGCTTTTGTCTCTCAGCGAATTTTTGACACTTATCACATGCTCTAACCCAATTAAAAACATCTCCAAATAATTTAGGCCAATAAAAACTAGCCTTCAGGATTTTATGGGCTGTAGCCCTCCAACTGTAATGTCCTCCACAGATTCCTTCATGAAATTCTATCATTATACTTTCCACTTCATTCTCTGTGAGGCACAATAACAGTATGCCTGAAGGATCCCTCCAATATAACTGACCATTGGCAACTATATACTTTTGTGATTTCAACCTCAAAGCCCTGTATTTTGATTTGTCACAACTTGGAGGACAGCTGAGTGTTAAAAGATACTCAACTATTTCTTTGTACCAAGGACTAGTGAGATATTTTATGTGTATATTTTGAGAGGCCATCTCTAGTCCTTGTTGTTCTTCTCCTTGCTCATATTCTTCATTTGCTATCATGGATAAATTTATGCCTAAAGCCTGATAATTTGATTCAAATAACATTTTAGCAAGCCCCTGTCCTTTAATCAGCTTCGTAGGCCTTATATCTAAATCATATTCCTGTATTTTTGCAATCCACCTCCCTCTTTTTCCTTCACTATCTCCTTGAACGAGGATGTCTTTGACAGCTGCTGTAGGAACATATGCAGTAATGTGAGACTGCAAAACATACATTCTAAAAGCCTTGAGAGATTTCACTAGGGCATATGCCTGCTTCTCCAATATATTGTATTTCAATTCTGCATCATGTAATACCTGACTGAAAAAGGCTATGGGCTGCTCATATCCATCTTCATTTTTCTGTAATAAGATTCCTGCTACTGTATGGGGTGAATCAAATGAAAATATTATAAATGGCTTTGTGTAATCTGGCCCAGCTAGCACAGGAGCTTCAGCAAATGCCTGTTTTATCCTTGTAAATGCATCTCTAGATTCTTGGGACCACTTTACTTCATTATCCTTTTTCAACATATCAGTTATATTCCTAACTATCTTAGCATAGTTAGGAATAAACCTTCTCAGGAAATTGATTCGGCCTAGAAACACCTGCACTTCCTTCTTATTCCTGGGTAAAGGAATACTGTTTATAACTTCAACTCTCTTAGGGTCTAATTTCACACCGTCTTTAGTTACAATGTGCCCTAAGAGTTTGCCTTCCTCTAATGCAAAGAAAGACTTTTGTGGATTAAGGGAAAGACCATACCTTCTACATTTTTCAAAGGTTCTCTGCAAGTGCTGAATGTGTTCGGTATCATCTTTTGAAAATATTGTGATATCATCCAGATATACCACCAGAAACTTGTCCTACTCTCCAACAAAAGCTATGTCCATTGCCCTCTGAAAAGTAGCTCCTACATTAATTAGCCCAAATGGCATCCTGGCATACATAAATGTTCCCCATGGTGTTGTAAATGCAGTTTTCTTCTGATCCTCTGGGAACACAGCTACCTGATTATAACCAGAAAAACCATCCATCATTGACATTCTAGAGGCTCCGACTACTTTCTGTAGGATGTGGTCCATCTTAGGCAGTGGATAGTTATCTTTTAAAGATGCTCTATTTAAGTTTCTGAAATCTACACACAACCTTATTTCTCCATTTTTATTTCGAACAGGGACAAGTTTTGCTACCCATTCTGAGTATCTCAATGGCACAATTATTTTGGCCTTCAGTAGCTTCTTGATTTCTTTTTCAATAGAGGGAAGCAGCAGAGGATTTATCTGCCTGAGCTTCTGCTTATAAGGCTTCGCACCTTCCCTCAAAGGAATTTTATGCTGCATTATATCAACATCAAAAGTTTTAAGGTCTTGATAAGACCATGCAAATACATCCTTATATAACTGAAATAATTTCAAATATTTTCTTTTGTATTCCTCTGAAACCTTCTTAGATAATCTTACAATTTTGGGCTCAGCATCAGTGCCCAAATTCAAGTCTTCTACTTGATTTTCTTCTACTATTTTATTATGCTGCAATGGAACATCATTTTTGTCAAACAATATTTCTAGAGGTACCAGCCCTCTAGGTATGATATTTCCTTTCAGCTGCAACACTTTATTGCCTGCTATTTTTTCTTCCCATTTGTTTTCTACAACATTTTCAGCTTCCTCTTCTTCATTATCATCAATCTCCATATTTGAAAACTCACCCATTGTCTCCAGGAATCTCTTCATCTGTTCATCATCTTCAAAAACCTGCCAGTGTTTAATATTATCTGGGATTGATGGTCTGTATCGTACTTCAATTTCATACCTCAAAAGAGGATTCTGTGGAGGACGAAATGTGCTAGCAGCCACAGCAAGAGAATCTGCCATTCTGTTCTGCTCCCGAGGCATGAACTGTATGTTAAAGGCTGAGAATAAATTCTCCACCATGTCCCAAACTTCATTTCTATATGCCCTCAGCCGAGGATGCTTGGTTTGGCATTGATTTCAGACCTGTCTCACCACCAGCTCAGAGTCTCCCATGACTTTTAAATTCTGGATGCCCATGTTTCTAGCTGTTTGCAATCCCAATAAAAGTGCTTCATATTCAGCTACATTATTGGTAGCCTCATACTCCAATTTGAAGGATAGTGGGATCCATCTGCCCGTAGGAGAGATTAATAACACTCCAGCTCCATTACCTTCCTTTGAATTTGCCCCATCAAAATGTAAAGTCCAGATTCCAGCTTCATAATTTTCTGAAGGCTGCTCATCCTTAATTTTGAAGGAGGATTCATGCACATAATTTTGATCTTCTTCTAGCATAAAGCATGAAAAATCTCCTTCTTTACTATAGACTGGTGAATTTTCAGAGTTATCAGCCTTAGTAACTACCTTGACAAATTTAGTCTCTCTATATAATCTCCTCTCCTGGCCACCAAAGACTGGGATAGTAGCATATGTTAAATCCAACTTGATTGACCCACCAATTTTTGTACCCCAGGACCTTAACAACAACATGCCAAAGCGGGCTGGGATATCAGCCACCACAATGTCCATGACCACACTTTTTGCTGGAATTTGGGCCAAATTGATCACTAAATCTTTAATCATCCCCAAGCATTTGACTCTTTTGGAATCAAATGAATAAAGGTCTTTATATGGGCGTGTGATTTGCAGTCCTAGTTGTTCCATGACAGATAGAGGCATAAGATTATGGGAAGCCCCATAATCTAACATACAATTGTGTAACAGCAGGTCATGAATAACTAGAGACACATAAAAAGGAGGAGTAGAAGGATCTACTTCCTCAACATGTGGGCCAAATACTACCATGGGTCTTTCTTCTTGAAGGTTTAAACTATCAGGCACAATTGATATTTCAGGAGGGAGCATAAAAGAAGTAACTTGAGACTGATATGCAGGTTGTTTTAGCAGCTCGGTCAAGGGAACTGGAATTTTAATTTTCTCAAGTTCTTTTTGCAAACTAAAAGCAGGAGGGGGCTTTTCTATCACAACTTCTTTTGACTCTTTATTTTCAGCTGAAAATTTAGGAGGACTGACTATTTTTGAAGAAGAAGGGACTTGGTCATTAGACTGTGAAGGCTTGTTCAGAGGACTCTTACCTTTTTCTGTGTTTCTCTTTGTTGTTGATTCCTTCTGAGAAGGTACCTCCTTCTGAGGTGGTTCCACTTCCTCTTGATCTTGAGTCCGGGTCCTCTTTCTTGAAGATCTGAGATCATATTTTACGTTGAAATGCGCTTGCATGAAATCAGCAAATTGTTTACAATAATGATCAATCTTTGCTTCTTCCTCTTCTTCTTGCAATGGGCATTCCATTTCATCATTGTTTGAGAAAGCAAGATTTGAATCTTCTAGTTCATAAGCAGCATCTTCAGTGGAGTCATCTGCTGGACCTTCCAGGTACAAGGGATGTGGTACCTGATCTTGCTGCTCCTTTGCTTCCCTTGGCAATATTTTCAATGGTGGTCTCTTATACTAGGGATTGTATCTTCTGTTTGGAGCATTATAGAAATTCTTGGGAGCTGCATTCTTAGCCTCCAACTCAAGCTTGACCATCTTCTTAACCATCTTACTTATTTCATCCATCTTACAACAGAACCACATATGGGCTTATCCAACTAAGAATCCATACATGACAATGGCGTTTTAAAAGCACCCTCCTCAAGTAACTAATATAGCAAAAAATATGAATGACATGAACATGGAACAGTATATCATGACTAGGCCTATTTAAAGCGCTTGACTAATCCAAGTATGGGCACCAACTAGGATGAATCCTTACTTAAGATCAGTGAGCCACTCGCATTCTAGAACATGATACAAGAAGATAAATGCAATGAAATGAGATATTATATTAACACATAAGAAAAGATTACATATTGTGGGATACCAAAGACCAGAATCCTCATTACAGTTATAACTCCGCCTCACTGAGACCCTACGGGCTCTGAGCCTTTACACAAAAGCTTTACAAGATGTATACAAGAATTTCTCACTACACAGTTTGCTGATAGAAATCTGGAACCTCTTCAATGTCTTTCTTCCTCATTTTTATAAGAGAAACATAAAGCTCTAGAGAATGAGGGTAGGTGAAAACATTAGATTGCTTAATTTGATCAAGATGGCGGAAGGATGCCTGCCCATACTGCTTGACAGCGCTGTAGTGCTGAACTTACTCTGTGGTTGCTCCATAAAATAAATGTAGTAGGAGTAGATTTTTCTGGAGACAAAATATGAGGAATAAAATATGAAACATTCTATACTTTTCTGAGAGAAAAATCTATTGAAGAGCATCCTGGAGGATCTGATTTCTTTTCACTTGTACTCGAGCCTTCTGGATGTTAAATCGACTTTTGAAATCTTTGGTCCCAACCATTGAATTCCTTGCTCTCTAATTGATATTCTTTGTTATGAAATTAATGTCTTCAGCTACCAGGGTCTATCTTTTGAATTTCTCTGAGGGGTTTGATAAATTTCAGCCTTGCTTCATTAAATAAAAGTCTTGTCAACGATATTTTCTCGGATCTCTGCTTCATCGTCCAGCACCTGCTGAATAGAACTTTGAAATGCACTCATCCTCTATGATGTAAACCCCGGATTACGATGGTTCTTCAGCACCAAACACCTACAAAAATCCACAAACTCATTAAAAGAAACCAGACTCTGTGATGGGTATGCGATGGGGGTGGCCATGTGACGAAGCGTCGTGACAACAATGGTGGCGGTACACAGGATGGTGGTGAAAACGCAGAGGAACTGTGAAGAATGGGTTGAAGGAGTTTTATAACACAGAACGCTAAAATATGGTGTGTGAATGAAATATATTTATATAAATGGCGGAAGGGGAAATAGATGACATGTAGGTGTACGAAAGGTCAATCGGAATGAGTGACGTGGAGGCGGGCCTGGTCAACCAGTGTGTATACAAATAATCTGAACCGTTCGATCCTGGAGTAAGATCTGTGGCTACAATTGCATTGAGGCAATGAAACAGTGGGCCATGGACGCGATAGACGCGGATTAGAGCGCTCGCAGCTCCGGAGAATATCCACCGTTGGATGGAGGGTGCAGGATCGGGCGGTTGCAAAGTATTCTGCTACCCGACTTTCGTTCGGGAGTTAACACACGGGGAGGGCGAGAGCTTGGTTAATCAGCGCGCATCTCCGGAGCACCACGGCCGTTGGATGGAGGCTCTAAGATCTGACGGTGGTCATTAATTCCACTGCACGTCTTTGATCTAACTTTTAATGCGCGAAATGGGCAGTTTCAATCGTCGTACATTTGGAAACTTGTCACCCAACGTATGGAATCGCTAGGTCCGCAGGAAATACCGCTCACCCAACAATGGCGGTGCAGAATTAACCGCCTGTTTTCGGGCGCGGGGGCCACCAGGTATGATTTGATTGCGGGCCGTTGATTTTTCTGAGATCGGACTAATCTGATTTCACCCGAAATTTCTGACGATAAGCTCCTTTCTACTTGGCGCCCGGTCTTGCGCCCGAGTCATGTGAGAATTAAAACAAGGGGGCTGAGATCTCAGGGGCTAGGCCCGATAAATTTTTAATTATGGGTTTTGAGCCTTTGTACAGTGTATTTTTGCGAGCGGGAAGGGTAACGGTAGACAAAATATGAGGGTTTATGGCCACGATAGCTGATTTAAAGGGTTCATGAGGAGCATTAGGCCAAAAATTTAAATGAGGGGGAAACATGGATAATAGGACTATGGTTATGTTCTAATCCACGGTTAATGGATTGGGGTTTATGAATGCTTCGGCATGTATATGTATGTGTTGTAACAATAAAAGGAATATAATGAAAAATTAAGCTAGTAGTCCTGATTTGGGATCCATGAGAAAAAATCTCTATGTATATATGTTTTATGTTTTATGCTCTCGCTATTGTTTATTTTATGTTTTTCAGAATTCATTTGAAAATAATTTCAGTATGGGGTTAAAACCTACATTGAATGTAGTGAATCCTTCACATTTTTGTGACACCAAATCTTAGTGGCAGTACCGAAATAATTTTTTCTTTTGGAGGCATCAGATACTACAGTCATACCGATATTCTTTACCACTATAATTATACCAATACCTGTGACCCCTGGGATAGCACTAAAACACTAGAGGATCAAGAATTGATCATTATGATAACATCATTGCATTCATTATGGAAGTAATACATCACTGAAATGTTGAAGCATCGAACTGTAATCCCTGTAAACTATTTGAGCTCCTCTAATTGCACCGAAAACTTTATCTCAAAGATGCCTTATCCAAACTTTTGTGATCACCGAAAATCTCTTTGTCGTCCTTATTTGATTTTTTTTAGGTTACTATACTAGCACCGAGATGAGGTTAGTGTAATAATCTCTAATCCTGTGAGAGCATACCGAACTATGGGATTCCTAACACTAATCTGTGAGAGCATGGAGATCATCTTGATGCCCTATCTTAACTCCCTGAAATAACACCGAAAATTATTCCCTCATCCGAACTTGTATCACTGAAATGTCTACTCTCAAGTTATTATCTAAATCTTGTGTTGCTAATGTGAGGTCCTCATCCCTTGACTTTGGTATACTAACCCCAATCCGCATTCCCTAGCTGTGAGAGTATGTCTTAATATGTTCATTGTAATCTTCATACTAGCCTTCCTTATAACTAAATTTTACCATAGCCATAGCTCTGACCATGTTGGAAAATCTATATAGGTGGTAGTTAAAACGATTTTCCTCTTAATGAAATTAAATTGTGATATTTTCATTATTAGTATTTGATCTCTTAGGTATATTTTCTTATCATGAACATTAATACTAAGCAACAAATAAAAGGAACACAAGATATAGGCACGCTTCCAAGGTAAAACCCCCCACGAGGGGAAAACCTAGTCACAAAATTCTTCCTTCATTAGGTTCAAGATAAGATGACCATGGCCCTTAAAAAAATATTCAACTCCCTCCATCAAGTCATCCTTATTCTTCCTTTCAGTGTGTCAACATACCAATATTTACGTCACTGTGTGAGCACCAATATTCCTTTCACGCAGATACATCATCACTATGAGATCTTATCATTGTAAGGTCACTGAACTATGATACCATTGAACTGTAATGATATCCTTCTCACTATGATTGCATTGAACCCTTAACAATGTAGAGTGTTGAAAATTGTAACTAGGATCGGTCTTCATATTGACTATGTAATTATGTATTAATGTAAAATAAGACAAAGATAGTAAAATATGTTCTTGGTATGCTTTCCTCATGGGTTTCATGAGCAAGGTTTTATTTTAGGTCAATAGACTTCTTATTGATTTCTATTAGGATTTGTATTATAGTTATAAATATAATTAAGAGTCGTGTATATGAAGAGTCTAGTCAATAGGATATTCCTCAAGACCTTGTCATGAAACTGTGAATAAAATGGCTCCAAAAGGATGGTCAAAGAAATCCTCAAATAGCCTCATTAATGCTGTAAGATAATCCTCTCAAGTCGGATAGAAAATATAGATGGAAATTCGGCTCATGAACAATCACAACCATTCATGGTCAGGTCGCCTTATTACAAGGTCCAACACCTATAAATACCCCAGAAGAAAGGAAAAAATTCGCACATCTCTGAGTTTTTTAGATTGTAATTGCATATTAGAATAGTTCAGATAACTCTGATTTTTTCGGGCTTAATCACAGGAAGATAAGTTCAAATAAGTTATGAAGTTAAAGGTGAATTAAAGGTACAATTGGCATGTTGAAGAGGAGACAGAACAACGAAGGGAAGATGGTATAAGTTACCTCTGTTTTGGGTTAAATCTTCCATGTCATGTTCCAAGATTATAGTGCAAAGAAGAGTGTATTTCTGGGTGCATAAAAGGAGGCAATACAAAAAATAAGGATCACGATATAACACAGTCATATGCTCTCTCTATTGTGAAGTATACACCTACTTCGCATATCTATAGTAACTTCAGGAAGGTTGAAATAACAAGACTGTAATCCAGTGTGTGTACAAGTATGTAGAAGAAAGAGAAGCCAGCAAGGACAATCAAAGATCAGACAAGCGATTTCGGTCTTGAGATCAAGATTATAGGAGGTCGAGGCTAAAGTAAAAGGAGTTCACTAGGAACTGAGTTTTCGTAGGGTCAATACAAGGGAGTGCAGAAAGGAAGATCAACATACAAAGCCTAATAGAGAAATGACAAGGTATTGGAGGCATGCAAGAGTCAAGGGTTTTTCATGGTCATGGTACTTGTCAACTGAAAGTCTATAAGAAGAATTCCTTAAGGGTTTTCCTATACAAGAAGGAGAGGTTTTTCCCTGGCTCTAGGAACCTAATTTTGTGTCGTGTATTTTGATAATTGACTTGATGAAAATACTAAATAAAATAAAGAAGAGAAGACATAAGTAACTCAAGTAAGCTCATAACTAATCATCAAGAATAGAATTTGAATTAATCACTAGCCCTCTAAATTCTCAAGTGACACCGAGCCCTTAACATTGTGATAACGTCGAGCTTAAAATATTGTTATAACACCGAGCCCATACCTCTGTAACAAGACCGAGATTGAAAAGGCACCAAACCTTGATCTCTGTAAAAGCACTAAGCCCTTCACAATGATCTCTGAACCCTGCAATTAATTTGAGTTCTGTGATAGCTCTACAATTCTGTCTGAGATGCTTAGATGATAAAATTTGAAGAATCCAGCTTGATATATATAGTGGTTGCCCCATATTAATGAGTTGACATATGTTATTCGACTAGTTGTGTCTCCAAACATATGTAGGTCGACATGAGTTTGATGAGGAAAACCAACTTATAGTTTATTTGTTTGAGGCCGACTTGAGGAAGTTTAAGTGGAGATTGACTTGATGGAGGAGTACAAACAAAAAATTGACTTTGAATCAATCCTAAAGCCTTCAATGGAGGCTTGACCTATACATTTGACCCAAGCATGAAACCCATGCTTTAATAAGTCAAATCAAATTAATAATAAAAATTATTTTCTCTTTATTTTGACAATTATAATACATTTGACTCAAATAAAATAGTGAATACCCAACCTAGTTACATTTTCCAACAGAAAGTGCTCTACCAAAAAATGATCATCGAACCATCTGCAGCATCTTACCTTTCCTATTTATTAATGTATATATATCCTTTGGACTTAGACTGCCAAAGTTATCTTACTCAATTTCTGCAATTGAATCTCAATCATATCATATTTGTTTGTTACTAAATTTTCTTGCAAAGCATCTTCTTTTGATAGCAGAACTATATCGAACCATCAAAGTCATCGGATTATAATAGCTTATTTTCAACATGAAATGCCTTGACTTCATCAAAATCCTTCATCATACATCCAATCATCGGGAAGATCCATCCTCATATGAGGTCATCTTGTTAGGGATTATGTATTTTTTTCCGAAGTCATTAGTTTATCATATCATATAGGATGTTTATCACTACCAACATGTCTTTAACCAGAAGATCCAAAACAAGTTCAAAACTTGCTAATGAAACTAAACATATTTCTGTATCCTACTCTTCCTACATACTAGAAAATACAAGTTAACCAAATCAAATAATAATTTAAAAACACTCCTACCTCTTACTTCAAGTAGTGATTCAGATTTCTTCAAACTACTCCCTATCCTGAGGATGGGACTTCATCCTGTTGTAACTTATATTAGCAAACATATAGGAATATTTCCTCCAATATGAGATAGTAGAAAATATTTGTAATATCATCACGGTCCTTCTTCTACCAGGAAAATAAATATTTCCATGAATTCATCTAATGGAGGATCCTTGAATGACCCTCTCCATTTATTTGTTTCATGATCTTCTTTACTATTATGTGCTAGATGACTAATATCAATGCAAAAAATTATTTGAGGCAATTTTATTCACCAAGCATCTATATTCTCATGGTCGATCTTTGCATGAATATTTATATCAGGGTACCCAAGGATCGAACCTGATTACCAATTTCACCAATTACAGGTTCCTTTCAGTGCCCTCCTTTCATCTTGCTTGCCATAGGACCTTCATTTTATTTCTTTATGACACACCTACAACACTTATTAACAAGCACAACCAAG
The DNA here is from genome assembly GCA_034641835.2 of Pinus albicaulis. Lineage (NCBI taxonomy): Eukaryota > Viridiplantae > Streptophyta > Pinopsida > Pinales > Pinaceae > Pinus > Pinus albicaulis. The sequence goes on from CM076580.1 coordinate 634,648,271, forward strand.
AAAAATATATGATAATAAAAGCATGATGTCAATTTGTCAATATATGGTTTATTTGCAATAGTGGAGGATGGAAACTTAGGGTTTCTAAGTACAAACTCTTGATTTAGTGAGAATCAAATCATCACCCTCATCAATCATCACTATGGTTTATGATATATTCCCTAGAAATCTAGATATATGGTTTCTATGAGGGAAAAAGCAACTTAGGATTAGGGTTTCCTCATCACTAGGGTTTCTCATAAAATATCTAGGGATTACAAAAAAATTTAAATAATGAAACCAACATACCCTAGAACCACATAATAAATGAACCCTAAACCATATTTTTATAGACCCTCAACAAAAATTATGTTATACATACCTTTGTACTTCATGATCAAAGAAACCATTATAAAGTACCTGCTACAGGATGCATTACAGGACTACTACTTTCAAAAGATCTCATTCTTGAAGTGTTTATTCAATTCCTTGACATCCTATTTGTCTGGTTCTATAACTTTGTTTGATAACTTTGATGACCTTTCTACAAGTTGGTGCAAAATAGTTTTACAATTGCAAGCTTCTTTCCTGTAACTTTTCTTTCAAAAACTAGAGAATCTTAAAAGATGGCCACTTTTTCCTTTTGTGGTGACCCTATAACTAGGGTTTTCCAAAAGAACTAAAGTATATGTAGTTCATGGAATTCCACTATATACTTAATGAACACACAATAGGTTCTAAATTTTTTTGATAATTGTTGTCCATGTTGGGTGTGTGTTATATTCTTTCCATGACTAGCCCCACACATTGTACAGTGCGCCAGGCATAACAGGGGGGTCACAGGGGGGACAACAGCCCCCCCTGTAGAGGTTCAGGGTAGCGCCCCTGCAAAAATTTTTTTGGGTGTGCGGACCCACTCAGGCGGACCCACCCATGGTTTTGTGCATGATTTTGCACATGGTTTTGGGGGACGATGGTTTTCAACCCCTGGTATTTTGTAGATTCAGTCAAGGGAACTATGGTTATGTTCTAATCCTAGGTTAATGGATTGGAGTTTATGTATACTTTGGCATGTATATATATGTGTTGTAACACTAAAAGGAATATAATTAAAATCAAGCTGGTCATCTCGAGTTGGGATCCAGGGGAAAATCTTTGTGTTTATCTGTTTTATGTTTTATGCTCTCGCTATTGTTTATTTTATGTTTTAAGGTTCGTTTGTAGATAATTTCTGTATAGGGTTAAAACCTACATTTGGTATCAGAGCAGTTTCGGCTTCAAGGGAATGCCTTTGTTGCTGAGGGTTTTTTGCTCGGGCCTATGGTAGACCCTGTTCAGTGGGAGATCTGCGGGATCGATTCTTGCGATGAAAGACGATGGCGAGTAGTGGAAAGATAGAGATTGAGAAATTTAATGGTAAAATTTTTGAGTTGTGGAAGCTCAAGATGGAGGATCTGCTGGTGGATAAAGAACAGTGGATCGTGGTAGATCCAGGTACTAAACCAACGACAATGTTAGATGAAGACTGGAAGAAGTTGGATCGAAAGGCGAAGAGCACAATATGGTTGTGTGTCTCTGATTCTGTATTTTTGAATGTATCTAGGGAAGCTACGACGAAGAATTTGTGGGAAAAACTTGGGACTTTGTACCAATCTAAGTCTCTGGTGAATAAATTGTTCCTGTGGAAAAAGCTGTATAACCTGAGGATGAAGGATGGAGACTCAGTGACAGAGCATATGAACACCTACAATATGGTGGTAAGTCAATTGTCATATGTTGATATTAAAATATCAGATGAAGATAAGTGCATCAGTTTGTTGTGTTCTCTACCAGATTCGTGGGACAGTCTGGTTATTGCAATAGGTAGCAATACAACTACCTTGAATTTTGATGACATTCTCTCAGCCTTGTTGTCAGAGGAAATGAGACAGAGAAATATGGAGGGTCAGAATGGAGATGCCTTATCTGTATGAGGAAGGTCCCAGAACAGAAACAAGAATAAGGTTTCGAGTGGGAGATTTAAATCTAGAGGGAGATCTAAATCTCTTGGAAAGTTTGTAAAGGTGTACTGGAAATGTGGAAAGGAAGGACACTACAAAAGGGACTGCAGATCTAAAGCTCCTAAGAAAGGAAAGGGATCTGATGATGCTCCTTCTGCAGAGGCAAAAACCACCTCGAATGAAGGTGGGGATGTGTATTTGGCTTCTTCTTCAAATACACATGTAGATCATGATTCATGGTTGATTGACTCGGGTGCATACTTTCACTTCACTCCCCATAGGGAGTGGTTCTGCGAGTATGTGAAATATGATGGTGGTGATGTCTTCTTAGGTGATGATAGGAAGGCCAGAATCATTGGACGTGGAAAATTCAAGCTGAAGCTGTAAGGTGGAAGGATTAGAACACTTCCTAGAGTTCTGCACATTCCTACATTGGCTAGAAATCTGATTTCTGTAAGCAAGATGGATGATGTAGGTGTAAAAACAATGTTCAAGAAAGATACCTGTAAGATGGTTCGGGGAGCACTGGTATTAATGCGGGGAGTTCGGATTGGAACTATGTAAAAGCTTCAGGACAACACTGTTATTGATGGGTGTAATAGTTTTGTGGTTCGCAAAAGTGGAGCGGAAAGCCTAGCGGTCTCTGGAGAAAAGACCATGCTATGGAATCAAAGGCTTGGAAATATTGGAGAGAAGGGCCTTCGGATACTGCATGGAAATGGTATGGTAGAAGGTATCTCTAATAGCTCTCTGGATTTCAATTTCTGTGAACATTGTGTATATGGGAAGTAGAATCAGGTGAGTTTTCCTTCTGTTTCTAAGAGGGAAAAAAAGATATTAGATCTTGTGCACAGTGATGTGTTTGGACCTGTGTCAGTTCCATCACTGGGTAAGTCTGTGTACTATGTTTCATTCATAGATGACTTCTCAAGGAATACATGGATATATTTCTTGAGGAATAAATCTGAAGTCTTTGACAAATTTAAAGAATTTAAGGCTCTAGTGGAAAACCAGGAAGAGAAGAAGATAAAGGTGTTAAGGATAGATAACGGTGGGGAGTTCTGCAAGAAGGAATTTGAAGAGTTCTGTAAGAAGTGCGGTATAGAATGGTAAAAGAATGATCCATACACACCTCAGCAAAATGGAGTTGTAAAAACAATGAGCAGAATGTTGATGGAAAAGGCAAGAAGCATGCTCAGTGGTACCGAGTTAGGACAAGAATTCTGGGTAGAGGCAGTGGAGATTGCATGTTACTTAGTTAAAAAATCACCTTCATCAACATTAGAGGATAAGACTCCACATGAGGTATGGACTGGTAAGAAACCTTCTCTTTCATATCTGAGGGTATTTGGATGTGATGCATATGTACATGTTCCAAAGGATAAAAGGACCAAGTTGGATAATAAATATGAAAGGTGCATCTTTATTGGGTATAAGGATGGTTTAAAGGGTTACAAGCTTTGGAACCTAGAAACAAGGAAGGTTGTGTGCAGCCGAGATGTGGTGTTTAGAGAGGTGAAAGATTTTGTTAAACATGAAGTCCTACCAAAGGAACCTGAGAAGATAGAGTTTGAACTAAAGGAGGATGAATCATACTCTACAACAGAAGAAGACTCAGAAGAGGAAGAGCCACAAACTCCAGCTGTGAGAAGATCAGCTCAGGAAAGAAGGCAACCAGAAAGGTATAGTCCATCTACTTTCTATTAAATTTTTTCCTTAACTATAATTGATGATGATCCCAGAACTGTCAGGGAGGTAGTAGATTCAGAGGATGGAAAACTCTGGAAGGAGGCCATGGTTGATGAAATGGCATCCTTGCACAAAAACGAGGCATAGGATCTGGTGGAGTTGCCGACTGGAAGGAAGCCCATCGGGAGAAAATGGGTGTTTAAGAAGAAGATGAATTTAGAAGGCAAGGTGGAGAAATACAAAGCTCGGTTGGTAGCAAAAGGTTATTCCCAGGTGTCGGGAATTGATTTTGGTGATATTTTTTCTCCTGTTTCCAAAGTTACTTCTATTAGTTACTTTTATCTATTGCTACTGCATTTGATTTTGAGATAGAACATATGGATGTGAAGAAAACATTTCTTCACAGGGATCTAGAAGAGGAGATCTACATGAAACAACCTGAAGGCTTTATGGTGAAGGGGAAGAAAGAATTGGTATGCAGGTTAAAGAAGTCTTTGTACGGGTTTAAAAAGTCACAAAGGATGTGGTATCAGAAATTTTATACCTATATACTAGGACTTGGCTTCACCAGAAGTAAGGAGGATCATTGTGTTTATTTTAAATTAATTGGTGACAATGTTGTTTATTTGGTATTGTATGTGGATGATATGTTGTAGATTGGAAATGACAAAGAAATTATCCAAGATTTGAAGACCCAACTGTTCTCCAAATTTGACATGAAGGATCTTGGTGCTGCAAACTATATTTTGGGCATGGAAATTAAGAGAGATCGGGAAAAGAGGAAGCTCTGGTTAAACCAGAGGAAGTACGTCGAGAATATATTGCAGAAGTTTAATATGTAGGATAGTAAACCAGTGAATGTTCCGATTCCTGTAGGTGTAAATCTGTATGTTGAACAATGTCCCAAGGCACAAGAAGAAGAGGAGGATATGTCTCATGTTCCATATGCAAGTGCAGTGGGTAGCCTGATGTATGCAACGGTCTGTACTAGACCAAATATTGCACATGCAATGGGAGTATTGAGCAGGTTTATGTAAAACCCCGGGAAGGAGCATTGGACAGTAGTAAAGTGGGTTTTCATATATTTACGTGGCACTAGCGATTATGGCTTGTGCTACCAGGGAAGACCAGGATTGGAAAGAATGTTTGACATTCGTGGTTTTGTTGATTCAGACTGGGCTAGAGATCTGGACCAAAGAAGATCTACAAGTGGGTATGTGTTTAGCCTATTTGGAGGTGAAGTCAGTTGGATGAGTAAAAGACATTCTGTAGTGGCTCTTTCAACTATAGAGGCAGAAGACATGGCAACCACTCATGCAAGCAAGGAAGCGGTTTGGTTGCAAATATTGTGTTCAAGTATGGGGCTGGTGCAGCGAGCTATAAGGATAGACTATGATAGCCAAAGTGCAATTTCCTTGGCTAATAACCCTGCTTATCATTCAAAGACAAAGCACATTGATGTTCAATATCACTTTGTGAGAGATATGGTTGAGAATAAAAGGGTGTTGCTAGTAAAGGTGGACACTTTAAAGAATGTTGCAAATGCATTGACGAAGTCTGTGAGCACTCAGAAGTTCTCTTGGTGTAGAGAAACAATGGGTGTTGTAGAGCTATGATAATGACTAAGCTCTCTTATGGTCCCCTCGTGGAAAGAAAACAACAAGTGGGAAAATTTTGGGTATGTGTTATATTCTTTCCACGACTAGCCCCACACGCTGGGTGCAGCAGGGGGTCACAGGGGGGGCTGTCGGGGCGACAGCCCCCCCTGTCGAGGTCCAGGGCAGCGCCTCGGCAATTTTTTTTTGGTGTACGGACCCACCCATGGTTTTGTGCATGAGTTTTCACATGGTTTTGGGGGACGATGGTTTTCGGCCCCTAGTATTTTGTAGATCCGGTCAAGGGAACTACGGTTATGTTCTAATCCAGGGTTAATGGATTAGGGTTTATGTATGCTTCGGCTTGTATATATATGTGTTGTAACACTAAAAGGAATATAATGAAAAATCAAGCTAGTCGTCCCGATTTAGGATCCAGGGGAAAATCTCTGTGTTTATCTGTTTTATGTTTTATGCTCTCGCTATTGTTTATTTTATGTTTTAAGGTTCATTTGTAGATAATTTATGTACAGGGTTAAAACCTACAGTATAAATATCTAAAATTCACAAGGTCAGCTTCCTATGTGACTGTGTAGTCTACTCCAGTATATATATATATATATATATATATATATATATATATATATATATATATATATATATATATATGCTTCTTTCTAATGTAATAATTCAACTTCCATACCTCTACAGGATGAAGGTACAAGATTGTAACTTGATGAAGAGTTCAAGATAAACCTAGATTGTCTTCAACAATTTTAGATGCACATATCTATATAGCAGATCTTGGATCCTTTTGAGTAACATTGTGGATGTACTTTATCCCAAACACCTATGCTCAAAATTTTCAAATCTTCCTCTTATAGACATAATTCGATTTGCTATGTTTCAAGATTAGAAAGAGTTTTGGTCCTCTCACAAGATAATTTTGGTTATGCATTCGTGCTTTATGAGGAGTCTTACCTCCCTCTCCAAGTGATTGAAGTTTTTAAAAAAAGCCTTATGAAATATATTTATACAAAAAAAATTAGTTAGGAGACTTGAATCCTCTTTAGGATAGTTGTAGCTTCACTTCAATCCCTTCAAATACGCTTATAGAGCATTCAACAAACTTGTATTTCTTGATTCCTTTCCTAATGATAGAAGTTGCTCCTATCCTCTTAAGAGAAAACTCAAACAATGATCCGTTCAACCATATATATGCATAGTCCTTCTGAAGTTCAGATATTTGAGGAAGCTCATAGAATTCAGGCTCTTTCAATGATGATTACAGGGCTTTTACATTGTGCCCAAAACTGCGTTATTTTCTTCAAAGTGATCGACCTTCTATAGGTAATCAAATTATCCTTTCAGTGACCCAGAACAGGGCTTATGATATTCTTAAAAACTTCGCTATTTTCTCCTCGGGCATGTTTCCTTAACACAATGAATTAGGCTTCTGGATGTGCCTATAATTTTGATTTGATGCCTCTAGGAGCTCAGTCCTAAGTATTTAGGTTCTTATTGATTCCTTGAAGCTTTTTGTGACCTTCTTCCTTCCCTTACATAAACAAACCAAGCTCTTATACCATGTTGAAAAATCTAGGGCAACATGTTAGGGCTTCTCATTAGATTGATTTCTCTTTTCTCTGACAAGTTCTTGTGATACATTTTCATTATTCTTATTTAATTATTATGTTTTCTATCATCAAGATAAATGATAAACAAGAAGATCATAATACAAACAATAGAGACACCAGAGATAGGCTTCAAGCCAAGGCTCCAAGTTTACTTGTCCTTGGGGGAATTTTTCCTACAGAGTGTTACATTTTTGCCTATGTAACACCACTGCCACTTTTTAAATATTTGTACTAGGGATTTTCTTATACCTTATTCATGACTATGTATAGGTGTATATGGAAAATTTCATTGTGTATGAGGATTTGTTTGAAGAAGCTTTGAAAAATATCTAGAGTTTTTTTATCAAATGCTAAGAAGCACACCTTTCCTTGAGAGAAGTAAAATGTCACATCTACTAGCTAAGGGTGTAGTGCTTAGTCATGTGGTTTCTACTACAGGAATTTAGGTAGATTTAACCAAGATTAAATTTTTGTCTTATCTACTGGTTCTTAAAATCCAGAAAGATGTGAGAATATTTATTGGTTCTGCCAGATATTATAGATGTTTCATCGAGAATCTTTCAAAAACTGCCACGCCATTACTTAAGTTGTTATCCAAAGATGTTTTTTTTTTTCTTTGGGACGATGTTGTTAGTATTCAATGAAAAACTTTTTTTTGCACCCACTTTGAGGGGGGCTCACTAGTCCCTCCCCTTTCATATATCCATGAGTGTCTCAGACACTTTCAGTGTTTTCCTTGGACATAAAGAATACCAATGTTACTATGTCATTTAATATACTAGTAAGAATTTAACCCCTGCTAAGATAAAGTACACTATCACATAAAAGGAATTCTTAGCAATGGGACATTATATAAATAAGTTTAGGCATTAAATTACAGTTTATGAATTCTTCATTCACACTAACCACGCAGTTATATGATACCTAATGAAAAAATCAGTAACCAATGGTAGGATAACAAGATGGCTTTTGTTATTCTAGGAATTTAACGTTACAATTGTGGACTAGCCTATTAAAGATAACCTAGTCGTTCATTTATTTTATATGTTACAAAATGAAAATTATATTATCCTACAGATGTTAATTTCCTTGACGAAAAATTTCCTACAATGTCTACTTAATTTCCTTGGGTTGCAGAAATTGTGAATTATTTATCAACATGAAAACTAACTCAACAATTACCAAATCACAAGAAAAAAAGAATTATCAAAAAGATTGTCGCATATTCATGGATTAGTGGTAATCTATTTCACATAGGGGTAGACCTTATCATTCGAGAATTCATCTAAGAGGACAAATGGCCAGGAATCTTAAAATCTTGTCACAATGAGCCGTGTGGGGGTCATTTCTCTGACAAGTGAACACCTTTCAAGATATTGTAGTTTGGATATTATTTTCTCAACCTGTTTAAATATGCCAAGAAATACGTGAAAAAATGTGACAATTACCAGATAATGGGGAGGTCAATGTAGATGAATGAAATTTCAATGCATCCACAAGTGATGATCGAATCATTTGAGAAGTAAGCCTTGGATTTTGTATGCCTAATCACACCAATGTCAAAGAAGAAGAAATATATTATTATGTGCACCAAGTACATCATGAAATGGGTTGAGCCCAAGGCTAATCAACAAGAAGTAGCAGACTTTATTTATGAAGAAATTTTTACTAGGTTAGGCATGCCTAGATAAATTTTCATGGACTAGGGGACACAATTTACATATATCATATAAATTCTATCACAGAGTAGTACAAATTCAGTCATAAAACTTTTACCCCTTACCACCCTCAAGTGAATAGTCAAGTGGAATCCACCAACAAGGTACTATAAGCCATTTTCACAAAAACGGTGTATATCCATCACAAGGATTGGGCAGACCGATTGATTGAAGCACTTTGGGCTTATAGAAAAACATGGTAGAGTACCACAGGATGTACCCCATATGATATAATCTGTTGGAAACAAGTCCTCCTTCTAATATAGTCTCAAATTAATACTTTTCAGGTTGTTGCCCAGCTGGGAACAAATTTGAATAAGGCACAAGAACATAGGTTGTTGTAGTTAAATAAGCTTGATGAGATCAAGCAAAATTTGGCTCAACACGCTACATTGGTATATGAAAAAAGAAAGAAATTTCATGAAAAATTTATTCAAAGGAAGCAATTGTAACTGAGAGACTGGACTCTCCTCTTTGTTTTTAGGTTAAAATATTTTAAAGTAAAATTCACAACCTTAAGGCTGGGACCCTGTGAAATAGAAATTATTTTTGAAAATGGTTTAGTTTGAATCAAAACCATTGATGATTACCAAACTTATTTTATTGTGAATGCGAATAGGTTGAAGTTCTATAGGAAGATGATGTCCAAATAAAATTTCATAGTATACATTTATTAGGATAATGGGATAGATGTAGTGAGAGAGGAAGATCATATTCCTCCTCCTACTCTTTCTTCTTAAATTATTCTCTTCAATTTAAATTTAATAAAAATGGGCCTAATTATGAAAACCACTTTATGGCATGGCTAGGTTGGGATTATGCTTGAAAAATAGCCTCTGATAGGTAGAATTCATTGTTTATGTAAGTTGTTGATTTTTTTTCCAAATCATAATTATTCTTCAAATTTTTATTTTTCTCATGTTAGCTGATGGGGGATCCCTTAAGGACATCCTAATGACCCTTTTCCCATTGAATCCAACAAAATATCTAGGATAAAAGGTTAGAGACCATTTTGTAGTACCTAGAGGCTTGCAAACATTTATGGCAGGTTCTCTCACCAGTGATCAATAGGAATACATCAATCTCTCATGTCTGTTAGATCTTGCAGGTGAATCAACATCGACACATTTATTCATACCTTGCAAGATTTATTGGGGTACCTTGGCACTCATTGTCAAAGATGAGCAGCCTCACATCAGTTAATGACATACATCAATGGTTGGTAGGCCGATGATTCCTTCGCATGGTCGACTTAAAAAACTTTATTCGCATGTTGAGGGATTGTACCTAGATTGGATGTGATGATTCATGATCTCATCTCACAAAAACTACATGTTTCAGGGTTAGTGATGAAGACTACTGTAATGGAATGGATTATACATTTTATTGTAAGATTTGTGACCAACCGCTATCCTACTAGCAAAAATTTGTTCTCTGATGCTTTAACGGAAAGAATATTCAAGGATCAAGATCAACAATTGGATGGGAAAGAACCAACAGGATTGCAGAGCACATAAAAATACAAGGAAGGAACATATAAAAACAAAGTACTGATATTTTTTTATGATAGCTCAATTGAATTTTATCTATTGTATAAGTTATTGGATCTTGGCATCCATTTCAGCAGATGGATGTGTATCAGAAGCCTTCAATAATGGTAACTTTTTTTTATTAAAAGAACCTTCAGTTCTAGTAACAAATCAACTGGTTTAGGGTGAGTTGAACAGTGGTATTTCACAATTCTGATGGAAAAACGATTAGTATTTTTTTCCCAACACAAGAATCGAGCCCCACCACTTCCAAAGGTTTAAATTATGCCTAACAATAATTATAGTAAAGACAAATCACATTTTTAATTGTGCAACTAACTTGTGAGAAATGTATAGGATAATCATTGTCACCATATGAATAGATACTAATTCCTTGCATACCAACACTTCCACCTTATCTAATTTCATGCATATAAAATATGTTTAATTATTTCCACATGCCCTCATGATTCGAACTATATCAAATAAATGTAACCCTCACCTAAGTCACAAACTATGGAAACATGCTAATTGTTTTTATCATTCACCACATTTCCTCGTTCAAATTTGCATAGTGGCAAGAATCTGGCACCAAGTTACTCCCCCACATAATATACCAACATGTTAAAAACCTATTGATGAGGTTTGAACCCAATATGATTGAGTTTCTTAATAATTTTATGCAGGGGAGGAATCGTTTTTAGGAGGCAAGATGAATACCCTTCTATGAAAAGTTCCAAGGGCATAATTTCAAGGAAACTCAATCCTTTGCAGATAATTTGAATAGGGTTGTAGCTCGATTTAATCAATTGGAGTTCATCGTCTCAGAGGAATCAATTTCCCAGAGCACCGACCTTCTACAAGACGTAGAATGTCGGTTCAAAAATTCAGTTAAAGAATTCAACTGCAACCAATTTTTAGTGTTGGGATGTGGAACACAATTTGGAGCAACGGATTTCCATGTTCATGGATCAATGAGGAGTGGCATGAATCCCTTTACATTAGAGGAAATTTCAGCCTAAAAGTGGCCTCCTAAGGAAAAATAATAAAATAATAGTTAAAATAACAAAATAAGAGTTATGAATTTTGGAGGGAAAAAAAGAAAAATATTTTTTTTAATTGTATTTTTGGATAATATTCTTATAGGTTTACTCAAATTTCAAGTGTATACACTCATTCTACGCATAATTAAATTCTACATCCAACGAGTTTCTACACTTAAAATTTTAGTAAACCTATATAAGAAGATATGCCCAAAATACAATTAAAAAAAGTAGTTTTTCTTCTTTTCCCTCAAAAATATTTACATGTACCTCTTTTTAAATTTAAATGACTTGTATTAGTTTACATATTATGACATGGAAATTACGTGAAAATTTTATGGGCACTTTTAGGCTAATTTTTCTTATAATGTCTAGTGTAAAAAGTACATCACTTGCAAGGGAAGGTATGATGCCACTTTTAGATACCATTTTCGATTTGTTTCATGCTTTTAGGAGAAATGAAAGATGAATTTACCTTTTTATTTTTTAAAGATCTTGATAAAGAAAGGAAAAGAATGTGCAAGCTTGTCTTGAGCATGTTGAGACTAGTTTGTTCCACCATGGGTTAATTAAGATATTAGTGGAAGAAGAGTTGAGGAAGAAAAACCAGACCTAGAGTCACTTTATTTTATGGGGAGGGTTTGAAAAAATTTGTTCGACGCATGTGTCAATCCATAAAAAGAAAGAGTTATTGAAGAAACGTCGAGCCACTTTACTTAAATGGAGGAAGGAATTGGAAGAGGAATCTTCTTATGAATATTAGGCAATGGAGGAAGAAGAGAAAGTCTCTGGCGAGGTTGAACGTACACTTGTTTCTACAAAAAAAAGCACTCATGTAAGGTCAAGGAGATTCTAACCATTGAAGAGAAATAATTCCATGTATATACTAAAGAGGCTCAGGTGCATAAGAAAAATTTGTATGAAAAAGACCATCGTAAAAAAAAAAAGAGGAAGGTTGTATCAAAGGAAGGAAAAGTCTAGGAAGAATCTAGATTAACTCTCTCTAGGGTTGCTCACGATACTAAATAATAGTCATTTGAAGTGTTTGAACTATAAAATGATTCAAATTAAGTGGTTATCATTAAAATAGCCCCTTGCAGACATCAAACATGTTCTCTAGATTATAAGAGCGTGATTTTGGTGGAAGCAATTGAAACTGTAGAATTTTCTCTTACCCCAGTTGTAGGGAAAATTCTGGTGGAAATTATTGTGTCAAGGTATGCAAAGAAATCAAACAAAAATTACTTAATATCCCTTATTTTGACTTCGATGTGGAGGAATTTGAGGAGTCTATGTAGACTACAGAACTGGTGGTACCTGATGTCCTTGAATTTGAAAGGATTGGATTGAATGAAAGGGTATACATGGTTGATGCCTCAACGACATTACAACAAGAAAATGGGTATAGCCAGGATAATGAAATTGAGATGCCCAATTTTCTTGAATTGGAACAATTTAAATCAGTTAAAGGGCCTAAAGTGACTAAAGGCGCATAGGAGGCCTTACAACAAGCTCCTGAGTCTGAAAAATTAAATTCAATCGAAGGAGCACATGTGTTCGATGTCTTAGAGGCATCAAAACAAGAGAAGGGATTTTATTAGACTAACAAAATTGAGATACTAGATTCCCCTAAGCATGAAGCATTTAAATTAATTGAGGGTGTGAATGTGATTGATGTACCTAAAACATCACGACACAAGAGGAATAGGAGCGAGAGAATAAAGAACCCTAAGAAAAAAGTTATAGAATTCAAGATGTTGAACCAACATATTGAATAGGAAAGCAAAACCTTAAAGGAATGGCATGCCCAACTTAGAGAAGATAGGCTTAAGTCAGTCATCCAAAACCAATTTCTAGGTAAAAGGGGTTAGTACTAGTTTACGAAATTAGGTTAGTCTATAAATAGTTGCAGAAAATTAAATATAAATCTTTTTTCAAGAAAAGCAAAAGAAAGGTTTAGAGAGGCTCGATCTCTTGCTCCAAATTGTGGAGGGTACATTGCACAAGAATGTGCAACATTTTGGGTGTGTTGCAGATGACAAGTCTTGACTTTGACCCATTTGTTGCATAGATTGGACACCTTTTTTCCTATCATTCCTTATTTTATATTTCCTTTCTCCTGTATTTTGCCAATGTTTCTTTCAGACTCATGGCCTTACTAGTTATTAGTTGATAAGGTGATTATTCATAATTACACACATTTTCTCATGAATTAAATCTGCATTTTTGGTGTATTTTCCTTTCTTGATTAGCCTTGGGCATTGGAACTCTTATATATGTTACATGAATAGAAACTATTGATTGAACTATAGGAAACTGCTACGATTATAATGTCACGCCCAATTTTGGATTCCATGCCCAACGACGAGTTAAAACACTTGGATCAACGCAACTCAGGATCTAATTTTGTTCAAACAAAAATTCTTCCCATCATGGAAATGTAACTTCAATGTTATATCTTATTGGACAATTATGATCCCCATGTTATCTTTGTACAAATCGTTACTATAGATGTAACATTAGGGTATTTTGAGAAATAATGTTGTTAAGAGCTAAAAATATATATATATTGATGTAAACATCTCTAGAGAGGTTAGCCATTGTAATAGAAAATTGTTGTAGGGAACATTTTTTGTAAACAAAAGCTCTATATTCTATAATTTTCTTGTGAATTAGTTCCAATACCTTGTTTCTAATCAAATTTCAACTTAAACTTGTATTTGTGCAGTGCTCCTAGTTAGGCGGGGCCCCCTGATCTGGGATTCACTCATTCACTCGCAATGTCTTAGGATTTAATGGTATATACTATTTTTTTGTTTCAGTTCATCATGTAAAACAGATTTTTTTACTTTCATTTTTGTCTTCACATTTTGTGCGTTGAGATATTATGCGTGGAATGGTGTGAGGGCCTTTTGTGGAGAGCTAACAACCCAAGGAATCCACAAGAAGTCGTGGGACTCCACGACTCGAACCGGTAACTCTCGGTTAATTTACTTATGTTTTGCATGAATGATTCTTTTTAACACTGCATGATATTCTTGTTTGTCTATTGAGTTGCAATAATTGTTGAATATGATAGATGCCTTATGATGTTGATGAATGGGATGATATTTTAAGTTATTATTTACTCTTTTCTTTATGTGGCATGTAAGGGGAAAATATATGTTCAACTAATTTATGAAAAGCATTGTTATAGAATAATGGTATAGTTTGTTTTGATTTAGAACCAGATAACTTGTTTCTGCATATATTTTGTCGACACCTTGTCATCCTACAAGCCCTTATCGATAATTTAATGAGAAATAATTTCACCAATTAATTTCCTAACATATACTTAATATATGAACTCTTCTAATAAATATCATCCTATGGGGATAACATCCATCCACTAAACAAAAAGGAAACAACTACTAAGGTGGCAGTGGTGGTTGATCACATTGTTGTGCTAAACCTAGAGTTCTTGGTGAGAGTTTGCACTAGGGTGCTAGATCTTACGGTAACCACCCACACATGGAGAATAAGTTCATGAATTATAAAATGGGAATACACATGTCCATGAGTTTAAACCAATCTAATCAACATATTTTTATGCAACATCTCCCTAAAACTAAAGTGATCCTTAAAAACTGAGTTCTCATACTACCAAATTAGACCATATAACACATTCAAAGAAACCCAAACTGGCCCTCATTATGATTTTGGTGAACCAAACTAATCCCTCCATCTCAAACCTCCTCTCTACTAGGGACTCCATTATTTTGATCACATATGAATTTGAAGGGATATCAACTTTGACCATTACTCCCTTTTCTACCCTAAAATATCTCTTGAAACTTGAAGGTATCATTCCTTATCTAAAGTATGCCTCATTAGAAACTTACAAATCTCCAACATCATTCATGCCAAATTCACAAGCCAAATTCTTTCCATGCCACATTATCCATTACTTAGGAATTTTACAATGATGAATTCATCTATATAAATTACCAAAACAAGTGGATCAATCTATCAAGAACCTAAAGATTAAACATTTGCACAAATCTTGAAAATTATCAGCAAATGTACAGGGATATCTCCCCATACACCTCAAAACCTGTAGCAACTGCAAAGAAAATTATCATTAAGCTAAACTCTCTTTTTGAGAGAACCAATTAGCAACAAATATCTACATGTACCTTTCAATATTCCCATCAACTATATGCTTGAAATCAATCACTAATTCCATGATAAGTTTTGGAAATGTCTCCCAAGCATCATATTCTATCATGGAATCCCACCAAATTTTATTTTTATGTGCCTCCTCAAAGTTGCAAGGTTGCTTCTCCATCACATCCCTCATACCTACTTCACATGTGTCTCCTTAAAATTTAAAGGATTTGTCACTAGAGTGTCGTTGTTTTTTTCTATCAAGATAATAGTTATACCTACTGCTTATCACTAACGAGACTTGGGATCGTGTCAGTGGGATTGCCACTATACTCTTAATCCTAATGCATCACCCACAAGCATTGTTAGGAAATTAAACCAAGTTTTGAACCCGAGAGGGGCTCTTATCTTGGTTGGAAAACACCTTATGGTGTGGGATATCCACCATTCATCCTAACCTAATGGGATCACTAGAGTACCATTGTTATGCACTAGAAACCACTCTTCATTGGATCAATAAGTAGCTTGTAAAGGCCTCCTACCCACACAACTCTAGCCAAAATCTAAAGATGATCCTCATTACTATCAATTATTGAACGAAACCATACATTGTGAATATATGAATGTTGAAACATAAATAAGGTTATATATCAAACTAGGTGTGATAAAAACCCATTAAAAAAAACATCCTTAAAGGCATTAAAAAAGGTATGGTGCCCATTTTAATTATTGCATATGTGCCACCCACACTCAACTTCATTCCCATGTTCTTGAAATTATTTGAAGATATTCCTATGAAAGGTTACATGTCTCATTTCTCCATTGTCCACCTAAGACCCAACATTGAAAATGGCACTAATTGAAAGACAATAAATCATAGATAAGATGGCCTCAAACTTATATTCTAACTCATCCACTCCAACCACAGATTCTACATTTCCTGCAAACTACTCCTAGATTTGCATGGCCTTCCATTTCTTCTTCTTTGGAAACTTGTGAACATAACACTCGTGATTCTTGAAAAAAGCCACAAGTTTCAAATCCTACATACCATAGTTAAAAGAACATGAATTTTCCTCACTCATTTCAAAAATATCAATCATTTAAATCATTGGAGTGAAATCAATATCATACCCACAACCTATCACAAGTTAAAATAACCCATCAAACATAAATCATAACAAAATTAATAGATCATATAGGGTATCACATCCACAACCTATCATTAGTCAAAATTTCCCATATTATACATAACAACATACTCCAATAATTAGAGCATCCCAGCTCTCACACTTGTAAAATACTTTATTCTTGGCACATCTCATAAGGAGTTTAATTCTCCACCTAATGGATATAAACTATCAATGAAAAACCACTCCAACAATTACAATATCAAGGGCATCATACCCACCAAATTCTCACAAGGCCTAGTCCCTATCCCTGTTAGCTCCCTGTAATCAGCAATATTGGCAAAGTCCGATCGCAGGGAGAAACATCGTTTCAACCACTTTTGGATTCTAGGATCTAGCCCTCCTGAATCCGGAGATGGATCTCTCCAATAAGTGCAAATATGGATTTGTCTTTGGAGTTTTGGATAATGATATTAGGCTAGTTATGAAGGCCAAGGGTTTGTTTTTTTTTTGGATGGTTGAGCATGATTACTGTTTGAGGTGGAAATTTCTAAATGCAAAGAGTTTCAAAGGTGAGAAGTTGCAAGCAAATAGAACAAGCTTTGGCCAGAAAGATAGATAATTGCAAGTTTTAGTCCATTGGGCTATGGAGTCATAATAGGGTTTAATTGAAACAGTATGTTCAAGAGTGGTCCATGGGGCAAGTCATATATGTCTAAGGATCTCTTGAAAGTTCTATTTATGGAATGAAATGGTACAATAATAAGGGGAATTAAACAGATGAAGAACAAAGAGTAGCCTAGGATCTGGTAAGTACTTTGAAACTAGCCAGCCTTTGACAAACACTTAAGAAAGACATGAAAGTAAACTAGGATTTGGTAAGTACTTCTAAACTAGCCAGCCCTTGATACACTTTCAATAGAAAACATATAAAAATAGACAGAAACGGAAATGATAACAAAGGATGGTCTAAGATCTGGTAAGTACTTCTAAACTAGCCAACTTTTAACACATTCCAAGGGAAACATTCAAACAGTCTTTGGGGATAAAACTAGGACCAGGGCACACCATATCTTCCTTATTTCACCTCTACTAAACATGAAATGAAATTAACATCCAAGAACAATATTCAGCTAAAATAATAAGACGAGGGAACGCCAACATTCCTATGCTTAAACTGAATTAAATCATTCTTAAATAACACAAATTGGAAGAAAACATTCAGATAAAGATTTTCAGTCAAAGAAGGGTACTGGTATATAGTAGGCCCTAACTCCATGCATGATTTTCTTTATAAGATAAGATGAAACACAATGAAAATAGAAACAAAATAACAAGTTACAATGAGAAAAACATCACCGTCAACATAGACCAGGATCCCATAAATCAGCTTGTATTCATGCTTCAAACCAGTTACAGCTTTAAGTCCAATGCTTTATTTTAGCAGTCATCTACACCTCCCAGACTAACATATCTATTACAAGTAGAGCTCCAAGAGACAGTGAACACTATTTACAGATAGAAGTCTCAAGCTCAATTACATTTCAATGTTCAGTAGCCAAATCAACCAACCCCTCTTTCATCTTCTGCAGTAGTATTTATTGAAGAATGAGGAGGTGAGATCTGATAAAAGATCTCTAAAGATAATTAATATAGACTTAATGGCTTCTTGGCCTTTGGGGGGCTTGATGAATAAATTTACATAGGTTTCCTCTGTATTAAATGATTTACATAAAGATTTAAGCTCGGTGGGAGCTCTTTTTGACCTTTGAGGCTTTGCGTGATGTCAAAGTAACTCTGGTGATATTTTGTCATTAAGTTTGTTTGCAGAGTTAACTTCTCTGGCTGCGCTGAGGCAAATAACTGATCTTGATCAATAACTTAGGCCTCTGTTTGAATGCTTTGAGGCACAGGTGGCACTGTGGTAGCTGGGAGGAATCAATTTGCCTCAGATGTGGCGGTGGAGGCTTTCCGTCTGATGAACTTTTATGATTTTTCTGTTAACTATGTTTTAATTGGGGATTAGGCTTTTGATAAACCATCTTAGACATAATCCCCACAGATCTGTCTTCAATCTTCTATTCTAGTAATTATTGTCTTCAACACTGATACTCTTTTATTTGTGCTCGATTCACTGTGTTTGTTTCGTGTGCAGGGCTGTGCAGGGGTGATAGGGCATCAATGCCTCATGAAACACCGATGAAACATGGAGTTTAAACCCTGTGAAGGCTTCTCTTTGATGAATCGAAAGCAGGAGGATCGTCACCCTCAGCCTTTGAATTTTCTTCAGCATGGCGGAAAAACCATTTAATACCCTTTGTTTCGGCAAAAAACGGTGGAAAAATGAGTGGGGGGTTTGGGACTAACGTGGGTTGTCAGATGAGATCGGCCCATCTGATCGATAGTGAAGATTGGGTACCACCAAACCTTTGAAAAAGACCCGGACATCAAAACCTTTAATTAAATCACTCTGTATAACTAGTTCAGGTCATGAAAAGGCTTGCTGATTGCGTGGGGAAATAGTGAAGACCCGCCCAATTAAATTTTTCCGTGTGGACATTGATGTGGCACTAGGACCACTGGCACTGCTATGGACGAGGGGGACCGAGACAATTGAATGTGGACCGTCGATCTGCAGATCAGATCGATGGCAGAGATGTTTTCATGACCGCGTCGTACCTTAGTCTATCTGTCGGGCTTCTTTAGAGCACGATCACCGTCTGATGAGCGGCCTCAGATCGGACGGTGCACATCAATATCACGCCCACTCCACATTCGACCTTTAATTTGCGATGAGGGCGGTTTTTGAAAATTTCTCAAGGCTACGTGTCGGCCGGTGAATGGCATTGCTGCCAATCGGGGAAAACCACCTTCCTCTTGAAAGTAGTGTGATGGATTCCGCCCGGTTTTTCTTTTAATAAAACGACAAAAACAATTAAAACCCAAAAATTTAATACGAACAAAGGTTTTGTGTTTCGGGGGTGGAATATATATTTGAAATATGGTTAGGCGCCCGTCTGCGGGGCCGTGGGTTACGTGGAAGATAATATGATCGGGGAGATAGAATGGAGGGCTAATCGGCATCAGATAACTTTGTGAGGCAAAAGACTTGTGCACTGTTTTCCTCCGACGCGATAAGCACCCAAAGGGCTTAGCGCTTGGTTCCAGCACCAGGGCGTATGGAGGGGATGGGTTAAAGACTTAGCCCAAGGGAGCTTAAGTCTATAATATAAAAAATGTGATTTTTTATGCAATTTTGATGTTTTTATATGAATGTTGGGGGTTTCAATAAGGCAAATAAACGGTCTTAAACCTTATCAAAGGGGGTTTTGATGGGGGATAGGGAGAATACGAAACATGAGGGATTCTATGGGGAATAAAGGGATAAAAATGAGGTTATTTTTGGAAGTGGAAGGAAAGGGAAAATGGTGTTTGCAATAGTATTTTGTCTTTTAAATCAGCAAAATTCCAAAGTGTGAAATGGGCATAGTATGGAAGGTTTTAGACAGAGGCATGAGGCCTTTTAAGAGTCTTCAAGAGCCAACACTTTTTGCAATAAAAATTTGTTCCTTGAAGGCTCCAAAATGATTTAGCCACCTTTTGGTATAACAAATTTTATAGGTGGCTAACAGTGGCTCCACTTGGGGATGGTGCCTTCTTGAAGGCATCAAGAACTTCAGACTTGAATTCTCTGGGAGGCTGACCTGTGCCTCATCCATTGGGCTGCCCTTCCTTTCCTTGTATGATATTGTTTTGCTCTGAAAACATATAAGTAGCCATAAAAACAATGGATCTTTCATCAACAAGCTGTCTACCTACCCAATCCTACAGATCTAACATTTTTTCTTCTTCAGAGTGAACTTGGATTGGAAAACTCTTTTACAACATTTTATTCTTTTGAAAGCGGGATATCTAATCTATTTCTACTCCTTATTTCTCCATAGACTTAGATTAAACAGTTGAGCCCATATGATTCTCTACCTAATCTACTATCTACTAATTTAAAAACAGATTTTATTCACTAAATTCTACAACAACAATTTAAAAACAGCCAAGTCAAGATTAAGCTATTTGACTTGCTATGATCTGTTGATCATGTCAACCTCCTATTAAATTTTTGGCAAAGAAACCCCGCTTAAACCTTTCGAACCCTCTCTTTTTGGCCAAAAATCCTTTTTCTACCCATCACTGTTGTTTCCTACCTCCAAATCGCATTGTAAAAGGCCGCAAATCCCATGTTTTCCATATGATCGGGCCCTAGCTCCTTTTGGCCAAGCCCCTACACCTTTTCTTCCACGTGACTGAGAGCCGGAACCGAGTGCTAGCCTTGCAGGCACTTATCGTGTATGAGTATCGGGCGCGCCCACAATCGTCGATCTGTACAGATTGAACGACATTCGCAATGCTCCACCACGCCCGTGGCCCACTCCATTCATTACCCAAACCACATCTCAGGCGTCCGTTCACCTGCAAATCCGACGGTCCGTATCTCACTTGCCCCGGTGGTCCCCGCCGCACATTAATCCAAAACCCAGTGGTATCTATCGCACCACCTTTCGGTGGTGGGTGGTAATAATTCTTGTTTGGCCAGCGATTCCACTCATCGTCCGACACGTGGCAACGACACTATTTGAAAACCGCCCCTCCATCGCGCGTTATTGTGCGGCAGAAGACGCGGCGCGATATGCATTATAGCTGTCCGATCTGGGGGTCTCCATCTAATGGTCATGGCTCTACGGAGATGCACGGGTGTTAATCCAAGTCAACAGCGCCCCGGGCCCGCCGTCCATCGCCTCCCGATATGTTTTCAGCCGTCGATCTCTTCCTGAGATCGAACGATCTATGTTGCTTGTCCACTTGCCATCGACACGCGTTCTCTGCCACCTCATTGTTCCACGTGTGTTCATCACACGCCCATCCCATATACATATTCCATTCTAAAGCCAATTTCTAAGGTTTTACGTGTAATTTTCTGCATTCCGCCAACCTGCAACCAGAGCATTTCTCCGTCGTTCAGTTGTGTTTTTCCGCCATCACCATTCCTCCATTTCACCATGCTACACTATCACACCATTATCCCCACTGTGTTTGCATTCCCGTGCATAGTTTTCCTAACATGTTTTCGGGTTTTGTAGGGTTGTCTGGTGGTGAAAACCGCTATGATTCAAAGCCTCCATTACAGAAGCAGAGATCACAGAAAGGACCATTTTGCAAAGGCAAAATTTATGAAGAAAGATATGGGAAGCTGTTACGACATGACTTCCATTAAAGAAGTAGGGTTAAAATCTACCAAACCCTCCAGAGCCATTCAAAGCACGTATTTTGCAGATGGAGACATTAATGGAGCGACAGAGAAATATCAGTCAAACGATTGAGGAATTCCACGCGCAGCATTGAATATTTTTGGCCATAATACAGGGTTTAGAAGGAAGGGGGTACCATTCGCATAAAATAATACCCTCAAGGTTTTATTTCAGCTAATTTTTCTTTCAGGAAAGGACAGAACATCTATGTTGTTTTAATTCTTTGCCATGTTCTTGAAGAGAATTCTACCCAGTGCATTTATTTCAGAACGCTGGCCTCAGAGTACATGCAACACTTCAAAACCATTCAGCAGTATGGGCACAAATGTTTCTGCCATTTTGTCTTAATGAGGCAAATTAAATGATCATCACCTACTTCTTGTACGAGTTTTCTTTTTCTCCTATAAAGCTCCCTAAGAACAGATTATACATGGGTTCCAGATTTTATCAGAAAATTATGCAGTGAAAGGCTTTTGTATACATTTCGTAAAGCTCTTGTATGAAGGCTTAGAGCCCATAGGGTCTCAGTGAGGAGGAGTTCTATCTGTTAAAGAGGATTCTGGTCTTTTGTATTTCACAGTCTATAACTTTATCTTATGTGTTATTTCAATATATCATTTCATTTTATCCATGTTTCCTGTATAATGTTTTGGAATGCGAGTGGATCACTGATTTTTGTATGGATTCATCCTAGTTGATGCCCATGCTCGGATCATTCAAGCGCTTTAAATATGGCTCATGCATGATATTCTGTTCCATTATTCATCTTAACCGTATTTCTGCTATATTAGTTTCTTTGGGAGGGTGCTTTTAAAACGCTACTGTTATGTATGGATTCTTATATTGGTAAGCCCATGCATGGTGGTATTGTGTATCTGGGTATCAGCTCAATGTTAACTAATATCTCCTCTACATTTCATTCACTACATACACCTTCAGATAACTTATTTCTGTGAAGTATTTCTGAATCGGCCCGCTTTGCAGTAAGTTGTCTCTGAATTGTCTGTTGCTTTTTATATTGGAATCTTGCATCTTGCCTCTGCAGTATCATTTTCCCTGTGACACTTCCTGAGGGTCTTGGTCCCATTTAAATCATATTTCCCTGTTTACAGGAGATAGCATGTGAGCTGAATTTCACAACTTCATACATTATATTATACGCTCCTTGCTATGCTAAGATGTCCTAGGCACTGGTCTATCACAACTCTAGGCTGTCTCTAAGAGCGATAACATCTTTCTAGCGCCATTGCTGGGGAACGAAGTTAGGAAAATCAAAATCCTTTGGCCTCGACAAAACCTTTTTCACTCTATAATTAGGTGAGCATGGAGAGTTGAGCGTTGTAGATCCCTCACCTTAGCGACTCCACATTCATTTATCAGAAGAATTTACTTGCAGTCCCTACTCTGCTGGGGAAGAGACAAATGGCTTTGATTTGGTAAATCATTGTGGTGGACAATAAGATCTTAAATCATCCACCTGGCGACTCCACAGTTCCTAAATGATTAAGAGACTCCATTGATGATCAGTAGGCCACTGATTATCTTGGTTTCACGAGACTCCACTGGGAGACTATGTCACAGTACAACATCAGCCATGCTGAAGACCAAGCCACTTCACCAATGGAAGACTCTGAGCAGTTTGAAAAAATGCATCCAAGTTTCATAGCAGAGTGTCAAGATGAAATGTCACGTGGCTTGGCAAAATTGGAAGTGGAGGACCTTCCACAAGCTATTCTTCTTCTCAGCTCAAGTTGCACACCCGTGCTTAAGAAAATCTTTCTAAGATTGATGATTGAAAGATATGAAGCTGAGATCAAACTCTTGAAATCACAAGAACAAACTCAAGACCTTGATAATGAGAAAGACATGTATGATGCTTTAAAACTTATGGAAGATGAGGAGGAAAGCGATTAGGAACTGCCTGATTGCTTACCTATATCTTATATTATGCTGATCAGAGAGTATCACGACCTAACAGCAAAGGAAAATAGGGAATGTTGCTTGGAGGAAACAAGAGACCACATAGAAGATGCAGAACCATCATCAGTAGACCCATGGGAGGAAAGCCAGGGCCAGCAACTCTAGAGGAGCAGTGAACCTAGTCAGCCTATCTATGACACTGATGGGGAAAGTTATGAAAGCATCAATGGTGAGTGTCATGTGATTGGTGGTCAGCAGTCCTTCCTTTCAGAAGGTGAGGAGAAGAGCAAAGAAGAAGTTCTTGAGCAAGATGAAAATAACGAGCCTTCTCTTGAAAAAGAGGAAGCAAAGGCACAAGCCACTGCTCAAGAATACATAGATCTTTTCACGGAGCTCAGCACAGCAGAGCAGAATATACCAAAGTTCCAAAAGGACTTAGCTCCAATATACAATGAGTCCTCCAGTTCAGAAAATGAAGAAAATGAGAGAGATTCTCTTTCTCAAGAGAGTCTTGTTCCTGATCCAGTGGAAGAAGAAGAAATCCTGGTTGAAGCCTGCCTGCCAGATATTCATAGAAAGGTATCATTTCATGATCCTTATGCCCATTTCTTGCAAAAATTTGAGGAAGGATCAAAGGTCTTTTTGAGCAACATGTTGCAAACAAAAAGAAAAAATTTCAAAGATGCACAGGATAAAGACAGCCTACCACCCATGGAAGGCCTAAAAGAAGAAAGTGTACACCATTTGTTCATTGATCCTATGGTAGAATATATGGAGGCCCTGATTAGCTTAAATTCTCCAGCATTGATCCTTCACCAGGGCCAGATTCATCAAGAGTGGTCACCACTGATGGTGACCGCATTTTTGAAGGACCACGTGCAGAACACCCTATGGTTATCTCTAATAAGCAGTCGGTACTCCTATCCTTTTTTGTTACTGCTTGACTGGCTGCACTGGCATTATTGTATCACCTAAAAGCACCAGAGGTTTTCAAGTAGAGTAGGGTAGGTAGGAAAAGCTTAATAAAGCTCAGTCTGTGAGCATGTATTTAGTTTTTTTAATTTCTACAAAGTCTAGCAAGCCAGATAGTCTAATCTTGGCTTGGTTGTTTTTCAATTTCTGTTTTAGAATGTAGAGAAGAAATCAGCTAGGCAGTTTAACCCGAGCAGATGTAGTTTAGGTAGAGAAAATGTGAGACCAACAGTTTAATCTGGTCTCATGGATTAATAAGGGTAGAAGTAGAATAGGTTTATTTTTCATGTTTGCAAAATTGTGAAATTATCTAAGAAGGTCCCAGAAGAATATGAGGAGCTGTACTTGAAATTATTTCAGTCTTATAAAGAGGTGTTTGCATGGTCATATCAGGACCTGAAAACTTCTGACATTAGCATAATGCAGCATACAATTCCTCTAAAGGGAGAAAATCAATTTCAAAATTGGGGATTGCAGAATGAGAAGATGCAAGGGAATGAAGATAGTGAAGACTTTCTGGGTCTTGGAAGAGACTTAGGATTTCTCGGGAAAGAAATGGTGACTGAATCATCAAGTAAGACAATTGGGTCTTATGATTTTGAAACCTACAATTTGGCTGTGTTGGCAGGTATTGCAAAAGACAATCCATCTTTTGGGGTTGCCTTGGATACAGATGAACTGCTGCAGTGATGGAAAATCAGAATTTTATTCTGATAGAAGACAAAAAGTAGAAGTGCTAAAGAGCAGGGTCTACACAAAAGATGATCAGGTGGTCTGCGAAGTTCTCGACACATCCAGGGATGAACGTGCCGTCCCCAGATGGAGCCAATGTTGATCATGTCAACCTCCTATTAAATTTTTGGCAAAGCAACCCCGCTTAAACCTTTCAAACCCTCTCTTTTTGGCCAAAAATCCTTTTTCTACCCATCACTACTGTTTCCTACCTCCAAATCGCACTGTAAAAGGCCGTAAATCCCATGTTTTCCATATGATCGGGCCCTAGCTCCTTTTGGCCAAGCCCGTGCACCTTTTATTCCACGTGACTAAGAGCCGGAACCGAGTGCTAGCCTTGAAGGCGCTTATCGCGTATGAGTATCGGGCGTGCCCACAACCGTCGATCTGTACAGATCGAATGGCATTCACAATGCTCCACCACGCTCGTGGCCCACTCCATTCATTACCCAAACTGCATCTCAGCCGTCTGTTCACTCGCAAATCCGACGGTCCATATCTCACTTTCCCCGGTGGTCCCCGCCCCGCATTACTCCAAAACCTGGTGGTATCTATCGCACTGCCTTTCGGCGGCGGGCGGTAATTCTCGTTTGGCCAGTGATTCCACTCATCGCCCGACGCGTGGCAGCGACACTATTTGAAAACCGCCCCTCCATCGCGCGTTATTGTTCGGTAGAAGACGCAGCACGATATGCATTATAGACGTCCGATATAGGGGTCTCCATCCAATGTTCATCTTTCTGCGGAGATGCACGGGTGTTAATCCAAGTCAACAGCGCCCCGGGCCCGCCGTCCATCGCCTCCCGATACGTTTTCAGCCGTCGATCTCTTCCTGAGATCGGACGGTCCATGTTGCTTGTCCACTTGCCATAGACACGCGTTCTCCGCCACGTCATTGTTCCACATGTGTTCATCACACACCAACCCATATACATATTCCATTCTAAATCCGATTTCTAAGGTTTTACGTGTAATTTTCTGCATTCCGCCGACCTGCAACCAGAGCATTTCTCCATCGTTCAGCTGTGTTTTTCTGCCATCACCATTCCTCCATTTCACCATGCTACACTGTCACACCATTATCCCCACTGTGTTTGCATTCCCGTGCATATTTTTCCTAACATGTTTTAAGGTTTTGCAGGGTTGTCCGGTGGTGAAAACCGCTATGATTCAAAGCCTCCATTACAGAAGCAGAGATCACAGAAAGGACCATTTTGCAGAGGAAAAATTTATGAAGAAAGATAGGGGAAGCTGTTACGACACGACTTCCATTAAAGAAGCAGGGTTAAAATCTACCAAACCCTCCAGAGCCATTCAAAGCAAAGATTTTGCAGATGGAGACATTAATGGGGTGGCAGAGAAATATTAGTCAAACAATTGAGGAATTCCATGCGCAACATTGAATATTTTTGGCCGTAATTCAAGGTTTAGAAGGCAGGGGATACCATTCGCAGAAAATAATACCCTCAAGGTTTTATTTCAGCTGAGTTTTCTTTCAGTGAAGGACAGAACATCTATGTTTTTTTAATTCTTTGCCGTGTTCCTGAAGAGAATTCTACCTAGTGCATTTATTTCAGAACACTGGCCTCAGAGTACATGCAGCACTTCAGAACCATTCAGCAGTATGGGTGCAAATGTTTCTGCCATTTTGTCTTAATGAGGCAAATTGAATGATCATCACCTACTTCTTTTATGAGTTTTCTTTTTCTCCTATAAAGCTCCCTAAGAACAGATTATACATGGGTTCCAGATTTTATCAGAAAATTATGCAGTGAAAGGCTTTTGTATACATTTTGTAAAGCTCTTGTATGAAGGCTCAGAGCCCATAGGGTCTCAGTGAGGAGGAGTTCTATCTGTTAAAGAGGATTATGGTCTTTGGTATTTCACAGTCTGTAACTTTCTATTATGTGTTATTTCACAGTCTGTAACTTTCTCTTATATGTTATTTCAATATATCATTTCATTTTATCCATGTTTCCTGTATCATGTTTTGGAATGCGAGTGGCTCACTGATTTTTGGTATGGATTCATCCTAGTTGATGCCCATGCTCAAATCAGTCAAGCGCTTTAAATATGGCTCATGCATCATATTCTGTTCCATTATTCATCTTAACCGTATTTCTGCTATATTAGTTTCTTTGGGAGGGTGCTTTTAAAATGCTACTGTTATGTATGGATTATTAGATTGGTAAGCCCATGCATGGTGGTATTATGTATCTGGGTATCAGCTCAATGTTAACTAATATCTCCTCTACATTTCATTCACTACATACACCTTCAGATAACTTATTTCTGTGAAGTATTTCTAAATCGGCCCGCTTTGTAGTAAGTTGTCTCTGAATTGTCTGTTGCTTTTATATTGGAATCTTGCATCTTGCCTCTGCAGTATTTTTTTCCCTGTGACACTTTCTGAGGGTCTTGGTCCCATTTAAATCATATTTCCCTATTTACAGGAGATAGCATGTGAGCTGAAGTTGACAACTTCATACATTATATTATACGCTCCTTGCTATGCTAAGATGTCCTAGGCACTGGTCTATCACAACTCTAGGCTGTCTCTAGGAGTGACAACATAATCTATGGCATAAAAACAAGCTGCACATAGACATTATTTTGTAAAAAATTTAAAACAAAATGGAAGGCTTGAGATGTGAAATTTCAAAGCATTTCCTTCCCCCTTTTTACAGCTCTTTTTTGACCTTGTTTGAGCTGTCTTTCCTTTATCAATTGGTTCAGATTTTAAGGTAATTGGAACCAGATTTTCATCCATTTTGACTCAGAATTTGGAATAGATGTGAGTCAGTCTCTTTGGAAACTTAGGTTCAGATTTTGAGCATGTTTGAACCTTTGATTTCTATCCTAAACTATCTACTGATAAGCCAAGATTAAGCTGTTTGACTAACTAGGAGTGTGTTTTTCGGGAGTGGCATTTAAGCTTGCACACTTTCAGATTTGTTTCTCTTTTTTGGTATGGGGCTATACCTTTCTTGTTTTCATAATCTGCCCTCTTTTCTTTTTCTATTGTTTTTGTATTTTCGATTTTATAACTTTGAATGCAATGGTGGATGAGATATTTATAATGAGAAAAAAAGATAAAAAGGCTTTCAGAGCATGGAATGTATCAAGAGAAGTAATGCTTAAGCATCCTGCCATTGACAGGACCCCCAAACAATTCTACTCCATTCAACTCTTGTAAGAAGAATGCATTGTTACCAGCAGCTGAATGGATAGAGTAAGGGCCAAGCCATAAGTTGCCAAATTTTCCATGCTCGCCCTTGTCTTCCCTCCTTGAGTCCCACTTCAAAACTTTGTCCCCAATACAGAAATTGCTGGCCTTTTTTCTTCTATCAAAAAGCTTTTTAATGCTGTCATGTTTATGCAATGCTTTGCTATAAACCTCCTCTCTGGTTTGCTGAAGATAAATGGTCTGATTTATTCTTCTGATCATGTCATTTTCTTCAGTCTACGACTCTTGAATCAACTTCATAACTGGTACACCAAGGCAATTTGGAAAAATTGCATCAGTACCATACACAAGCTAGAAAGGTGGCATACCAATAGATTTCTTCAAAGTCAATCTATCAGCCCAAAGTGCATGAACTAGCTTTGTGTGCCAAGACTTTTTGTTTTCCTCCAACAGTTTCTTGATTATGTTCACTAAACTCTTGTTTGAGGATTCGGAAAGTCCATTACCTTGAGGGTAATAGGCCGTGGAATGCCCCAATGTTACCTGATATCTGTGGCAGAATTCAGCCATTTTTTTTTATCCAAATGTTGTTGCATTATCAGTGATGATCTTGGTAGGACAGCCAAATCTGGAGAGAATGTTAGTCTCTATGAATTTTATAATAACAAAATCATTGGCCTACCTACAAGGAATGGCTTCTATCCACTTAGTGAAATATTCTGTGGCAGTGAGAATCCATATATGCTGGGCAGAATATGGTGGATGGATTTCTCCTATGAAGTTAAGTCCCCACTGTTGAAAATGAGCTTCAACAGTGATTGGATGCAAAGGTAGAGGTAACAGTTTTCTTTTGCCTTCAAAAATTTGACATTTATGACAGGCAATGATCATCTTGTGTATATAAAGAAAAAGAGTAGGCCAATAGAAACCAGCCCTCAAAATTTTGTTGGCTGTTGTCTTCTAGTACAAATGACCTCCACACTCTCCTTCATGGAACTCGTGCTTAACCTTCTCTGCATCAAACTCAGGCAAACATTTAAGCAATACACCACTTGCATTTTTCCAATAAATACATTTATCTATAATGCAATAGTTTACAACTTTTAACTTTAGGAACCTTGACTTTGTTTTTGTCAAACCGAGAGGTGCATTCAAATTAACCAAAACATAAATAATATCAGCATACCAAGAGGAATTCATAAAATGCTCTTCAACAATGGGAGTTGATATTTCCTCTAGATCATCCAAAGCATTAATCATATTTATATCAAGAACTTCAAAATTCGATTCAGCCATTAATCTAGCTAGACCTTGGCCTTTAATCAGCTTAGTGGGTTTTATCTCTAAATCATATTCAAGGATAACAGAAATCCACTTGCCTCTCTTACCATCTGGGTCCTGCGTTAGAATGTCTTTAAAAACTAAGTTTGGGACAAAGGCAATGATGTGTGAGTGGAGGATGTATACTCTGAAGTCTTTCAAAGCTTTAACCAAAGCAAAATCTTGCTTTTCCATAATGTTGTACTTCATAGGGGCATCCCTCAATGCCTTGCTGAAGAATGCACTAGGCTGCTCTTGTCCTTGTGGATTTTTCTCTAAAGGACAGCAGCTATGGTATGTTCTAATGCAAACGAAAAAATATAAAAATATTTTGAAAAATCGGGACTTATCAGAACCGGTGTTTTGGTTAACGCTTGTTTCACCAACTCAAAGGACTTCTTTGCTTCCAAGGTCCACTTTACCCCTTGCTCCTTCTTCAACATGTTTGTGATATTTCTAAGAAGTTCGGCCAAGTAATGAACCTTCTCAAAAAGTTAATCTTTCCAATGAAAGATTGAACTCCTTGATGTTCCGAGGATGAGAGATTTGCAATATGGCCTCAATCCTTTTGGGATCAATCTTAATACCCTCCTCTGAAATAATGTGCCCAAGAAGCTTACCTTCTTGGAGCCCAAATAGTGTCTTCTTAGGGTTTAAAGATATTCCAAATTTTCTGCATTTCTCAAAAACCTTTCTTAAGTGTTCTAAGTGCTCTTCATCTGTTTTTGAAAACACAGTGAAATCATCAAGGTATATAACGATGAAGAAGCCCAGTTCTTCCGAGAATGCTATGTCCATGGCTCTCTGAAAAGTTGCTCCAGCATTCATTAGACCAAAGGGCATTTTCACGTACATGAAAGTGCCCCAGGGTGTAGTAAAGGTTGTCTTTAATTGATCAGCAGGGTAAACTAAGATTTGATTGTACCCTGAGTAGCCATCAAGCAAAGAAATTATTCTACACCCTACCACCCTTTGTAAAATATGATCCATTTTAGGTAAAGGGTAGTTGTCTTTTAATGAAGCTTTGTTTAAATCTCTAAAGTCTATACAAAGCCTGATCTCTCCAGTTTTCTTGCTAACTGACACCAGATTGAACACCCACTCAGAATATCTAATAGGGACAATAATACCAGCTTCATACATTTCCATGATCTCCTTCTCGACCAAAGGGAGTTGGACAAGGTTTATTCTGCGTAGTTTCTGTTTGAATGGTTTTTGGTTTTCTTTGAGAGGGATTTTGTGCTGTATTATTTCAGTGTCATATGATTTCAGATATTTGTAACTCCACGCAAAAACATCAGAAAATTCTTTAAAAATCTCTATGTATTGAAGTTTAATGTGAGCTGGTAAAGTTTTAGACAGTTTAATCATCATTGGTTTAAGTTTACTACCTATATTTCACTCTTCCACTTCAGTCTCTACAGGTTCCATTTTTGGCTTCCTGGCCACATCGTTAAAATAAAAAGAACTCTTCTAAAGGTGCCAGACCCTTGGGAAAACCTTCATCTTTGGACTGCAGGGTTTCCAACTCTTTTGTTTTTAATTCTGCAGTAAATTCTGCTTTGTTTTGAAGTTTTCTTGACAGTAGATTAATATCAATAAATTCAGGAGACAGTTCTTCTTCACCAAGAAAATTTTCTTCACTGCAGTGTGTATCATAATCTGAGTTCGAACTGTGTAGTTCGAATTCATTTATGAATTGCATGAAGTCTTCTATTTGTTTGTCTCCATCAAACACCTGCTAATACTTTTCATTATCAGGCATGACCGGTCTAAATTTTATCTGAGTTGTGCAGTCTTTGGTTTCATATGGCATTAAGCATGTTCTGGCTACAAAGGCTAAATTATGGGCCGCAATATTTCTTTTCCTCGGGACAAAAATCAGTTTGGACTCCTCGAATTTTTTCAAAAGGTCCATGACATCATTTCGGTAGGCTCTAAGTCTAGGATGATTTGCGTTATACTCCCCATTGACTTGCCTAATGACCAACTCTGAATCCCCATATGCTCTGATTCTTTTGGCTCCTAACATTTTCAACAAACGTAAGCCCAAAAGAAGGGATTCATATTCCGCTATATTATTTGAACACTGAAACTTTAATTTGCAGGAAATGCTTTCCGTATGGTTGCTTTCCGTGTTGTAGATCCAAACACCTGCACCAGCATTAGTTTTAGTGCATGACCCGTCAAAATACATACTCCACAGAGGACTATTTTCAGTTTCATCTTGGTTAGTGTCCTCTTCAACTAACGTGTTGTCTGATTGTTGTTGAATATCAACACTTAGTTGAACTTGTTCTAACTCCTCAGATCTTTTATTGGGTTGAGGACTGCTTTCCTAACTCTTTATGTTTAAAAGAAAAGGACAGATGATTTGTAGCTCAAGACCTGTGTTTTGTTTCCTAGAGTTTTCAAATGCTGCAAACTGTTTCGACACTTCTGTGTTGTGTTCCTCCTTCTCCCTATCGGCCATTAATCCTGTTAAAGTGACTTGTTCACTAAGTGTTTCATCATTAAGCATAATAAAAGAATCAAGGCCTGTATTTACAGAATATAGAGGAGATTTTCGTGGTCGGTCTTGACTTGTAACTGTGTATTTCATATGGGACTCCCTGTAAAGTCTTCTATTCTGATTGAAAACAAGGATAGTCGCATAAGTCATGTCCATTTTCATAGTCCCTTGTAACTTAGCTTCCCAAGACCTAGATAATATCATTCCATACTTTGGGGGCACATCAGCCACAACTATATACATGACTAAACATTTGGCTGGAATTTGGGCTAAGCTAACGCAAAGGTCTTTGATTAATCCTAAACATTTCACCCTGGTTGAGTCAAAGGAGTAAAGGTCTTTGTAAGTTCTGGTGATTTTTAGACCAAGGCTCTCCATCACAGCTTTAGGCATTAAATTATGAGAAGCCCAAGAATCATGCATAGCGTTGTGCAAAATTTTTTCATGAACATTTAAACTTATATAAAATGGAGGAATAGGTCCCTCTTGATATTTACCTTCAATCTTAGGACAAAAAATAAGCTCTGGCTGGTCATCATTAAGATTGATTGTGTCATTATTCTCTTCAATGTTTAAGGCCTTCAAAATTTGGGTCCTATATACATGTTGGGCAGCTAACTCAATAAGGGGAACATAGATTTTGATCTTTGAAATTTCCTGCTCTAGGCTGAAAGAAATTTGGTTCTTTGAAGACTTGTCTTAGCCTTACTAGCTGCTAGTCTATCAGCATTATCATCTTGCTGATTTGTTCTATTTATATTTGACAAAATTGTTTTCACAGGAGTACTAGCTGAAGCGTTAGTAATACTAAGGTCTGCACTCTGTTTTTCATTGTTTTGAGTGCCTTTCTCTCTACCTTTATCAAAATTAACAGCCACTGTTTTCTCCCTTTGTTTGACAATTTTAGGCTTGGTTGTAGTGCTATTTTGTGAAGATTTTTTAGAGGTTTTGGTGTTGGGAGTTTGTTGACTGGTTTTGCTTCTAAGGTCATATTCTTTTTGAGACTCTATGATGACATTTTCCATGTCTTGATAATAACTTTCATCATCATCTCTTTTGTCATCATAAGGTGTATAAAGACCTTGTTTTCTATCGTAATGAATCTCAAAGTAATCATCATCTACCCCCAGCATGTTGATATCATCTTCCTCCGTTATCTCATCTGTTTCCTCAACCTCACTTACATAGTTTTGATGAAAGGAAGGAGTGATCTATTGGTCATCTTCCCTGGGTCTGTTTGGAGGTTGGTTCCTTCTAAAATTATGATTCTGGTTCTGGTTTCTGTTTTTAGGAGTAGTTTGGTTTTGGCTGGCTTGTGCTCTCTTAATTATGCTCATCTCTTTCATCATCTCTTCCATCATTCTATCCATCTTTGAGTTGGAATTAGAGGGAGTAGATTCCTCTCTAAATGACACTCTCTTTTCATTTTTCATTCTTTCTCTCTTCTCCATCAAGTTGACTTCCACAAAAAGAGCACCTTTTTGCATCTCTTCAAGAGTTGCAGTATCTCTCTCTCTCAGTTGATAGGCCATCTCAGGGTCAAACCCTTCAGGAAAATTGTTTAAAGCTGAGCCTTGTGGAGGTTTTAGATATGGGGAAAGTGCATTATATACACTATTAAATCTGGTACAATAAGCTTGTACACTTTCCCCGGTGTTTCTATGGAGTTTCTTGTAATCAGAAAGGACTTGGAGAGGGTTCTTCTTTACTTCTTATTTGTTTAAGAATGTATAATGGAAAGCTTGGAGATCATTTATACTATGGGGGGTTAAGCCTTTAAACCATTTTCTTACTTCTCCCCCCAGACTTTGAGCAAATAATCTAAGCTTGACAGAATCATCATCAATTTCATTTATGTCAAAGTAGTCATTCATCTTATCCACATGTTGTGATGCAGTCATAGCATTGCTAGCATCATATAATGGAATTTTGGACTGATAGTCTTGTGGAAGATTGACTAATGGTACAGGAAGGACTAAGGGAGCATACCATGCAGCCATGGCAGGAGGTGGAGGTGGATTTACAAGAGGGAAAGTGGGTTGGAATGGAGTAGCTTGAACAGTGGATGTGGGGTGAGCAGAAGTGGATGGACCAAAAGTAGATTGTTGAGCTGATCTTAGATTAGAGACACCTAAGTTATGAAGGAAATGTAAATCAGGAGGTGTTGTTTCTCTGCTACCAGGATGTTCACTTGTTTCAGGAGATGAAAGTGAAGACTCAAAATCTGACTGATCTAAATCATCAAGAGACCTAGTTCTAAAGGGATTTACTAAGTCAACTTGTGATTGTTGTAGAGCTGAAAGATTTTTAGGAACCGAATTAGCTCTCAAGGGTGATCTGAAAACAGTTGATAATTTAATCCTAGGAGACTTCCTAAGGATACTTTCTGGGTTATCAACTATCTCAGGTGGGTCGGGGTTAGGATAGGCTCTAGTGTGAATCTTTCTAGGAGCCACTATGCTGTGTTTTTCAGACCCAAATAAACAAGAAAATTTCAGCCAAGTATAACAGTCTTTAAATGGTCAACTAATCTGTTTACCCAAATTTTAATCCTATAGTCCTCTAACTGAGTTTGGATGATATTACAATGATAAGGGTTCTTCCCAGTGGAGTCTTCAAGTCTGTTCAGGATTGTGGAGTCACCAAGTGGAATTTTTTAGCTCATAGGGAGGTAAAAGTTTTTATGGTCCATCACCATGTTTATTAGATACCAATCTGAAATATTTTTGGTGTTTTCTGAGTTATTTTTCAGTTGTGTGGTTTCTAAGAATGTCCCAACTCTGTTTCAAAACTTAGCTACGGTTTTGAGACAAAGACAGTCTACTCTTATGGCTAACCCAGCTGATCTTTCAAGGTTAGACAAACTCTTATGAGAATCCTAGGTTTTACCTAGTTTGTCACGGATTCAAACAAGTTTCATCAAGATTACCATTTCTTGGTAGTGCTTGAAAAGGTTGTTTCTTACTCACTAAACAATATTTGTATGAAATTTTAAGGGGAAACCGAGATTCTAATTAGGTTTGTCCCCAGTGGAGTCACCAGACATATTATCTCGCTGTAATCAGCAAGATTGGAAAAGTCCGATCGCAAGGAGAAACATCATTTCAACCACTTTGGGATTCTAGGATCTAGCCCTCCTGAATCCGGAGATGGATCTCTCCAATAAGTGCAAAGATGGATTTGTCTTTGGAGTTTTGGATAATGATATTAGGATAGTTATGAAGGCCAAAGGTTTGTTTTATTTTTGGATGGTTGAGCATGATTACTATTTGAGATGGAAAGTTCTAAATGCAAAGAGTTTCAAAGGTGAGAAGTTGCAAGCAAATAGAACAAGCTTTGGCCAGAAAGATAGATAATTGCAAGTTTTAGTCCATTGGGCTATGGAGTCATAATAGGGTTTAATTGAAACAGCAGGTTCAAGAGTGGTCCATGGGGCAAGTCAGCTATGTATAAGGATCTCTTGAAAGTTCGATTTATGGAATGAAATGGTACAATAAGAAGGGGAATTAAACATATGAAGAACAAAGAGTAGCCTAGGATCTGGTAAGTACTTTGAAACTAGCCAGCCTTTGACAAACACTTAAGAAATACATGAAAGTAAACTAGGATCTGGTAAGTACTTCTAAACTAGCGAACCTTTGATACACTTTCAATAGAAAACATATAAAAACAGAGGGAAACACAAATTATAACAAAGGATGCTCTAAGATCTCGTAAGTACTTCTAAACTAGCCAGCTTTTAACACATTCCAAGGGAAACATTCAGACAGTCTTTGGGGATAAAACTAGGACCAAGGCACACCATATCTTCCTTAGTTCACCTCTACTAAACATGAAATGAAAGTAACATCCAAGAACAATATTCAGCTAAAATAATAAGACGAGGGAACGCCAGCATTCCTATGCTTAAACTGAATTAAATCATTCTTAAATAACACAGATTGGAAGAAAACATTCAGATAAAGATTTTCAGTCAGAGAAGGGTACTGGTATACAGTAGGTCCTAACTCCATGCATGTTGTTCTTTATAAGAGAAGATGAAACACAATGAAAACAAAAACAAAATAACAAGTTACAATGAGAAAAACATCACCTTCAACATAGACCAGGATCCCATAAATCAGCTTGTATTCATGCTCCAAACCAGTTACAGCTTTAAGTCCAATGCTTTAGTTTAGCAGTCATCTACACCTCCCAAAATAACTTATCTATTACAAGCAGAGCTCCAAGAGCCAGTGAACACTATTTACAGATAGAAGTCTCAAGCTCAATTACATTTCAATGTTCAATAGCCAAATCAACCAACCCCTCTCTCATCTTCTGCAGTAGTATTTATAGAAGAATGAGGAGGTGAGATCTGATAAAAGATCTCTAAAGATAATTAATACAGACTTAATGACTTCTCAGCCTTTGGGGGGCTTGATGAAGAATTTTACATAGGTGTCCTCTGTATTAAATGATTTACATAAATATTTAAGCTCCGTGGGAGCTCTTTTTGACCTTTGAGGCTTTGTGTGATGTCAAAGTAACTCTGGTGATATTTTGTCATTAAGTTTGTTTGCAGAGTTAACTTCTCTAGTTGCGCTAAGGCAAATAACTGATCTTGATCAATAACTTAGGCCTTTGTTTGAATGCTTTGAGGCACAGGTGGCACTGTGGTAGCTGGGAGGAATCAATTTGCCTCAGATGTGGCGGTGGAGGCTTTCCGTCTGATGAACTTTATGATTTTTCTGTTAACTATGTTTTAATTGGGGATTAGGCTTTTGATAAACCATCATAGATGTAATCCCCACAGATCTGTCTTCAATATTCTATTCTGTTATATTATTGTCTTTGACACTGATACTCTTTGATTTGTGCTTGATTCACTATGTTTGTTTCATGTGCAGGGCTGTGCAGGGGTGATAGGGCATCAATGCCTCATGAAACATCGATGAAACATGGAGTTTAAACCCTGCAAAGGCTTTTCTTTGATGAATCGAAAGCAAGAGGATCGTCACCCTCAACCTTTGAATTTTCTTCAGCATGGCGGAAAACCCATTTAATACCCTTTTTTTCGGCAAAAAACGGTGGAAAAATGACTGGAGGGTTCGGGACTAACGTGGGTCGTCAGATGAGATCGGCCCATCTGATCGACGATGAAGATCGGGTACCATAAAACCTTTGAAAAATGCCCCAGACATCAAAACCTTTAATTAAATCACTCTGTATAACTATTTCGGGTCACGAAAAGGCTTGCTGATTGCGTGGGGAAATAGTGAAGACCCGCCCCAATTAAATTTTTCCGCATGGACGTTGATGTGGCACTGGGACCACCGGCACTGCTGTGGATGAGGGGGACCAGGGCGATTGAATGTGGATCGTCGATCTGCATACCAGATCGACGGCGGAGATGTTTTCATGACCACGCCGTACCTTAGTCTATCTGTCGGGCTTCTTCAGAACGCGATCACCGTCTGATGAGCGGCCTCAGATCGGACGGCACGCATCAATATTGCACCCACTCCACATTCAACTTTTAATGTGTGACGAGGGTGGTTTTTTAAAATTTCTCAAGGCTACGTGTCGGCCGGTGAATGGCATCGCTGCCGATCGGGGAAAACCACCTTCCTCTTGAAAGCGAAGCAATGGATTCCGCCTGGTTTTTCTTTTAATAAAATGACAAAAACAATTAAAACCCAACAATTTAATACGAACAAAGGTTTTGTGTTTCGGGGGTGGAATATATATTTGAAATACGGTTAGGCGCCCGTCTGCGGGGCCGTGGGTTACATGGAAGATAATATGACCGGGGAGATAGAATGGAGGGCTAATTGACTTCGGAAAACTTTGTGAGGCAAAAGACTTGTGCACTGTTTTCCTCCGACGCGATAAGCGCCCAAAGGGCTTAGCGCCTGGTTCCAGCACCAGGGCATATGGAGGGGAGGGGTTAAAGACTTAGCCCAAGGGAGCTTAAGTCTATAATATAAAAATGTGATTTTTTATGCAATTTTGATGTTTTTAAATGAATGTTGGGGGTTTTGATAAGGCAAAGAAAGGGTCTTAAACCTTATCAAAGGGGGTTTTGATGGGGGATAGGGAGAATACGAAACATGAGGGATTCTATGGGGAATAAAGGGATAAAAATGAGGTTATTTTTGGAAGTGGAAGGAAAGGGAAAATGGTGTTTGCAACAGTATTTTGTCTTTGAAATCAGTAGAATTCCAAAGTGTGAAATGGGCACAGTATGGAAGGTTTTGGACAGAGGCATGAGGCCTTTTAAGAGTCTTCAAGAGCTAACACTTTTTGCAATAAAATTTGTTCCTTGAAGGCTCCAAAATGATTTAACCACCTTTTGGTATAACAAATTTTATAGGTGGCTAACAGTGGCTCCACTTGGGGATGGTGCTTTCTTGAAGGCATCAAGAACTTCAGACTTGAATTCTCTGGGAGGCTGACCTATGCCTCATCCATTGGGCTACCCTTCCTTTCCATGTATGGTATTCTTTTGCTCTGAAAACATGTAAGTAGCCATAAAAACAATGGATCTTTCATCAACAAGTTGTCTACCTACCCAATCCTACAGATCTAACATTTCTTCTTCTTCAGAGTGCACTTGGATTGGCAAACTCTTTTACAACATTTTATTCTTTTGAAAGTGGGATATCTAATCTATTTCTACTCCTTATTTATCCATGGACTCAGATTAAACAGTTGAGCCCATATGATTCTCTACCTAATCTACTATCTACTGATTTAAAAACAGATTTTATTCACTAAATTCTACAACAACAATTTAAAAACAACCAAGTCAAGATTAAGCTGTTTGACTTGCTATGATATATGGCATAAAAACAAGTTGCACATAGACATTATTTTGTAAAAAATTTAAAACAAAATGGAAGGCTTGTGATGTGAAATTTCAAAGCATTTCCTTCCCCCTTTTTATAGCTCTTTTTTGACCTTGTTTGAGCTGTCTTGCCTTTATCAATTGGTTCGGATTTTAAGGTAATTGGAACCATATTTTCATCCATTTTAACTCAGAATTTGGAACAGATGTGAGTCAGTCTCTTTGGAAACTTAGGTTCATATTTTGAGCATGTTTGAACCTTTGATTTCTATCCTAAACTATCTACTGATAAGCCAAGATTAAACAGTTTGGAAAATCGAAATCACTATCCTATCAACGGAAATTTAAAGCTAATTAGTCAAGATTAAGCTGTTTGACTAACTAGGAGTGTGTTTTTCGAGAGTGGCATTTAAGCTTGGACACTTTCAGATTTGTTTCTCTTTTTTGGTATGGGGCTATACCTTTCTTGTTTTCACAATCTTCCCTCTTTTCTTTTTCTATTGTTTTTGTATTTTCTATTTTATAACTTTGAATGCAATGGTGGATGAGATATTTATAATGAGAAAAAAGATAAAAAGGCTTTCAGAACATGGAATGTATCAAGAGAAGTAATGCTTAAGCATTCTGCCATTGATAGGACCCCCAAACAATTCTGCTCCATTCAACTCTTGTAAGAAGAATGCATTGTTACCAGCAGCTGAATGGATAGAGTAAGGGCCAAGCCATAAGTTGTCAAATTTTCCATTCTTGCCCTTGTCTTCCCTCCTTGAGTCCCACTTCAAAACTTTGTCCCAAATATAGAAATTGATGGCCTTTGTTCTTCTGTCAAAAATATTTTTAATGCTATCATGTTTATGCAATGCTTTGTTATAAACCTCCTCTCTGGTTTGCTGAAGATGAATGGTCTGATTTATTCTTCTGATCATGTCATTTTCTTCAGTCTACAACTCTTGAATCAACTTCATAACTGATACACCAAGGCTGTTTGGAAAAATTGCATCAGTACCATACACAAGCTGGAAAGGTGACATACCAATAGATTTCTTCAAAGTCAATCTGTCAGCCCAAAGTGCATGAAATAGCTTTGTGTGCCAAGAATTTTTTTTTTCCTCCAACAGTTTCTTGATTATGTTCACTAAACTCTTGTTTTAGGATTAGGCAAGTCCATTACCTTGAGGGTAATAGGCCATGGAATGCCCCAATGTTACCTGATATCTGTGGCAGAATTCAACCATTTTCTTTGATCCAAATGCTGTTGCATTATCAATGATGATCTTGGTAGGACGGCCAAATCTAGAGAGAATGTTATTCTCTATGAATTTTATAATAACAGAATCATTGGCTTGCCTACAAGGAATGGCTTCTATCCACTTAGTGAAATAGTCTGTGGCAATGAGAATCCATCTATGCTGGGCGGAATATGGTGGATGGATTTCTCCTATGAAGTCAAGTCCCCACTATTGAAAAGGATCTTCAACAGTAATTGGATGCAGAGGTAGAGGTAGCAGTTTTCTTTTTCCTTCAAAAAGTTGACATTTATGACAGGCAATGATCATCTTGTGTATATCAGGAAAAAGAGTAGGCCAATAGAAACCAGCCCTCAAAATTTTGTTGGTTGTTGTCTTCCAGTACAAATTACCTCCACACACTCTTTCATGGAACTCGTGCTTAACCTTCTCTGCATCAAACTCAGGCAAAAATTTAAGCAATACACCACTTGAATTTTTCCAATAAAGACATTTATCTATAATGCAATAGTTTACAAATTTTAACTTTAGGAACCTTGCCTTTGTTTTTGTCAAACTGAGAGGTGTATTCAAATTAAGGAAAACATAAATAATATCAGCATACCAAGAGGAATTCATAAAATGGTCTTCAACAATGGGAGTTGAGATTTCCTCTAGATCATCCAAAGCATCAATCATATTTATATCAAGAACTTCAAAATTCGATTCAGCCATTAATCTAGCTAGACCTTGGCCTTTGATCATCTTAGTGGGTTTTATCTCTAAATCATATTCAAGGATAACAGAAATCCACTTGCCTCTCTTACCATCTAGGTCCTGCGTTAGAATGTCTTTAAAAACTGAGTTTGGGACAAAGGAAATGATGCGTGAGTGGAGGATGTATACTCTGAAGTCTTTCAAAGCTTTAACCAAAGAAAAATCTTGCTTTTCCATAGTGTTGTACTTCAGAGGGGCATCCCTCATTGCCTTGCTGAAGAATGCACTAGGCTGCTCTTGTCCTTTTGGATTTTTCTATAAAAGGACAGCAGCTATGGTATGTTCTAATGCAAACCAAAAAATATAAAAATATTTTGAAAAATTGGAACTTATCAGAACCGGTGCTTTGGTTAACGCTTGTTTCACCATCTCAAAGGACTTCTTTGCTTCCAAGGTCCACTTTACCCCTTGCTCCTTCTTCAACATGTTTGTGATATTTCTAAGAAGTTCGGCCAAGTTGGGAATGAACCTTCTCAAAAAGTTAATCTTTCCAATGAAAGATTGCAACTCCTTGATGTTCGGAGGATGAGAGATTTGCAATATGGCCTCAATCCTTTTTGGATCAATCTTAATACCCTCCTCTGAAATAATGTGCCCAAGAAGCTTACCTTCTTGGAGCCCAAATAGTGTCTTCTTAGGGTTTAAAGATATTGCAAATTTTCTTCATTTCTCAAAAACCTTTCTTAAGTGTTCTAAGTGCTCTTCATCTGTTTTTGAAAACACAATGACAGCATCAAGGTATATAATGATGAAGAAGCCCAGTTCTTCCGAGAATGCTATGTCCATGGCTCTCTGAAAAGTTTCTCTAGCATTCATTAGACCAAAGGGCATTTTCACGTACATGAAAGTGCCCCAGGGTGTAGTAAAGGCTTTCTTTAATTGATCAACAAGGTAAACTAAGATTTGATTGTACCATGAGTAGCCATCAAGCAAAGAAATTCTTCTAGACCCTACCACCCTTTGTAAAATATGATCCATTTTAGGTAAAGGGTAGTTGTCTTTTAATGAAGCTTTGTTTAAATCTCTAAAGTCTATACAAAGCCTGATCTCTCCAGTTTTCTTCCTAACTGACACCAGATTGGACACCCACTCAGAATATCTAATAGGGACAATAATACCAGCTTCATACATTTTCATGATCTCCTTCTCAACCAAAGGGAGCTCGACAGGGTTTATTCTGCGCAGTTTCTGTTTGAATGGTTTTTGGTTTTCTTTGAGAGGGATTTTGTGCTGTATTATTTCAGTGTCATAGGATTTCAGATCTTCGTAACTCCACGCAAAAACATCAGAAAATTCTTTAAAAAGATCTATGTATTTAAGTTTAATGTGAGCTGGTAAAGTTTAGACAGTTTAATCATCATTGGTTTAAGTTTATTGGCTATATTGCACTCTTCCACTTCTGTCTCTACAGGTTCCAGTTTTGGCTTCCTGGCCACATCGTTAAAATAAAACAACTCTTCTAAAGGTGCCAGACCCTTGGGAAAACTTTCATCTTTGGACTGCAGGGTTTCCAACTCTTTTGTTTTTAATTCTGCAGTCAATTCTGCTTTGTTTAGAAATTTGCTTGACAGTAGATTAATATCAATAAATTCAGGAGACGGTTCTTCTTCACCAAGAAAATTTTCTTCACTGCAGTGTGTATCATAATCTGAGTTCGAACTGTGTAGTTCGAATTCATTTATGAATTACATGAAGTCTTCTATTTGTTTGTCTCTGTCAAACACCTACCAATACTTTTCATTATCAGGCACGACCAGTCTAAATTTTATCTGAGTTTTGCAGTCTTTGGTTTCATATGGAATTAAGCATGTTCTGGCTACAAAGGCTAAATTATGGGACGCAATATTTCTTTTCCTCGGGACAAAAATCAGTTTGGACTCTTCGAATGTTTTCAAAAGGTCCATGACATTGTTTCGGTAGGCTCTAAGTCTAGGATGATTTGCGTTATACTCCCCATTGACTTGCCTAATGACCAACTCTGAATCCTCATATGCTCTAATTCTTTTGGCTCCTAAATTTTTCAACAAACGTAAGCCCAAAAGAAGGGATTCATATTCTGCTATATTATTTGAACACTGAAAGTTTAATTTGCAGGAAATTCTTTCTGTGTGGTTACTTTCCGTGTTGCAGATCCAAATACCTGCGCCAACATTAGTTTTAGTGCATGACCCATCAAAATACATACTCCACAGAGGACTATTTTCGGTTTCATCTTGGTTAGTGTCCTCTTTAACTAACATGTTGTCTGATTGTTGTTGAATATCGGCACTTAGTTGAACTTGTTCAAACTCCTCATATATTTTATTGGGTTGAGGACTGCTTTCTTGACTCTGAATGTTTAAAAGCAAAGGACAAATGATTTGTAGCTCAAGACCTGTGTTTTGTTTTCTAGAGTTTTCAAATGCAGCAAACTGTTTCGACACTTCTACGTTGTGTTCGTCCTTCTCCCTATCGGCCATTAATCCTATTAAAGTGACTTATTGACTAAGTGTTTCATCATTAAGCATAATAAAAGAATCAAGGCCTATATTTATAGAATATAGAGGAGAGTTTCGTGGTCGGTCTTGACTTGTAACTGTGTATTTCATATGGGACTCCCTGTAAAGTCTTCTATTCTGATTGAAAACAGGGATAGTCGCATAAGTCATGTCCATTTGCATAATCCCTTGTAACTTATCTCCCCAAGACCTAGATAATAGCATTCCATACTTTGCGAGCACATTAGCCACAACTATATCCATGACTAAACATTTGGCTGGAATTTGGGCTAAGTTAACGTAGAGGTCTTTGATTAATCCTAAACATTTCACCCTGGTTGAGTCAAAGGAGTAAAGGTCTTTGTAAGGTCTGGTGATTTCTAGACCAAGGCTCTCCATCACAGCTTTAGGAATTAAATTATGAGAAGCCCCGGAATCATGCATAGCGTTGTGAAAAAAAAATCATGAACATTTAAACATATATAAAAGGGAGGAACAGGTCCCTCTTAATATCTACCTTCATCTTAGGACCAAAAATAAGCTCTGGCTGGTCATCATTAAGATTGATTATGTCATTATTCTCT
This sequence comes from Pinus albicaulis, assembly GCA_034641835.2. NCBI lineage: Eukaryota > Viridiplantae > Streptophyta > Pinopsida > Pinales > Pinaceae > Pinus > Pinus albicaulis. Next base: position 634,692,576 of record CM076580.1, read on the forward strand.
TCAATGGTTAAAGCCTTAAAAATTTGGGTCCTATCTACATGCTGGGAAACTAACTCAGTAAGGGGAACATAGATTTTGATCTTTGAAATTTCCTGCTCTTGGCTGAAAGAAATTTGGTTCTTTGAAGAACTTGTCTCAGCCTTACTAGCTGCTACTCTATCAGCAATATCAGCTTGTTGATTTGTTCTATTTATATTTGAAAAAATTGTTTTCACAGGAGTACTAGTTAAAGCGTTAGTACTACTAAGGTCTGTACTCTGTTTTTCATTGTTTTGAGTGCCTTTCTCTCTACCTTTATCAAAATTAACAGCCATTGTTTTCTCCCTTTGTTTGACAATTTTAGGCTTGGTTGCAGTGCTATTTTGTGAAGATTTTTCAGAGGTTTTGGTGTTGGGAGTTTTTTGACTGGTTTTGCTTCTAAGGTCATATTATTTTTGAAACTCTACGATGACATTTTCCATGTCTTGATAATAACTTTCATCATCATCTCTTTTGTCATCATAAGGTGTATAAAGACCATGTTTTCTATCGTAATGAATCTCAAAGTAATCATCATCTACCCCCAGCATGTTGATATCATCTTCCTCCGTTATCTCATCTATTTCCTCAACCTCACTTACATAGTTTTGATGAAAGGGAGGAGTGCTATGTTGATCATCTTCCCTGGGTCTGTTTGGAGGTTGGTTCCTTCTAAAATTCTGATTCTGGTTCTGGTTTCTTTTTTGAGGAGAAGTTTGGTTTTGGCTGGCTTGTGCTCTCTTAATTATGCTCATCTCTTTCATCATCTCTTCCATCATTCTCTCCATATTTGAGTTGGAATTAGAGGGATTAGATTCCTCTCTAAATGACACTCTCTTTTTATTTTTCATTCTTGCTCTCTTCTCCATCAAGTTGACTTCCACAAAAAGAGCACCTTTTTTCATCTCTTCAAGAGTTTCAGGATCTCTCTCTCTCAGTTGATAGGCCATCTTAGGGTCAAACCCTTCAAGAAACTTGTTTAAAGATGAGCCTTGTGGAGGTTTTAGATCTGGGGAAAGTGCATTATATACACTGTTAAATCTGGTACAATAAGCTTGTACACTTTCCCCGGTGTTTCTATGGAGGTTCTTGTAATCAGAAAGGACTTGGAGAGGGTTCTTCTTTACTTCCCATTTGTTTAAGAATGTCTAATGGAAAGCTTGGAGATCATTTATACTATGGGGGGCTAAGCCTTTAAACCATTTTCTTACTTCTCCCCCCAAACTTTGAGCAAATAATCTAAGCTTGATAGAATCATCATCAATTTCATTTCTGTCAAAGTAGTCATTCATCTTATCCACATGTTGTGATGCAGTCGTAACATTGCTAGCATCATATAATGGAATTTTGGACTGATAGTCTTGTGGAAGATTGACTAATGGTACAGGAAGGACTAAGGGAGCATACCATGCAGCCATGGTAGGAGGTGGAGGTGGATTTACAAGAGGTAAAGTGCGTTGGAATGGAGTAGCTTGAACATTGGATGTAGGGTGAGCAAAAGTGGATGGACCAGAAGTAGATTGTTGAGCTGATCTTAGATGAGAGACACCTAAGTTGTGAAGGAAATGTAAATCAGGAGGTGTTGTTTCTCTGCTACCAGGATGTTCACTTGTTTCAGGAGATGAAAGTGAAAACTTAGAATCTGACTGATCTAAATCATCAAGAGACCTAGTTCTAAAGGGATTTACTAAGTCAACTTTTGATTGTTGTAGAGCTGAAAGATTTTTAGGAACTGAATTAGCTCTCAAGGGTGATCTGAAAACAGTTGATAATTTAATCCTAGGAGACTTCCTAAGGATACTTTCTGGGTTATCAACTATCTCAGGTGGGTCGGGGTTAGGATAGGCTCTAGTGTGAATCTTTCTAGGAGCCACTATGTTGTGTTTTTCAGACCCAAATAAACAAGAAAATTTCAACCAGGTATAATAGTCTTTAAATGGTCAACTAATCTGTTTACCCAAATTTTAATCCTACAGTCCTCTAACTAAGTTTGGATGATATTACAATGATAAGGGTTCTTCCCAGTGGAGTCTTCAAGTCTGTTCAGGATTGTGGAGTCGCCAAGTGGAAGTTTTTAGCTCGTAGGGAGGTAAAAGGTTTTATGGTCCACCACCATGTTTATTAGATACCAATCTGAAATATTTTTGGTGTTTCCTGAGTTATTTTTCAGTTGTGTGGTTTCTAAGAATGTCCCAACTCTATTTCAAAACTTGGCTATGATTATGAGACAAAGACAGTCTACTCTTATGGCTAAGCCAGCTAATCTTTCAAGGTTAGACAAACTCTTATGAGAATCCTAGGTTTTACCTAGTTTGTCACGGATTCAAACAAGTTTCATCATGATTACCATTTCTTGGTAGTGCTTGAAAAGGCTTCTTCTTACTCACTAAACAATATTTGTATGAAATTTTAAGGGGAAACTGAGATTCTAATTAGGTTTGTCCCTAGTGGAGTTGCCATAAATGTTAGCTCCCTGTAATCAACAGGATTGGCAAAGTCCGATCGCAGGGAGAAACATCGTTTCAACCACTTTGGGATTCTAGGATCTAGCCCTCCTGAATCCGGAGATGGATCTCTCCAATAAGTGTAAATATGGATTTGTCTTTGGAGTTTCGGATAATGATATTAGGCTAGTTATGAAGGCCAAGGGTTTGTTTTGTTTTTGGATGGTTGAGCATGATTACTGTTTGAGGTGGAAAGTTCTAAATGCAAAGAGTTTCAAAGGTAAGAAGTTGCAAGCAAATAGAACAAGCTTTGGACAGAAAGATAGATAATTGCAAGTTTTAGTCCATTGGGCTATGGAGTCATAATAGGGTTTAATTGAAACAACAGGTTCAAGAGTGGTCCATGGGGCAAGTCATCTATGTCTAAGGATCTCTTGAAAGTTATATTTATGGAATGAAATGGTACAATAAGAAGGGGAATTAAACAGATGAAGAACAAAGAGTAGCATGGGATCTTGTAAGTACTTTGAAACTAGCCAGCCTTTGACAAACACTTAAGAAAGACATGAAAGTAAACTAGGATCTAGTAAGTACTTCTAAACTAGCCAGCAAAATATACACTTTCAATAGAAAACATATAAAAACAGAGGGAAACACAAATGATAACAAAGGATGGTCTAAGATCTGGTAAGTACTTCTAAACTAGCCAGCTTTTAACACATTCCAAGGGAAACATTCAGACAGTATTTGGGAATAAAACTAGGACCAGGGCACACCATATCTTCCTTAGTTCACCTCTACTAAACATGAAATGAAAGTAACATCCAAGAACAATATTCAGCTAAAATAATAAGACGAGGGGACGCCAGCATTCCTATGCTTAAACTGAATTAAATCATTCTTAAATAACACAGATAAGAAAACATTCAGATAAAGATTTTCAGTTAGAGAAGGTTACGGTATGCAGTAGGTCCTAACTCCATGCATGTTGTTCTTTATAAGAGAAGATGAAACGCAATGAAAATAGAAACAAAATAACAAGTTACAATGGAAAAAACATCACCGTTAACATAGACCAGGATCCCATAAATCAACTTGTATTCATGCTCCAAACCAGTTACAACTTTAATTCCAATGCTTTAGTTTATCAGTCATCTACACCTCCCAGAATAACTTTTCTATTACAAGCAGAGCTCCAAGAGCCAGTGAACACTATTTATAGATAGAAGTCTCAAGCTCAATTACATTTCAATGTTCAGTAGCCAAATCAACCAACCCCTCTGTCATCTTCTGCAGTAGTATTTATAGAAGAATGAGGAGGTGAGATCTGATAAAAGATCTCTAAAGATAATTAATACAGACTTAATGGCTTCTCAGCCTTTAGGGGGCTTGATGAAGAAGTTTACATAGGTGTCCTCTGTATTAAATGATTTTTATAAAGATTTAAGCTCGGTGGGAGCTCTTTTTGACCTTTGAGGCTCTGTGTGATGTCAAAGTAACTCTGGTGATATTTTGTCATTAAGTTTGTTTGCAGAGTTAGCTTCTCTGGCTACGCTAAGGGAAATACCTGATCTTGATCAATATATTCGGCCTCTGTTTGATTGCTTTGAGGCACAGGTGGCACTGTGGTAGCTGGGAGGAATCAATTTGCCTCAGATGTGGCAGTGGAGGCTTTCTATTTGATGAACTTTTATGATTTTTCTGTTAACTGTGTTTTAATTGGGGATTAGGCTTTTGATAAACCATCTTAGATGTAATCCCCACATATTTGTCTTCAATCTTCTATTCTGGTATATTATTGTCTTCGACACTGATACTCTTTGATTTGTGCTCGATTCACTGTGTTTGTTTTGTGTGCAGGGCTGTGCAGGGGTGATAGGGCATCAATGCCTCATGAAACACCGATGAAACATGGAGTTTAAACCCTATGAAGGCTTCTCTTTGAGGAATCGAAATTAGGAGAATCGTCACCCTCAACCTTTGAATTTTCTTCAGCATGGCGGAAAAACCATTTAATACCCTTTGTTTCAGAAAAAAAACGGTGGAAAAATGAGTGGGGAGTTCGGGAATAACGTGGGCCATCGGATGAGATCGGCCCATATAATCTACGGTGAATATCAGGTACCACCAAACCTTTGAAAAATGCCTCAGACATCAAAACCTTTAATTAAATCACTCTGTATAACTATTTCGGGTCACGAAAAGGCTTGTTGACTGCGCGGGGAAACAGTGAAGACCCGCCCCAATTAAATTTTGCCACATGGACATTGATGTGGCACTGGGACCACCGGCACTACTGTGGACGAGGGGGACCGGGGCGATTGAATGTGGACCATCGATCTGCAGATCAAATCGACGGCGAAGATGTTTTCATGACCGCATCGTACCTTAGTCTATCTGTCGAGCTTCTTCAGAGCGCGATCACCGCCCGATGAGCGCCCTCAGATCGGACAATGCGCATCAATATCGCACCCACTCCACATCCGACCTTTAATGAGTGATGAGGGCGGTTTTTGAAAATTTCTCAAGGCTACGTGTCGGTTGGTGAATGGCATCGCTGCCGATCGGGGAAAACCACCTTCCTCTTGAAAGCGGTTCGATGGATTCCACCTGGTTTTTCTTTTAATAAAACGACAAAAACAATTAAAACCCAAAAATTTAATACGAACAAAGGTTTTTTGTTTCGGGGGTGGAATATATATTTGAAATACGGTTAGGCGCCCGTCTGCGGGGCTGTGGGTTACGTGGAAGATAATATGACCGGGGAGATAGAATGGAGGGCTAATAGGCATCGGAGAACTTTGTGAGGCAAAAGACTTGTGCATTGTTTTCCTAGGACACGATAAGTGCCCAAAGGGCTTAGTGCCTAGTTCCAGCACCAGGGCGTATGGAGGGGAGGGGTTAAAGACATAGCCCAAGGGAGCTTAAGTCTATAATATAAAAAATGTGATTTTTTATGCAATTTTGATGGTTTTAAATGGATGTTGGGAGTTTTGATAAGGCAAAGAAAGGGTCTTAAACCTTTTCAAAGGGGGTTTCGATGGGGGATAGGGAGAATATGAAACATGAGGGATTCTATGGGGAATAAAGGGATAAAAATGAGGTTTTTTTTGGAAGTGGAAGCAAAGGGAAAATGGTGTTTGCAGCAGTATTTTGTCTTTGAAATCAGCAGAATTCCAAAGTGTGAAATGGGCACAGTATGGAAAGTTTTGGACAAAGGCATGAGGCCTTTTAAGACTCTTCAAGAGCCAACACTTTTTGCAATAAAATTTGTTCCTTGAAGGCTCCAAAATGATTTAGCCACCTTTTGGTATAAAAAATTTTATAGGTGGCTAACAATATCAAGCATGGATTTACTTCAATCACTATAGTGTTTTTGGGTATCAAACTCATTGGAATATTCAATTCTCAACTCCTCATAAGCAGTTGGATTCTCCATGTAATGGGTGGAGAACTTTAAAAAAAAAATTGTTTTGATGCCATATTGAAAAAAAAAATTGCTAATGAAAAAAATTAGATCAAATAATGTAACAAATATACACTTAAAAATATTTCAAGGCTAATAAAAATTTGATCTATTTCAAAAACCTTTTCAAACTTCCAAATCTACAACAAAAAATTATCATAGGCAACATAGGAGTGTAGATGTTGCAAATACATAGTTGTAAATGTTGAGAAATGTAACTAGTATCGGTCTTCGTAATTCTATTTGAGTCATGATGTAATATATTTTTTAAAAGAAAAGAAAAAGAAAATTATATATAGATATATATATATATATATATCTACATATCTACATATATATATATATATATATATATATATATATATATATATAATTTGATTCATTTGAAAACCTTATTCAAACTTTCTACAACAAAAAATTATCATAGGCAACATAGGAGTGTAGATGTTGCAAATACATAGTTATAAATGTTGAGAAATGTAACTAGTATCGGTCTTCGCAATTCTATTTGAGTCATGATGTAATATATTTTTTAAAATAAAAGAGAAATATATATATATATATATATATATATATATATGGATGGGTTTCATGCTTTTTTAATTTTTTTTTTAAGTCAAAAGCCACCATTGAAGGCTTATAGGGTTTGTGTCATGTAACGTTGTCCTTGTCATTATGTAATAGACCCATCTTGGGATGTGTATGTCAATATATAAATTTATTTTTTTGTCTAAAGTGTCATTTATTCCTCCTCCACCAAGTCGGTCTTATTGAATGAATTTTACCTCACAAATTCATTATAAATAAGCAACTACTTGACCTCAGTTTGACATCAAATCAAGCAAGCTCGATCTGAAATTGCAAGAAGAGAAAAGAAATGTGAAATACCTAGAAGTGGAAGAAGAAACCCTAGCGAAGGAAGGAGGAACCCTAGTGAAGTTAAGAAGTTGATTTTCTATTATATCTGGCTCATGCGTGCGAGTTTCTAGTTTGCAGAAGAAGATTCCAAGTTGTAGGTATGCAATAAGGCTGAAATTTTGTTGTAGGAGGACCAAAATTTAAGGTTATTATAGGATTGAAGAAGTTTGACTTGAGTTGACTTTTGGTTTTTGGATAATCATCTTGGAAGGCTAACTTCGTGGGTTGAAGGAGGTCTTCTGGTTTGGTCAAAGGTCTTGGTTATCTCCTTTGATTTGGTTCTAAGGAAGAGAAGATAATTTTTGGGTTTTCCCCTAGAAGAGGGGTTTCAGCCCTAGCCGAGATCCTACATCTTATGTCCCCATTGTGTTTATATTCATATTTTATTTATGATATTTGATTGATGACAAAATATATAATAAGCCATAAAAGAAACTAATAAATACACCAAGTAATCACAAGTGATCATCAAATTAAAGGAAATATTTATGCCTTTTGGATTTTCTAACATGGTATCAGAGCTAAGGTGAAGAAGAAGGTATAAAGGCAACTAGTAATATCAACAATATCTCAAGGATATAATAAGTCGTCAAGAAGGTTATAAAAATAAAGTTACAAAAGTAAGTGCACATATGGCCTCATCAATGAAATCTGAGAACAATATTCAAGGATACTTTAACTACAGAGCATGGAAAACAAGGATGGGCCTCATACTTCCAGAGAATAAGGTACAAGGAAACAAATATGCTCGCCATGAACCTAATTGTGGATGGATTCAAAGAAAATTCCATTCACTACATATCCACTCTGGAATCTTCAATAAAGATGTATGATGCTCTCACAATTTTTTTTACAATAAAAAATATTGGACAGGTGAAAAGCTTAAAGAATAAGCTTAGAATAGTTAATATGGAAAAGGATGATACATTGTCTTCCTATTTTTTAAGAATTGCTCGTATAAGGGATGAACTTCAAGCAATAGATGAGATAGTCCAGAGAAATAACTTGTAATTGTTGCACTTCTAGGACTCCCCAAATATTGGAATGCATTTGTAGTTGGAATTAGTATTTTTAATAACTCCCCATCCTTTGAAGAAATGTGATCTTCTTTTATACAAGAAGAGACTCGTTTATCCATGAAGAAAATGAATAAAACACCTCAAATGCCTAATTTTCTCATGACAAGAAGAAAGGAGTATTTAAGATGTTCAAAGGGCCAAAGAAGAAGATTGATCTATCCAAAATAGAATGTTACAATTGCCATAAAATGGGGCACTACAAGAATCAATGTCATAATAATCCTAAGAATAAGAAAAGATAAAGGGATCAAGATAATGTTGCCGCAGATGAAAATCCTCAAAAGAAGTCTAAAAATGAGGACCCCAAAGTCAAAGACTTATTCTATTAAGTCTTATATATCGTCCTCTTATATTCTAAGCTATTGTTTTTAGTTATTTCCTTTATATTTTATTTCTTGATTTAATATTCTTTGTTCATGATTTGTTTTGATGTAAAAGGAATCCCTCTCAATGAATATGTTAATATAAAGATCAAGAGGGAGCTTCCCCACCCTTTTCACAAAAGATAAGTATCTTATTCTTTATCTCTTTGTCGTAGTTGAATTCCTCTATTTTTTTTAAAGTTTCATTTGCGCTTGTTTATAATCCTCTCTTGTGTTTTCCTTGAAAGGAAAGTTTGTAGGAATGCTCTAAATTCAAGGTGTTTGAAATAAGGATTATGTCTAGATTCAGAAGGAGACTCAAATGAGAAGAAGGAAGTTTTGTTGCAAGGGAATCCTTTCAATAGGAAACCATACAAGGTTTGTAAAAGAAGCAACTCAAGGTATGTATAAATACTTATAGCTAGTATTCTTCATATAAGAAGGTACGACCATTTAAAAATAAGTTTTATATTACTAATTATCTCATGTATAGGGTTCTGAAACATAAATATTCTTATTTTTCAGGGTGATTAATCATTAGATTAGATTGACCCTTACCACTCTTTCTATTCTATGTTTACTATGATGAAACTCTAGTATACTCAGGGTTTGAATCATATGATGAAATCCTACTCTCCTAGGTTCTGGTAATATAAAGCCCTAGCCTTTTATGGTTTACTGATAATGTCTAGGATATATGATAAAACCCTAGATTTAGGGTTTGATAATTTAGGGTTTATGACAAATATGTGTAATAGTTAATGATAAATCCTAGGAATAAAACCATAGGTGTATATGATTTCGTATGATAGAAGCCTTAGCTTGGTCAAAATTGTTGAATATCTAACATTAAAGTTTTTGATGTTTAGTTTACAAAAATCCTAGTAGAAATTAATATCAGATTCTAGGTGTTATTCATCCATAATTTTCACTATCTAAAGATGACTAAGTATCGGTTCTATATTTCTAGAAACAAAGTTCATGAACATTGTGATTTCTAGAAATCTCATGGCCTTCATTATCCTTAGGATAAATTTTCACTATTTCATCATTCTATCATACCAAGCTCAGCTCACCCATCCCAGAAGACCCATCATGGGCTCATGTCACTCGTTATCACTGTGTTTCACCACCTTTGGCCTCAGCCCTCTATTTTTGTTTTGCATAAAATCCTCCATTGTCTATCTAGGGTTTTTAAGGGCATTTCTCTTGGTTTCATGACCTCCATGATTAAATCATCCTCAAGGATTATATTCTGATGCTCTTACACCTCCTCCTATCCTTAATATACCTTCATAAAGACTTCCCATCACTTCTATCCCTCAAAATCATCATTTTCCTACAAAACCTAGTATATTGCCACAATTTGACACTTTTTGAGACTAGGCCTGTGTTTTGACATTTTGAACCCCTTCCCCTCACTCAATTCTTGAAATTACACTTTCCCCTACTCCCCAACATCTATCCCTATCCCCAAAAATTTCCCCAAGAATTTATACAACCCTTAACCCCTTCATTCCCCTCCCTTTGCAAGGCGGTCCTAAAAACCCATACACCAAACCCTAATTTCCTCTTCCAACTAAGCTAGGGTTTGATATAAAAAGGAGACATAAGAGAAAATGATTCATTTGATACATCATGTAAGCAATAATAATTCTATACCAGCTCATAAAAATCATGCCTCCATCATTTTCCAAGAATTCATTCCAAGAGACAAGCCATGTGTCACACCCAGGGCTAGTTTTGCTTCAAATTGTGTTTCTGACCAAACAGAGATGAATTTGGCAAAATTAAGAGAGGTTTTTTTCCATAATAGGGCAAATAAGAAAAAAATCCTTCATTTTTTACACAGGTATCATGGTTTGAGATCAATGTCAAAAATACAGGTGTCACGGGAGAAATACTGCACTTCTAGAGTGAGCTTGGGAAAATCAATTTTTCTCATTGTTGGGGTCTCCAAATGACTTTCTTAATAAGTCAAATGAAAACTATAATTAAAGATATTTCCAATGACCTATCCTGATCTCAATTTGGAATTGAGGAATTCATCCAAAAGTGGTTTGCACCAACACTCTGCATTTCTGCACCAGCATTCAGCACTTTTTGACCAGTGTTGGGAGAATCAATTTTTGGATAGGTAACTGAACTTCAATTAAAAAAAAAATTGTATATTTGGAAATTATACAAGTCAATATTTCCAAAGAGATACCATGGAGCTCATTTCGACACAGGGAAGGCCTCCAAATGCCCTCTGAAAAATGGCACTGTGCACAGGATAATTTTTTATGTTTTTGAAATTTTGAGGCCCTAGGGGCGCATCACCCTAGGCACTACGATTTTTTTTTGGGCATCCTCAACTGCTAAAGTTTACATTTTTGGGTTTTTCATGTCACCAGAAGTCTACCCACAAAATTTTAGGTCAATTGGAGCATTTTTTCTACCTCAAAAGGTCAAAAAGCACCCAAAATTTGACCTTTCTGCCTCCTTTTTTGAACAAGTGTTGCGCCCCTAGCAGCCTTGGATTTTTCCATTTTTTGGGAAACTTTTACAGGTAATATTGAGAAAAAAAAGGTATATTTTAAAAGTAGACTCTTCAGGCTTTCCAACAAGCCATCACGAAGCCAAATCTGACATCGGGAAGCGGTCCAAAACTTGGTTGCAAAACAGCCTATTTTCTGCAAAAGTGGCGCTACGCCCCTACACTATCTTTTGCCAAAAAGTCAACAAAACACACAAATTTATGGCAAGATGATTTTTTTATATTTTCTTGGGAAAATAACTCCTGATTTGATTTGGGAGTTATGTTTTGGTGTTTTTCATTTATTATCTTATCTCTTATGTGTCTTGGGCCTTGCATGGTCATTAAGCACATTTATGACATTTATGGCTAAATTAGGGTTTCCACTCCTCATTTGCTCCATAAATAGAGCATGAGGGTCTTATGTATTTTTTTTAATATTTTGATGACTTATGTTGAAGCAAATACATAGTCTCTTGGATTTTTTTATGGAAATTTGATGTTTTGGAGCTCATGCATGCCCTGGTTTGCTTGTTGATGGAGAGAGACTGTTTGCAGGATCCATAAGCTTGGTTGATGGTGAAGTGTTTCTTATGTTCATGTTTTCTATTTTTCCATTATGTTTTCCATCTTGCTATGTTGCAGTAGGACAAAAAAATTAGATTAAGAAATGTTTCCTGATGGCACCTTACTTTTGTTTGTCCTTCACTGCCTTAATGTTTTCTTCTGTTGAGATATATTAGGGAATCCATCTATTTCTCTCTAAGAAGTTCTTAGTTTGTTCATTTCTTGAATGGTTTAGGTCAGTTAGTGTCAAGTATGATTTATGGCTAGTTTTGCATATTGTTGCTACTGAAATACTCTGTTTGGAATCAACTCTTTAAAGTAGCTTTGCCTAGGTTTGTCAAAGAATTATGTTTGAATCATGCTCTTTGCCTTTACTAGCTAAATTTGTTTCAAAGAACCTTCATAGTTGTAACTTTGGATGTTCAGAGTTTTCTCTTCTTCTATGGTTATAGCTATTTGTGCATCTTAAATGTTTTTTTTCTCTTGATAATGAAATATATGAAAGTTAAATAAGTTTCTTGCATTTCTATAATTTATTTTGAATGTTTGTCTTGGATAATCATCTGTGTTCAATTTGAAATCAAAAGGATTAGGTTTCACTTATTCCTTTGATTCTCTTTCCATGCTTATAATTTTCTAACTCTCTTAGTCTAAAAAGTTATTAAGGATTCAATTCTGCCCTTTATTAGCTTATTGTTCCCAAGCTTAATGTTCACCGCAAGATCCACCACAACCTCAAAGATCCACCAACCAAGTTAAAATTGCCCCGCAAATGCTCTTGAAACCATTGATGAACTCATCATGACCTTGTTAGACTCCATTTCCCAATGACTTGACAATCTTCCATGTTTTCTATCTAAATCCATGTGAGCATCATACCCAACCAAAAACAATCAAAATACCCTACACTTAACATCTAGCCTAAAATCAACCCTAATCAGCAAACAAGTTCACATCTTTGCACCTACTAGAGAGATCCCTCTCCGAATCCAGGAAGGCTAGGTCCTAAGATTCCAAAGCTTGGTTTGATGTTACCCTGTCCATTTGTATCTCAATCAATCTAGCAAATTACGAGGAGCTAACACTAGGGCATGATAATAAAACCATAGATTTGAAATATTTTTGTTATGATTAAATTCCTAACTTTATTTGATTGTTTAGTCTTGATGATGAAATCTAGTGTTTGTGACAAAATCTATAGCAAAGGTATTTGTGAAAGTCTAGGGTATGAAAGGTGTAACCTTTTTCAACTGTAAACCTAGCTTGGTCTACATTTTTAATATCTAAAGTATTATTTCTTAATTTTTATGACCCTAGATACGAGACATTAATATGCCAAACCTGTGTTGATAAAGTTGACTTCATGCTCTATATGTGTCTCAGGTTGTACTTGTTGAATTTTGCAGGTATATAGTCTTCAAGATGTTGAAGATGCTTACCTACCTCATATTTGATAATAATTTTGAGCATGATGGAAGGAGAAAGTTGGAAGAATTTTGATAACATTATTTTGAAGTAAGAAAGAATAATGATCCAAAGGTTAATGTTCTCTGAAGATATGAAGATGTGAAAAAAAAGAGCTTGTGTGATGGATTTATACCCTAGAAAAGAAGAAGTTTGGAAAAGGAAAGTATATATCTCTCCATTTAAGGGGGAGGGCATATTGAGACAAATATAGTGAAGATATTGAAGAAAGAATAAAGATTGGAAAATGGCTAAGGAACTACAAAATGGTTATTTGTGATTGATGTAGTCGTGAACAAGAATTGGATGTTTTGGAAAGGACTAAAGTTTGGTGCAGCTAAAGAATTTTAAAAAGGAATATTCCATCATAACAAACTTGAACAAGCAACATCAGAATAGTTGAAAGACCCTGAAGTTTTGTGCTAGCATACAAAACATATATATTGAAATTTGATATTGATTATGGTTTTTGAAAATACTAGATTTTAGTTGATCTCTTCCTTGGAAGCTATTGAATATTTAAACAAGCATGCTTGAATTGAGAGGAGGAGATGAAGTACCATAAAAATTCCTTGATGATGGTACTTGGGAGGACATCTTGGTCATCCTGTTGATGATATCTAGATCCCATTGTGATCTGAAAATCGTTCATCCTCTTAAACTTTGCAATTTTTTTATCAATTTTGGGTCTTCAAAAGTTAACTTAGTTCATAAATTGTCAACTGTGAATAGTTATTTTTAAAAAAACTTAGAGATGAAACCAAATAATATGAATCCCAACATGATGAAAATGAAGAAGAGAACAACCTAGTGATAATCGAGTTCATCCAGTGTGGACTGCATCTTCGGGCCCTGCTCTAATAGCTAGGTCACTTTATGGATCTAAAAAAAAAACGAGTACATTACAAATCTTTAACTCAGAGTGAACCTCCTTCTGGAGTGGCATTGTTTCTCCTTCAAAGAAATGTTCTCCTTCAGAGAATTCTCACTCACAAGTTGACTACCTTTAGCAAAGAAATGATGGGGTCAAAAGAAAAGGACTCTCTCATTGAATGTGGCAACATGTCCTCGTACTCTTTCTGAGATAAAAAAGAAAGCAAAAATTCAAATGCTTCATAATGAAGTGTAAAAATGGTCTTTCTCCATAAACATACTAAGAATAAACTGAAAAACTAGCTACTCTAATGAAGAAATAAATGTTCCTGATGCATCTGGAAGGTTCAAAAACCATTTTCTATGGTCTTTCCATGCTAAAAGAGGTCTCCATATGGCCTCCAAAAAATCCAAAAACATTCTTTTTCTGCAAAACACAAAAAGACTTGTATTGTTCAACATAAAATGCTCAAATCACAACAATAATGTTTCATTATGTGTAGAACACCCAAAAACCCTTGTGTTGGCTCTTCTCGGGCTCAAAATAACTGAAAAATGACTAAGTTATGGCTCTTTCTCCATTTCTCTGCTTTTTTTCTTGCAAATTGACAAGACTGACTAACCAGGAAATGAACTCATCATTTTGCAGGTCCTCCAAGCAAAAAATTCACTAAGGATCGATGTGTTGGAAATATTGAGAGGGGGGGTGAATCAATATTTATTTTCAAATGTTATTTTTACTAGTTAGATCACTTATATTTAGAACACAAAATTAACTATAAGAATAAATGTTTTTATTAATTTATTCTTTGCAATAAATCAAGTACAATATATGTAGGGCTCAAACCCTATGAAAACACCGATATTCAATCTCCCAAGATCCAACTTGTATTTTCCAAGCACCGACTTGGACTTCCAAGGCTCCAACCTTGTCAATCATGAGGCACCAACCTCAAGGGCTCCAACCCTATTTCTGGTTTAGGCTCCGACTTGGTTTCTTGAGGACTCAGATCCTCTAGGGACCCAACCCCATCCTCCAAGGGACCAACCTTGTCTTTTTGAGGCTCCAACCCTTTACTTTGTCAAGATATGCTTAGTTGTACTTCACGGATCCCAATGTATTCTTCAACGAGCCATGTTAATATTCATCTTCACTGTAGTCTACACGTTATGGCATCAATGACAACCTTGATCTCTTCACATGAAGGTGTCTCCATTTTCCTTCATGGTACCCAATCAGATCCTCCAAATTACCTCATGATGGCTTTGTTAAGCTTCTCGATTCAATGTCTACTTTGAAGACAAGTCTACTCCAAATCTTTCTCCAAGATATTGTCCAAGGTGTTCTTTAAGTGCACTTAACAATTTCTCCAAGATATTTCTTGATTAAACCAGCCCAAGGTATGCACAATAAAGTTGTTCCAACAGGGACTTCAACAACTCTTTCCAAGTACCCAAGGTTGTCTTCTTTAATATGTATCATTTTTTACTTCAATGGATGCCTAATATCTCCCTAGAACTCTGCTCTAACAGTGTTTCCCTCAAAATTGTTCCTTCAAAGATGGTTTCACCCACAACTCCTTATTCCTCCCTAGGTGACCAAGCCTCAAATGTAAGCCTCCAAGGTGTTACAGGTCTGAGCTTCAAAGGGATTCTCGTAGGTCTGACATTAAGAGATTATTTTTATTCAAAGTAGCATCAATTTTGAGAATTTAGTGACGTTCCAAGCAAGTGACTATAGCTAAAAGGTCCAAGGATACTGTCAACAAGTCTGCAATTGGTGATTGTTCCTTCCACAAATCCATTGACCCAAAAAACAACAGATTTACCACATTTTCAAGCTCCTTCAGTCATGGTGAACCACATATACTGTCTACTATAGATCCAAGGCACAAATCTAAGCCTTCAATAATTGATCCAAGCTCCAGAATTAAACTTCCACAAGGCTGCAATCTGAGGTCAAATATAGGTGATTGTTTGTTGTCTTTTTACTGAACCGAGCTTAAAAAGAGATTTTCCCTCCTCACATTTCTGAGCCCTATCCATAGCTATAAATCCAAGGTGATAGCACCAATTTTAGGTGACTACTCATTTTTTTCCTAACCACATGTCCAAGTTAAGAAATATCCCAACAATTTTTTCATTTGCAGTGGTAACTATGAGGTTTGTGAACTAAACATTTCCCAAAGAGTGATTTACCATAGTGATTGAGGTCTATATAAATTCTCCTTTCTTCCTGTGATGTTGGCCTAGGTCCTAATATGTTGACTGAGTAGCTAAATAATGAGCTTGAAACTCTAATAAATAGTGATTTTAGCACAAAGAAATGAAAGGACATGTCTTTGAAAATAGGCCGACATGAAGGACAACGATAGGTCAACTCACTGCTAAGGTTAATTTTTCTTGAATTAAAAATTCCATATCTCATCAACCATTGGGATCTTCGGGGCAAGTAAAGGCTCGTTGGAAAGAGGAAAAAATCCTCTTTCAGATGGTCTAGGTCTCATGTTTAAAATATTTCCTCTAATATTGGAAAATTTATTTTTCTTTGTAACTGTCCTTAAATTTTATGCATAAAAAGTTTGCCACGACATGAGGAATCTTTGGGAAAACATGACTTCTTCATTGTTATCAATGTTATCCTAGGATCATGTAGGATAGCCACGTCATCATGATAGTGTCCAAAAATGAGTGTATCATCCATGTCATTACATAATGGTGCAGTGATAAGTCATAGGCAGCATCATTAGGAAAGTTCCAAGGTAGTCTTCCAACCATCAAATGAGATATTTCATGTCATCATCTAGTCTTCCAACCTTCATCAAGTGCCATCATAAAATGTGGTAATCTATTTAGTGTATGACATCATCAAGTGTATAACCCCATATGTCATCAAGGGTTAAGTTCAAGGACTTCTTAGGACTTCTACATTAGTTGTTTGACATATTCGTGGCTTGACATCTTCATTCATGACATCCTAAACAAGAGTTATGACCATCATCATATAAAACCGGGTATCTCAAGAATATTTTCCATCCTGGCTAGTGTCATATTGACATCATTTACGACCTTGATTAACAATACCCCCCTTTGTCATTTATGGCAATATTCTTGCATTTCTAACATTCTCTCCCCCTTTGACATCAATGGAAAATGGGGTGCCCAAGTACTCCCCCTATCAAGTTTCTTTTCTTTATCATATTTTCTTCATCAATAATATTTCTTCATAGGTATGTTGCTCTCATTGTCATAGTGCTCTTCAATGAACTTGCTCCCCATAAGCATTTTCATATCTTCATGTAAATGGTCAATCGACTCCCCCTATTTGCATAACCTCCTCTAGCTCTTCTTTTTTCCTTATAAAAGAAAGATTTCATCCTTGTGACCAAGTGGAAGACATCTTCAACAATGGTACATTGGGTGAGTAATGGATGATGTTATTTCAATGGAGATGATCTTTCAATATTTTCCATGTCTGATTCATCAACAGTTTCATATGACTCTTCATGGATAGTTTCTGCAGGAATAGTCATGAGTCACCAACTCCCCCTAACAGTATTCATGGCCTCTTTTTGGTAGAGTCTCATCATCAAACACTTAGAATATCAAGGATGAATTCATCAAATAAAAAACTTGTGTTGTTGGCAAGAGTGTTCAAGAACCCTTCGAATTCAGTTTGCTTCCTTCTCCATACTTGTCTAACTTTCTTCTATGGTTTGGTTGACACAATTTTAGATTGTTGAGGGACCCAATTCAAGTTACAATCACATGAAATATGTCTAATATTATGGAAATTGAAGCACTCCATATTGTTCATGAATGAAAAATAATGGCTTCTTCTTGCAAAATTTCTTCTAAGAGACTCACGGGGACCATTATATTTGTCTTTATGATATGCCCTACAATATTTTTCCATGTGCCCAAAGTTTGTACAAGAATAGAAATAACCAATAAATATACTTTGGTACCTGGGAGATGGATATTTCCTTGATGTACTTCTGAAGTATTTTTTCCTTGGGATTCTCTGATGATATTCATTGCCTTTTGTATTCCTGACACCATCTGCAAGTCTCCTTGGAATAGGATTTCTTCCATTGTTGTCTTGAATCTTCTCCTTCCCTTTGTTGGAAGTGGGAGCATCAACATTTATTTCTATCTTCCTCACATCCTTGTTGTTTGAATCATTATCATTCTTGCTTGAGGATTCACCTGCATATCCAAGACCTGATTTATCAAGGGGGAACCTTTGATGACTTAGGATGTCATCTAGGGTTTGGGAGCTTTTCAAGTTCTTATTCAACAAGTCAAATTCATTTTTAAGAAAGACAATTTCTCCCTTCAACTTTTCACAATATTCATCTTTCATAACTAGTTGATTCTTCATTTCTTCCATCATCCTTGTTATTTCACGTGTTCCAATTTTTAGAGTGATGAAAATTTATTTTAGTAGGAAAATTTCTTCATCATTTTCATTTAGTTGACATGCCATAGCTTTTCTTTCCTTTTCTGCTTTATCAACTTGTCCTTCTATGAGTGCCAAAGCTTCCATCACCTTCTCAGATCCTTGTGCTTGTTGCTTCTCCTAGTTGAGATTTAAGGGAGGAGACCTCTTCCTTGTATTGACCAATTTGTTCTTTAAGTTTGTTCAAGTCTTCATTTATTTGTTCAAGATGGCTTGAAAAAGTTTCTTCCATTTTATTTACCTTATCCAATTTATTTGTCATGGATATGACTTCTGCATGATGCTTTCTTTTGTTTTGAAGAAATCCCTCTTTAAGTTTGGTGAGCTCCTCATCTCTTTCTTGTACTTGAAGCTTGAAAAGGTCAACTTCCTTTTTTGTATCCAACTTACGCTTTCTTCTTAAATTCCTCATTTTCCTTTTTCAAACTGTTAATATCTTCCATGGCAGCTATAGGTTTTGTCAGGAGATCTTCCTCAAAATTTTCTTTATTATCGTCATCTTCTAGGTCTTCTTTAGCCTTGATGTCATCACTTTTTTTTTCAGCTTCCTTGATGGGCTCTAGGTTTACTTATTTTTTTTCATCATCTTCTTCAATAGAGATCATGGTCAACGCTCCTTTTGAGTGAAGATCATGAATTTTGTCCCATATACCTTTTGTTGGAGGACATTTCTCCAAAGTGGCCTTCATAGAATTTGGTATCCCATTCAAAATTGCATCGCTCTTGAATTGTACTACTTGGATTCTCCGTCCATTGTGCTATTAGTAATCATTGATTCGCAGACTTCAATGCCTTGAGTCATTAAGAAATTCCTCATTCTTTCCTTCCATACATCAAAGTTTCCATTGAACAATGGAACTTCTCCAAATTGATTATCTTCAGTTTCAATGGTTGAGGCAGAGACATATTTAGGAGGATTGGAGGCTTTCTTCCTTGGCTTCACCATTTTTTTTCTAATGATCAACCTTCAAGCCATTAGGCTTTGAGTGAAGGTACTGGCTTTGAAACAAATTTTTGGAAATACTAAGAGGGGGGGTGAATCAATATTTCTTTTTAATTGTTATTTTTACCAGATAGATCACTTATATTTAGAACATAAAATGAAAAATAAGAATAAATGCTTTTATTAATTTCTTCTTTACAATCAATCAAGTAAAATATATGTAGGGCTCCAACCCTAGATGAAGACACTAATCTTCAATCTCCTAGGCTCCAACCTGTATTTTCCAAGCACCAACTTGGACTTCCAAGGCTCCAACCTTATCAATTATGAAGCACCAAACTCAAGGGCTCCAACCCTGTTTTTGGTTCAGGCTCCGACCTGATTTCTTGAGGACTTAGATCCTCTAGAGCTCCAACCCTATCCTCCAAGGCACCAACCTTGTCTTTTCGAGGCTCAAACCTTCGTCAAGATATGCTTAATTGTACTTCATGAATCCAAATGTCTTCTTCAACGAGCCATGTTAATATTCGTCTTCACTGTAGTCTACACGTTATGTCATCAATGACAACCTTGATCTCTTCACATGAAGGTGTCTCCACTGTCCTTCATGATACCTAATAAAGTCCTCCAAATCACCTCATGATGGCTTCAATAAGCTTCTCTAATAGTGTCTTCAATGTCTACTTTGAAGACAAGTCTACTCCAAAGCCTGCTCCAAGATATTGTCTAAGGTGTTCTTCAAGTGCATTTAACAATGTCTCCAATATATGTCTTGATTCAACCATCCCAAGGTCTACACAAAAAATTTGTTCTAACAAGGACTTCAACAACTCTGTCTAAGTACCCAAGGTTGTGTTCTTCAAGTGCACTTAACAATGTCTCCAATATATGTCTTGATTCAACCATCCCAAGGTGTACACAACAAAGTTGTTCTAACAAGGACTTCAACAACTCTGTCCAAGTACCCAAGGTTGTCTTCGTTAAGATGTATAATTTTTTACTTAAACGGGTACCCAATATCTCACTAGAAATTTTCTCTAATTGTGCTTCCCTCAAACCTATTCCTTCAAAAATAGCTTCACCCAAAACTCCTTATTCCTCCACAATTAACCAAGCCTGAAATCTAAGCCTCCAAGGTGTTACAAGTCCGAGCTTCAAAGGGCTTCTCGCGGTTCTAACCTTAAGAGATTAGTTTTCTTCAAAGTAGCACCAAGTTCGAGACTTGAGTGATGTTCCAAGCAAGTAAATGTAGCTCAAAGGTCTGAGGAGACTGTCAAAGAGTCTGCAATTGGTGATTGTTCCTTCCACAAATCCACTCACCCAAAAACCAACAAATTTACCATATCTTCAAGCTCCTTCATTCAAGGGGAACCACGGGGATTGTCTACTATATATCTCAGGCACAAATCTAAGCCCTCAATAACTTATCCGAGCTCCAGAATTAAACTTCCACAAGGCTGAAATCCAAGGTCAAATATAGGTGACTGTTTGGTGTCTTTTTATTGAACCAAGCTTAAAAAGATATTGTCCCTCCTCACATGTCCAAGCCCTATATACAACTAGAAATCCGAGGTGATACCACCAAATTTAGGTGATTACTCAATGCTTTTTTTATCACAAGTCTGATTTAATAAATATCCCAACAATCATGTCCTTTGCAGTGGTAACTCTGAGGTTTGTGATCTAAATGTTGCCCAAATAGTGATTTACCACAATGATCGAGGTATGTATAAATTCTCTTTTATTCCTGTGATGTTGAGGTCCTGAGATGATGTCTGAATTGGTGGCTAAATAATGAGCTCGAAACTCTAATAAATAGTAATTTTATCACAACAAAATGAAAGGACACATCTTTGAAAATAGGCCGACATGAAGGACAACGATAGGTCAGCTCACTGCTAAGGTTAATTTTTCTTGACTTAAAATTCCATATCTCATCAACCGCTGGGAGTTTCAGGGAAAGTAAAGGCTCACTGGAAAGAGGAAAAAATCCTCTTTCAGATGGTCTAGGTATCATGTTGAAAGATTTCCTCTAATATTAGAAAAATTAATTTTCATTGTGACTATCCTTAAATTTTATGCATGAAAATTTTGGGACAACAAGAGGAATGTTTGGGACAACGTGATTTCTTCATTATTTGGCTTCTTCATTTTTGTCAATGTCATCATAAGATCATGTAGGACATATACGTCATCATGACAGTGTCCAAAAATGAGTGTATCATCCATGTCATCACATAATGGTGCAGTGATATGTCATAGGCAGCATCATTAGGAAAGTTCCAAGGTAGTCTTCCAACCATCAAATGAGATCTTGCATGTCATCATATATTCTTCCAACCTTCATCAAGTGACATCATCAATTGCGGTCATTCATTTGGTGTATGACATCATCAACTGTATGACTCCATATGTCATCAAGGATTAAGGTCAATGACTTCTTAGGACTTCTTCATTAATGGTTTGACATCTTCATTGGTGGCATCCTAAAAAAGAGTTATCACATCATCATCTAGAACCAAGTATCCCAAGAATATTTTCCATACTGCCTAGTGTTGTATTGACATCAATGAAAACCTTGATTAACATTGATTCTTCCACCAGCAGTGAAAATTGTCGAATGAATAAACATGTCAATAAGGCCTTAAGCATCGATTTTTATGCCCTGGGTCGGTCATGGGCCAGAGGACACACACCTTCATGTGGCCAAGGTTGTGGGTCAAAGGCCATGCGCCTGCCGACACTCCGCCCCTGGTTGCATTTTGTGCCTTGTGGCCTGGGGCTAGGCCATGCACCAGCCTTGGCTTCAAGTGCTCCGCCCACGGTTCTGTTACGGTTACAGTTATTAGTTGTAACCGGGGGCTAGGGCCAACTCTCTGCCCCCTTTTCCATATACCACAGTTGCACGTTTCCATAGAACCTAGGGTTGGAGCTTCCGCTTTGACCCTCTCACTTTGCGCCATTGTTATGAAAATTACCATGTGACTTGGGGCTAGGGCCATGTGCCCCGCCCCTCTAGACAATGCCATAACAACATGAATTTAAATATATTCGTTGCCCACATTATATTAAGTCCAAAAGCGTGGTATAATAACAGAGAAGTTTGTTTTTGAACGTAAGGTCATGGGGTCGAACCCCCATTGGTTGGTCTGTCAACCCAACAAACTTTTGGCATGGAACCCGAGGGCTATGTGGCGCCTCCTAATTGGCCCACCTAAAATACTCACCAATCAATGAAGTTGTGCCATTTTTCCCTACATGGTCATGCCACATGTGAGAATGTGATTGGTTCATACTACAAATTGTACTGCCCAGTCAACCACTGACATCATCGCCACATCACTGTATGTTCTACCTAGTCAGAATCCAAGTCAACATGCAAGTTGACTTTTTAGTTGTTTTCCACAAACTTTGGAACATGATAACTTTTGCATACAATTTTGGATGGAGGCGATTCAAGCGTCATTGAATCAAAACAATGAGATCTATGATTTTGCATTGGTTTCGGGATATTTCGAGCACTTTGATTTTTTGATATATTTTTTATCCCTTAGAACATGATGAGGGAGGGTATCCTTGGTCTTAAGGAGCTCTAACCTTGGATATCATACCCAGATCCCTAAGGATGGGTGTTAATGTTGAAGCCTGATGGTACCTATAGTGGCAGATAGATAACACCCTAGTCCCTTATAGTGTCTTAGATCCTTGCATGAGTGTATGACAATTGTGTCATGACACTTAGATCTTTGATGTGTTGGATACCTTGGAAGTTAGGGTATCTCAAGCATTGAGTATGTCATTGTTCTCTTCATAAGAACATTTCAAATTAAGATCAATCTTGTACCGATTGAACAATTATGAATACCTCCCTAGTTAAGAGGAAATATTGAGAAATGTAACTAGTATCGGTCTTCATAATTGTATTTGAGTCATGATGTAATATATTTTTTAAAAACAAAAAAATATTAAAAATAAAATTATTTATAAGCATAGGTTTCATGCTTCGTTTTTTTTTTTTTTAAATCAAAAGCCTCCATTGAAGGCTTCTAGGGTTTGGGCCATGTATTATTTTCCTTGTCATTATGTAATAGACCCTTCTTGGGCTTTGTATGTGAAGAAAGAAATTTTTTTTTTAGTCTAAAGTGTCATTTATGCCTATTCCATCACGTCAGTCTGCCTTCCAATCAATTCAACCTCGTTGAAGGAATTTGACTTCATAGATTCACTATAAATAAGAAGCTACTCGAACTAATTCGGACATCCAATCAAGAAAGTTCGATTTGCAACTACGAGAAGAGAAAATAAGTGTGAAACACCTAGAAGAGGAAGAAGAAATCCTAGTGAAGGAATGAGGAACCATAGCGAAGTTAACTTAATTTTATCTTGTCTCTATCTCACACATGCGATTTTTTAGGTTGTAGAAGAAGGACCGAAGTTGCAGGTCTACAGTAGGGCCAAAATTTTGTTGCAAGAGGACTAAAACTTAAGGTTGTTGCAGGATTGAATCATTTTTACTTAAGTTCACTTTCGGTTTTTGGATAATCATCTTGGAAGGCAAACTTGGTGGGATGAAGGAAATCTTTTGGTCTAGTCAAAGGTCTTGGTTATCTCATTTTATTTGGTTCTAAGGTAGAGAAGAGAATTTTTGGGTTTTCCCCTTGAAAAGGGGTTTTAGCCCTCGCTGAGAGCCTACATCCTATGTCCCCATTATGCTGATCTTCATATTTTTTGTTTGATATTTTTCTGATGACAAAATATATAATACATAAAATAAGCTAATAATGATCAAAGTAATCACAAGTAATTATCAAGTTAAAGCTGTTGAGAAATCTAGGGGCAACTAGATTAGGTGATTTCACTTACTTCGATAAATGATTGTAATGTATTTTTACTTAACTTGATTAGCTTCGTATTTGAATTGATTATTATTGTGTTTTCTATGATAAAAAAACTACCAAACAGTGACTATCAAAGACACAACATGACACATAATGTAGGCTACTAGCTTGGGCCAAAACCTCTCCTCTTGATTCGGACTTATGCATGAACGCAATAAAATACATAAATACACATAAAAAAAGAGATGTAGCATAAATAAGACTTCATTTCATTAATATAACATAACTGAAATATGCATACAGACAGAATGGAAATAAACTAGTTAGGGCGCTGGTAGCTTATCTCTGAGAAGAGATGTGGCGGCTACAGGCCTGTAGATTGTGTTACAATGAGGCTCGAAGGCCTATTTATTATTGAGAAACAATGGAAAACCCTAAACATCCAAAAACCTATCCCTAAGAGATGAAGCGCCAAAAATATGGGTCTCGTTTGGGTAAATTGGTACATCAACTTCCCGGGGACGTAATCTTGGCATACGATCTTCGTTTGACATGCACAATACCCTGTTAGAAATATCTATCAAAGGACTACAACTTTTGATGTGAGTGACATTATTCGATGACCCATGCTCTCCTAGCTTTCCCAAAAAAAGTCGTTTAAGGCCTCAAAACGACTCTGGAAGTTCAAGACCCGAAAAAACTACTAAAAATAGTAAATTTTGTACGATTAAGGAAACTGAAAAACTGAAAGAAATAATGGTGGGGCCCCAAGTGGAATATGCGGGTGGCCATCAATATCCACCTGGATCATTCCTCCCCCCTTAGGAAGCAATGGTCCCCATTACACTGAGTTCCTCCATGAGATGAGGAAACTTTTGTTGAACTTGGTCCCTGGTGAGCCACCTTCCTTGGTGCAAGAGTTGGCTAGCTTTGACAACCAGATAAATTTGGATCTTCTTTTGTCGAGTGTTCTTGATTTGTGTGTCCATGATACAATCCGTGGTGGATTGTTCCACGCATTCTGGGTTTAAATTTGTTGGTGTGAGTTGTTCTGCAATGTTATATGTGTCCAATAGAGGTGGGAAGTAGGGCCGAAGGCGGTCCACATTAAACACTAGGTGCAGACCAAGGAATGGTGGAATATTGAGCTCGAAGGAATTTTCCCCTGTAGCCTTAGTGATGGTGTATGGCCCATATTAGAGTGGGTGAAGCTTACGGTGGGGTCCAGCGAGGCGCTCCTTCTGCAAATGTAGCCACACTCTGTCACCCACGGTTTGTGGCACTTGATGTTGATCATGGCATTGCTTGTACTTGGCATTGGCTTTTTCCAATATGTCATCAACCTGTTGGTAGATGTGTTGAATGCACTCAATGAAGTTGTTCACCTTGTTAGATTCAAACTGGACATGAGTCGAATCGGTCTGAGTAGTCGTAAATGGCAAGGCTACGTCAATGGGACATACTGGTTGGAAACCCAAGCTCACCTAAAAGGGGTTGTGGTCGATTGAGTTGTGGAGATCTTGGTTATAGCGGTGTTTTACATAGAGGAGGCTCTCATCCCATGTGCGTGGATGCTTTGAGTTGTACATGCACAAAATGTGTACGATCATCATGTTGACGACCTCTGTATGGCCATCAATTTGGGGATGGAAAGTTGTGGACATGGTGAGTTTGGTGTCCACCATTGACCAAAGGCTGGACCAAAATTTACTAAGGAACCTGTTGTCTCGATCTGAGATGATAGACTGTGGAATCCGAAAGTGTACCCACACTCGTTCAAAGAAGAGTTTACAAGTGGTTTATGTTGTGATATTCTTCTTGCAGGTTGCCATAATGGCTATCTTCGAGAATCTGTCGACGACCACGAAAACAAAGTCGTTGCTATGCTTCGTAGAAGGAAGGCCCGACATATAATCCATGGAAATGGATTCCCAAGGTCGACTAGGGGTAGGAAATAGAGTATAGAGGCCTTACTTCTTCATGGTCAGTTTGGAAATGGCACAGGTAGTGAAGGATCTGATGTACTTCCCGACATCAAGTCGAAGGTTCAGCCAATATAAATACTTCAGTAGTGCTGCCACTATTTTCTCAACTCTATAATGCCCAGCGACCCGACTGTAGTGCGCTTCCCAAATCACCTTGGGACGCTCGCGTGAAGGAACACAAAGGTGTCCCAAGTGTGCATCTTGGAGGTGAAAATTTGGAACTTTCTTACCCTACAAGAGTGTCTTGTATGTGTGGCCGAATTCAAGATCGCTCTTGTAGAGAAGCGGCCAATCCAAAGTCTTGTGCCCATAAGAGTTGAGCACGGTGGTTAGCGCCACGATTGACGATCGGTTGAGGCAGTCTACAACATTATTGGTACTTCCCTTCTTATACTTGATGTTCAAATGAAATTGTTGCAGATATGTAGACCACTTTTGATGACGATCGTTCTGCAATTCCCTTGTGTCTATATTAATTACAGGGGTCGGTGATCTGTGTGGATGACAGTTTCCTTCCCCAAAATATAATGCTTCTATTGTCGACAAGCGTGCACATTGGAATACATCTCTTTGTCATAAGTGGGATACTTTTGCACTGTGTCGAACAATGTCTCACTATGATATGCCAATAAATTCCCCTGTTGAGTAAGAACTGCACCATACCGTAGTCTGAGGCATCTATCTCAATCTCAAATGGTTGTTGCAAGTATGGTAATGTGAGCACTAGGGTAGAGCATGAGTGTTGTTTCAACTAGACGAACGCCTTCTTTTGAGATTCAAACCAAAAGAATTTTTCTTTCGCTCCTCCCTTGGTGACTTGGCTCAAGGGCCAAGTAATATGAGAGAATCCCAACACGAACCTATGGTACCCAGAAAGCTGCAAAGCTCTGTTAGAGTGGTTAAGGCTGACCAATCCCGAATGACTTGGATCTTGGTTGGTGTTAGCCCCCTAAATTTCTCTCTTTTTGCCATTTTTTCCCCTCCTAAACCATAGTCATTTACCTCTTTTTTACCCTTTTTATGCACCCTCATCCTGCACTAGTGCAAGCACGGCGACATATTTTGTAAAAACCTTTATTCTTCATATTTTAATTCAATTTAGCATTTATTAAATATTTATTACATGATTTATTACTTTTAAATTATTCTTTGTAACTTATCGATATCTCAAATGTTTTTTGGTGGTTAGAATGCTTATCGTGATTGCTGATCCTAGTGCAAGATCGAATCCTGTACTGTTGCCAACACAGAAGATCTTCACGGCGGATCCAAACCCTCTCGATCACCGCCTTGACTCAAGAAGTTTCCACCACGACAACACGTAATCCAAAGGTAGCGAAAGATTAGATCCGCGAAGGATGGACGCTGAAGATTGGTTACGGCCAGTTTTGAAAAACTGTCTTATTTTGAAGACCGAACAATCTAAATTCTGCATTTTGTTATGAAGTAGTTGAACGATCTATTTTGGCCTTCAGCCAACAGATCTATATAATGTAATTTGTAAATAGGACTTAGGGAGTGAAATTTTTAGAGAACAAAGAAGAACAGAGAGGCGATAGCAGGTTATTTTTTTATCGCCCGAATCTGGGCTGAACATGTATTCACGCATGTATTTGCCTCAATGATCTAATAAAAAGGAATTTCTCCTCAATTTCATGAATTGTGTTTTTATGGTTTGGCTGATTAATTAAATTAAGTGCTGAGTAGCGTTTTCACTTAAGAGGGAAATACGCTGGTTGGATAGGGCCCAACCAGCCCAGCATGTTTACCCCATTCTCTTTTTCTTGTAATTTATGTTTTATTGTCAGAGTGTGATTTAAATTTTCGCGCATAAATTCATGTCTGTGTGAAAACGGATCCGTTGCGTGAAGCAAATAGAATTTCTTTTCCTGCAATTTATTTTCCTACAATTTACTTTCCTGCACTTGATTTCGGATTAAATTTCTTCGCCTGGTCCAAGCAGGAGAAATCATCCTGCACCAGTACACGTTGGTGTGACATTTCTTTTCCGTAATTTTGGTTGATTGGCTTTTCCCACCTAGTCCAAGCAGGAGAAATACACCTACACCAGAGCACGTTGGTGTGTTACAACAAGTCTTCATTCACTTTCCACAACTTTCTCTCATTGAATGATTATGACAGGATAGATGTTTATGTTTCTGTATTTCTACACTTCTTTAAATTCAGAAACATTTACTTTTTCATATATGCAATCTGGTTTTATAGCAAAGTAGCACTTGCGACAATTAAACAATCATTTCAAGAATTAAAAGCTAAGTGCAGGAAGCTCTGATTTGGTGCAAGAACTAGCTTCTTGTCACAGGATCTGAGTGCTCTAAACCTTGAACAGTTCGAGCCCTTGCATGAAGTAGAAAAACCTTCAGTAAAGACACATTTTATACCTTCTACATAAAACTCTGATCCTGCACTAGTGCAAGACATATTAATGTAAGAAGGAAATCCCTAAGGAAGCAGATTTAAGGGCCCATCTAATGAGACTACTAAAATGCCTCTGCTGAAGAAAAACACACTCTTAGTAGTTAAGCATGATCAGCTAGAGTGATTTCCTTTTTATCTTTGATCTCCTTTTTGCAAATGAATTCTTTCTTGTTTCAATCTTAGATTATTTTGATGACTCAAGTTATCTTTTTCTTGTCTTGATTTGATTCTGCAATATTTCCTTCAAATAAAGTAGGGATTTATATCAGAAAGATTCATACCATCTCTGGCATTTCCAGTGCTTCGTCTCTAAGTTTACGAATCCCCCGGGTTGACAATTAAGTGTTGAGGAGTTTGCTTAAGTGTAATTCCTGCACCCAACATTTTGGCGTTGTTGCCGGGGAGGCGATTTGATTTGGAAGCCCAATCCAATTCAAACCCATCATGCAGGAACAATCCACCTAGATTCTGGTAATAACAGCTCAGGTGTGGATCAGCCTGTGGGGATCGGTACAAGTAAGAAGGGAACAATGGTGGACCAAGAAGATCATATGGAAGGGATTGGTGACAACCAGGTAAGTGAAGGACAATCCACTTTTGTGTTTCCAATTGTGGATCCTGATACTATGTCATAGTTGAAGAATATTCCACCATCAGCTCTCCCTCATTTCCATGGTAAATTTCATGAAGATCCTGACTCTTTTCTGTTTGAGTTTGATATTTTGTGTAGAAGTTATGATTATGCAACTGAGGCTCAAAAGTTAAGATTATTTCATGTTACCCTCAAGGACTCAGCTCTTCACTGGTTTATGGGGTTAGGAGGAAACACCATAACCTCTTGGGATCATATGAAGAGAGTATTTTTGTCTAAATATCAAGAATATTGCAAAACTTGGGACATGCAGGATGAAATTTTTACAATCATACAGGATGATGATGAAACTCTTGAAGATTACCTGGAAAGATTTCTGTATATTTTACAAAGGTCAAAACTTAAGCTTGATCCCAGTACTATTAGAACCTTGTTCTTAAGAGGACTTACTGATAACGCTAGAAACAATTTAAATCTGTTAGGACAAGGTGATATTTCTCAACAAACTTTTGATCAAATTTTTGAATTATGTAGGAAATTTTTAAGAAATCAATATAGATCCGGTAGAGGAACTCAAAACAGAAATAGAAAAACTAAATCCACTGATGCCATGATTATTAGACTAGAAAATAAAATGGAAAACATGAAAATTGATATAATAAACACTGTTACCAAACAGTTAGACTCCTTAAAATTTCAGCAAAAACTCATGAAGGAACAAGAGTCACTATGTATTTTCTGTCCTAAATGTAGAGATAAGCATCCTCCTAAATAATGTCCTCTCAATTTGAAAGAAACTAATAAGTGTGCTATTTGTGCAGAAGACCATATCACAAAAAAATGTCCCTCTATACGAGGACTTAAAGCTATATTTACAGGGGGACAACCTGAAGCTAAATACTTGAATGCTATGGGAGCGAGAAGGAATTGGTCTCAAGTAGGCATAGGTATGGCTCCTGAATTTTCTCCACACTATTTTGGTTATAATTCACATGCATATTCTTATCCTAACTCTCATCAGCAGTGGCAATATGGGAATCAATATCAGCATGGGCAACCTTCTCAACCATGGCAACAAGGTTGGAAAGGGCCGACTTATTTTCCATATTCCCACCAACCACCTATGCAGTCATATCCATCTACACATGCACCTTATACAATGCCTCAACTTCCGAGTCAGTCCACTCCACCATTTCCTTTACCTCCACCCTTTCGACCTCCTCAGTTTCCTGCTCAACCTATGCCCAATCCTAATAATAATAAAGAAGTGAAAATTATCCATGTAACAAACCCACCTTTACCATTCAAATACCAATCTATTCCAGTTGGGTTTCATGATATTCAATTAAGATCGGGAAGGGCTGTAACGTTAGAAAATCAGAAGCAACCTATGGTGATTGTTGAAGAGAAAGGAGAAGAGGAAACTCTTAACCATTCTCCGAAAGCTATCACTAAGCATCCCTTACCCTCTGAATCCTTGCCATCTTCTTCCAACCAGCCTCCCTTCCCAGAGAGGCTAGTAATGGAAAGGAGTGAGCCTATTTCTGAGACTAGTTTGGCATCTGACCTTCAGAATCTTTTCATTAAGATACCTTTGCTTCAAGCCATCAAAAAGATCCCCATTTGTACCAATATTATTAAGGAACTCTGTCTCAATAAACCCGGGAGGAAGAGATTGGAACCCCGAACCATTCAATTTGTTGGTAGGGCAGCAGAGTTGATGAAGGGATGTGTGTTTGTGGAAAAATATACTGATCCCGGAAACCCTGTTGTTACAGTTTAGATTGGTAATGTCCTTGTCTCTAATGTTCTTATAGACCTGGGGGAAGCCATTAATATCATGACTAAGCAAACCATGGATCAACTTCGGTTATCTCATCTTCGCCCTACTCCCACTGTGCTTGCACTAGCAAATAGATCTAAAATTAAGCCATAAGGAGTGTTGGACGATGTGATCATCTCATTAGATTCTTGGGAACATCCTACTGATTTCATTGTGCTTGAGCCAAAGAACCTAGTAGGAGGACATCCCTTGATCTTGGGTCGACCATGGCTTGCTACGGCTAATGCATATATTAGATATTGTTCCGGTGATATGTATATCTCACATGGAGATTCTAGGAAGAAAGTTACCTTATACCCCCCTGCCAGATCCATTCAGGACCTTCGACATACTTTATGGTTAGATCAAAGCAATGATGAGGAGACTCAGCCTATTTCCCTTATCCCTCATTATACTGGGTCTTCCCCAGAAGATGAGATTCAATATTTTCTGAATAATCTAGACACTATGCCTAATTATGAGCCTTTGAGCCAAATTTTCAGCCTAGATTTTCAAGATAATCATGATTCCCATTCTTTTGTACCACTGCATTTGACCACTCCCTTAAGTACTCCTAAGCCTGATACCACTCTTTTTAAGATTAGCCATGGTAAATCCTTGCATAAATTTAGTTCAGATTTGGACTCATCTCAGCAAGAGCAGCTTTTGAATTTGTTGCAAAACCATCTTAGTGCCTTTGCTTGGGGTTATGAAGATATGAAGGGTATCCCTCCTAAAACTTCTACACATCACATCTATTTTTAGGAAGGAACCCGACCTGTCCAACAACCTCAAAGGCGAATGAATCCAACTCTAAGAGATATTGTGAAGGAAGAAGTACAAAAAATCTTAGATGTTGGTTTTATTTATCCTATTTCCGACAGTCAGTGGGTCTCTCCATTAGTACTAGTACCTAAGAAAGATGGAAGATGGCGTATTTGTATTGATTATCGAGAATTGAATAAAGCCACTCTTAAATATTACTTCCCTCTCCCTTTCATTGATCAGGTGCTTGATACCCTTGCAGGAAAGAAATATTTCTCCTTTTTGGATGGCTTCAGTGGTTATAACCAAATACGGATCGCACCCGAAGATCAGGATAAAACTACTTTTACATGTCCATGGGGGACATTTGCTTACAAAGTGCTTCCCTTTGGTTTATGTAATGCCTCAGATACCTTTCAAAGGGCAGTCCTGGCTATATTTTCTGATCTAGAATTTGTAGAAATTTATATGGATGACTTTTTTGTGTTTGATGATTCTTTTCATAAAGCTCTCAAAAATATGGAGAAAGTACTTCTTCGTTGTCAGGAATCCCATCTCGCTTTGAGTGACAAGAAATGTCGATTGATGTGCAAAGCGGGAGTAATTCTTAGCCATGTGATTTCTGACAAAGATTGAAATCATTTTGAATCTTCCTGCACCCAAAACTCAAAGGGAAGTAAGAGGTTTTTAGGACATGCTGGTTACTATAGAAGATTCATTGAAAATTTTTCGAATATAGTTGCTTCTCTTTTCCAACTTCTAGCTAAGGATAGTGAATTTTCTTGGTCCATGACTTGCCAACAGTCTTTTGAAACATTGAAGGAAAAGTTGGTACAGGCACCAGTTTTGCGAGGTCCAAACTGGTCCCTGCCTTTTCACATTTCCTCTGATTCTTCAGGTTTGGCTATTAGCGTAGCTTTAGGACAAGAGGAAAATAGGCAATCCTATGCTATTTATTATATTAGTAAAAAAATTTCTTCCGCTTAATTAAATTATACAGTTATAGAGAAAGATTTTTTAGTTGTGATTTTTTCAATTAATAAGTTCAGACACTATATTACAAGATATGAAGTATTTGTACATACTGATCATTCCGCGATTAAATATTTGATGAACAAACCATTAACAAGCGGTAGAGTGACTAGGTGGTTACTACTATTATAGGAGTTTAATGTTACTATTGTTGATAGACCCGGGAAATCTAATGTTGTAGCAAATTTTCTTTCTAGATTAAATAATCCTGGTGAAGTAACTCATGTTAATGATGATTTTCCAGATGAACATATTTTTGCTATGTCTACAGATTCTCTGTGGTTTTATAACATTGCTAATTACTTGGTTACTGGGAAGACACCACCTCACTTGTCCGCTGGTGAAAAGCAGAATATTATTCAAAAAAGTGCTGCATATTCTTGGATTCAAGGAGACCTCTTTTACACTGGTCCAGATTTGATTATTCGTAGATGTGTAAGAGAGGAAGAAGTGTTTGACATATTGAAATCTTCTCATGATGAACCATATGGAGGCCACTTCGTTGATAAGCGAACTACATATAAAGTATTACGTGTTGGTTACTTTTGGCCTTCCTTGTTTAAGGATGCCAAACAATATGTCATGCGATGTGGTAGTTGTCAACGAATGGGCCAGCCTAATCAAATCAATGAAATGCCTTTATGCCCTCAAGTTATGATTGAGCCATTCAAAAAATGGGCTACTGATTTTATAGGGCCAATAAATCCAACATCCTTAAGTAAAAAGCATATTTTGGTTTGTACAGATTTCGTTACAAAATGGGTAGAAGCTAAAGTTGTTTCTTTTGCTACAGAAAAAGTTGTTGTTGATTTTCTTTTTTCTGAAATCTTTACTAGATTTGGTGTGCCTAGAGAAATTGTCTCTGAAAATGGTCCGCAGTTTATTTCTAATCTGGTACAGGGTGTGATGGAGAAATACAAGATCCAGCACAGGAAATCCATGCCGTATCACCTGCAAACAAATGGACAGGTGGAATCTACAAACAAAGTGATCGAGTCCATTCTTACAAAGACAGTCAATATGCATCGGAAAGACTGGGCTGAAATATTACCAGAAGCTTTGTGGGCATACAGAACCACTTGGAGAAATAGCACGGGACATACACCATATGAGCTGGTATATGGAAAACAGGTTCTGTTACCAATTGAGTTCCATATCAAAACTTTCAGAACTATAGTTCAGTTAGGACTAGATCTCTCTGAGGCACAACAACAAAGTCTTCTTCAATTAAATGAGTTAGATGAATTTCGTAGAGATGTTGTTCAGTAAAACATATTAATTCAGCAGCAATGAAAAAGGTGGCATGACAAGTCTATTCAGAAAAAGCAGTTCTAACCAGGTGATTAGGTGCTCCTTTATGATTCTAGATTTAAAATTTTTAAAGGGAAATTCCATACATGCTGGATGGGACCATATGAAGTGATCCGAGTATTTGAGAATGGAGCAATAGAAGTCAAAACTATTGATGGAAAGATTCAGTGTTCTTGGTAAATGGGCATAGATTAAAGAAGTATTTTCAGCCACTTACCAGGAAATATTTTACACAGTAAGTCCAACAGAAATTTGGGACGGTAGTGGTAAACAGTAAAACCAACCTTTTGAAAACATGAACTCTTCTTCTTCTCAAAAGAAAAAAAATAAATTTAATAAAAAATAAATAAATAAAGTAAAGAAAAAATATTTTCCTGTAATTGTGAAAATCAGTTCGCTGACATGATTGGAGAAGGATCAACCTGAAAACCATCTTGCTGGTGGGAGGATCAAAAATTTCTAATAAAAAGAGAATTTTTCTTGATCTTTAGATATGCTAGTAACCACCGAAGTAAAAGAAGGTTCATCAGAGCCAACCTTTATACAATTGGGGTAGTTAGCATGGATAATTTTTATTTCAAGTAACGCTTAATTCTCGCTGCAGTTATTTTTCTTGCACCAGTGCAGGCAAACCTTCCAGAAAATTTTCTTCCTTTCTTCATATCCCATTTCGTAATGATCCCTCAGTTTTATTCTTGAAATCCTAGTATAATTTACCTTCCCATATTCTTCTAAATTTACCCTATCCGCTTCGTAAAAATCCCACTTACACCTGAATTTTCTTTTCCCTATCCCATTTCTGGTTATTCCCTCTATCGTACTATTCCTGGAATCCCTGTAATGAAATTCCTTCCCATTCTAAAAATTCCCCTTTCCCACTTCTTTTTTCACTCATGAATTTATTGCAGAATTTTACACACAGAGCAAAAGGATATGCTCTGAAGCATCAAGAAAGGACGAAGCAAAATTCTAGAATTGAGGAAACTGTCAGAAGTTCAGCCTATATTTTATTTAAATTCTCTGTTTTTTTTCAGATATTATGCTTGCACCAGTGCAAGCATGTTGTCCTATATAATGACGTAAACAGATACCAGTAGAACAGCTTAGTCAAAAGGTGTGAGCATAACAGTGCAAGCATGCACCTCGTCTGAAGCATAATGTTTCTTCTTTTCAAAAGTGTACGCCATAGGAAAATGGTCATCATAGAAGTTATGATAAATTCTTTCGTTTAGTGATAAGTACTTATGCTATCATAACAACTAGGAGAAATATTTTCAAAGTACAAAGTTTTTTAAAAAGTCAAGAGTCATAATTATTTTTAATGAATGCTAAAGATTTTTTTTGAATTATGAAGGAATGTGTGAATATTTAAGCGTTGCTCAGACATAATTACTCCTCATTCCACAATAACCGTAATGTCCTTTCACTCATATCATTCCCTCACCTAGCCGTTAAAACCGCCGCCACCAGTACCAATCTGGCACGATTCAAAGATGCCACGCAGCTACAACTACTTTGGTGGAAGGAATTAATGATGAGACAGAAGGGACGGGAGACGGTTGGATCCCTATTTATAAAAAGCACAATTTTCCGGTGTTGCATGCAGATTTCGTTGCATTGTTCATAACTGTTAGTACCAATGCCGCCTGTTCGTTGTGAACCATCGTCCCTCAGTAAGGTAGATCAGACCACTGAGTTTCGCAATAGTCTTGCACTATTGCGAGACTCAAGCTTTCTTCCGTTCCTGCAGAAATTTAATGGGTACAACAGGGAGGTGGCCCTACAATTCGCACAGAGTTTTAAAAACGACCATGTAAAGATTGGGCCCCTAAGATTTAAAGTCACGGAAAAATCGATAGCAGCAGCGACGGGCTTACAGAACACTGGTGTGTAGTACTTTAAAAATTCGAAGCTCGAGAGGAAGCGCTGACAGTGTTTCGTTGTTGATAAAGACATGAACATAAACTGGAAGAAAGGAGTTCCGCACAGCACCCTGCTGGGACAATGGCGGGACCTCCTTTTTATTCTCCAGAAATTCGTGACTTGTGAGGGGAGGTACTCTCTCACCTTTGCCTATCATTTCAGGATGCTGCAACACTTTGAACCCGGCCAGCACATCCGATGGAGGATGGATTTCAATTACCTTTTGCTTAAGAGTTTAGAAAAGATGGCCAAGGGCATACAGGGAGCACGAGTGGACCAGGTTGATAAGAAATTGTATCATCACGGCCTGATCAAGATCTTGGTCTAGAAACAGTTGAAGACTAAAAGCATGACCTGGGAGATGTTGTTGGAACAGCTAAAGGAAATGGAGGGCCCCACCAGTATGAGCAAAGGACCGAGTAAGAGTGCGAAGAGAAGTCCTTCATGCACTAGTGCAAGAAGGAAATGAACCGAGAAATCAGCAGAAGAAAAGGGCCCATCTCCAAAGAAACAGAAGACATCGGGTGCACCTGTCAAAGAAACTCCTCCAATGCCCCCAGCGCATGAACAGACCCCTGAAGAAGACGATTTTCTGTCAGTCCTTGCGGATGCAGCAAAATCTATATAGGTCGAAGACAATATACTGTTGGCCGACTTTATTAAGGGCCGGAAAAATAATGAAGAACCTGGTGCAAAACCGCAGTCTCCACAGAATGTTGAATCCCCACCTGCACCAGTGCAAGACGAACCAGAACAAGAAGAACTGGCACAGGAAAAGGAAGAACCAGCACAGGAAGAAGAAGAACTGAAAGAGTTAGAAGAGGAGGAAGAACCAGAAGAGCAAGAAGATGAAGAAGAGTCGGAAGAAGTGGAAGTATAAGAAGAAGAACCAGAAGAGCAAAAGGAAGAAGAAGAACCGAAAGAGTTAGAAGAAGAAAAAGAACCGGAAGAAGAAGAAGTGTTTACTGAAACTCCAAGGGATACTGAGGTCCCTAAAGAAAATACAACCCCTGTTGAAATAGAAAAGGAAGAAGATTCGGTAGCTTCTGCTACTCGAATACTTGAGCTCGAGCTTCAAGTACATAATTTAGAGCAGCTTGTAGCCAAAACACAGGAGGAAAAAGAACATAATAAGGAAGAGTTCACAGCGGAGATTCAAAAGAAGAAAGGAGAAGTCAGGGTCTAGAAATACCAAGATTTGCATTGTTTCAAATGACTCAGAAAGGAAACAAGGAAGCTGAAGAGTATCAAGAAAAAGAAGTCTAAAACATTGCAGGATGGAGTCACTATAATGGAGCAGGATTGAGCTGGAATGCTCAAATTTTGAAGTTTTTTTGCATAGGTAAAAAAGTTGTGTGAGGACACACAATAGCTTAGGAATGGGAGGATGTTAGCCCCCTAAATTGCTCTCTTTTTGCCATTTTTTCCCCTCCTAAACCATAATCATTTATCTCTTTTTTACCCTTTTTATGCACCCTCATCCTGCACTAGTCCAAGCATGGTGACATATTTTGTACAAACCTTTATTCTTCATATTTTAATTCAATTTAGCATCTATTAAATATTTATTACATGATTTCTTACTTTTAAATTATTCTTTGTAATTTATCGATATCTCCAATGTTGTTTGGTGGTTAGAATGCTTATCGTGATTGCTGATCCTAGTGCAAGACCGGATCCTGTACTGTTTCCAGCACAGCAGATCTTCACAGCGGATCCGAACCCTCTTGATCACCGCCTTGACTCAAGCAGTTTCCACCACGACAGCACATAATCCAAAGGTTGCCAAATATTAGATCCGCGAAGGGTGGAATCTGAAGATTGGTTACGGCCGGTTTTGCAAAATTGTCTTATTTTGAAGACCGAACAATCTAAATTCTACATTTTGTTATGAAGTAGTTGAACGATCTGTTTCGGCCTTCGGCCAACAGATCTATATAATGTAATTTGTAAATAGGACTTAGGGAGCGAAAGTTTTAGAGAATAGAGAAGAACTGAGAGGCGATAGCAGGTTATTTTGTTATTGCCCGAATCTGGGTTGAACGTGTATTCACGCATGTATTTCCCTCAATGATCTAATAAAAAGGAATTTCGCCTCGGTTTCATGAATTGTGTTTTTATGGTTTGGCTGGTTAATTAAATTAAGTGCTGAGTAGCGTTTTCTCTTAAGAGGGAAACACGTTGGTTGGCTAGGGCCCAACCAATCCAACACGTTTACCCCATTCTCTTTTTCTTGTAATATATGTTTTATTGTCAGAGTGTGATTTAACTTTTAGCGCATAAAATCTTGTCTGTGTAAAAACGGATCTGTTGCGTGAAGAAAATAGAATTTATTTTCCTACAATTTACTTCCCTACAAATTTACTTTCCTGCACTTGATTTCGGATTGGCTTTCTCCGCCTGGTCCAAGCAAGAAAAATCATCCTGCACCAGTGCACGTTGGTGTGACATTTCTTTTCCGTAATTTTGGTTGATTAGCTTTCCCCACTTGGTCCAAGCAGGAGAAATACACTTGCACCAACGCACATTGGTGTGTTACAGCAAGTCTTCATTTACTTTCCGCAACTTTCTCTCATTGACTGATTATGACAGGATAGATGTTTATGTTTCTTTATTTCTGCACTTTGTTAAATTCAAAAACATTTACTTTTTCATATATGCAATCTGGTTTTACAGCAAAGTAGCACTTGCGACAATTAAACAATCATTTCAAGAATTAAAAGCTAAGTGCAGGAAGCTCTGATTTGGTGCAAGAACTAGCTTCTTGTCACAGGATCTGAGTGCTCTGAACCTTGAATAGTTCGAGCCCTTGCATGAAGTAGAAAAACCTTCAGTAAAGACACAGTTTATACCTTCTACATAAAACTCTGATCTTGCACTAGTGCAGGACAGATTAATGCAAGAAGGAAATCCCTAAGGAAGAAAATTTAAGGGCCCATCTAATGAGACTGCTAAAATGCCTCTGCTGAAGAAAAACACACTCTTAGTAGTTAAGCATGATCAGCTAGAGTGATTGCCTTTTTATCTTTGATCTCCTTTTCGTAAATGCATTCTTTCTTATTTCAATCTTAGATTATTTTGATGACTCAAGTTATCTTTTTCTCGTCTTGATTTGATTCTGCAATATTTCCTTCAAAGAAAGTAGGGATTTATATCAGAAAGATTCATACCATCTCTGGCATTGCCTGTGCTTCGTCTCTAATTTTACGAATCCCCCGGGTTGACAATTAAGTGTTGAG
The DNA here is from genome assembly GCA_034641835.2 of Pinus albicaulis. Taxonomy (NCBI): domain Eukaryota; kingdom Viridiplantae; phylum Streptophyta; class Pinopsida; order Pinales; family Pinaceae; genus Pinus; species Pinus albicaulis. Next base: position 634,731,636 of record CM076580.1, read on the forward strand.
GAGTTTGCTTAAGTGTAATTCCTACACCCAACAGCTGGATCCACATGCACCCTCCACTCAGTAATAATGTATCCCAGATACTGAACCTGGGTCATCCCAAAAGCTCTATTCTCCAAATTGGCACACAACTTGTGTTGGTGTAGTGTTTGGAGGACATGTCGGATGTGTTGGAGGTGCTCTTGCCAAGTCTGGTTGAAGATCTAGATGTCATACAAGTACACTACTACAAATGAGTTGGTGAATGGTCGCAAGATGTCGTCCATCAGCCTCATGAAGGTTGCGAGATAATTCGTCAACTCGAAAGGCATGATCAACCATACGAAAAGTCCCTCCTTGGCTTTGAAGGTCGTTTTCCACACATCGAAGGGTTCGATTGGCACCTGGTGATACCCAGACTTCAAGTACATCTTGCTGAAATATTTTTCCCTCTTGAGTTGGTCCAGAAGGTCATCAATTTGTGGGATCGGGTACCTATTCTGGATAGTGATCGTGCTCAGCACCCAATAGTCAATACAAAGTCTTTGAGACCCATCCTTCTTCTGCACCAACATTATCGAGCTCCCACTGGGAAATGAACTTGGCCAGATGTGACCTTTCTACTGCAGCTCCTAAATCTGCCCCTTGATTTTGTTGTTCTCGAGAATAGGGCACTGATATATTGGTCCATTTTGAAGCGGCACACTTGGGGTCAGATCGATGGAGTGCTTGACCTGACAATGCAGAGGCATCCCTGCGGGTGAGGTGAATATGTCCTCGTACTCCTCCACGACCTTGTCCATTTGTTGTTGTAATTCATAGATCTATCTGAAGGTCGTGGCCACAATCTTCTTCTTGCCCTGAGGGCGAATTATCATGAAAACAAATTTCCCAGTTTTGGAAATGAGCTTACTTCATTGTTTTCCAATAACGAAAGAGATGACGGTAAGTGGTGCTACCTCCGGTATCCTGTACAACTTATTTCCCAAAGTAATAATAACATCGCGAGGTCAAGACTCATACACAGCATGTCTCTTGCACAAATATGGTTGGCCTAATAATATATCAGAAACATCAAGAGGAGAAATGTCACGTAATACCTCATTCATGAAGGGCTTGATGTTGTAGGGAAGGAGGCACTGTTGGCTGACATGGAGATCTCATCCTTGGTGAAGCGACCTGATAGTGTATGGTTGTGGGTGTGTTGTGGTTGGCAAGCCCAACCACTTCACGACCTCTGCTGAAATGAGGTTCTTTTGGCTCCCGATGTCGACAATGAACTGCAACGAGGAACCCTTTACCCACATCTAAGAATGGAAGAGGTGCTCCCCCTCCTCTGGATCTTCAGGTTCCTCCTTCTGGATCTTCGTGGTGGCAACAATTACGTTGGGCTCTACATCGATAATCTGCTTGCCTTTATCATTCCCCTTGTCGGGTTTTGATTCAGAGTCATAGCATGCATCTAATTCAGAAGCCTTCAACTCGGCCACCAGTGACTGCTTGATGCGACACTCACTTGTGTTGTGAGTGTAGCTCTTGTGGAACTCGCACCACTTTCTCGTGTCCTTCTTCAGCTTTGAAGTGTTGTTCTTTGCTTGCGGCTTTAGCGAATTGTCCTGGGCCACCCTACATACCTTGGCTTTGTCCTTTGTTCTGTGGTTTTGGGGCGCCTTTCCCTTGCTTACGAGGGGATGTCGAGGAACTTCATTTCCCCCTAAATTTATCTATGCAAATAACTACGATACTTCAACAAAAAATGTTTCTCCAAATCTTTGATACCCAATTTTGTGCGCATGGTATGGAACAGATTCGTCATCTCATGCACATCTTGATCCCTTTGTTTCCGCAGTGTAATCCATTTTTTGTACCTATCCTCATAGCTCCCCATGGGATAATATTGTTCCTTGATGGAGTCTCGAAAATAATTCCTAGTGGGTGCGGCCAAAAATAGAGAGGGTTCCCTCCTGTCCTTTTGCTCATGGTAGGTTTCCCACCAGTCCTTGACATGGGGGACGGATTTGAGGAGTGAAAAAGTAATATTTTCCCAGTTGGAAAAGTCATGAACCGAGAAATAACCTTCTAATAGATTCAACCATCTATCTACGATGTCTGCATCTATTTAGCCCTAAAATATGGGAATGTCAAAGTTTACTTGTATCTTAAAATTTGTTGCACCTCCAGAGTGGTTGTTGGATGCAGATGCACCATTGGTGGGAAGTCATTGAAGGATCTGTGCAAATTTATCCATCATCACATTCCTTTGTTTCTCAAGGGCCACCTCGAGCAATATTTTGATAAGATCTCCTGCTCCCTCGTCTTTCTTTTTGCCCCCATGGGCGATCTTCGAGGTTTGTGAGGCTGATCTTACAAAGGTTCAACCAAATCGAGCCCTAACTCCTTATACCCCGAAAGAGTAGATTACTCTGATACCACTGATCCAGAATTATGCAGGAATGAAATAAAATACAGAAATAACATAAATGCATAGATGCAGCAGAAATAAGACTTATTTTCATTAATATCACATAACTTAAATATGCTTACAAACAGAATGGAAATAAACTAGCTAGGGTGTCAGTAGCTTATCTCTGAGAAGATATGTGGTGGCTACAGGCCTATGAACTGTGTTATAATAAGGATCGAAGGCCTATTTATTATTGAGAAACAATGGAAAACCCTAAACATCCAAAAACCTAACCTTGGGAGATGAAGCGCCAAAACTATGGGCCCCGTTTGGGTAAATTGGTATATCAACTTCCCGAGGACGTAACCTTGGCATACGATCTCTGTTTGACACACATAATACCTCGTGAGAAATATCTCTCCGGATTTCCCAAAGAAACATCTTTTAGGGCCTCAAAACGGCTCTAGAAGTTCAAGACCCGAAAAAACTGCTAAAAATAGTAAACTATGCTACAATTAAGGAAACTGAAAAACTGAAAGAAACAATAGTGAGGCCCCAAGTGGAATACGGGAATGGCCACCAATATCCACCTGAATCACCTCTTGAGAGGAAAACCCACAAGAATTCTTCTCTTCCTATAGAATTTTCATATGATTAATTCCAAGACCTAATACCCTTGACAAAGACCCCTCCAAGACCAAGTCAACCTTCCTTCCTAATGAGATTTCGCTACACAAATTACAACAAAAAACTTTGACTTTCCAACAACAACTTCGACCCCAACAACTTCTCCAGCAACTTCAAACCCAACAACTTTTCCAGCAATTTTGAACCCCAACAAATTTCCAGTAAAGTCCAACTTCCAACAACTTCATCCTCCAAAAAATTTCTAACAACTCTTACTTAACAACTTCATAATTTTGTTGCACTTAAGAGAGAGAGACCCAAAAAAATTGACTCTAGCTTCCTTCTTGAACTTCGCTTGCTTTAGGACTTTTTTTTAGGCTAGACTCTTTTTCTTGCTTCTTCGTATGTGTTGGATATATCTTCCAAATGAGGTTGAATGCTTCTTATATATAGGCTTTCCAAGGGTACGAATTGCCTCAATGAGGCTAACTTGATCTTTCATTTAGGTTAACTTGTTGCAGCTTGTTAACTAAGTCTTGGAGATAGCTTGTTCGACCTACAAATAAATTTACCTTGAACATGAAACCCATGCATTAAGAATGAAAATAATAAATTTATTTTTCTCTTTTCATCAAATACATAAAATCATGATTACAATAGACATTATAAAGACCTAACTTAGTTACACATTTCAACATTCCCTCTTAACTAGGGAGGTATTCATAATTCATACATGGTACTTTGGCATTCTCATATTGAAGGATTATCATAAAAAGAGTCAGATTGGTAAGCCATCTTCTAAGCTATTATTTCAACTTATCTCATTGCATCTCATCATACCAACCAACATTGTCACATGGCAAGGCCTTGACTAACAAATCTATCTCTCCACAAGATCAGAGCACAATGTTGGTGAAAAAATCACTGATATACACCATCATCATTGTTTCTCAAAGTGCATACCTGATTCAGAGGTTCACAAGGTATGTCCTTTTAGGACCATTCCTATCTTGGACTAACACATCCTCAAGTAATTTCCTCTTCGACTACTCTTGCCTATTGAATGCCCTACCACATTCTCAAAGAGTATTGGAAACCAAATGCTTACCCTAATCCTCCATTCTTTCTTCATAACACAAAGACAAGAATGATGTGTCTATCTCTCCATCTCAAGTAGGGAAGATATATTCATTCATATTAAAGGAATATAGCCAAGTTCCTTCTTACCTAAGAACTTGCCCAAGCTCCCTTTTAACTAGGGACTTTTTTCCAACATCAACTATCACCTCTTTGGTGGAGATCATGGCACTATCAACTGCTAGTAGGGCTCCTTCTTTTGATGTCTTTAACTTCAACTTATACATCATGGAGCCTTCATCTACTAAATCTTATTCGTAGGGCATCAACCATCTTCTCCATCACTTTCCTTCAACGAATCATAGGGTTGAACCGATAGTCATGTCATCATTTTCTTCAACAGAAAGTGACATTTTAGTCCACATTTGGATTTTCCTCCATAAAACTACCTCTTCCAAGTTATGCTTCTTTCAAGATCTTCCATCCAATCTCAATAGTACTAGTTGTAGGTGTCATCCACAACTCTTTTTCGGAAGCCCTATCATTAGGGGAATTTTGAGGTCTAAAATGGGCCTCCTAAAAAAAATGTACAATCAAAATTCACTTTATGAGAACCAATCATATTTTAGGGGATGACATCATCCCTAGTGGTTGAGGTGGCATTGTTTGAGTTAAAGGTACTTACTTGTCACATTCTCAATGGTGGATAAAAAATCATGGTTAACCATGGTAGTGCTCTAAGTACTTTTAAAGTCATAAAGTAAAATACTCATAATAAATGTCATTTCACAATTTTTGAATAAAATATTATTGTTGTCATTTCATATTTTTTGAAAGAAACAATGCATATCCTTGCAAAATCTTCATGTATTTACACACTTTTCAACAAATATTATATTTGTATATTTTCAAATATTTATTTATAAATCACGTCAATTCAATATGTAATATAAAATTCATACATAAAACAATATATTATATTATATTATTTTTATAAAGTATATTAATTACATGTTATTATATAAATTAAATAATATATATTTTAATTAATAGTATATTCTAATTAAGAATTTATGAATTTATATGTATATTTTATTTTAAGTTATTTAAGTACAAAGGACAAATGCATTAATTGTGCAATGATAATGATTTTTTCTTGAAAATCTCCTTATTTATAGTCACATCAACACAATTTTTTTATTAATTTTATTTTAATACAACTTTAAATTGAATTTAACCATGGTTACATGAATTTTGGTGCAAAAAGTGAATTGTAAGTTCATAAATATTATTTTATTGGTTTAGCTGTTATTTTATTATTTCCTTAGGAGGCCCATTTTAGACCTCAAAATTCCTCTAATGTTCAACCCAACCAGATGTTTTCAAAAATACAAATTGAACATCAAATCAAAGTTACCTTTTTATGATGGTCTTTCATCATGACATGTTTCTTGCAACATCAACATCCTACACATGCTTGAACCCATCTGAAGGACTTTCATTACCAATATCTTTTCTTTTGTAGTATCCATATCAAGGTCTTCATACCTTCTTTTTCCATGAAGATGTCATAGCTAATTCTTCTAATTATCAGATGTTGATCACATATCTTATCTTACATGACTATAGTTGCATATTTCACAAACTCTCTCATTTTCTTCACATATTGCTTCCCCGAGAATTTCTATACATAGTTCCTTTATCATAGGAACCATAATTTTCAACCACCTCATATTCCATGAGTTCATATTATGTTGACTTCATCTTATCAATATGTAGAAGAGTTCAAGGCATATTGTCTACATGCCTTCATGCATCTTAATGGAAGAGATTCTTATTCTTCAATCATGCTCATGAGATAGAGCATTCAACCATGCTATCTGCAGCTATATGATGACATGACTTTTATTTATCAAATATATACAAACCTCTTCCTCCTTTTGGTCATCTAGACTTCCTTCTAGATGCTTCCTTTCCTTGCTTGAAGATGAAAGTACTTCAACCAACTTGACATGTTGCACTCCTTTGTCACCATACCATCATCCTTCTAAACAATGGATCCTGCATGACTATTCGCGAGACACTTATTTCTTCCAAGTAGAGGTGAAACCCCTCTTAAAGGTTCTTTTGGAGGATCTCGATGATCCTCATTCTACAAATAATCCTTTCTAACAATGATGATGTATGATGACATTTATTTATCTTTTGTCTTGGTAGATGACTTTCCTCCAACCATATATATTTCTACTTCAGTTGTCCTTATATGCCTCCAATGGAGATGCCATTTCTATCACAATGACTGCTATAACCATGTAGACTTTCTACTTCAACTATCATTCCAATGCTTCTATGATGATGCCATCTATATCTTTCTATAATGCATCCTATCATACTTCTGATGATTTCTATTTTTTTCTATAACTGAAAAGAACAAAGTGAAGGACATTATCTCAGTCATAGTAGAGATATTTCACTTCCTCCTTTAATTTTTTCTTTTCAGATTCTTCCACTTCTTCAGTAACATGGGATTCATTTCTTTCATTCCTATTTTTGTTGTTCTTCTTGAGTTTGGGACAACTCCTTTTAAAGTGCCCATATTCATTACACGCATGTCATTTTATCTTGACATATTGATCTTCTTCTTTTTCCGAGGATCAAACTTTCCAAACTTTCCTTTTCTCCTAGCCATGGCAACATATGCTTGAGCTTGTTCATTTGATCCAACATCGCTCTTTACCTTCAACCTAGTTTCTTCAATCTTACATAATGACCAAAGTTCACTTAATGGAGTAGTTTCCTTCTTTCCATAGATACTTGATACAAGTTGCCCCATTCATGAGGTAGTGCATTAAGCACAATGATGGTCATTTCTTTATCGGACATTATTTCTCCTAATTCTTGTAGTTGATCTCTTATTTGTGACACCCTCATCAGGTATGAGGCTATCCCTTCTTCCTTTGATACCTTCATTTTGTATAATTCGGTTCTCAATGATATAAATTCTCTTGCAGTGCTTACGAAAAACAATTCTACCAACTTTTCATAGATATCTTTCGATTTCTCCAACTTTGCTACATAAGGGATGAGGTAATCCTTGATTGATTCTATGAGGATTCTTTGAGCCCTTATTTCTCCTTTCATGTACTTCGATAGTGCTTGAGATTTCTCTTGTGATGATTTAGAGATTGAACCCTTAACATATTCAATAACTTCACTCTATGAAGATCAAAACCATCCTCTTCTTCCATGTAAGGAAATTTGATGACCTTACCAAATTTTTTTCCTTGCAAAATGAAGTCATTTTGATAGTAGATTTAAATAGATATAAAGATACTTACTTGTCAAGTGAAGATGCTCCTTTGATAATTATATCTTCAACTTGATACCTTCTTGATCTTGATGATTATTGATGATGTTTGCTTCCTTGAAAATGACAATACTTCTTCTAGAAATGTCTTTCTTCAAATATAACATTTCTTCAAATATGCTTGAGATGTGATCCTTTCTTTAAAGAGAGGGAGATCACATTGATTTCTTTTATGATGATGGCAATGCCTCTTTTTGTTTGGGATGTAGAAATGTAAAATATGGAGACTTCAAGATGCTACAAATTTGTAGTCCTTTTTTTGAGTGGATGTAGGGTCCCTGAGTTCTTCTTCTCCTTGTGATGATGTGATATTTTGAGATGAGTACTCCTCCTTGGTGCTTCTTAGTCCTCTTTAATGATTTCCTTGTGCTCAACCCTTATGTATCCTTCTTCAATTATGTGATTTACTCTTCTTGACTTGTCACCTTGATTCTGATACCATGTTGAGAAATCTAGGGGCAACTAGATTAGGTGATTTCTCTTACTTTGTTAACTTCTTGTGATGTCTTTTCACTTAAATTAATTAGCTTCTTTAATTTGATTACTGTTGTGTTTTCTAGCATCAAACAACTATCAAACAGTGAAGATCAAAGAGACAAGAAGACACAAAATGTAGGCTACTAGCCAGGGCCAAAAACTCTCCTCTTGAGAGAAAAGCCCACAATAATTCTTCTCTTCTTATAGAATCTTCAAATGACGAAATCTGCCTACGACCCTTGAAAAGACCTTGTAATGAATAAAATAATGTAAATAATGATTAATTAGTTAATTAGTGATTAGGCTGAAAGGACATGTCTGATAAGACATGACCTTTTGTGAAGAGGCACCTATCTAGGTATATAAGCAGACCTCATTTGTAACATTCAATCATCTCATTCATCATACATTTTAATATAATATTAGTATCCTCAATGGATATCTTGATATGTCAAGTCTTTTGGAATATTTAACTTGAAAAGGAACTTTGTTCACTTCATTTGGTATCAGAGCAGTTCAATCTTCTGGCCGCTCATGCTGCACAAAGCCACGCTCTCCAATCCAAGTCTTAGACCATTAAAATTCATCAACGTTGTTGTTGTTGAAGCGTTTCGCTATCAGTCTTGGAGTTTCTCCAGCTTGCCATTTAGGCCCTTGGCCACACACACACATAGTTAAGAAAATTTGAAAAAAAAAAATAAAAAAATTAAACAAATAGAAAAAAAAAGGTTTAAAAAAAAAGAAAAAGAAAGATTCAATACATTAAAAAAAAAATAGAGGAAAAGAAATATAGTTAAATAAACTTGGAAAAAAATATAAAAGAAAATAGAAAAAAAAATATTAATTAAAAAAAAACAAATTACAAAAAAAAACACCACTGACGATCTCCACTATTCTATTCAACCCCCGTCAGCTGTTCTACCAATCGTTCATTGACCGAACCGACCCGATGTCCATCCCAGGTTCACACATCCGCATGCCTACGCTGCTCGGGTTCTTGTTCGATATTCACCACCTAGGAGCAGCTTCCCTAGCACAGATAGAAAAAAAACAAAAAACAAAAAATATATACAATAAAACAAAATTACTTTGTTTTTGGCTCCCGTCGAAATTCTCCCCGTCGCTATTCTCTCCAAGAAAATAATCGAAGATCCAATTCTCAAAAATTCAAGGATCGGAACAAAAGTGACAGTCCGAAATTCTGGAGCAGCGTCTTTCCCAATCGAACCAACTTTCGTGAATTAGTGGTGTATTAACCAGTGAAAGCCCCATCAACCTTTGGTGACTTGGTGAAGAACTCGGACGTGGCAATATTCTGCACAGACTTGTGTGAAAAGCGGAATTACAAACTTAACAAATCTCGAATCTGTTGAAGATCTATTGAACTTGTCCTCGTGGGAGTGAACAAAACTACCTGTACATTGCAATCATTCCATACGAATTGTGATTCATATGCCCTAAACCCAACGAAGATAGAGTTGTTCTCTAGAAAAAACACAGTACTCCAAATTGAAAAGTGACCATCCGTACAGTCACATCTTCTCATCACAATTTAAAAGGGTGTATATTAAAGTGATTTTGAATATGGGTAAATGGTTATTAAAATATATTAAAATCATACAATTATAAAACATTATAAAACAGAAAACGGAAGGTGTTTAAAAGTTTAAAGAAAAAGGAATATATATATATAATTCAAGTTGATTAAAATAAGTTCATTGAAGTATTATCATGCGTGTATAATCTGACCAGGATTCAAAGCATATTATTAAAAAAAAGTTAATAAAAGACATTTTGTGAAGTGAGGAATATTATATAAAGATTATATATATTATATGGAATTTATACAATTCTATATATTCATACAAAGGAAAATAAGATATTTAAAAGGAGTCAATTGACACAATATTTAAATATTCCTTTTAAAAAGTACAAAAGGAAAATAGGAAAAAATTAAATATTGATTAATTTATGAAAAGTGTGAAGAAGTGAAAGAGTCATTAATATTAAGGGGTTATCTTAAAAAAAAATCCTAAGTTCATCTTGGCGTAAGCAAAATGACATCCAAAACAGAACTAAAGGAGAGAAGATTTCCTAAAAATTATAGTATATGTGTTCATACGCTAATTGAAATCAAAGGGTCACTTGTGGGAAATGAGGTTCTTATATCTATCGATCTTACTCAAAAGAATAATTATGTTAGTACTAAATGTGCTAACCAATTAGTGATCCATGAATCAAATATAACTGAAAGAAATTCATTTAACGCAAATGACAAACAATACGAAAAAGGGAATTTACACCTAAGTATTGAGGAGTATTCCTTTGTCTCGCAATTCACTGTTGAAACCTTATTTTGCAACGATAGTGATATAGTTCTGGGTTCGCTCTGGATGGAATCACTGGGGTCATTCATCCTTAATACAAAAAAGAAGTTTTTGACATTTTCTTACAAAAATAAAAAAATAACATTACAAGATGTCACAGTGAAGCCGAATTTAGTCACACCGGAAGACATTAGATATCTCAGAAGTAGTTCTTCAAGAAAGTAAAAAAGCAATACAAAATTTGCAAAGAGACGTTGACAAAATCACCACTAACAAGAATGAAGAAGTTTCTTGCCTCAAGGACAACAACGAAAAGTTACTAACACAAATTAAGAAGCTGAAGAAGGATAAGCAGTCATTAGAAAACAAAGTACAACAATTTGTCAAAAAGGAATGGTCGAAATCTTCAAATGTAGAATTTCAAGTTGAAGAAAAATCGAACATTGATCTAGTAAATGTCACAACTGAAGAAGAAGACAAGCAAATTATAGAAGAAACAAACTTAGATGTTGCAGTTCGGACGAGGAACATTCTAAGTGAAGGTTCTGTAACTAACTCAACAACATCTTCACCAGAAGAAAATCAAAAAGTTACCACACACCTAATAAGGGAAAGTCAAATAAAAAAGGCTCCCTATCGACATCCAAATCACAGGAGCAGACAACTTGCCCAAACTATATATTTGGAACAGAAACAAGAAGTTGATGTTTCAAAGAATATAATGTAAGTGCAATCCACTCAAGTGATCATTCATCACAAGTTTCAAGTCGCCACAAGATTCCACAGAAGATTGATCTAAGATGGTCTGATCCATTCTCAGTGCGACAGTTTTGTTTGTCACTTAGAGGATCATATCAACTTGTCTCGGCAAGGATGACTACCTCGAGACAAGAATACATGCGTAGCAGAAAAAGAAATCAAGGCCTTTCATCAACAAACTTTGAGGACAAAGCTTTTTGAGGAGGAATGCAATGTAATGAATAAAATAATGTAAATAATGATTAATTAGTTAATTAGTAATTAGGCTGAAAGGGCATGTCTGATAAGACATGACCTTTTGTGAAGAGGCACCTATCTAGGTATATAAGCAGACCTCATTTGTAACTTTCAATCATCTCATTCATCATACATTTTATTATAATATTTGTATCCTCAATGGATATCTTGATATTTCAAGTCTTCTGGAATATTTAAAATACATCAAATATATAAAATCATCAAATACATAAAAATCACGATTACAATAGACATTATGAAGACTGAATGTAGTTACACATTTCAACAAAAGAAAATATTCTTCCTTTCCGATTCTCTAACAGTAAAATTATTTCAAGGAACTTGAGGGCGAGACGTAACCCTAATCAAATTTGATAATTACATTAGGCAAACAACAACTAAACCAAAAACAAAATGAGATCTGAAAAATGCAAATGAAGCATGTTTAACCAATGTAACACCATCCCCATCGTTAATCAACATAATAACTCTAACAAATACATCCAAAATCTATGATCAGGTGCATAGTTTTGGACAACAAGCACACATCTTTCTATTTCACATGAAAAAATATTATATTACAATGCATTGGCTCATCCCAAATTACAAAAGCAAAACCCTTTCCTCTCATCCTAAGAAACTCTGAAAATGCAAAACCCTTACAGTTTATCCCAATTAATGCTTTTTTTTTTTCTGTGGTTCATAGAGTCTGGAGATCAATGATTGTTACATCCACGAAATATTTATACCAAGCAGATCAACCCGAAGGAATCACTTCATGTCAGCTCAAACACATAGTCTGACCGCAAGAGTGTCGAGAGAACTGAACCCATGATCTCTCAATAGCAAAGGTGCTTTAATGAAAGGAACTCAACTAATTGAGCTAACCCTTGGGGCTAAGAAAGGGGAGTTCTTACATGCATAATAAACACTAGTTAGGAAACCACATGAAAATCATTGGCAAACCCTAGCTTCTCTTCATTCTCCAAAAGCTACATCAAACCACATGAAAAATCATGTAAGATGTTACATTATTTTTATGTTTTCTCCTCTATTTTCTTATTAATAAAAATTAGGTACCTTGTTCCTCCCTATTATAACACAAGTGACATACAAGTAAGGTAAAATCCTCACCCTCTTCTAGATCCACAAATGGAGAAAGGGTCTACAAGTAAAGCACTCTACATGTGCCAAATAAGTAAGTGCACACACAAGTGCTACTCACCTACCATGCATATTTTTATGTAACATTTTTTTATGTAGCTAGAAATGCCAACTTACCCACTCCACATATTATACATCGCTACATATTTTTATGTAGCAAATGTACCCTCCTAATCCAAGTGACAAAATATGAAATCAAATCAGTGAGAACCAAGTAAAAAACCTGACTAGATCTAGTAGGTCCTACTACCATCAAGTTGAGGAAGCCTAGAACATAAGAAAATACATCCATCATTAGTACTCTTCTATGACCGATTAGGTCCTCCTACCAACAAGTTGAGAAAATCTAGAATGGAAGCAAATACATCCATCATTAGTACTCTTCCATGAGAGGCTTTCCCTCCAAGCAAAGTTGTCCTCACATGTTGAGTGTTCATTCTAAATGAAAAACAAGTTCAAACAATCCAAAATTGACAATGTTTCATTAACTATGACTTTATTGCAATGAAACCAACTTACGGAAGAATACTTCCAATAAAAGATGAAAATTCCACATACCGATTCATCTTAAATAGCTCTCTTGGCTAGTTTAATGGTGTATATGCTCATTTCTTAAAAGTATGTTCAATTCGCAATGAAATTATTTTGGCTACAAAGGGTTTGACAATGAATTGCTATTAAGTGTATCACTATTTATGAATTTTTCTTTCACAAAAAGTAATAAAAATCATATATATACCAAACAACCAATCCGTGTCTGCAAGAGAAACATCTATACACCCAAAGAGAGTAAGGCAAACATATGAAATGCAAGTCTAAGTAAAACAAACTAATAGAATATTGTTAAAATCAAGGAATGATCAAAACAATTAAAGGACTCAAACTACAAGACCTTGTTCCTCTATTTTCTTATTAATAAAAATGAAGTACCTTGTTCCTCCCTATTATAACACAAGTGACTTACAAGTAAGGCAAAATCCTCACCCACTTCTAGATCCACAAATAGAGAAAGGGTCTACAAGTAAAGCACTCTCCATGTGCCAAATAAGTGCGTGCACACACAAGTGCTACTCACCTACCATGCATATTTTTATGTAACATTTTTTTATGTAGCTAGAAAGGCCAACTTACCTACTCCACATATTATACATCGCTACATATTTTTATGTAGCAGATGTACCCTCCTAATCCCCGTGACAAAATATGAAATCACATCAATGAGAACCAAGTAAAAACCCTGACTAGATCTAGTAGGTCCTACTACCAACAAGTTGAGGAAGCCTAGAACAGAAGAAAATACATCCATCATTAGTACTCTTCCATGATCTATTAATTTCTCCTACCAACAAGTTGAGAAAATCTAGAACGAAAGCAAAATACATCCATCATTAGTACTCTTCCATGAAAGGCTTTCCCTCCAAGCAAAGTTGTCCTCACATGTTGAGTGTTCATTCTAAATGAAAAACAAGTTCAAACAATCCAAAATTGACAATGTTTCATTAACTATGACTTTATTGCAATGAAACCAACTTATGGAAGAAAACTTCCAATAAAAGATGAAAACTCCACATACCGATTCATCTTAAATCAATGTTCCACCAAGACTCCAGTGCGGGGAGACGCGGGTGCGGGGAGATGCACAAGGGGGACATGTGGGAGTACCCTAAAATTTTAGGGAAATTTCGGGGGTGCGGGGAGTCGTCGAGGTATATATATATATATATATATATATATATATATTCAAGTTCATATTCATTGTTAAATAATACTAAATTTAAATTCATAATTGAAATAAATAATGACATACATTGATCCATCCTCATCATTCATTGAATCATTTTGATACATAGTACATACATATTACAATGTACATCATTCATATGACATACTCAGTATTCTAATTTCTAAATTCTAATATTCATCCATAATCAATGATCATTCAATAAATAAATTCAATAATGAAATCTCAAAATACATTGAACCATGATTCCATATCATTCATCATTCGTCATTCTACAATCTACAATGTACATTGATTTAAAAAATTAAAAATTAAAAATCAATTTCATCATTCATCATTCTACTATTCTAGAATCGAAATTGAAAGCAAATTGAAAACAATGAACATGCTAAAGTCTAAATAGTAAAAGTCTAGAAGTAGATAATATCATGATTCATAATAGATAAGTTTCAAACTCAAAAATAGTTAAGAGTCAAGAGTCTTCAGTTTGAGGTCATCAACTAAAAAGTAAATACTAAAAATGGATAATGAGCACTGAAAATAAAATCAATATTAAGGACTCAATCTCAATGATTGGTCCTTGACATCCATCTGTTGCATGAAGTCATTGGGACCATCAATGGGAATGTGGGTATCTGAGTCGGAGTCACTCTCTTGAGTAACCAATGAAACTCCAACCAAACCATGTTGCAGCTCATCTGGTCCATCCTCATCATCTATCTGTGCACTATCCTTTGGATCCACGTCCCATCGTGTTGTTGGTCCCTTCCGATACTCTGTTGTCTTCCTATGTGCAAGATGTAGAGAATTGTGCACTGCAACTAGCTTCTCTACTCTCCTAGAGGAAAGTCTATTCCTCTTGATAGAGTGGATGAAGCTATATGTGGACCAATTCCTCTCTACTGCAGAGGAACTAGCAATCTGAGACAATAAGCGAATAGCGAGTTGTTGGATATCTAGAGCATCATCCCCATGCATGGTCCACCAACCAATGGGGTCAGTCTGGCATAAATCATTGTGATCTTCCCTTGCATCATGCTTGTTGAAGGGACCATTGAGACTTGCAAAATGCATCCATTGTCTCTTGATTGTTTTCCCTTCTTCTGAACTATACATCTTTGTAATGGCAGCTCGAAATCCCTTTTTGACCTCAGGATCTTCAATGGGAAGAATTCTACCAGTCCTTGGCACACACCATTGTGCAAAGGTGTATTCATTTGATCCCACCTACGCTAAATAATGGGTCGAATCTGGGTCGTATAAAACTCTAAGGAAGGGTCTTTCTCACGAATGACCACCCTTACTTGATCCAACATACTATCAAAAGTCTCATAGATTTCTCCAAGAGTAGGAGAATCTGTGTCAGTGTAGCGAATGACCCCAACTACAGGACATAAGAGTGACACCAAACAACCACAATCTATCCACCAATCATTATCCAATATCTGAATCTTGATTTTCTTCCCTTCCTCTGTCTTGGATTCTGCCCATCTGTTCCAATCTGGAGTCACAACCATGGCCTGCAATGCTGACTACACCTCCAACACCCTCTCTAATAAAAGAAAATAACTAACATATCTAGTATCAGTAGGCTTGAGGAATTCCTTCCTCGCATGAGACCTGTACATGGCTAAAGAGGTGTGGTGATTGCAAATAAACATTTGCACGTTTCTTGCAACCGTCACCAAGTTAGATACCCACTCAATTTTGCCAATGTCTTTTAATGCATTATCGAGCGCATGCCCACAACAAGGTGTCCAAAAAATATGCTTGTGTTTACTTTGAATCATTGATCCTATTGATCTACACACTGCTGCTACATCTGTCACAACTTGTACCACATTTGTAGAGCCAACCTCCTCTATAGCATCACGAAGAAGCTCAAATTGGAATGCTGCATCTTTGCGCTTTCCAGAACAAATCAATAGCTCTAAGAAAGAAAGGCCCCTCTCGGCAAGTAACTATGATGTTGATAAGTGGACGTTTGGCAATGTTTGTCCACCCATCCATAACAAAAGAACAACCTTCCCTCATCCATGTGTGCCTCAGTTTTTCCTTTTGCACATTAATATTGCCCACTTGCCTTTCTAATATCACTGTCCTCAACTTATGTTCACCTGGGGGCACATATGAGAGTCCTGCTGCTGCAATTTCTTTGACCATCTCCTTGTAGTAAGGAGAACGACTAACATGGAAAGGAATGCCATTGGCGAAAATAAATTTTCCAATGGCATCATCTGTATCATCACGGTTTAACTTACCATACATCCCTGCAAGAGTTGGTCCCACTGCACAAGAACGAGAACCCTTAGTCCCAACAGGAGATGGTGGAGGCATATTTTTCTTATCTTTTAAATCTCTTTTGGAGCTTGTGGCTTCATCAAAATTTTGCCGAGCTTCGTCCATGAATTTTCTACTTGCAAAGGTGCCATTTGCATCTGCTGCCATTTGCATCCTCAAGAGCTCTGTTTTTTGCAATATGGTTAATTTTGTGCATACGTTAACCCCTTTGCCACCTACACCCAAAAGATGCATCTTGATCCGACTATCACTGCCAACCCAAGAATGACCACAAACATTGCATTTCCAACAGCGTGTCCCACCTCTTTGTTTCCCTGGTTTTGGTTTTGGTTGGGTCGAAGAGTCTGACATTTTCCTAACATATAACAAAAGAGGTTTAATTGGATTAAATGCCCCATTTGCATATTCTGCCAATGCCCTTGATGGGGTTGCAGGTGATGTGGTTGTGGGCGAAAAAGTAGCTAGACTACTGCCATGGTGATGGGTTTCATTAATTGCAGATCCCAATGGACTTTCTGTTTGAGGAGTGTATTCATTATCACTGTCAGTGTCACTATGGCTGCTCATGCTATCTTGATCAATGATTTTACAGTTGTTGCTTGTTGTGTTTTAATTTATTTTGCAAATTTTTAAAAATTTTCTACCTTGCATGAAAGATTTTATAAAAAAATTAAATTTTAAAAATTTTAATTTAATGGAATATACATTCTGTTTTTAAAATTTAAATTGTCAAATGATAAAAATTAAAATTTAAGACATGCAAATCAAAATAGTAAAAATTTTAATTAAATACCTGGATGGCGGACAGCAGGCTACGTTTTCTTGTAGGCAGCGGTGGCGGAGGGCTCCTCTAGGCAGCGGAAACAATGGTCGGATGGGCGGACGAAGGCGGATGAGGGCGAATGGGCGACGGACTGGCGGACGGGCAGCAGACAGGCGGACGGTGGCGAGGGCAGACGAGCGAGGGCGGACGATGGCGGCGACTGCAGTTTGTTCAAAAGACGAACAGTGGAGCCGAGAGAACAGGCGGAGCACCCGACCCTGTCTGCTGTTGTTTGCGGCTGCTGGCTGCTCACGACAACGGAGAGCAGGCAAAGCACACGACGAGCAGGTGGAGGCTGGAGGACATGGCGAGCAGGCGGAGCACACGACGAGTAGTGGGAGCAATCATCAGTCGAGAAAGCGATAGAAAAAATTAGAATGGGTCGAAAGTTTAGTTTTAGCTTTCTGAATGGGTTGATAGTTTAGTTTTAGCTTAGGTTTGACTTTGTTTTATTTTATTTTTATTTTTTTAATACACATAATTTAAATTTTTTTTGAATACAAGGCTTTATTAGGCAAAGTTAGGGGTGCGCGACTCCCTCAAAAGGGGCCGCCCAGAAGCACATTTTTTAGGGGGGACGCCTAAAAGCTTGTTTTTTTGGGGAGTCGTGACTCCCACACTAGGGAAACGCACCCCCTTGCGACTCCCCAAAAAGGGTGCATGGGGAAACGCACCCCCAAGAGACTCCCCGTCCCGGGTGCGAGGGATGCGTGCACCCGACCCTGGGGAACGCGACCCCGTGGAACATTGTCTTAAATAGCTCTCTTGGCTAGTTTAATGGTGTATATGCTCATTTCTTAGAAGTATGTTCAATTCGCAATGAAATTATTTTGGCTACAAAGGGTTTGACAATGAAATGCTATTAAGTGTATCTCTATTTATGAATTTTTCTTTCACTAAAAGTAATAAAAATCATATATATACCAAACGACCAATCCGTGTCTGCAAGAGAAACATCTACACACCCAAAGAGAGTAAGGCAAACATATAAAATGCAGGTCTAGGTAAAACAAACTAATAGAATATTGTTAAAATCAAGGAATGATAAAAAACAATTACAAACTAATAGAATATTGTTAAAATCAAGGAATGATCAAAACAATTGAAGGACTCAAACTACAAGACCCTCAAATGTCTCTCTTAACGACAGATTTAGGGGGAACGCCTTTTATAAGATATAACCAACATCGTTTTAATATTTTAAATCCCACTATAAACATGTCTAGGCAGTTATCTCTTGCTAGACTTTGGGTAAAGCACGCAAAAGTTAAGTGTTGAATTTGACAATTATTGCATGCATGAAAAATCTATCTTAAGTGAAGTGGAACATAAGCATTCAAATAGATTGTTTACTAAAGATAGTTTAGAGTATGGGGATATTATAAATAAGTTCAGAAATACAGACATTTAAAGATATTTTATTTCACTGTTTCAATAAAAGTGATAAACCCAGCCTTTTGAGCTCGATAAGTAGAAGTAATCCACAAAATAAAGTAGTGATGCATTTTGAAAGCCCAATCCCTCTGAAATTAAGTATTAAATATGTCAGAAACTGCTTGGGTGCTTATATTTCTAAGACAGTTGAAGTGCTTGTAGTTCTATGAAATCAGAAAAACTGAATTCTAGTGCGGTCAATACATATGCTAGTGAACCTAAGTTCGGGATATTTTTTATGCTTTCAATGAATATTTATAGGAAAATGCTCACCATAATGTGCTCAACATCGATCTTCCGTGCCAAAGCCTTTTACACCAATGGCAATCTTCATTGGTAGATTTCTTCCACATTATATTTTTCTTTCAAGAGCAGGTTTGTCCTGATGTAACGTTGCGTTTTTTGAAAGCACCATATTCTCAAACTTTAAATTGTCAAGTGTTTTACTACAAGATGTTCATAAACGAAAGAATAGTCCGTGATGACTGTAAATAAAATTGAGGACGTTGCTGAGAACATTTTTCTGAAATAATGTTTTCATGGACGAAATGACATCAATTCAAGTTTTACCAGTAAATGGGTAAGCAGCATTTGCAGTAAGAATGATAAACAATCTTTGCACGATATGATCAAATCCGCAATTGAACTAATATTATATGGTTTGTGTTTTGTCAATTGCCAACCTTGTCCTATGTGAAAATCTGGTATCAAAATAAATCTTACTATAGAAAGATGAGCAAATAATGGGCAATTCTCGACATATTAATAAAGAACATGACTTCATGTACAGACACAGATGGAGACTCGAGATCGGTTGGGCAAGCTTGCTACCTTTACCAGTTCTCATGGGCAATTAATGTTGTAACAATGGGTTACGAGGAATAGAGAGCATTGCATACTTTTATGTAGAACCCTTTTTCACTGAGGAGATGCTCCCAATGGCAAAATGCAATATATACATGTGCTATAGGTGTTGCAACTATTTCAATGGCATGAAAATCTGGGAAAATTAAAAGACCAGACCTACTTTGAGCTCAAATCCCAGAGTGATACTTGAGATTGTAAGTATGAACATCACAAAATTCACTCAACCACGGGGTTCTTTGGAACTCCAGCTTATACAACAAAAAAATGGTAAAGACTCTCAACTGATAAATTTAAAGGAAATATCAACCATTCCAAGGAAAAATGCTAGGATTCCCTGGCTCTTTTGGGTGAATCAACGGCATCATCTTCTAAGGGCTCAATACACCTCTTTCCTGTTATAATACCATTGCTTGTCAGGACCACTGGCTTCAAAGCAATACACTCATGCTTCACCAGACTTGTGACAATGGCATAATCAGTAAATGTTCCTATGGACTCTGATATTTGTTTTCTCAATATAGGAGAAACATGCCCACATGTCGAGAACTCAACAGCTCTATTCCTCAAACTTTGTATTACATTTTCTAATCCATAATCAAAATCTTCCATTGCATCCTGCAAAATGGAAACACAAAGAATTAGTTGAAAAGTATTGGAAACCAGTTCAATGAAACCATATCCCTCCATTTTGAAAAGAAAACCAATTTGTCTCCAAGATTATTCTATTAGCAAATTGGATCTTATCATGTTTCAGAGGCAGCCTAGGATATATCAAAGTTTTTGTGAGATGCAGAAATGATTAAATGGTTTGGTAACTATGCAAAAATTCTTTGTAAACCAGTCAATCTAAACTGAAAGAAAGTATTCATTAAGTTGTCAAAACCAATTCTAATTAAGGAACTTCCTCAGAAGAAGAGCATAACTCTTTGGTAAGCTTGCATTAAAAAAGTCAAGCTACAATTATAACTTTGGAATCATTCACATCTGAATTTGTGATAGCCAAATTGCATAGGAAAATGTTGAAGTTCGTAATATTTAATGATGACTATTTTTGAAAATATTTAGCCCAAGCAGAATATCTGAAACAGGATACGCCTCTTATGCTGTGTGTCTTCTGTCCTCATGCAGGACATATGGACACTCAAGACACACAGGACTTGAGTGCCAGACACTCATGGGACATGTGTCCTGAATAGGGCACATGTACCATGCATGTCAAACACTCGGGTCATGTGTGTCTCAATGTTGGTCAATGACTAATGTCCTGTGCATTGGCATGATCAATTATTTTCACAGTACCAATACTTGGATCTTAATGCATGAACCGTAGAGCCAGCCACTTCTGATGATGGTAATCCTCTTAAGGGGTCATCTGCCAACCAACAGATGCATACTTACACTGGTTACTGTTACCACACACTTGGGATTGGGCCCACATTGGCATTTCTTCAAGTGTGCAATAAGTCAGCATAGTCAATGAAAGAGGGATGGCCTCCATGGCCACCCAACAGATCACATACAATATGTAATGCTATCCAGCTCAGCAAGGAAAGGGCGGGCTCTTCTCATTGGGGCCGACCGAATTATGATTATGAGTTTATTTAAGTCACCAAAAATGGATAGGGCGCAGCTATTTTTAGGGCTCCTTATAAAATGTGTTGAATGTAATATTTAAGTACTGTTAACAAACACTTGGGATTGTGCCCACATGGGCATTTCTTCAAGTGTGCGATAAGTTCTCTTGATCAATGAAAGAGGGATGGCTTCATGGCCCCCCAACAGATCACATGCAATATGTAATGCTATCCAGCTCAGCATGGAAGGGGAGGGCTTTTCTCATTGGGGCCCACCAAAATTACGATTTCGAGTTCACTTTTGTTACCAAAAAAGTAGGGACAGCTATTTTTAGGGCTCCACATAAAATGTGTTGAATGTAATATTTTCCTTAGAAGGCACACTTTCTAGTGGGCCCCATTTTCCATGAATATAGGGTTAGATATTGATGGCTTGGGGGTTGAAGTTGGGCTTATTTATTCAACTCCCCCTGGCATTGTTATGGTTGTTGAAGAATTGTAGACTTTGTTCTTTGAAAGCAGCTAGTGGATGGTCCATCTAGTATGCCCTTTTGAGGCTGAATTTTCCCTGCTCATCAAGTATCTCTCATCTAAAAATTTCATCAATATTGGCCCTGCAATACATTCACCCTGGTATAATTGTTCTATCTTTCAGATTGACTATCAATTGAAATATATTTCATGCTGGTTGTTTCTTTCTTCTAATGGTGGTTAAACCCATTTTGGACTATTTCATAATAGTTTGAGTTTCCTGTCCACTTTTGGTGAACTTCACTGCTTATATTTAGAAGCTAAATCAAGGTTTTGGTGACATCTGGCTTGTATATATCAGCAAGAGTATCCTTTGTCCTTCCCTTTCGGTAGGGCGAGTTCCCTTTCTGAGTGGCCTACACCCCATTTTCCCATTGGAGCAAGGCACTGCCATTTCCTTTTTCAGCCACAATTTCACCATTTAACTCTAACACTGTTGGCATCAGAGCTGAGTTTATCTGAGTACACGACTATAAACCTGCAGCCATTAAGGACAGTGTACAGTCCATCTCTGTGAGGAAACAAAGGGTGCTGGTCCAGACACTCCTATACAAACTTGTTGGTAAGAATCTCAACTGTCCAGTATTTTAAATACAGGTTTGCATTAGGTAGTAATTCCTTATGTTGCACACCAGAGATACCATGTACAAAGCTTTTCGTTTGGTAGTTGCAACGTAAATCTTAGAGGTATGCATGGCTGTCTACCAACTGTTTGTAGAATGTTATTGGAGAAATCTTTACCGCAGCCTATCTGTAAATTGTTGGTATAATGGTTGATAATATATTAAGCATATGGGAGCATTGATCTATGTTTGTGTATGCATATTCATCACTGCATGAGTGATTTCAAACCTTGTCACTTGAAATTTATGTGTGGTGTTAGTATGGGATGCACATAAGGTTGGTTAAATGTTTGTTGATGAAATGTTCCAACAAATTTTTGAATTGATTATTGATTGGGGTTTTTCACCAAACCGTGGGGTAAACAATTCTAGTCTAATGTTGATTTGTGATGTAAGCTCCATTAGTGAAGAGGTTTCTTGTGATGAGGAGCCACCTTGATGGGTCTCAACTCAATGTTAGAGCTCTATATAAATAGACAAGCATGTGAGAGGAAAATTATCAATATAGCAAGCTCATTAAATCTTTTCTAGTAGAGAAAGTCAGCAAAAGAAATCTGTTGTCTTGGTTCATTTTTATCTCTTCATCATCATTTCTATCTCTTCTCGAGGCTGCACGTGTGAATCTCTTTGACCAAGTTTGACCAGCTTCTTGGAGGCCACACTTGTGAGACGTTGACTGAGTTTGACCAGAGCAAGTTGATCAAGTTTGACTGCTGTTTGACCAAGCTTTGACTGAGCTTTTTGACCACAGAGTTTAACCACAGGTGTGAACTTACCAGTCACACGTGGATTTGACCATAGGACGTTTACCACAGATCGTTGACAACAGAGCTGAGTTTGACCAGGGTGAAGTTTGACTGCAAAGTTGACTGTTTTGACTATTTACACCAGCATTGACTTGCAGTTAATTGACCAAGTTCGATATTTTGACTTGTATATTGGCACAAATTTCTAGAGAAATCGCCGATTTGTAAACCTTGCTGAAAGTCAATTTCTCTTGAAGAAAAGATTGTTGGGTTTTCTCCAAAGGTTTGGTTTCCTAGGTGAAAATTTTGTGTCTATTGTGCATGGCTGACTTTCTATGATCTTTACTGTTTCTGCTGCATTTATAGTTTAGATTTTCTGTGTGTAATTATTCAACGATATCAGTAGCATTAGAAATACTGGTTGATAATCATTAGGAAATAATTATCGGAGCAGAAAATTGTATTCTATTGCACTTTCCATATAATTTCAACATGGTTTCAGAGCTTTGTTGAAGATCAACCATTGATTTCAGCCTCAGATTTTAGCATTCAGCAGCTTGTTCAGATTTCAAATCTCTTGTCAAGATGGTGTTCAGATTTCAGATCTCTTGTCAAGATGGTGCCCAGTCTCAAAGTAGAAGACAAATTGGATGGTGCTACAAATTTCAGATCTTGGAAGACCAAGATACTCCTTGTCTTAAATGAAAATGAGATTCAAAATTATGTTGAAGTAAGTGTCTCAAAACCAGAAGGAGCCGAGGAGAAAGCCAAACATAAGAAGAATGAAACAAAGGCTAAGAGGATCTTGATAGATTTCATAAAGGATGATCCGGATTTATGCAGGAACGCAACAGAATAAACATATAACCATAAATACAAAGATGCAGCAGAAATAACACTTCATTTTATTAATATCAAAGAATTGAAATTTGCTTAAAGACAGAATGGAAATAAAACTAGCTAGGGCGTTGGCTGCTTATCTACGAGAAAAAGATACATGCCGGAGCCTCAGGCGAGTTACAACGAGGCTCGAGGCCTATTTATTATTTAGAAACAATGGGAAATCCTAAACAACCAAAACCCTAACCCTAGGAGATGAAGTGCCAAAACTATGGGCCCCGTTTGGGTAAATTGGTGTTTCAACTTCCCAAGGACGTAACTTTGGCATACGATCTCCGTTTGATGCGAACCATACCTCGTTAGAAAAATCTATCCGAGGACTACAAATTTTGATTGAGCAACATCGGTCCATGGACCCATGTTGCTCTCGGTTTTCCCAAAAAACGTCGTTTAGGGCCTCAAAACAGCTCCGAAAGTTCAGCACCTGAAAAACTGCTAAAAATAGTAAGTTGTGCCGAAACTGAAAAACTGAAAGAGACAATGGTGGGGCCCCAAGTGGAATAGGCGAGTGACCACCAATATCCACCTGGATCATTCCTCTCCCCTTAGGAAGCCTAGCCATTCTAGGTTCATTCAGTTCCTCCAGCAAGATGGAAATTTCGCCGACTAGTCCACAGTGAACCACTTTCCCTGGTGCGGGGAGTTGGCCGACGACGATAGTTGGACTGACACGTTTCGCGTGTTCTTGAATTTGCATGTCCATGACACAATGCGTAATGGCGCCAACACGGTTTTATCACTAGAATTAGCCAAGTTGTTAATATCGAAAGTGTCTAATGAGAGTGGGAAATGCTTACGTGATTCGACGATGCGGGTGGAGACCAAGGAATGGTGGAATACTGAGCTCAAAGGCATTGTTTCCCACAGCCTTGGTGGTGGTATACGGCCCGTATCGGAGCGGGTGAAGCTTGCGGTGGGGTCCAGTGAGGTGCTCCTTCTGCAAATGTAGCCATACTTTGTCGCCCACCTGGAAGTTGTGTGGCACCCAATGTTGATCATGGCGTTGCTTGTACTTAGCATTGGCTCTATTCAATAGGTCATGAACCTGTTGGCGGATGTGTTGAATGCGCTCGATGAAGCTATTTGCTTTGTCGGCCCGGAGGCGGACATGAGCTTGAGTGCTTTGAGTAACGCGCAAATGGCCGCAGCTCGTCAATAGGTTGTAGTGAATAAATCCCAAGCTCACTGAAGAGAGCTGCCAGCCGATGCGACTGTGGAGAAGCAGTTGCTATTCAATTTACTATGGGGAAAGCATATAGTCCCATGTGTATTGGATGCTTTATGGGCCAGCACGTACGCCTGGGGGCTCTGTCGTCAATACATTGACGACCTACTGTGTGGCCATCCTGGGCCCCGGGGATGAGAAGCTATGGACTTGGTGACTTGATGTCCGACGCTGGCTGACAGAAGGCCCCGGATCAAAATGTGGGTGAGGAACACTGTTTATCTGAGTGCGATATGACCAGGCATGGGATCCCAAAGTGCCCACACTGGACCGAAGAATTTAGCGATGGCTTATAACCGGCAATGTTCTCTTGCGGGCCGCCATAATGGCCATCTTCGAGAATCTGTCGACGACCACGGAAACACAGTCATTTCCATGATTAGTAGAAGGCAGGCCCGACATGTAATCCATGGAGATGGATTCCCAAGGTCGACTAGGGGTAGGTAGCGGAGTATATAGGCCTTGCTTCTTGATGGTCGGTTTGGCAATGGCACAAGCAGTGCAGGATCTAATGTGCTTCTCGACATCCTTTCGAAGGTTCGGCCAATAGAAATACTTCTGCAGGATTGCTACTGTTTTCTCGACCCCGAAATGCCTAGCGACTCGACTGTAGTGTGCTTCCCATATCATCTTGGCACGCTCGCTTGAAGGAACACAAAGGTGTCCCATGTGACATAAAAGTGCATCTTGGAGATGAAAATTTGGAACTTGCGTACCCCCCAAGAGTGCCTTGTAAGTTTGGCCGAATTCTGGGTCACTCTCATAGAGAAGCGGCCAATCAGAAGTCTCGTGCCCACAAGATTTGAGCACAATGGTGAGCGCCACGATCGCCTGCCTTCCGCCGAGGCACCGCAACATTATTGGTGCTACCCTTCTTATACTTGATGTTCAAATGAAATCGTTGATATGTGGACCACTTCGATGGCGATCATTCTCGCAACTTCCCCTTGTGTTCGTATGAACCGGCAGTGGGCTCGTGGTCCTGTGGATGATTTCCTTCCCCAAAATGTAATGCTTCCATTGTCGACAGGCTTGCACAATGGAATACATTTCTTTGTCATAGGTGGGATACTTGTGAACTGTCTCAGACAATGTCTCACTATGATATGCCACTGGATGTCCCTGTTGAGTAAGAACAGCCCCAATAGCATAGTTAGAGGCATCTGCCTCGATCTCAAATGGCTGTTGTAAGTCCGGTAATGTGAGCACTGGGGCAGAACAGAGGCGATTTTTCAATTCTGTGAACGCCTTCTGTTGAGGTTCCGACCAAAAGAATTTTGCTCTTGCTTCTCCCTTGGTGACTTGACTCAAGGGCCAAGTGATATGAGAGAATCCCAACACGAATCTACGGTAGAAATTAGCAAGACCCAGAAAGCTGCGAAGCTCTGTTATAATGGTTGGGGCTGGCCAATCCTGAATGACTTGGATCTTGGTTGGATCAACATGCACCCCCCTTTCATCAATAATGTATCCCAGATATTGAACCTAGGTCATGCCCAAAAGTGCACTTCTCCAAATTGGCACACAACTCTTGTTGCCGCAGTGTTTGGAGGACTTGTCGGATGTGGTGAAGGTGCTCTTCCCAAGTTTGGCTGAAGATCATAATGTTATCCAAGTACACCACTATAAATGAGTTGATGAATGGTCGCAAGATGTCGTCCATCAACCTCATGAAGGTTGCGGGAGCATTTGTCAACCCGAAAGGCATGACCAGCCATTCGAAAAGGCCTTCCTTGGCTTTGAAGGCAGTCTTCCACACATCGGAGGGTTCAATTGGTACTGGGTGATACCCAGACTTCAAGTCGATCTTGCTGAAATATTTTGCACCTTTGAGTTGGTCCAGAAGGTCATCAATCCGTGAGATCGGGTACCTATTCCGGACAATAATCTTGTCCAACGCCCAATAGTCAATACAGAGTCTCCACATCCCATCCTTCTTCTGTACCAACACGATCGGGCTCCCACAGGGCGATGAACTTGGTCAGATGTGACCTTTCTACAGCAGCTCCTGAATCTGCCTCTTGATTTCATCGTTCTCCAGAACAAAGCGCCGATAGATCGGTCCATTGGGTAGCAGCGCACCTGGGGTCAGATCAATCGGGTGCTTGACCTGACAGTGTAGAGGAACCCCTGTGGGTGAGGTGAAGATGTCCCTGTACTCCTCCACAACCTTATCCATTTGTTGTTGTCGTGCGCAGGGAGCCCTCGGCTCCGGAGGTTGTAGCCACATTCTTCTTCTTGCCCTGGGGCGGATCATTAGGAAAACGAATTTCCTGGTTTGGGAAATGAGCTTACTGCATTGTTTTGCAGTAACCAAAGAGATAGTGGCAGGAGGTGGTACCTCTGGTATCCTGTACAACTTATTTCCCAAAGTAACAATAACAGCGCGAGGCCAATACTCATACACAACATGACGCTTCCACAAGTATGGTTGTCCTAATAATACATCAAAAACATCAATAGGAGCAACATTACATAATACCTCATCCGTGAAGGGCTTGATGCTATAGGGAAGGCAACACTGTTGGTTGACGCGGAGATCTTGTCCTTGGTGAAGCCACTCGATGGTGTATGGATGTGGGTGAGTTGTGGTCGGCAAGCCCAACCGCTTCACGGCGTCTGCTAAAATGAGGTTCTTTTGGCTCCCATTGTCGACAATGAACTGTGCTGAGAGCCCTTTACCCACATCTGGGAGTGGAAGAGATGTTCCTCCTCCTCTGGATCTTTCGGTTCCTCCTCCTAGATCTTCGTAGTGGCAACAGTGGCGTTGGGCTCCGCATCAATAATCTGTTTCCCTTTGTCATTCCCCTTGTCAAGTTTTGATTCAGAGTCGGAGCATGCATCTGACTCAGAAGCCCTCATCTCGGCCACCAGCGACTGCTTGGCCCGACACTCACTTGTGTTGTGAGTGGAGCTCTTATGGAACTCACACCACTTTCCCGTGTCCTTCTTTGGCTTTGTGGTGTTGTTCTTTGCTTGTGGCTTCGACAGGTTGTCTTGATTCGCCATGCCTTGGCTCTGTCCTTTGTTCTGCGGTTTGGGAGCACCTTTCCCTTGCTTTTGATTCGCAGATCCAAAGTCTCGCTTCTTCTGTTTGAATTTCTGCTCAATCTTGGCAGCATACCGGTATGACGTACCAAGCGAGGAGATGTCCAAGGAACTCCATTTCCTCCTAAATGTGTACGTGAGACAAGCTGCGATACTTTAGCACCAGATGTTTCTCTGAATCTTTGATACCCAACTTTGTGCGGAGGGTATGGAACAGATTCGTCAGCTCATGCACATCTTGATCCCTTTGTTGTCGCAGCGTGGTCCATTGTATGTACTTGTCCTCATAGCTCCCCACGGGATAGTATTGTTCCTTGATGGTGTCTCGGAAAGAATTCCAAGTGGGTACGACCGAGAACAGAGAGGGTTCTGTCTCATCCTTTTTCTCACAGTGGGTTTCCCACCAGTTCTTGACATGGGGGGCAGCTTTGAGGAGTGCAAAAATAATCTTCTCTCGGTCGGAAAAGTCATGAACCGAGAAATATCCTTCTGATAGATTCAACCATCTATCTATGGCATCTGCATCTATTTGACCCTCAAATATGGGAATGTCAAAATTTACTTGTACCTTAAAAGGAGTCGCACCTCCAGAGTGGCTGCTGGATGCAGATGCGCCGCCGGTGGGCAGCCGTTGAAGGATTTGGGCAAAGTTATCCACCATCGCGTTCCTTTGTTTTTCGAGGGCCTCCTCGAGCAATATTTTGATAGGATCTCCTGCTCCCTCATCTTTCTTTTCGTCCCCCATGGTCGTCTGTCGGGGTTTGCGAGGCTGATCTTGCAAAGGTTCCACCAGATCGAGCCCTAACTCCTTATACCCCGACCTCGTTGGGGACATACAAAAAAAGATCGAGAAAAAGCAGACTGCTCTGATACCACTGATCTGAATTCATGCAGGAACGCAACAGAATAAACATATAACCATAAATACAAAGATGCAACGGAAATAACACTTCATTTCATTAATATCAAAGAACTGAAATTTGCTTACAAACAAAATGGAAATAAAACTAGCTAGGGAGCTGGTAGCTATCTCTGAGAAGAGATGTGGCGGCTACAGGCCTCTAAACTGAGTTACAATGAGGCTCGAGGGCCTATTTATTATTTAGAAACAATGGGAAATCCTAAACAACCAAAACCCTAACCCTGGGAGATGAAGTGCCAAAACTATGGGCCCCGTTTGCGTAAATTGGTGTTTCAACTTCTCGGGGACATAACTTTGGCATACAATCTCTGTATGACACGAACCATACCTCATTAGAAAGATTTAATCGAGGACATGGGTCCCTGGACCACTGTTGCTTCGGGTTTTCCCAAAAAATGTCGTTTAGGGCCTCAAAACAACTCTGGAAGTTCAAGACCCGAAAAACTGCTAAAAATAGT
Source organism: Pinus albicaulis (assembly GCA_034641835.2). Taxonomy (NCBI): domain Eukaryota; kingdom Viridiplantae; phylum Streptophyta; class Pinopsida; order Pinales; family Pinaceae; genus Pinus; species Pinus albicaulis. Next base: position 634,761,244 of record CM076580.1, read on the forward strand.
AAGTTGTGACGAAACTAAAAAACTGAAAGAGAATGGTGGGGCCCCAAGTGGAATAGGCGGGTGACCACCAATATCCACCTAGATCAAAGGACCACTTAATTCCACATGTTGTTGAGTTGACGACTGCCAAGGAGATGTATGATGCCCTGGTGGGATTGTTCAAGAGAAAAAACACTAGAGGGAAGTTGGCCTTGAGGCATCAACTCCATAGTATCATGATGTCTAGATCAGATTCAATTGTCACTAATGATGATGAACCACACTAGCTGGTTCGAAACGCGTCGACCAAATCTATTTTGATGTGATTTTCACCGAAAGATTTCAATCACAATTTATGGATCACAGAAGCAAAATTCCTAACATTGAAACCTTGCTCAGTAGGGCCTTGGCACTTAAAGTTCATCAATTTGAAAGGGCACGTTTAAGATGAAATCTGATCTTACCTTTTTAAAAAGATGTAGAGACTCTTCTTCTATTTTACAAACGGCTAGTGGGAGCTTTTCTTTCTATTTAAAGGGGTTACTTGATCAGATTTTCCATCTTGTCCTGATGATGAACCACACTAGCTGATTCGAAACGTGTCGACCAAATCTATTTTGAAGTGATTTTCACCGAAAGATTTCAATCACGATGTAGAGCTTGTTACAGTGACTCTTAATGGATTTCCTTTTTCATGGGATCCATTTGTATAGGGTATTTGAACACGCTGAGATGCCAAAGTTTGACGAGCTTTCGAATGATTGTGTCCAAGGGGAGGTCAGATAGTTGTCCAAGAACAGCTTGGAGAGACCTCATGATGACAAAACTCAAGCCCTTGCAACTCATGCAAGGAAAGTAAAAGGAAGAAGAAACTTTGATAAGAAGAATACAGGTGAAAGACCAGCTCCAATTCAAATTAGAAGAAGAAGAATCTTTCAAAGATCAGGTGCTTCAAGTGTCATACATTTGGTCACTATGCCTCCATGTGTCTGCAGAAGAAAAGGAAGGGTAAGCAGCATGCATTAACAGCGAAAGTTGATGATGATGATGAGCATCTACCACAGAAGAAGACAAAGGAATCTAAACTTGATAACATTGCAGATGAACTTCAAAAGGAATATTTCTTTGTCTCTGCTCTTACAGGGACTATTACCAATAGTAGTGATATTTGGTTGGTGGACAATGGTGATTATAGACACATGACAGGTTCACGCAATTCTCTCACTAATTAAATAGAGAAGGATTCAACATTGCAGGTGGAACTTAGAGATAATGGAAAATATGCAGTGAGAGTTGGGGCAACATCGTTTCAGCTGGAGTCTATAGATTCTCTACACATTAGAGATGTACTGTTTGTACCAGGATTGAAGAAGAACATGCTCTCTATTTCAGCATTAGAGGATAGAGGTTACAAAGTTGCATTTGTTGATGGTCAGGTTCTTGTATGGCCTAAGGGCTTGAGCATATACTCAGGAGGAGTGACTAGTGTTCAAGAGGGAGGACTATACAGATTGTTTGGATGTCTAGCCCAGGCATTGGTACATGATAGTATCAGTTTATTTGAGTTATGGCATCGAAGATTTGCTCACCTGCATTATAGGGCTTTACCAGCATTGAGGAAGATGGCTACAGATCTTCCAAAGCTCTAGGATGAACATGAGGGTGTTTGCAGGGGTTACGCAGTTGGCAACGATGCCAAGGGATCTTTTTCGAGCAGTGATAGTAGGTCCAAGGGGATCTTGGATCTAATACATTCAGATGTATGTGGACCGATGACAATATATTTGGGTGGTTTATTGTACTATATGACATTCATTGATGATTTCTCCTGGAAGACATGGATCAATATTCTAGCACGTCACATTGAGGTTAGTCAGGATGTTACTTTTGATGAGGAGGTAGCCTTCAAGAGGTCTAGAGAGTCTTATATGGAGATTGATAGTGAGGAGCATGAGGCTTCGAAGGATGTGGATACATATCCCTCTAGTCTTGTTGTTCATTCTTCAGACTATTAAGAGTTAGTAGAGCCAGCAAAGCCAGTGGACACGCCTAGAGATGTTGCAGTGACCAAGAAGAGGCCGACATGGCTTCGTGACACTTTGCAGAATGCAGAGAGGCATGCAGCTCCCAAGGGTACTTTTAGGGAGAGCAGACGACCATAGAGGTTTTTGAGCTATAAGGCATTGATGAGCCACATCATTGATTTTGAACCTTTCAGTTATGAGGAGGCAATAGACCAATAGGTTTGGATGGATGCCATGATCGAGGAGCATCAATCCATAATGAAAAATGACGTGTGGGAGATATTTCCAGGACTAGAGGGGAAGTTTGTAGTGACTTACAAGTGGATTTATAAGATCAAGCATTCCACAGATGGCAACATCAAGAAATACAAAGCGAGGTTTGTGGCGAGATGGTTCTCCCAGAAAAAGGGAGTAGTTTATGAGGAGACTTTTGCTCTAGTCGCCAGGTACACTTATATCAGGACTAATTTTTCTCTTGCTTCAATTATGGGTTGGAGGTTACATCAGATAGATGTAAAGACTGCATTCCTTAATGGTGTGATTGAGAAGGAAGTGTACATAGAGCAACTTCAGGGCCTTGTGACACATGGGGAGTATCATGTTTGCAGATTAAACAAGGTTTTGTATGGACTCAAGCAGGTACCCAGTGCATGGTATTCTAGGATTGATGGATACTTGATGAGTTTGGGCCTCACTAAAGAGTGATGTGGATTCTAACCTTTACTTCAAGGTTGTTGATGGTGATCCTTTGATATTGGTGTTGTACGTTGATGATTTGTTCCTTACTAGAGCAGAGAAGCTCATGGTCGAGCGCAAGAGGGAGTTGGCTTCGGAATTTGAGATGAAGGATCTTAGCTTGATGCATTATTTCTTGGGATTGGAGATGTGGCAGAGACCTGGTGAGATCTTCCTTGGACAAGGGAAATACATAGTTCAGATCTTGAGGAGATATTGTATGATGGACTACGAGTCCATGGCTACACCTATTGTGACCAATTTGAAGAAGCTAAGTGATTTCGCTTCATATTCAGATTTGGTGGATCCCACAACGTATAGGCAATAGATTGGATCCCTGATGTAGCTAGTTATCACCAGGCCAGATATTTGCCTTGCAGTGAACACCTTGAGCCAGTTTATGGCTGAGACGAGGCATGTACATTGGGTTGCAGCAAAGCATTAGGTTGCAACCCTTGCACAACTTAATGAAATATCCATTCAAGGTATTTCTCACTTGCATGGTATAGTTGAATATGGTCTGAGATCTAAGTTGCAGGAAACGTGGTTCTAGGGCCTGTTTCCCTAAAAAAACGAAACAGAAATGTTGAAACACATATTGTACGACCGAGAAACGTGTTTCTGGCCGTACTGGTACGTTTCCCATACGAGAAACCTTGTCAGTACGGCCAGAAATGCATTTCCCGGCCATACAGTCGCATTTCTTTCCGCGTTTCCTTTTTTAATTTTTTTGGTTTTTGTGCCTTTTAATATTATTTTAATTGTTTTTTTGTCTCTTCGATGCTTCTATATGGATTTCTAAACTTATAAAAAGACGATTTCACATAATATTTTTTAAATGTCCTAAATTCTAATTAAAATTAAAATTTATATATATATACCATGTTTCCCCGTTTCCAAAATTTGGGGAGGTCGTGTTTCGTATCGCTTCCCGTTTCAGAAACTCATTTCCGTTTTCCCATTTCATGCAACTTAGTCTGAGATATATCCTAGATGGTGAAGTGAGGCTGCAAGGATATGTTAATTATGATTGGGTCAGGAGTGCAGTGGACAAAAAGAGCACCTCAAGGTGTTGCTTCAGCTTGCGATCAACTATGATATCCTAGTTTAGCAAGAAGCATACTTCTGCCGCACTCAGTACAACAAAGGCAGAGTATATCACACCCAGTGCCGCAAGTCAAGAAGCAGTGTGGCTTCAGAAGCTGCTTACTGGGTTATTTGATCAGGTGCTAGAGACGACCTTAATATATTGTGATAATCAAAGTTATGTCAAGCTTTCAGAGAATCCAATATTTCATGACAGGTTGAAGCACATTGAGATCAAATATCACTTCATCCAAGACATGGTGTAGAAGAGAGCAGTGAAGCTCCAGTACATATCCACAGATGAGCAAATTGCAAACATTCTCACCAAGCCTCTGTCTAGGGGGGAGTTTGTATACCTCAGAGACAAGCTTGGCATGATGCAAAATGTCTCCCTCGCTGAGAGGGAGTGTTGATGTTTCTAAAACATCAAGAAAATATTTTCCTACGGGTTCATGCTGATTTGACTAGGGGTGATGTTGATTTGGCCAGGGGTGAATAGCCCAAGGGCAGTCTTTCTCCCATGGGGCCATGCTGATTCGACTAGGGGAGATTAGCCCACGATACTCACACTGTGCTCCAAGATGGATTGATCTATTTTTTCTAGAGTGGGTCTGAATTGTTTATTGATTGGGATTTTTCACCCAATAGTGGGGTAAACAATTATAGTCTAATGTTGAGTTGTGATGTAGGCTCCATTAATGAAGGGGTTTCTTGTGATGAGGAGCCACCTTGATGGGTCTCCACTCAACATTAGAGCTCTATATAAATAGACAAGCAAGTGAGAGGCAAATTATCAGCATAGAAATCTCATTAAATCATTTCTAGTGGACGAAAAATTCAACTAAAGGAGAAATTTATAGTCTTGGTTCATTTACATCTCTTCATCATCATTTTTATCTCTTTTCTTGAGGCCACACGTGTGAATTTGTTTCACCAAGTTTGGCCTACTTCTTAGAGGCCGCATGTGTGAGACATTCATTGATTTTGACTGTAATAAGTTGACCAAGTTTGATTGTTGTGAGACCACATGTGCGAGCTGGACGCAATCACACGTGCATATTTGACCACAAATCATTGACCATAGGGCTGAGTTTGACCAGGGCGACGTTTCACTGCAAAGTTAACATTTTTTACTAGTTGGACCAGCATTGACTTGCAACTGATTAACCAGGTTTGGCTAGTATTTTGTCTTTTATATTGACATAGATTTGTAAACAAATTATTGATTTGTATGTTGAATTTTAGGTAGCTATGATAGGTATTCCTCAGCTACATTAGTCCACAAAGTAGAAATTCAAATTTGAATTCAAGTTGGCCTCAAATTAAAAGAGGAAAAAACTAATTTTGATTTTTAAAATTGCCTCAAAAAATACAAGTTAGCTCAAATTGTTTAAGTCAGCCCAGCATGGACATGCCCCTTGGGGCACCTCAACACCACTATTTATATCCACCCAACCTCCTCTCTTGGGCAAGCAAATTTGGATTACAATATATCTTCTGAAGGAGCCGCAGATCACTTTAAGAAGGTTGGATTAAAGCAAGGGAAGTCGAGCTACTTATCTCTGTTAGAGGAAGAGGAAAAGTCGAAGTTTTGTCTCTTGGAGGTTCAAAGCCCTAAAAGACTGATGGAAGTAAGCCGAAAAGCCTCATCCTGTTGTAGGAAGTCCGAAGTAGCCTCAGGTCGGGAAGGAAGAAAAGAAGGGAACATAGATAGAGAATGAGGGGCATGAGACCTTAGAGGCTTGGGAGACAGACCTGAGTTGTCTTAGGCTTAGGAAGAGGCCAACTAATGAGTTTTTGTGTCTACTATTCATGGAAGATGGTCTGGTCTAGCCCTACAATTTTGTTCATGGGAGAAGGGTCGGTTTAGCCCTAGGAGTACCTAGATTGTCTTATTTGTACTCTTGTTGAATTAAAGAATTTCTCCTACGAAAATATTGTTGGCTTTTTCCATAGTTAGGGTTTTCCTAGGGTAAAATTTTGTGTCTCTTGTGATTCACTGTCTCTTCATGATCCTACTATCATTATTGTTTTTACTGTTGAGATTTTCTATGTATAATTGCTTAATGAAAAGTGGATTTGATTAGGAAAACATTAGAAAGTAAATATCAGATTAGGAAATCATGAAACATCAACATGGCGTCAAAGTCGGGTTAAGGGATCAACCATGAACAGGCCAAGGGTTCTAATTGGATTTGTTTTAGGGCGAATCTAGATCAATTTCGATCCTGCTCTTGAGGCTTAATTCAATCTAAAGAGAATCTTATTCTTGAGGCAACAGATCCAAAGTCTCCTTTTAGGGCATCGATGTGCCAGGTATATATGCCCTAGTCATAGCATCCAAAGAACTATAAGAAGATCTTTTGTACAGGTCGAGCCCTAAAAGTTATTTGAAGCAAGCTTGGATTATTGGCTATCTAAAATAGACACTGATATGAAGTTATCATTGACAATTTTGGTAAGATTTCTTAAGCCTATTTCTACCTTTTATTTGAAGGATCGCTGAACAAATTTTTCAAGGCCTCAATTTGAAGAAAATTTACGAACATGTTCTCAACCTTTATACGAATTTGACTGTTAGGGAATATTGTTGATTGAATACAAGCCCTCTCCACTAGCTTCATGGTTTGAATTTGGAAGCAAGAGAATTCATGTTTTGATGTTTATCTTTATACTATGTTGATCATGCACAGAGGCAGAATTCATTTTTTATTGATAGTTGAGACTTTGGGGTTCTCTAGTGTCCCTAAGAAGGAAAATTTGCTCTTATTGCTACAATGTTTTTGAGGAGGCCGAGGTACTTGGTTCTGTAAGATCTTCCAAGTATTTTGGTTGTGCCCTAAAAGAGGGTCGAAGCCTCTAATATATGAACAAACTTGTGGACAAAATTTGTTGACGACTCTTCTATAAAGGAAGTCTGAACCATGCTCGTGCCACTTGAATATTGTTACTTGCTCATTTATTAAGGGTTGGTTGATGGAGCAAGTTCTCTTGTAAGATGCTATAGAAGACATCGGAATGCCCTCCTTTAAGACACCTTACTTTCATGAAGTTTTTGTACCTATGGCTTGATCTGCAATACTTTGTCCTTGTTGATGATAGTTGGAGGGTGTTGTTTCTTTACAATGCTAGTCAATAAAGAGGCAGAATACAAGCCCTACAAAAGCTATAATGGATCATTAATCTTGATACATTTGCTTAGATTGGTACCAAGATGGAACATCCTTGATGACATGATGGATTTCATCACATACGCATAGGCATGGGTGTTGAGAATTTGATAGGGTGTAGTTTAATTCAATTCTCTACTTGATAATTACTTGTGAACTTATTTTCTCTTAGATCTTCTCTTCATTAGCTTATTAGGTCTTTCATCAAGTCAATTATCAAAACATAAAAGAGACAAGATTTTGGCTCTTCAAGCCAGGGCCAAAACCTCTCCCTCCTGGAGAGGAAAACCCACAAGTAATTCTTCTTATAGACCTTCAATTGACAAGTACCAAGACCATGACAAGGACCCTTGACACAAGTATTCCTCCAAGCCCCTTGTCACTATCCTTCTCTTGCTCTTCTCGGCTTCTCCTTTGATCATCCTTTCTGCACTATACTGCACCAACACTAGAGAAGCTCGGTCTCTAGCTCAGCTTCTCCAGACAGTATGCTTCTCGATTTCCTTAGGTTCCCTTCTTAATCTTCTTTATGCACCTTACTTGTGTCACCTTTCAAGAACGATGTCCTTGAATAACACCACAGTCCTCCGAGATATATGAGGTATCAGTGCAAACCAAGACCGAAACAAGAAGGCCCTAATACTTTGCAAACTTGTCTTCTTTTCTTCCTTCACGTTGTCGTTACTTCTGAGTTATGCGAGATAGATATAGACCCAAACAGAGAGCACTTTCCTTCGCTGAGATATCTCCCTCTCAATTCTATTACAGTCTTCTTCTTCGCACTGATTGCAGACCCGAACTTCGCATCCTTATTACAGACTTTTCCTTGCACTATTATCGCAGACTTGATCCTCTTCTCGCATGCCTTGTAGCCTCTCCCCTTCATTGTGTATCCCTTCTTTACACACTGCAATTCGAATCTGGATTACAAACCTTGACCGAGATAATTGAGCTCTAACGAGGCCACACCATCTTACATATAGGCATTATCTTTCATCATCTAGGTCAACATGATAAGAGGAGCGTACGCCGACTTCATCAAGGAGAGCTTTCATCATATTTTAAGCCGACTTCAAGAGGCTTAGTGACAAGGTCTTGGAGTGTAATTTTTACATCAACAATGTGTCCTTTTACAAGTGTAACATGACTTCATTTACATGACTGTAATTATCTTTATGACAAGATGACAAATTCCTAAAGACATCAAGAAGAAGTCTTTGACCTATAATAAAATCTTCTTGCTCATGAAACCCATGATGCAAGCAACATAATAAATACATTTTATTATCTTTGTCTTCTTCATTTCATAAATTCAGAATTACATAATCATTATGAAGACCGATCCTAGTTACACTTTCTAACAATGGGGACTCCATGGCACATTCTTTTCCACTTATGGTTTTGGACATTTGGACATTTGGACATGAAATTGATGAATTATCCCATCTATATTGGCTACAACTAGAAAATTTGCACATGACAAAGTTTGATGGACTTACAAAAGTTGTAGATGAAACTTTCAAAACTTAGGGTTTGTAAACCCTAGAAGACTAGAAGTATTTGTTGAGAAAGCCCTAGGGTTTGTGGATAAAACCCTAGAGCTAAACCTAGATCAATGTTTTTGTTGAAAAAAGAAACCCTAGCTCATGCTAGAAAGGAAAGGAAAGCAACATGTTGATGATGAAGACAAGGATGAGCATTTCTAGCTTGATCAGATTGCAGATGGCTTTCAATGCATTCTGCAAGAAGGAAAGGATCAGGAGGGACTTGTCAAATACCTCCAACCTCGAAACAAAAGAAAAGTACTTTATATTGGCAATATTTGAAAATATTACAATATTTTCAACAAAACGATATATCCCCGAGTAAATATTGCAATATTTTCGGTTTTGAAAATATCACGATATTTTCAAAATATCGCAAAAATATCGCACAAAGATAGAAAAAATCGCCAGGCACGCAGGGGTCGAGCTACAAAAGTGTTTTTTGTGGATCCACCAAATCTGAATATGAAGCGAAATCACTCAACTTCTTCAAATTGGTCACAATAGGTGTAGCCATGGACTTGTAGTCCATCATACAATATCTCCTCAAGATCTGAACTATGTATTTCCCTTGTCCAACGAAGATCTCACCAGGTATCTGCCACACCTCCAATCCCAAGAAATAATGCATCAAGCTAAGATCCTTCATCTCAAATTCCGAAGCCAACTCCCTCTTGCGCCCGACCATGAGCTTCTCTGCTCCAGTAAGGAACAAATCATCAACGTACAACACCAATATCAAAGGATCACCATCAACAACCTTGAAGTAAAGGTTAGAATCCACATCACTCTTTAGCAAGGCCCAACCTTCCTTCTTTTCTCGCACTGCAATCCGAAGATAGTTCACAGACTTACCATAACCCTTAACCACAGACTTCACATCAAATCAAGACTATAGACTTCGCATCCAAAACTTTGTTCTTCATCCTCACATTTCAGCACTGTATATCCTCTGAATTCTTCCTGTAGTACAGTCCAAAGATCTCAAACTTATCCACGCTTATTTTCTTCAGACTGATCCACAAAACTTGATGTCAAAATAAACCGCAGATCCTTTAATATATATAGTGCACTTCTTCTGTTATAGGCCGACCCTACAATCTATTTGTAGGCCGACTTTACCACTGTCCATAGGATGACTTGTAGGGCTTACATTCCAGCGTTAATGAGGTTGACTTGAGGGTTGTCTTGAGCCATTCCTTCACAGTTAAATGACAAGGTCTTGAGGCATATCCTTTTGATTAGACACTTCATATACATGACTCTTAAATACATTTATAACCAGAAGACAAATCAAGAAGAAGTCTATTGACCTATAATAAAACCTTGCTCATGAAACCCATGAAGCAAGCATAACAAAATACAATTTATTACCTTTGTCTTCTTGTTTACATAAATACATAATTACATGGTCAATATGAAGACCGATCCTAGTTACACTTTTCAACACTCCCTCTTAACTAGGGAGGTATTCATACAGGTACATGGTCACTTTCAAAGTGAAGAATCTCATAAGAAGAATCGGATTGGTAATCGCATATGTATAACATCATATCAACCAGCATTATCCTAGTGCAAGGCCTTGACTAATAGCCCCATCTCTCAACGAGACAATGGGCTACAATGCTAGCGAGACACATGACTTATAGACACCATAGTCATTGTCTCTCCAAGGTACATACTCCACCGAGGTGTTCCCAGAGTATGACCTTCTTGGACTATTCTTCTCTTGGGTAGCCAGCCCTCAAAGAATATTAGTCCCCGACTACTCTTATCTTGAATGCCCTATCACATTCTCAAAGAGTATCGAATGCCAGATGATTACCCAATCCTCCATTCTGTTTTCCAAGTGAAGACCAGAATGATGTGTTTATCCATTCTCTCCACATGACCTTCACTAAGACTTACGGTTGTTACTCCTGGTCTAGTGCATGACACATGAATCAGAGAATCATATACGTCATTCTCTCTTAACTTAGGAAGGACATACTTGAAGTTTTTTCCAAGCAAGAAACTTATCATCAGGCTCCCTCTCAACCAGGGACCTGCAGCAACAATGGTGAGACATTCAGCTGCTCATGAAGAATTCCTCCTCTCGATGTCATGTATTTCGATATTGAGGAATCTTCAACTTTTGGCTTCATAGGGCATAGATCATCCATCACTTTCATCCACGACTCATGTCAACTATCAGAAAGTGATTCATTAGTCTTCCTCATCTGGTCGGCATTTATGCCATGCTGCTTTCCTTTGAACCATCTCTCAAGGATCTTACATCCTTCTACATGACTGGCAGCCCTACATAAACTTATCCAAATAAACATATACATAAAAACTTTTAAAACAAAAGTCACCTCAGTGATGATCTTTCACCATGACATCTACCTGTAGGCATTAGCATCCTTTATTCAGATTGACACACCTCCTAAAGATATGTCTTGTCAAGGGTCTTCTTGTTTACCATACTTTAATAGAGTCCACATATTTTCCCAGGAGATCTCCTAGTTACATCTTCTTGGCTTCTAGATGATAATCACCTCTTTACATGGTTACACTTCATGATCTCTTCAATTCTTTCTACGCACAGCTTAATACCCAGGAACTTCCAGTATCCAGTTCCTTGTTTGTATACAACTACCTCATATCCATATGAGGCCATATTTAATTTCATCTATTAGTGGCAACCAATGCATAAGAAGAGATCATCCTCCATGGATCATACTTCTAAAAATAGAAGTCCATTACCTGCAGGCTACAACCATATGACATGACTTCACAGCATCAAGTGTCATCATATATGTACCTCATACCTTTTCCCTTTCATCCCGTAGCAATTTTACTAGAATGAAGAACTTCATTCCCTTGACCTGCTTCATCCATATGTCATCATACCCTAATCCCAATATTTTGTAACATAGAATTCTCAATGAAACCTTTTGCTTTCTTTCTAACCAAAGAATCCATAGAGAACTCCATTAGAAAATGCTAGCGTCTGTTTCCATATTGATCATTGAATGATGACCCTTGATCTTGATGATTGTCTTCCATCAATGTTGTTTATCAGTGAGGTTCCCAGGAGCTGCTTAACCAAGTGCTCCTTCCATGCTTGTATCATGATGCTATTAATATACATTTCTTCCTATTATTTTACAACCAACAAAAATCCCTTGAGGAGAAAGATGATCATAGAGATTTTTCACTTTCTCTTTTCTTACATTTCTTTGCATCAGGTTCTTCCCTTTTATCTGTGCCATGGGCTTCTTCCCTTTTCCTCTTGTCCTTTCTAAATTTAGGACAATCTCATTTATAATGCCCAAAATCATTACATCCAAAGCATCATGCTTTGTCCATATTTATTCTCTTATTCTGAGGACCAAATTTACCGAATCTTCCTTTCTTCTTGGACATGACTACAAAGGATTGATGCCCTTTACTTGATCCGGTATCATATGTGGCTTTCAATCTTGATTCTTCTATCTTACCTAGACCTTGGAATGGCATGGCTTCTTCTTTCCCATATCTGCTTGAAGTGAAACCTCTCCATTCTTTCAGTAGAGCATTTTGTACCATAGTGAGAATTTCTCCATCAGACATTACTTCTCCCAATTTCTGTAGTTGGTCTCGTATTGCGAAAAATTCCATCAGATGTGTAATTATTCCTTCCTTTCTTGAAATTCTCAATTTGCATAGTTTTTGTCTCAGGGATATTATTTCCTTTGTAGAACCTTTTCAGAATAGTTCCACCAATTTATCATATATTTCTTTTGAGGATTCTAGCTTTGATACAAAGGGAATGAGAGAGTCCTTTATGGATTCTATAAGAATCCTTCTAGCTCTTATGTCTCCCTTCATGTATTTGATATATGCTAGAATGTCTTCTTTTGGTGGTTGAATTGTAGTTCCTTCGATGAAGTCCATAACTTCATCTTCAATTAAATTCAAATCTATCCTCTTCTTCCATGCACTAAAGTTTGATGACCCAACCAATTTGTTGTTGTCTTTGCAATAAGTCATTTTGACAAATTTAGATAAGATCATAGATACTTACTTGAGTAGGATGACTTTCTCCTTGATGATAAAGGATGTCTTCCAAAAACATGATATCTCTTCCAACAATGTCTTGAATATAAATCTTTGATAGCAAAGATTATCTTCTTGATTAGTGGATCTTTTGAAGAATCTTCCTTGCAAACTGACCAAACTTTGATCTTTGCTTCCTTGAGTGTCTCCTTGTCAAGTAGCCCTTATGTTCAGCACCTTAGTCCTGATACCATGTTGAGAATTTGGTAGAGCGATGATTAATTCAAATTCTCTTCTTGATATTTACTTGTGATCTTACTTGACTTACTCATGTATTCTCTTCTTAGCTTATTACGTCTTTCATCAAGTCAATTACCAAAAACACAAGAGACACAAATATAGGCTCTTCAAGCCAAGGCCAAAACCTCTCCCTCTTGGAGAGGAAAACCTGCAAGGAATTCTTCTTATAGAGTTTCAAATGACAAGTACCATGACCAAGACTTAGACCCTTGACCCATGTATGCCTCCAAGACCTTGTCACTGCTTCTTTCTTCCCCTTTTAAGCTGATCCTTCTTTTCTGCACCAACCTGCATTGTCCTTCACCAACACTAGAGAGCTTGGTCTCTAAGTCTATCTTTCTTGATCTAGTCTCGGTTACCCAAAAAATTCTTCTTCGCTTATTCTTCTTTTTCCTTAGTACCCTAAACAAAGATCTTTCTTGTTGGTGTAGTACGTCTTTACACTATGCATAGTGAGCCCTTTCCACAGACTTCTTTATATTCAGATATTGTGGACAAGGTCATTCGAGACCCTATCCTTCACTTCGCATGTCCTTGAAGCTTCTTCACTTGAGATATATTACTTACCCTTTACGCACTGTAATTCAGGTAGGTAAATCTATGATTTACCTTCCTTCTTTTCTCGCACTACAATCCAGAGATAGTTCACAGACTTACCATAACCCTTAACCACAGACTTCGAATCAAATCAGTACTATAGACTTCGGATCAAAAACTCAGTACTTCATCCTCGCATTTCCTCATTGTATATCCTTTGAATTCTTCCTGTAGTACATTCTGATGATCTCAGACTTATCCATGCTTATCTTCTTAAGACTGATCCGCAAAGCTTGATGTGAAAATGAACAGCAGATCCTTTAACATATATAGTGCATTGCTTCTGTTATAAGCCGAACCTACAATCTGTTTCTAGGCTGACTTTACCATTGTCCATAGGCCAACCTGTAGGGCTTATATTTCAGCGCTAATGAGGTTGACTTGAGGGTTGTCTTGAGCCATTCCTTCACAGCTAAGTTGCACGAAACAAGGAAATGGAAACGAGTTTCTGAAACAGGTACGGGTACGAAACGTGACCCCCCCAAATTTTGGAAACGGGAAAACGCAATATATATATATATATATATTTTAGGGCATTACATAATGAAAATATCAATATCCAAAATAAGCCACGAGAAATTTCTAATTTCTTGTCTCGTGCTTGATTGGGAGTCTCCTCCTGCATAGTCGAACGAACTTAGTGCTCTTGATTAAATACAAGTTCCATACCCTAGTACCTTAGGTGCTCTTCATTATTGGGAGTCTCCCCTGCATAGAGGGCTTGGTTCTCTTGATTAAATACAAGTTCCATGCCCTAGTACATGACAAAATGCAATGGAAACATTGCAATCTCCCCAATCCTGAAAACTCGAAAAATGATAAGTTCGTTGGATTTTGAGTGAGACCTAAAATTCTACTTTCTCCGTACAAAATCCAATGAGGGCCAAACCACTCCCAAACATCCTAAGTCATTTCATGGTAATGTTAAAAATTTAAGTAAAAGGATGAAAATGAATATTAGGCTGCCCTACCAAAAAAAATTGTTTCCAATCTTCAATAGCTCCCTCTATCACTCCTGAATTGACAAGGAGCGAAAACAAAAAAACAAAAACGAACCAAAAAAAAACTGAAAAAAAAAAGGTCACTTTACTGCAGAAACGTGGTTGTACGACCTGGAAATGTGTTTCAGGTCATACTCGGCCACGTTTCCCCCACGTGAAATATGGCAATACGGCCTGAAACACGTTTCCAGGCCGTGCAGTACGCGTTACAATGTTTCAGTTTTGTTTCCTTGGGGAAACAACCCCCTGGGTAGCATTTCTTGCAACATAGATTCACAGTTAAATGACAACGTCTTGAGGGATATTCTTTTGACTAGACACTTCGTATACATGACTCTTGAATATATTTATAACTAGAAGACAAATCCTAATAGACATCAAGAAGAAGTTTGTTGACCTATAATAAAACCTCGCTCATGAAACCCATGAAGCAAGCATAACAAAAATACATTTTATTATCTTTGTCTTCTTCTTTACATAAATACATAATTACATAGTCAATATGAAGACCGATCTTAGTTACACTTTTCAACATATCTAACATGCAAATTGTGTGGGGGCAAGATTTTAGGAGGGTTACGAGATTGAAATACCATCTAGCTAGACTTCCTGGACATAAAGTTGGGCTTTGTATGGAATCTAGTGCAGAGCTTATTCAAAAAGATCTTCAAGCAATTAAGGAAAAAGACAAAAAGAAAGAAGAGGTAGAAAGAAACAAGGTTAAATGTGTAGGTAAATCTTTTGGGATATCTTCTTCTGATTTTGTGGTTGAGGGTAGTGAGAGGGGCTCCACAGCATCACCTGTTAGTGCTAAAGTTAATGGGAGTGGGAGGTCATCCTTTGTTCCACGAACCGGACATAGAGCACAACCTTCCATAAAATGGGTTGTTAGAAAAGAAGAAGCAAGACGCAGATAGAGTTATGGGGAGGTGTCTTTTCTAGAGTGACTTACTTCTCAGCATCACCAAAACCAATCCATTTTGGCAGCCAATTTGTGATGTTATTGCTATTGTGGGCCCAGGGTACAAAAGTGCTACATATAAGGAGTTGTAGGGGCCAATCTTTCAAGCAAAAAAGCAACACATCAACTCTAGATTGGCGGAGTTGAAACAGACATGTGAGCTGTCTGGATGCACAGTGATGCCTGATGGTTGGAAAGATAGGAAGGGTAGGACCCTTCTAAATTTCTTGGTACATTGTCCTAAAGGTACCATGTTTATTAAATCAGTGGATGCATCAACTCATATAAAAGATGCAGCATTGATATGTAAGCTGTTAGATGGGTTCATCCAAGAGATTGGTGTGCAAAATGTGGAGCAAGTCATAACAGTATGCTTATGGAGAGGCACCGCACATTGTTTTTGACTCCATGTGCAGCACAATGTATCAATTTGTTTCTTGAGGATATGGGGAAACTCTCCTTCACCTAAGGAGGTGATTGATATGGCTAGGAGCGTCTCCAAGGTTATATATAACCATGCTTTTGTTCTTAGCCTCATGAGAAGAGACACTAGAAACAAGGAGTTGTGGCGTCCTGCAATCACACATTTTGCCACCAACTTTATTACTCTTCAATCTTTGCTTCGATGCCAGTTTTAGTTGAAGAAAATGTTTGTTTATGATGAGTGGCGTAATTGTAGATACAATAGGAGGCAGGATGGGAGAGCCATTGTAAAAATGGTGTACAATGTCACATTTTGGCAGGGAGTAAAAGAAGTGTGCTCAGTTATTGAACCTATAATAAAGGTTCTAAGATTGGTAGATGTGGAGAAGCCTACAATGGCTTATTTGTATGAAGCCATGGATAGGGCCAAGGAGGCCATTCATGCTTATTATGTAGACAAGGGGTTTGTTGGGCTTAATAGACAAATGATGTTATGGGAAGCGATTGATAGTTGGTGGACAGGGATGCTTCATCGACCCATTCATGCAGCAACACTCTTCCTCAACCCCGCATTTTCATACCAATGCAGCTTTGATTTTGATGGGGAGGTGATGGAAGGGCTCCATTCTTGTATTCAAGATGGTACCTGATCCTGAGCTTCGTAGCAAAATCAATCGCAAGATATAGTTTTATTGGGATTGTGTTGGCCTATTTGGTTTTGATGATGCTATTTGGGCAAGGACCCTCTTCATGCCACATAAGTGACAAGTCATGACTCGTTATAATTTACTTATTTATAATTCTAGATTTTTAAAATTCAATTATGTTTTCTTTGAAAGTTTAATTATGTTTTAAGTTTTTTACTTTTTTATTTCTTTATTTTGTTATAGATATTTGGTCGCAAAGCTATGGTGCAAGGGCACCAAATTTGCAGAAATTAGCCATAAGAATCTTCAGTGAAACATGTAGCTCATCAAGGTGTAAGCGCAATTGGAGTGTATTTGAGAAAATACACTCAAAAAAGTGCAACAGGTATAACTTTGAGCTTCACCCTTCGATTGAGCAATTAAATTTATTGTAATTTTAATTTAAGACCCTCAAGTGTAAAGATTCAAAACTCATTAGTTTTTTTGACACTCTTACAGGTTGGAGTTCTCACGCCTCGATGATTTAGTGTATGTACATTACAATCTCCGACTTCGAGTGAAGCAAATGGAAAAACCAATGGATCCAGATGCCATTTCCTTAGACAATATTGATGTATTGTCTCATTGGAGGGTGGAGTTTGAGGTGCCCATCTTGGAGGAGTCACCTACATATATAAAGGAACCATTAGAATAGGGGTAGCAAGAGGAGGACTCAGGGGAGGAGCAATATGAGGAGGAGGAAACCGTGGGAGTGAAAGCGTCAGCACCATCTGTTATAGTTATAAGAGAGCGCAACTCCATACCCAACAATCATTATTTGACATTTGGTGCAGGGTCAGGGCCTACTACTACTAGGGGCAGGCCTCGAAAACAACCTATCATGTCTTCCCACAAAAGGGGAAGAGATCACTGATCTCAAATAGCTAGCTACTAATTTTATTTGTTTTGCTACATATAACTCATGATGATGAGATACTTTTATATATGTGATGTTATTTTGTATTGGTTCTCCACATTTGAGTCCTTTATTGGACAATTATCAGGGATCAAAATGGTTTGGTATCGCCTTCTGATGTATCATTTTTATTTTACATCCACTACATCATATATGTTGGAGCGGGGTCCCTTGAGGCACAATTTTCAATACAATTTTGTATAACTTTGTATGTGCGCGTTGCGCAAAGGGAGTCAAGGGGCTTTGGGGTGGGTCAAAGTCCACAATTTGATGTAAATGGGTTTAAGGGTAAACTGTGGGCCTCAAACCATGGTTTGAGACCATAGTATATGCGCGCTAGGCGAATATAAATAGATAGATCGTGTCTAAGCTAAGTAGTTCTAAGTAAGTTCATGATATTGATGTTTATGCGTCTGTAATACGTTGTAAGGGTTGTCTAGGTTGGTTTAAGAGGCTCTTGCTGGCTGTGTGTGCGGAGACCTTGTCCTGGCTGTGTGCAGAGACCTAGTCCTCGTTGTGTATGCAGAAGGGTTTTGTAAGGGAAAGTTGATGTATTGATTGACAGATCTGAAGCTAATAGAAAGGACAGTTTTTGGCAAGTTTACTGTGTTATGCATCTGAGTTACTGCTTATGTTCTGTTAAGATCGCATTATCTGTCTTACTTATTGATGATTGTGCAAGGATATTTGATATGATTATGAATGCTTATTAATGGTCAATAGATTTGTTTAAGTAATTGCATCGTTAGATCTAGATCTAGTTATGCTAATCTTCGCTAAAGGATCTGTGAACTCTATGTTAATCTATTAAAGATTGTGCATTCTCTGTGATTCTACTGTATATTGTTGTGTGCATCTGTTTACAATTGGTTTACATTTGCATTAGGTTTTGTTGAGGCCCACTCCATTATTTTCTCCCTCAGGGTGCGGAAACCTAGTTCCAGCACCCCTCCATACGGCTTCGGGTGAGACTTTGGTCTGCGCAAGCAGATCACTGCTGAAAGGGCCAACATTTGGAGGGTTTGTTGGTTTATCCATAAACTCTGTACCTGAGTCAGGACTCCTCAAGCCAATAAATGGTTCTGTTACCGGAACCAGGATCATTTTGATGGAGACTTGATGTTGTGGCATCCGTCACGAAACGAATTACAAGATTGGTTGGATAGAAAGATCCTTGAATTTGCGCTCCAAGAGAATAGAAGTACTAAGTTATCTAACGAACAGTGGGTATAGAAATATATTTATACAAAAGTAAATGAAATATTCTTTTGTTCCTTTGTGCACGAACTACGAAAGTGGTTATCGCGCTTAGTTGAATTCCATCACTGCATAAAAGACAACGTAGTAACTGAGTGGACTCCTGAATTCATCCAGCAAGTAGAGAAGTTTGACAATAAGATCACTAGCGCGTTAAATCATTGGATCGATCGCCTCTTGGGAGGATTTATGATTGAATTTGTCGTTGATCAATTTGTGTCATATTTTGAAGCAGAAAGAAGGTTTTTCAAATGCCCTAGATGTAAGTTCCTGCGCTCATTGAAATTACTATTGAAAATGTTGTTGTGTGATTCAGGGTGTCTGTGCGAACATATTGCTTGAATGCATCAAAGAGGTCCAACTACGCGCAGTGGAAGAATTTACCATGAAGATTCTAAAAAAATTATTTACAGCGATCTGAAGCCTAGATCTGATAGTGAACCTGAACCAAAAACTGCCAGCTCAAATGACTCTAAAGAAGAGAGCTCATCACATCAGAAACCCTTAAGTCTGTTTCCCACTGTAGAAATTTCTGAATCTTATATCTTATGCAGAAATTATTACTGTTAATCCGGCTAAGTTCCTCCTACTTATGCAAGTTATTAACTGAATAAATTCAAGTTAAAATCGAAGTAAAACACATAACAGATCTCTACCAATTCAGATCTAGAATAAGCACATGCACACGTTGACAAAGTGACACAGTTATTTATGGACAAATAGTCCCCGGAAAAACCCAACGTGGGAAAACCGGTCTCTGGCTGCTGGAGGGTTCTATTATTAAGAATATTTCTAAATACACAACTCTAGGTTCCAGATCTGGAAAACCCGACAAAGAAAACTCTAGATCTACAACTCCTGGCTGATCTAGGGCCAAAAATACTGATTGATCCACACCCTCAAATGAGATTTATAGAACTTAGCCAGATCTAGGCCTAGAAACCCCAGCGCTGTCCCTAAAATGCACTGCATCAACCTCTGAAGCCCCTGAAAGCCTCGGTGTCAGCGTTGGATGGCCTCCAAACCCTCAACGTTGCTCCGGAACGAATTGCGTTACCCCAGAATGGGTGACGCAGTCACTACACTGCCCCTAAGGGTCTCTGCGTAACCCTGAGGGGTTTCCTAAAAATTACGCTATCCTTGCTGCTGATGTTGCCTTCCTCTGTGTTGTCCTTGAGTTGATCTCTCCTCTGCCCCTTGTGTATTCCAGACCCTGGGATCAGATCATCCCCTTGCTCTAAATTCCCCTCTCTGCAGCTAAAACACTTTTGAGAATTCTTAGCAACCCTGCCCTAGAATCTCATCTTAGCTTCAGTGCTCTGCCTCTATGTGTCTTTACAAATTACCCCAAGCCTTTCCTTTATACTTTTCTCATTGACAAATCAACGGGCATGATCAAATCTTTAATCAATGGCTAAGATTAAAGAAAGCTTGATCCGTGTGACTTAAGACAATTTCATCACTTGTTTATTTAAATTCACTTTAATTATTTAAGTTCCCTAAGTTTTAACTTAGGAAATACACTTAAAATAATTAATTAATTTAATATCTCCTAAACCAGATCAAATTTCCCAAATCCATTTCTGGGTCTTGTAAATCATGTGAACTCTAGTCCCTCCACAAAGTTTGGGAGCTAGAGCACAACCGATGCTACCCCAAATACACAAAATCTCAACACTCCCTCTTATAGCATCAAGGGTGTGCTCTAGCAATACATCACACTTATGCATTACATGATTTTGGGCACTGGTTCTGTGTTGCTGAAGCTTGGCCTCCTACCACTCAACTCTGCACTACTGCTGCCATTCTTTATTGCTGCCCATGACTCTGCCATTGCCACTACAACCACTGTACTGTAGCTCCCTCTCAATATGTTGCATCTGTGCTGCTCATAGCATTGTCAGTGCTGATCTGCTGCACTGCAACTTCAGTTGTTGAGAGAAACAACTGAATCTCCTGCCCAATCTTTGACAAACATGTTTGGTGGGCTGCATCCTCATCACTGAAGCTCCATAGGCTACAGATCTGTGTTGGCATCTAAAGAACGATGCATGGCTACAGCTCCGACTGCGTAATCAGACTCCCTCTACACTACTAAAGTTACATCAGCCCCTTGTGCTGAAATCTATCACGCTATTGTTGTATTGCGTTGTCCCTCTGAAGCCTTTTGCGTTGCTGCAGCTCTGCACTGCGTAAGCAACAATTCTTTGCGCTGCTGAAGTCACATCAGCCTCTGTGCTGCTACTGCTTCTACCCTGCTGCTGCTTTGCTTTGCGCTGCTCCTCCCTGCCTCCAAATCTGCCTTTGCCTCATCTGTGATCTAAGTACCCACTGCTCCACTTGTCCCGCTACTGTCTTAAGGCTGTCGTAGCTCGCTTATGATCCAAGAGATGAGCCGCTCAAGGATCCCGCCTTTCTTCCATGTAGCTCCTCTACACTTCCATGTCACCACACCTCCATGGTTCATGAGCACTCATGGTTGCATCATCTCCTGACCCATCATCTACCACAGCTGCCTTGGAAGAAGATGCTTCCTTGCCCTTTTTCTTCTCTAGACAATGGCTGGAAAAATGTTCCATTTCACCACACTGGAAGCACTTGATCTTTGAAAGATCCTTCTTTTTCTTCAGCTACTTCTTCAATGCCAAGGTTGCATCTTCCTTCTTTACTTTGGTCAACGCAGGGTTGTGCTACCTCTTGGTGAATCTACGTAGTTCTTCTTGCCGTAGGATTGACCACAAGCTATCCCAAACTGGGAGGTCCGCTATGCCCAAGATACATTGGACAAAGGTTTCCCATTCATCCGTGACTGTATTGAGGGCAGTCCTCACTATCATTGCATCATCTACGGTTGCACCCCTTGCAGTCAGTTGATCCCTGATTGCCTGTAGTCTGGAAAGGAAGTGTTCCATGTCTTCTCCTTTGGTCATCATGAATGACCTCATTTAGGTCTCCAACAACATTTTCCTTTGGACTGATTTTCCTTCATACAGGGAAGTCAGGGCCTTCCACATTTCGTTAGCTGTCTTCTTCTCAGCTATATGTGGTACAATATGGACCTTGATATTGTCCATTATCAGCCAATTGGCATGCCCAGCAACTTCCCTATGCTTCCATTGGAGATCCACATCTGTCGATTTGGCCAAAGTCTGCTCTCCATGGTCTCTTAGATTGTACGCCTCAAGGACCATCAGGATCCTTGCCTTGCAAACTGAAAAGTTTGAGAGGCCCTCTAGCCTATCCTAATCACGCAATCCATGAGGGGCCATCTACTCAGAATGTGTTGGAACTTCCTTTTCTCTTTGCTAGAGAAATGGATCTAAGGCCCTTGGTGAAATAGGTGCCTTCTGCTCCCTCTGACAACTGATTTCCCTCCTTGGAAATCTACCAAATCAACTATGATTCAGCTTCTTCTTTGATCCTCTGATCAAACTTTAACTTTCCTTTGGCAAGAAACTTCGTGAGAAGTTGATCTCCTCCCAATCTTTGTCACTTGTGCTAAGGTTAAAAATCTGAAAAAGAGATGTTTAACCCCACCAGCTCTTCTGAATTTCTGCAACTTTTCTGCAGACTTTTCTGGATCTGACCAATTCAGATTTGAATCACACTGTTGGCTTCAGACCCAACCAGCACTGTTTCTGAGTTGCCTCTGCACAGTAATTGTGTGGGCTTGCTAGGACACGACGTTGGACATCTTCACCCTTCTTTTTGCGTGAATTTTCTCCTGAAAACTGCGTTGTCCCTTCAGATCTGCTTCTTTGCTGCTTTTCCAGCTGCTTTCTACAGCTAAATCCTTCAGATGCTTCAACTGATGACCCTTCTAGATCTGCAATTGCTCCGATACCATGTAGAAATTTGTGAATCTTATATCTTATGTAGAAATTATTACTGTTAATCCTGTTAAGCTCCTCCTACTTATGCAAGTTATTAACTGAATAAATTCAAGTTAAAATCAAAGCAAAACACATAACAAATCTCTACCAATTCAGATCTAGAATAAGCACATGCACACATTGACAAAGTGACAGTCATTTCTGGACAAATAGTCCCCGAAAAAACCCAAGGTGGAAAAACCGGTCTCTGGCTGCTAGAGGGTTCTATTATTAAGAATATCTCTGAATACACAACTCTTGGTTCCAGATCTGGAAAACCTGACAGAGAAAACTCTAGATCTACAGCGCCTCGCTGATCTAGGGTCAAAAATACTGACTGATCCACACCGTCAAACGGGATTTACAGAACTCAGCCAGATCTAGGCCTAGAAACCCCAGCGTTGTCCCTGAAATGCACTGCGTCAGCCTTTGAAGCCCCTCAAAGCCTTTGCGTCAGCCTTGGATGGCCTCCAAACCCTCAGCGTTGCTCTGGAAGGGACTGCGTTACCCTAGAATGGGTGACACAGTCACTACGATGCCCCTAAAGGGTCTCTGCGTAACCCCTAAAGGGTTTCCTAAAAATTACGCTGTCCTTGTTGTTACTGACTGCCTCCCTTTGTGTTGTCCTTGAGCTGATCTCTTCTCCGCCTCGTGTATTCTAGACCCTGGGATCAGATCATCCCCCTGGTCTAAATTCCCCTCTCTGCAGCTGAAACACTTCTTAGAATTCTTAGCAACCCCGCCCTAGAATCTCAGCTTAGCTTCAGTGCTCTGCCTCTGTGTGTCTTTACAAATGACCCCAAGCCTTTCCTTTATACTTTTCTCGTTGACAAATCAACGACCATGATCAAATCTTTAATCAATGGCTAAGATTAAAAGAAAGCTTGATCCCTGTGACTTAAGACAATTTCATCACATATTTAATTAAATTCACTTTACTTATTTAAGTTCCCTAAGTTTTAACATAGGAAATACACTTAAAATAATTAATTAATTTAATATCTCCTAAACTAGATGAAATTTCCCAAATCCATTTCTGGGTCTTGTAGATCAGGTGAACTCTAGTCGTTCCACAAAGTTTGGGAGCTAGAGCACAAATGATGCTACCCCAAATACACTAAATCTCAACACCCACTCCAGCCACTCCACTTCTAAACTCACATCATAGATCGCCTACTCCACCGCGCAATCCATCTCCACCGCCACCTCCACCTCCCCCTAAAGTAGATATGGTTGCATCAATGAAGTTACCTAATTTCAGAGGCATTGGAAATGAGGATATTGATCACTTATGGTTTTTGACTGAAGTTGTATGGCAGACTCAGCAAGTTAACAATATTGATATTATAAAAGCGCAGCTAGCTACGACATTCCAAGAACATGCATTAGATTGGTACATTAGGTACTCTCAAGAAAACCCTAATGCTACCTTGGAAGAGATTAACGCATCCCTAAAATAGCAATTTAAAAAGCCTAAGTCATATGAACAGCTGGTGACAAAAATGAAGGATATTCGTCAGGAGCCTAATGAATCTGTGTGGGAGGTCATTCAAAGGTTGAAGCGCACCATCAGAAATGGTGGATTTGTTATTGATGATACTCAACATAAGGAATGGTTAATTGCTAAATTGCTCCCACATTTGCACCAGCCCTTAGGTCAGCAAAAGATTGCCACACAAGCTGAGGCTGTGGAAGTCGCAATGATTGGAGGCCACCCCAACACCTATTGCGCTGGGAACTCAACAGATTGAGAATCAACAGGAAGCCATACATCTAGAAATTCAAAGTCCACGCAAATACAAAGGCAAGGAGGTCTACGCAAAGGTGTGGTTATAAAATGCAAAGCTTCTAGGCACCATAAAGACTAGTGTCCTATCTTCAACAATTATTCGAATGCTGGAGGCCCTGATCCATTGAAGAATCCTGTGTGGTGCACTATCTATCAAATTGTTGGATTACATGACAGAAATTCTTGCCCAAGGATCGGAAAATATCAACCTGACTTAAAGCAGTTATTTTGCAATTTTTGTTCATCATTAGGGCATGATGAGCAACGTTTCCGCACTTTGATATGATGTTGGATAAAGCAGAGATATATAGAATACAAGTTGAGCCTACATCACCAACATCCCCTTCTGGGCGCAGAGGATTCCAGGGTAGAGGAAAAGGTCGAGGAGATGGAACAGCTGGCCAAGGAAGAGGACAAGTCATTTGCTATAACTGTGGAGATGTTGGCCATTATGCAAGTGACTGTCTGAATCCAGCACGACAGTCCTGCAGGTACTATATACAATTTGATCATGTTATAGATTGCTAACATGCAGGAAAAGAAGACACAAGAAAATGCTAAAATGCAGGAAAAGAAGACGCAGACAGACCCTAACACAAAATCTTCATATGGTTCGCGCAGAACTCGTGAAGAAGATCCGTGTGTGAATGTGATTACTAGGAGTGGTGTAGCCACCAATGAAGATAAAGGAAAGAAACCAACCATTGATGTACGGATTCGTAAAGCACCTGAAAACAAAGAAGGCTTTAATCTTTAGCGTGCAAAAGATGCCTTTATTGAAGCACGAAAACAATTTGTAGAAGGAAGTACGTCAACATCTGGTAGAACAATGAAGGAAGTCAGAGGAGATGAGGAGATTAAACCATTTCTGCAAGCATGTATAAAGTTGTTGCGCAACAAGAAGGCAGTCAAAAATTTGCAGGCTTTGATCGATAATTGCGCAAAGAAAGAACAACCCATGGTAGAACAGCGAGCGATCAACAAAATATACAAGAACAAGAAGAGAACGGGTAGGGAGATGCATATGACCGCACAGATTGGTGCTTATGAAATGGACCTAGTTATTTTAGATCTGGGATCGGATGCTAATGTTCTACCTAAGCAAACATTGCAGCGCATGGGAGAGCCAAAGTTGGAGTGGTCTACTATCCAACTGCGCATGGCCAATTAGCAGAATATCATTCCTTTAAGGAGGTTGTCACAAGATGTGGTCAATATAGAGGGTGTTAAGGTGATGGTAGACTTTGAAGTCATACAAATTGTAGATGATACTGATCCCTATCCTGCGCTGCTAGAATTGGATTGGGCCATTGACATGGATGGTGTTATCAATCTGAAGAGAAGAAGGATGGAATTTGAAAGCAATGGATTCAAGGTAATCATTCCTCTAGATCCTGCAGAAGGCCAAAGGTATACTGAACTAATGCACGCTGAGGATGAGATCGATCAAATCTATAAGCTAACTTTACGTGAGGAAGACTGGATTAATCCAACAACCGAAACTAGAAAATTTGCAGAACCGATTGCATGAGCTGTCTGCGTTGCGTTGTAATCGCGTGACCCGATCTTTGCATTGTATAACATCATAGGTACGTGATTTACTGCATTATGATGGCTCAACTGATGTAAACATGTTTATAAGAGAGTTGGAAAGCACTGTGCCTTAAGGACAGAGATTCCATGCTTTGGATCTTGGCTTGCTCGCTACTCCAGCAAGATGGCGGAAAACTCATAAGGAGAATATGGGTAACTAGGAGGAATGTGCACACATGATGAGGTTGCGATTTGAATGTTCGGCTATTAAAATGGAAGATGTGTACTCTGGAAAAGAGGATCTGCATAGACATTTGGCAAGATGGAATCAGGTATGGGGTGTAGATCCAAGACTTGAATGGTTCCATATGTTTATTCACACGTTGGGAAAAGTGCCTACTGAATGGTACTTGGAGACAGAGCTGCGCAGAGGCACTAGTGAAGGGTCTACACTGACGGAGAGTTTTATTCTTACATTTAACTCAGAACATGATGACCAAGCTTTGATCCCAGAAATTAGTCATGCACCACTGACGAAGACTGTGAATTGTAGACAATTGGCACTTGTGGAGTCTAGGGAATCGCGCGCAATCGATGGAGCTTTGATCCCCTCGCCTACGCATGACAAACAAGTGCACTCCATGATAAGCCTAGTTGGATATTACATGAAGCACATTCCAAAGTATGAATTGAAAATTGCGCCCATGACTAGATTACTCAGAAAAGGTGTGACATTCCATTGGGATGACAAATGTCAGAGAAGTTTGCAGTTGTTAAGGGATGCGGCGGACACTCGATATGCTTTGAATTACCTGGTCAACAACCCTATGTTGGGGGGAATGGTCAATAAATGGTTATCCTTATCTCTAGATTATATGCACAGTAAGGTGTGACGCGTGCGCGGTATCTGTGCAAGGAGGTTGATTGGGTTGCAGAGGTGTCAAAAACTAGTCGTTGGAACAGTAAAACTGGATAAGACAGATTTATTACCGTTTTTGGGAGCATCTAAAATGCATTTAATGAAGGGATTTTTCCAAATTTGGAACCGTTTTGTCAATAATGGAGCCTCATTAATGCACAAGAAGTCGTTGAAGTCGCGCCACAAGTATAAATATGACCTATGGGGTCGCAATAGTTCCCTTTGCTTTATGAGTGATTTTTGTGCTTTGTGCTCTTTTCTTGCCATCGCATTTGTGGTGTCCATGTCTGGTTTGGATCCAGGGTTTGAGGACGCATTGCGCCGAGTAGGGCTAGGTTACCCTCTTCCTGAAAAGATGAGAGCCACAAGCCTGGGTGATGACCCTGCTGCGCCTGAAGTACGTATTATGGAAACACATGTGCCCTCTAATGTCCATATCCGCGCAAAAGGCGTCGTAGAGGGAGTATGGTATGAGCTCCCATACCTGGTGACCGAAGATGATTTGTTGCGCGTACAGCAGAATGGCTATCGGCCCGGTTAACACCAGCAACCCCAACACAAAAAAGCAACTGAGAAAGCAACCGCGACAGTCACAGAGAAAGCAATAGAAAAAGATGCAACCCCCACCACAACTGGCAAGACTGCCGAAACAACAACAGTGCCTGAAAAAATGGATTTGCACCAAAGGCGATAGGTGAAGTTGAAAGATTCAAGGCACCAAGCGCGGCTCTCAGGCCGCTGGAGGTTTGCAAAAGAAGCAGAAAGGTTCCAAGAAGGCATGGTAGGAGGTCCTGACACTGACAAAGGACAACTTAAATGAAATAGAAAATATTGTCATGTCTGCGACCAAGGATCGCTGGACAGACATGGAGGTTCAGTACTGTGAAAATTTATGAATATTACTTATGCAGAAACCCTACTGGTAAATCTGGTTATACTTCTCCTACTTAATCAAGTTATTAATATGATATTTCAGCATTAACATCGAAGTAAACACATTAACAGTTCTTCATAGATACAGATCTAAACTGAATACTTGCACATAGACAAAGTGAAAAACAACATTTTCTAGACAATTGTCCCTGGAAAAACCCAATGCGCAAAAACCGGTCTTCTGGCTGTTGCAGGGTTTATATTATTAAGTAGATTCTAAGTACAGCAAATCTGGGCACCTTACTGGTTAACCTGACAGAGAAAACAAAAATCTGCAGCAATATGTCCCAGTTAGGTAGGTCTGCTCTGCCAAAGATTCTTTGGAAAAAAGTTTCCCAGTCCTCTATGATCGCATTGAGTGCAGTCCTCACCATCACATCATCCTCCATTTTCACTCCCATGGCAGTGAACTAATCCATGTTCGGCTGTAATTTGAAAAGGAAGGGTTCGATCTCTTCTCCCTTGGCCATCATGAATAACCTCACCTGATTCTCCAAAAGCAACCATCATGAATAACCTCATCTAATTCTCCAGAAGCATTCTCCTCTAGATGGATCTTCCTTCATATAAGGCGGTTAAGGCTTTCCACATGTCATTAGTCATCTTCTTTTCGGCTATGTGTGGTACAACATGATCCTTAACCCCGTCCATTATGAAGCGCTTGGCATGTGCCACTGCTTCTTCATGCTTCCTCAGGAGATCTGCATCGGTTGGCATGGCTAGGACTTTCTCTGCATGCTCCCTCAGACTGTATGCCTCCATGACTGCTAGGATTCTGGCCTTCCAAACTACAAATTTGGACAAACTGTCCAACCTATCCTGATCACGTAGTCCGTGAGGTGCCATTGTTAGAAATACTGAGAGGGGGTGAATTAGTATTTCTATTCAATTGTTAATTTTTGCCAATTAGATTCTTCACAATTAAAAAACAGAGAGGTGTATAATAATGATATTATTAAGGATTAATAAGAACTTCAATCCCTTTTCAAAATAATCGAATACAATAGATGTGTGAGGGCACCAACCCTTCAATGAATCAGGCACTAACATGTTGCCAAGCACCAACTTGGACTTTGATGAGGCTCCGACCTCTAGGGCTTCGACCCTATCTTCTCAAGGCACCAACCTTGTGTTTAGGGGCACCAACCCCTAGGACACCAATCCTTCAGTCTTATTTTGATAAAAATAAATGGTGTACTTACTTGAATTTCTTCAATAGAATTCTGGACTCCAACAACAACTTGAGTTTGACTGTCCAAATTTCTTCAACTTTCAAACCTCCACTATTTTCTGCTTATGCCTTAATGATCTCCAATACAGTTGCTTCAAGGTGCTAGACTATATCTTAGTGCTATCCTTGTAGCCTTAGACCTCCATCAATGGTGAGTTTACTCCACTGAACATTTTCAACATTGTCATACCGAGTTCAAGTCACTGCTGCGTGTGGTGAATTTTAGTCCTCTAAACTGACTGTCATAACCGAGTTCAGTATTGGAGACTGTCCTTCACATGTCAACCATAGTCACAAGTCTGAAGGTATAATGATATGAGACACCTTCTTCACGCTGTAGCTATCTCCTCCACAAGACTGCAATACTGAGATTGTATGTGATTGTAATTTCTGCACCAAGATTAACTCCAATCAACCCAATGTACTGAGACTCTTATGTCAAGGTCCGAATTCAGGTTTTAGGCCGAAATTCTGTGTTATTACAATCATAGATTTGAGCTGTAATTGGCTACAGGACAGGGTCAATTACAGTCCTATATTCTTGCCTCAGGTTCGTGCTTATAAAAGACACAGATCTTATCCACCAGCTCCAAGTATTAGTGCTGCAACAGGTCTTGTAGCTGATGCAATAGATTTGACCTTTTAAAATATCACTTCCTCGGCCTCCTCAGTTCACGAGTTGTGAACTGCCCTTGCTGTGTTATCCTCCTGAAATAATCACCGAAATTTTTATACTAGAAAATGAGGGCTGTACGTCATATAAATAGAGATGTGTCAAATGGAGAGGTGTGTTAGGGCAACCGACATGAGTAGGCAAGGTGAGGTCGGCTCAATAAATGAATATATATACCTCTTGAATTAAAAATTCAATTTCTCCCTAACCACCGGGAATTTGGAGGCGTGTGAGGGCTCGTTGGAAAGATGAAACAAACCTCTTTCAGATGGTGTAAGGCTCATTGTGAAAGAATGACCCTAAGATGGTGGAAAAGGCTTTTTATTGTGACTGGTTATTTATAGGAGCAGAAATGGAGGTAGGACAGAAAGTCTTGGGATTCTTGATGGTTTGATTCTTCATCATGCCATACTGATATATGTCTTCATGTAGTCTTCCATCATCTATCAACTAGTCCTTCAACAAGTATGTTCATTCATTCATCCTATTGCCATCAATGACAACTTGGATTAGCACCCCCTTTGTCATTTATGGAAATATTCCACCTTTTTCTTCCCCTTTGACATCAATGGAAAATGGCCCTACCAACATACTCCCCCTGTCATGTTGCTCCTTTTCTTGGTTTTTTCTTAATGTGATGCAAGAGCAACGACCCCCATCTTTTGGCGAAGATACTCAAATGCTTCTCATGGAAGGGGTTTTGTAAAGATATCTGCAATTTTCTCTTTTGTATTGACGTATTCCAACTTATATTGTGTTTAGCAACTTGTTCACAGAGAAAGTGGTATTTGATTGGAATATGTTTGGTTCTTGAGTGCATCACCGGATTCTTTGAAAGACTGATGGTGCTAGTATTGTCACAAAAAATAGCAATTGGTTTCTTAGTTTCTATGTTGACATCCTTCAAGGCTTCCTTCATCCATAGAATTTGTGTACAACAATCAGAAGTAGCTATATATTCAACTTCAGTTGTAGAAATGGATATAGATGATTTCTTTTTGCTGAGCCAAGATACAAGCCAATCTCCCATAAAGAATGCATTTCCACTGGTGCTTTTTCAATCATCCACGCTTCCGGCCCAATCAGCATCAGAATAAGTTGTCACAATAAGAGTTGAAATCTTAGGATACTAAAGACCGAAATCGTTCGTTCCTTTCAGATATCTGAGAATTATTTTCACAGCTGCAAGATGGGATTATTTAGGACTAGACTCAAATCTTGCTACCATTCCTACTGCTTTCATAATATCTGGTCTTGTAGCAATTAAGTATAGGAGAGCTCTAATTATTTACCTGTAACGAGTTGCATCTATTTGAGGGGTGTCATCGTCTTTGCTTAATTTACAATCTATGGTCATTGGTGTGCTCATAGGTGCACAATCTTCCATCCCATATCTTTTAAGCATGTCTTTAAGATATTTTGATTGAGATATAAACATGCCTGCAGAGGTTTGAGATATTTGTAGCCCAATAAAGTAAGACAACTCACCAATAATTGACATCTTGAATTTTTTGGACATATTTAGAGCAAATTCATGGCTCATTTCTTCATTATTGCTAGAAAATATTAGATCATCAACGTAAACAAGAGTGATCAGAAGTTTTTCCTTATCCATCTTCATGTAGAGATTACTACCTGCCACTCCCTTTTTGAAACCCTCTTGTTGCAAATATTGATCCAAATTTTCATACCATGCTCTAAGGGCTTGTTTTAATCCATAAAAGGCCTTTTTTAGTTTGCATACAAAGTCTTTTCCTTCAGCAAGACCAAATCCTTCTGGTTGCTCCATGTAAACTTCTTACTTGAGATCTCAATTCAGGAATGCTAACTTTACATCCATTTGATAAACCTTGAATCCTTTTGAGCAATTAAATGCTAAAAACATTCTTATGGCTTCCATTCGAGCTACTGGGGTAAAGGTTTCTTCGAATTCAATTCCTTCGATTTGCGAGTATCCTTTGCAGACAAGTCTGGCTTTATTTCTGATGATTTGTCCATCTTCATTCATCTTGTTTTTGACTACCCATTTTGTTCCAATTATATTTTTATATTTTGGGCGAGGTACCATTTCCCAAGTCTCATTTTTTCGATTTGAGACATTTCTTCTTCCATGGCCTTTATCCAATAAGGATATTTGCTTGCTTGAGAAATTTTTTTAGATTCTATTATTAAAGATAATAGAGCCACATCATCTTTTCTAGGGGTGCTTACAATCCTTCTTCGAGTTTGGATTCCCTCATCTATATTTCCGATGACCTGTTCTTCCGGATGATATCTTTGAACAAACTTGATCTTGGAGGGAGTTTGTGAAGATTCATTTTGAGGTTCACTTTGAGGTTCTTCATTCTCCTCTTCTTTTTCAAGTTCTTCTTCTTCACTTTGTTCAAATAATCATGATCTTCAATTCCTTTTTTTGGAAGGCCTTCATCAATCTTCACATCAATTCTTTCCACTATTA
The DNA here is from genome assembly GCA_034641835.2 of Pinus albicaulis. NCBI lineage: Eukaryota > Viridiplantae > Streptophyta > Pinopsida > Pinales > Pinaceae > Pinus > Pinus albicaulis. The sequence continues at coordinate 634,793,351 of CM076580.1, forward strand.
TTCGTAGACGATAGTTGTAACATTTGTAAGCTTTTCTCCTAGTGGAGTATCCAATAAATATTCGTTCGTCAACTCTAGAATCAAATTTACCTTGTGAGTCATCATTTATTTTTATGAAACATTTGCTTCCAAAAACCCTAAAATATTTTACTGAAGCAGGCCTTCCTTTCCATAATTCATAAGGAGTCTTTTCATTATTTGGTCTTAGTTGAGTTCGATTTAAGGTATAAACTGCGGTGCCTACTGCTTCTCTCGAAAATTTTGGTTGCAAAACGGCTGCTAGTAGAATTGTCCTTGCCATTTCTTGAATGGTTTGGTTTCTTCTTTCAACTACTCCATTTTTTTGGGGTGTCCTAGCAGTAGAGAGTTCTCTTTTGATTTCATGCTCTTTACAGAATTCATCAAACTCTTTTGAGGTGAATTCTCCTCCTCTATATGTTCTAAGACATTTAATCTTAGAATCTTTCTCATTCTCAATGAGAGCCTTAATATTTTTAAAACATTCAAATGCTTCGGATTTATATTTTATGAAATATATCCACATCATTCTAGTACAGTCATAAAAAAATAGAGCAAAGTACCTTTCACCTTGAAGAGCTAGAGTTCTAGTTGGCCCACACAAATATGCTTGAATGATTTCCAAAGGTTTTGTTGTTGAGAAATCCTTAGTTTTGTGGCTAGTTCTGGTTTTCTTTTCATGTTGGCATGGTCCATATACAACTTGATTTGGTTTGCACATTTTTGGAATATCCCTTACTGCATTAATTTTGCAGATGTTGACTAGGTTATCAAAACTTGTATGCCCCAATCACTCATGCCATAACCAACTTTCATCTGTTTGACTTAAGTAACATTTATCTTCTTGGAGTCTACTGAGTATGTAAACATTATCTGGTGTTCTTACTCCTTTCACCACAAGTTCTCCCATGGATGAGTCTCTTATTTCATAGTTTTGTGTACTAAATACAACATTATGTCCGTGGTCACAAATCTGGCTAACACTTAAAATATTGTGTTTGAGCCCTTCTACCAGCAAGGTATTTTGAGCCTTTCCTAGTCCATTGACAAGGGTAGCGCTCCTTTCTCCAATGATTTTTAGCATATCCACTTCCAAAAGATACATTTCCATTTTTCTTGTTCAATGAGATAAACTCTTTTTTGGCCCTCGTCATATGTCCTCCAGTCTTTCTTTCATCTTGATCAATTGGAAGATTGGCGAGAGCTTTGTACCCATCCAAAACAGAGTGCCATACTTCAGGACCAAGAAACATTAGATAGTAGGACATCCTCTTTTCCAAAAACCAAAATTCGTTCCATCAAAAATAGGTAGTTTCCCTGTTGCTTCCATGTTCTTCATTGTGCCTAAGAATCCTTCAAATCGTTAGGCTGATCTTGGTTAGTTGGATCTTAATGACAATTGTTGGAAACACCGAGAGTGGGGTAATCAAAGAAGTTTCTATTCAATTGTTAATTTTTATTACTTAGATTCTTCACAGGTAAAAAACAGAGATGTATAATAATGATATTATTATATCAATAAGAACTCAATCCTTTCTCAAAATAATTGAGTACAATAGATGCGAGAGGGCAAACCATTCAATGAATCAGCACCAACCTCGTTGCTGCCAAACCAACTTGGACTTCTGATGAGGTTCTGACCTCTAAAGCTTCGAATTTATTCCTCAAGGCACCAACCTTGTGTTTAGGGGCACCAACCCCTAGGACACCAATCCTTCAGTCTTATTTTGATAAAAATAAATGGTGTACTTACTTGAATTTCTTCAATAGAATTCTGGACTCTAACAACAACTTGGGTTTGACTGTCCAAAGTTCTTTAACTTTCAAACCTCCACTATTTTTTGCTTATGCCTTGATGATCTCCAACACAGTTGCTTCAAGGTGCTGGACTGTATCTTAGTGCTATCCTTGTAGCCTTAGACCTCCATCAATGGTGAGTTCACTCCACTGAACATTTTCAACATTGTCATACTGAGTTCAAGTCACCGCTGTCTATGGTGAATTTTAGTCCTCTAAACTGACTGTCATAATCGAGTTCAGTATTGAAGACAGTCCTTCACATGTCAACCACAGTCACAAGTCTGAAGGTATAATGATATGAGACAACTTCTTCGCGTTGTAGCTATCTCCTCCACAAGACTGCAATACTGAGATTGTATGTGATTGTAATTTCCGCACCAAGATTAACTCCAATCAGCCCACTGTACTGAGACTCTTATGTCAAGGTTGGAATTCAGGTTTTAGGCCGAAATTCTGTGTTATTACAGTCACAGATTTGAGTTGTAATTGGCTACAAGGCCACCTATATTCTTGCCTCAGGTTCGTGCTTATAAAAGACACAGATCTTATCCACCAGGTCCGAGTATTAGTGCTGTAACAGGTCTTAAATTACAAGATCCAAGCCATAAAGAAGTCTGATAGCTGATGCAATAGATTTGACCTTTTAAAATATAACTTCCTCGGTCTCCTCAGTTCACGAGTTGTGAAATCCCCTTGCTGTGTTATCCTCCTGAAATAATCACCGAAATTTTTATGTTAGAAAATGAGGGTTGTACGTCATATAAATAGAGATGTGTCAAACAGAGAGGTATGTTAGGGCATCCGACATGAGTAGGCAAGGTGAGGTCGGCTCAATAAATGAATATATATACCTCTTGAATTAAAAATTCAATTTCTCCCTAACCATCGGGAATTTGGAGGCATGTGAGGGCTCGATGGAAAGAGGAAACATACCTCTTTCAGATAGTGTAAGGCTCATTGTGAAAGAATGACTCTAAGATGGCGGAAAAGGATTTTTATTGTGATTGGTTATTTATAGGAGTAGAAATGGAGGTAGAGAAGAAAGTCTTGGGATTCTTGATGGTTTGATTCTTCATCATGCCATACTTATATATGTCTTCATGTAGTCTTCCATCATCTATCATCTAGTCCTTCGTCAAGTATGTTCATTCATTCATCCTATTACCATCAATGACAACTGGATTAGCAGCCATATGCTTAGCAAATCACGGAACTAACTCTTCAATCAACACCAGAGACTCCTGAGGAGGGACCTTTGGCGAGAAAGGCACCCTCTGCTCCCTCTGACAACTGACTTCCTCTCTTGGAAGTCTGCCAAATCTCAACGAATCAACTCTTTTTGATCCTCTGATCAAATTGCAGATTTATTTGGCTGGAAATCCTTTGAGAAGCTGTTCTCCTCCCACTCTTTGTCAACTAGTACTTAGGCTAATTTCTGCACCTTCAGAAATTTAACCCCACTCAAAGAACTACTGTGGGAAAGTTCGTAGCACCGTTTTCCGACACTCCTCGAATCGGCGCGCCTTCAGACTCCGCGTCACTCCCCGCCGGCCTCTGCGTGAGCAGAGAGTCCCAATGTTGTCTTTGCGTTGCCTCTACACAGTAAGTACGTGGTCTTGTGTGGAGACTGCATCACTCTAGCCTCTGTGTGGCTCTACTCCCTTCTGTTGTTATGTTGTCCTCTTTGGTCCAGCTTTCTACGGCTGCTACTGCTTTCTGTTGAGATTTTGTGTAGTGGGGGTAGCATCGGATGTGCTCAAGCTCCCAAAATTTGTGGAGGAACTAGAGTACACATGATCTACAAGACCTAGAAAGGGATTTGGGAAATTTCATCTTATTTGGGAGATTTTTAATTAATTAATTATTTTTATATATTTCCTTAGTCTAAACTTAGGAGAATTAAATAATTAAAGTTAATTAAATTAAACATGTGATGAAATTGTTTTAATCACACGGATCAAGCTTTCTTTTAATCTTAGCCATTGATTCAAGATCTGATCATGGTCGTTGGCTCCCCAATGATCAAAGTATAAAGGAAAGGCTTGGGGTCATTTGTAAAGGACACAGACACAGAGCACTGAAGCTAAGTTGAGATTCAGGGGCAAGGTTTGCTAAGAATTCTCAGAAGTGTTTCAGCTGCAGAGAGGGGAGTTTAGGCAAAGAATTAGCAAGAGGAAGAGAGTTGCTCTGTGAGGTAGCACAAGAGAAGAAGCATAATAGCAGAGAGGGCAAGAGCCTCACTACGTTGTGTTTCATGTTTTGTCCTTAGGCAACGTTAGAAAGAAGAAACCCTCAGGTTACAGACCTCGTGGGTAGAGTAGGGACTGCATCACCCAATCTGGGGTTACGCAACCCTTTCCAGGCCAGCACAAAGGGATGTAGAGGTTGCAGAGGGTGACGCAGGGGCTTCAGGGGTAGTGATGGGGTTTCTAAGGGCAAGATCTGGCTGAGTCCTGTAAATCCTGTTTGAGGGTGTGGATCGATCAATATTTTGGCTTCAAAACAATGGGTTAGTTGCAGATCTATATTTTCTTTGTCGGGCTTTCCAGATCTGGAACCTAGATTTGTTGTATTCAGAAATACTCTTAATAATAAAACCCTCCAGCAGCCAACAGACTGGTTTTCCCGCATTGGATTTTTCCGGGGACTATTGTCCAGAAAATTTTTGTGTCACTTTGTCTATGTGTGCATGTACTTTTTCTAGATCTAAATTGGTGAAAGTCTGTTATGTGTTTTGCTTCGATATTAATCTGAATTTTCAACTTAATAACTTAATTAAGTAGGAGGAGCATAACCAAATCTAACAATAATATTTCTACATAAGTAACATTCAGAAATTTTCACATGGTATCAAAGCAATTGCAGATCTAGGAGGGTCACCAGCAAAAGACTGAACGATCTTGTTGCAGAAAGCAGCAGGAAGTGCAGCAGCAGCAATAGAAGGGCAGATCTTAAGGGACAGTGTAGTTTCAGAGAGAGCAGCGTTACGTAGAGGGCAGGATGACACAGTCTTACATTGTCTCCCAGTTGGCCCACACACTTACTACACAGAGGCAGCACTGCGATTGTCTAAAGCCAGCGAGAGTGACGCAAATCTAAAGCTGTCAGATCCAGAAGCGCCTGAAGCAGAGCTGCAGAACTTCAGAAGCTGCTGGTGGGGTTAACTTTATGAAGTTTTTAGAATTTTAGCCTAAGCACTAGTAACAAAGAGCGAGAGGAGATCAGCTTTTCAAAGAGTTTCTAGCCAAAGAAACTTGTAGATCAATAAGTGGATCGAAGAGAGTTGAATCATTGTTTGACTTGGCAGATTTCCAAGAAGGAAAATCGGTTGTCAGAGGGAGCAGAAGGTGCTTGCTTCGCCAAGGACCTTAGATCCAGGTCTTTAGCACAGAGAAGACGAGCTCCAACAGATTTCTAAGCAAATGGCTCCTCATGGACTGCGTAATCAGGATAGATTGGATGACCTATTCAAATTTTCAGTTTGGAAGGCTAGAATCTTGATAGTCCTAGAGGTATATCATCTAAGAGACCATGCAGAACAAGTAATGGCCACGTTGACAGATGCAGATTTATTAAGGAAGCATAATGGAGCTATGGGACATGCCAAGCGACTGATAATGGATGGAATTAAGGACCATATTGTCCCACATATAGCTGAGAAGAAAACAACTAATAAGATGTGGAAGGCCTTAACGTCCCTATATGAGGGAAAGTCCGTCCAGAGGAAGATGCTTCTAGAGACTCAGATGTGGTCATTCATGATGACCAAGGGGCAGACATGGAACATTTTCTCTCTAGATTACAGTCGATCAGAGACCAGTTGACTGCCATGGGTGCAAAGGTGGAGGATGATGTGATGGTCAGGACTGCTCTCAATGCAGTCACAGATGAGTGGGAAACCTTTGTCCAAAGTATCTTGGGCAGAGCGGACCTTCCCGACTGGGACAGCTTGTGGGCAATCATGCATCAAGAAGAACTCCGCAAAATCACCAAGAAGCAGTACAGCACGGGATCGAGTAAGGAGAAGAAGGAAGATGAAGAAGATGCAGCCTTTGCATCAACGAGGCAACAGGGAAAGAAGAAGAAGGATCTATCAAAAATCAAGTGCTTCCAGTGTGGCGAACTAGGACATTTCGCCAGCAATTTTCCTCAAAAGAAAAAGGACAAGGAAGCTTCTTCTTCCAAGGTTGTTGTGGCGGATGATGGGTTAGAAGATGATGCAGCCATGAGTGCTCATGAACCATGAAAGTGGGGCGACATGGATCTATAGAGCAACTACAGAATGATGGTGGATCCTTGAGCAGCTCATCTCTTAGATCACATCCAAGCTACAAGAGTCTTAAGACAGTGGCGGGACAAGTGGAGCAATCGGTGCATAGATCACAAATGAAGCAGAGTCAGATATTTTGGCTGGAAGGAGCAGTGCAGTGCCAATGCAGCTACAGCGTAGAGGTAGCGGCAGCGTAGGGGCTGATGTGACTTCAGCACCGCAAAGCAGAGCTGCTTACACAAAGCAGAGCTGCAACAGCGTGGAAGGCTTCAGGAGGACAGCGCAGTGCAGCAACAGCGTGAGAGATTTCAGCACAAGGGGTTGATCTGACTTCAATAGTGCAGAGGGAGTCTGCTTAAGCAGTGCAAAGCTATAGCTATGCATCATCCTCCAGATGACAACACAGATCAGCAGTCGATGGAGCTTCAGTGATGAGGATGCAGTGCAACTGACTTGTTTGTCAAAGATTGGGCAGGAGATCCAGTTGTTTCTCTCAACAACTGAAGATGCAGTGCAACAGGTGGCAGCATGGATGCAACAGATTAAGAGGGCGCTGCAGTATAGATGTGGCAGTGGCGGTGATAGCGTCATGGGCAGCAGTACAGAATGGCAGTAGCAGTGCAGAGTTGAGTGGAAACAGACCAAGCATTAATAGCACAGAAACCATAGCCCAAAATCTTATGATACATGGTGTGATGTATTGCTAGAGCACACTTCGTGCTAAGAGGGAGTGTTGAGATTTTGTGTAGTGGGGGTAGCATCGGATGTGCTCTAGCTCCAAAAATTTGTGGAGGGACTAGAGTACACATGATCTACAAGACTCAGAAAGGGATTTGGGAAATTTCATCTGGTTTGGGAGATATTTAATTAATTAATTATTTTAATGTATTTCCCAAGTCTAAACTTAGGAAAATTAAATAATTAAAGTTATTTAAATTAAACATGTGATGAAATTGTCTTAAGTCACACAGATCAAGCTTTCCTTTAATCTTAGCCATTGATTCAAGATCTAATCATGGCCATTGGTTTCCCAATGAGAAAGTATAAAGGAAAGGCTTGGGGTCATTTGTAAAGGACACAGAGGACGAGAACTGAAGCTAAGCTGAGATTCTAGGGCAGGGTTTGCTAAAAATTCTCAGAAGTGCTTCAGCTGCAGAGAGGGGAGTTTAGGCAAAGGGGATGGTTTGATCCCAGTGCCTAGAATCAGCAAGAGGCAGAGAGAAGCTTCCAGAGGCGATGCAGAGAAGCAGGAGCAACAATAGCAAAGAGGGCAGCAATTGCGCAGCGCAAAGGTAGCTTCAGCTATGCAAGTGCTACGCAGTCTCTCTTAGGGCAGTGTTAGGCAACAAGAAACCCTTAGGGGTTATGCAGAGATCCTCAAGGGAAGCGTAGGGACTGTGTCACCTAGTCTGGGGTTACGCAACCCTTTCCAGGCCAGCGCAGAGGGACGCAGAGGCTGCAGAGGGTGACGCAGGGGCTTCAGGGTCAGCGCTGGGGTTTCTAGGGCCAAGATCTAGCTGAGTCCTATAAATCTCGTTTGAGGGTATGGATCAGTCAATATTTTGGATTCAGAACAACAGGAGAGCTGCAGATCTATATTTTATTTGTCGAGTTTTCCAGATTTGGAACCCAGATTTTCTGTATTCAGAAATACTCTTAATAATAAAACCCTCTAGCAGCCAGCAGACCGGTTTTCTTGCATTGGGTTTTTCCAAGGACTATTGTCCAAAAAATATTTGTCACTTTGTCTATGTCTGCATGTACTTTTTCTAGATCTGAATTGGTGAAATTCTGTTATGTGTTTTGCTTCGATATTAATCTGAACAGCTTAATAACTTAATTAAGTAGGAGGAGCATAATCAGATCTAACAGTAGATTTCTACATAAGTAACATTCAGAAATTTTCACACTTTCTACAACAAGGATTCTTCAGTTTTCTTGTTGGTGATCCCACTAGATCTGCAATCGCTCTGATACCATGTGAAAATTTCTGAATATTACTTATGCATAAACCCTACTGTTAAATCTGATTATACTTCTCCTACTTAATCAAGTTATTAATCTAATATTTCAGCATTAACATCAAAGTAAACAAAATAACAGTTCTTCACAGATACAGATCTAAACTAAATACATGCACATAGACAAAGTGACACACAAGATTTTTTGGACAACTGTCCCCAGAAAAACCAAATGTGGGAAAACCGGTCTTTTGGCTACTGGAGGGTTTATATTATTAAGTAGATTCTAAGTACAGCAAATCTGGGCACCTTACTGGTTAACTCGACAGAGAAAACAAAACTCTGCAGCAATACCTCAGTTCCGGAGACGGAAAACTTGACTAATTTACACCCTCAAATGGGATTTACAGAACTCAGCCCCTTTCTGTCTTCAGAAGCCTCAGAGCTGCTCTAAATCCCTCCGCGTCAGCTCTACTAGCTTGATGGTGCCACTGCGTTGCTCAGGAGAGGCCTGCGTAACCCCAGATTGGGTGACACAGTCCCTGCCTTGCCTCCGCATGGCCTGTGTAAGCCCTGATGGCCTCCTGCTGCCTCTGCGCTGCCCTTTTTGGGCCTGCATAGCACTGAAGCCCTCTACGCTGCGTCGCTGCTACACCCTTTGCGTTGCTTTGACTGTTGCTTCTCTGCCTCTTGCTGACTCTTGGCTCTGGGATCATATCACCCCCTTAGTCAATACTACCCCTCACTGTCGTTGAAACACTTCTGCAAATTCTTAGCAAACCACGCCCTAGAATTCTAGCTTAGTCTCAGTGCTCTACCTCCATGTGTGTGTCCTCCAACTGACCCCAAGCCTTTCCTTTATACTTTTCTCGTTGGGAAACGAATGGTCATGATCTAATCTTGAATCGACGGCTAAAATTAAAAGAAAGCTCAATCTATGTGACTTAACTCATTTCCATCACATCTTTAAATTAATTACCATCTGATGGAAATGACTAAGTTAACTAATCTGAAGAAGCTAAGGCTTTGATCTTTGAAGAATGATGTTTGGGAGGTGGTGCCAAGGCCTGAGGGCAAATCCGTGGTTACTTCCAGATGGCTTTACAAGGTAAAGCATGCTGCAGATGGCAGCATTGAAAAATTCAAAGTGAGGTTTGTGGCTAGAGAGTTCTCCCAAGTAGAGGGAGTTGATTATGAGGAGACCTTCGCTCCTGTGGCTCGATATACTTCGATCCGCTCCATTATATCAATAGCAGCAGAGATGGGTTGGAAGATCCACCAGATGGATGTGAAGACTGCATTTGTCAATGGCTTCATACAAGAGGAGGTGTACATTGAGCAACCACAGGGCTTTGAGGTGCATGGGAAGGAGTCCCATGTGTGCAGACTGAAGAAGGCCCTTTATGGCCTAAAGCAAGATCCCAGAGCTTGGTACTCCAGGATAGATACATACTTGCAGGAGATGGGTTTCACAAAGAGTGAGGCAGATCCGAACCTTTACCATATTGTGATAAGTGAGGAGCCTCTCATTCTGGTGCTGTATGTGGATGACTTGGTTATTACGGGTGCAGAGAGACTCATAGAGCACTGCAAGAGAGATCTTGCGGCAGAGTTTGAGATGAAGGACATCGGCTTGATGCATTACTTTTTGGGTTTGGAGGTGTGGCAGGAGGAGGGGCATTTCTTCCTAGGGCAGGGGAAGTATATTGTGGACATCCTTGGTAGATTCCACATGGAGGACTGTAAACCCATGTCGACACCGATGATCACCAACTAGAAGAAGCTCCATGCTTCGGATTCCGAGTTGGTGGATCCCACATTGTACAGACAACTGATTGGTTCCTTGATGTATTTGGTCAACACTAGACTAGATATTTGTTTTGCAGTCAACACGATGAGTCAGTTTATGTGTGAGCCTAGGAAGGTTCACTGGGTGGCTACAAAACACATTTTGCGGTACTTGCAGGGGACAGTGGATTATGGTCTGGACTACAGGCAGGGGGATGGAGTGAGATTGGCAGGTTACACTAATTCTGATTGGGCAGGTTGTGCTTCTGATAGGAAGAGCACTTCAGGGTGCTGTTTTGGGTTGGGTTCGGCAGTGGTGTCATGGTTCAGCCGGAAGCAGCAGTCAGTAGCATTGAGTTCAGCGGAAGCAGAGTATATGGCAGCCAGTCTAGCTAGTTGTGAGGCCATCTGGCTTCGCAAGATGTTGTTTGGCTTATTTGGTCAGCCGTTGAGACCTTCAGTGATTTACTGTGATAATCAGAGTTGCATTAAACTCACAGAGAATCCAGTATTTCATGACAGGTCAAAGCATATCGGGATCAAATATCATTTCATCAGAGACTATGTTCAAAAAGAAGCTTTGAAGCTTGAGTATATTCCCACTGATGAGCAGGTTGAAGATATTCTTACCAAAGCCTTACCACAAGGCAAGCATGTCTACTTCAGAGACAAGATGGGTGTGGTGAGGAACACCTTCCTCGGTAAGAGGGAGTGTTGAAATTTGGTTACCGGAGGACAGGTGGTTCCCTAAGGCTTTGATCTTTGGCCTAGGGAAAAGTGTCCAAAAGAATTTAATTTTTCTCCTAAAGTGACTTTATAAAGTTATGAAGTCAAATCTAATTTAAAAGTGACTTTAAGTGATAAAGTTACTAAAGTCTAATTTTAAAGTGACTTTAATAAAGTCAATGTAAAATTAGAAAGGAAAAGTGACTTTGGAAATAAATGACTAAGTGGGTCTTTATTAAAGTGGGGTGAATTAAAAATTGGAAAGTGAGATTTAAATGAGCATTTAATCTCAGCCCTAGATCTCAATCTATTTCAGCCATTGGATTTAGGGATTCCCCAAAAGTCACTTAGGGTTAGGTTAAAGGAGGGAAAGGAGGAAAAGGTCATTCATTCTTTCATGAGCAGATTGGGAGGAGAGCAAGAGAGCAAGGGAGATTTCTGAGCAGTGAGGAGAAGGAGGCAGCAGCTTGGCACACATTCTAAGGCAGTATTTCAGCAAGTCTGTACAGCAGAGTTTGCACTCAGTTCAAGGAAGATTTGACACGGTTTCCAAGGCAGAATCCATATAGCAGACTTGGGCACGATTTCCAAGGAGGTCGTACCATTTTCTGGGCACAGATTTCGAGGGAGAGGTTGTTTTTGCTGCACGCTTTTCTAGGCAGGCCATACAGCCTGTAGCTTATTGCTGGCACAAAAACCGAGGCAGATTTTCGTACAGCAGCGTTTAATACAGCTGCACGCTATGTCACACGGTTCGGGGCCGAATTCGAGTTCGGCAACGATTAAGTTCGATTCGGGTTCGAATTTTCCGATGAGGTTCGTAATGAGGTTCGATATTAGGTTCAACTATACAAATTTTTCAATAAATATTTAATGGCATAAAAAAAATCAAAATCAATTAATAAATTATAAAACTATGAGTAGGAATTTTGATTAGTAAAACACATGTCAAATCCCCAAGACAAGATCAAATCCCCAAACTAATGTCTTAAGCTTTGAGACCAGCTTTAGCTTTAATGCATCATAAGCTTCAGCTTTAATGGCTTCAAGCCTAGAACCAACACTCTTGCCTTGAGGACCAAAGGAAAAAGGCAGATTTCTTATCTATTCCCAAACCCCATTTCTACTAACATGTTGAGCTTTCAAGACCAGCTTTGATGTATTAAGAATATGGTTTCACTAGTTCCTAGCCTAAATAATATAGTCTACAGATAGGAGAACAACAGTTGATGAAAAGAATGATAGAAAATTTGAATAAGTGCAATTTTAATGGCCTAGCAAGAGAGAGATAAACATCCATTGCAGCATCTTACAATGCTTCATGAAAATCAACAGTAAATTTTTATTACAGCAAGTTCCAACCATGACAAAATTGATATTTTAGAGGAAAACAAGTCATAAACCATGTTTACACATTGTCTTAGCAAAGGTGGAATTAACGGCCAGTCTTCTAAATAATGGAAACCGGGAAAATAATTGGCAGGAATAGCCCATTGTTTACAAAAACCGCTAACAAAAACTGCTCACAAAAACCGCTCAAGCAAAAAAAAATCATAAAATTTATTAAAATGGAACTTTATGGGAAAAATCATAAAATTCGCCTTCAAGTTCGATCAGGTTCGGCTTCAGGTTCAGCATAATGTTCGTCTTCAGGTTCGGCTTAAGGTTCGGCTTCAGGTTCGGCATTAGGTTCGCTAAACCTGATCGAATTCGAAATTTTTTATTAGGTTCGCCGAACCCTGTGACATAGGCTGCATGCATTCCAAGGAGGCCGTACAGCAGCATTTATTGTTGTTCTGCACACAAAAGGAGGTCGTCGTACAGCAGAAATCAATGTTGTAATTTCTGGGCACGTTTTTCAAGGAAATCCGTACAGCATTTATTGCTGGTTTAGTTTTACTGTTTGCACATTTTCCGAGGCAGTGGTTAAGCAAGGAAAACGAGATAAGTTGTAAAAGTTTACTTGCTGATTTTTCTGAATATTTCTCTCACTGTAAAAAGCATTTTTCAGAAATAAGAAGGAGCTCTCAAACTGGTTTTCCCCAAGAGTTGTAGGGGGTTTTTCCAGGGTCACTTTGACCAAAAATCTCTGTGTTAAAATGTGTTGAATGGCTGTTTTGAGCTTGCTGATTTTTATTTCTGCATTTTCCAGCATTCTGTAAATTTTCCAGAATTTGTGTTTTCAGCAAAAAATTATTTTTTCTGTTGTTGAATGTAAGGATATGGGAAAGGGCATTTAACTAAAAAGAGAAATAAGGTGAAACTGAAAACCGGGGTGGGAAAACAGGAAATTTCTACATGACTTAACTCTTTTCCATCACATCTTTAAATTAATTACCATCTGATGGAAATGACTAAGTTAACTAATCTCAAGAAGCTAAGTGGCAGAGGGAGTAGCCAGGATTGCCACAATAGGATCTGTTTCAGACGGAGAAACCAGTCAAGGTGACTGAAAAGAAGCCATGGCACAACATGTGTTGAGGTACTGGCATGGTACAGTTGGATGTCAATTGAGAAGTACAGTTACGAGGAAATACAGATTCAGATTGGGCAAAGAATGCTCAAGACAGGAAAAGCACATCGGGATGATGATTCAATTTGGATTTTTCTTGGGCAAGAAGCAGATATCTGTCACACTTAGGACTACAGAGGCTGAGTATATTGTTGTTAGTTTGGCGAGTTGTGAAGCAATGTCGTTGTGAAAGCTACTTGCAGGATTTTCTGATCAAGTGCAGGAGACAACCGTGATGACAGGTCAAAGCACATTGAGTGCTACTATATCTGAGACATGGTACAGAAGGGAGCAATGAGGCTCCAATGCATTTCCTCAATCGAGGAGGAAGCCAACATTCTCACAAAGCCTCTGTCCTAGGGTGAAGTTTGTATACTTCAGGGGCAAGCTTGGAGTGGTTGAGAATGTTTCCCTTGGTTGAAGAGATAGGGCAAACATTCTCCCTGTTGTAAATATGATAGCCATGGTCTTTATTTTCATCAAGTGAAGAAATGAAAATTTTAAATTTAAATTTTGCCTCCTAAAATATTAATGTCAGTGTCCTTTTGTTTAGGTCAGGTGGGCCCCTAAGAGGCACCCATTCGACCCTCCTTGAAGGCTACATAAAGGAGAGCATCTCTCCTCATTTGACACATCAAGTTTGTCTTTTCTATCTCTAATCCAGTGAATTTTAAAAGAAAAGGAGGGTCAAAATTTCAGGAGAGTTGTTTGGGATTTCATCTTGTTCTTGGCTAATGGTTTGGCTATTATCTTGAAGTTGTTTCTTATATATTGATGAATCTTGAACTCTCTCTCTCTCTCTCACAGGGAAGAATTTTTGGGTTTTCCCCTTGTGGGTTTTCCCCGAGCCTCAAGCCTAATTTTTGTGTCTCTTGTCTCATGGTTACATGGTTATTTTCTACTGCTCTTTCATGTTTAATGGTTGATATTTTTCTTCTGTATAACTGCATAATGATTTTTGAACTGTTAACTGATCATTGGAAGTTGTTATCATGATGATGAAAAATTATTTCTAGCTTGATGCCCTAGAAAATCAACATGGTATCAGAGCAAGTTCGATGAACAATTGAAGACATCTGAACCTCCTCTGTGATCAATCTATAACTTTAGGAAGGTCAAATTTCTCTTTTGGCTAGTAGGCCAAACTTCTAATCCCTACACTGTGATCCAAGGTTAAGAAGGCCTAGAACGAATAGCATTGAGACCTATCTGATGATTTGAGTCCCTTCAATCTGAAATTTTATCCATATTTGTGGTGGAAATAGGCAAGTTCTGTGATTCTGTAATAGAACTCCCATGGAAAAAGGTCTTACCTGAAATGTTAACTTGTAACCTCTTCGATATGAATTTGTGGATATCAGCTAGAAGGCCAAACATCCTCTGATGTATGCAAGCCCATTTGTGACACGACTTTTATTCATGTGAGCCTATTCTTTGTTATATATGGTATGTATCTATGTGTTATGTGAGTTCTATGGCTCCTAATGTGCTCGCTCTGTGGCATCCATTATGACATCTTACAAATTGTGGATCCAAGCTCTAGGATTTGCTTTACTGTCATGTCAATCATGATCAGAACCTAGGCCGAGTCCTACAATGATTCATTAAAATTTACATATGGCACTTATATCTATGCACCTTTGTGGGATGTTGTGTGAGCTCCTATAATGCGAATCTCTATGGTATTTATGCTAGCCCCTCTATGGATAAATTCTCTGTGATTTATATGAGCTTCTCTGTATAGTATACGAGCTACCTATGGCAATCCTTGTGAGAACTTTAAGGCTACCATTCTCAGTGGAATCTATGCGAGCTAGAAATCTGAAGCAAATTCCTGTGAAATAATGCAAGTGACAAAAGAGCTAGCCCAATGACAAGAGAGCACCTATGTGGTTCATTATCTCTATGAAAATATATCTAAGCTCAAGGTCGAGTCACCTGGAGAAGTTAAAGATCAAAATGACATCCAAGTCTAATCTCTGTGAAAGCGCAAGCTTGTGATGTCTCTGTGAATGAAGGCGCAAACTTTTTTTAACTATTGTCAACCATTTATCTGTTTTGTGAAGTGGTGACAGGACTGAAGAGATCTAAGTTTGGTCTTCTCTGTGCTCCCCCGTATCTTAGAATGATCATGCGATTTTGAAGAAGACAAAGGAAAATCTTATCCCTATAAGTTGAAGTTTCGATCCTAGGGAAATTAACGAATAAGGAAATTAACAAACCGTAAGTATGCATGCTCTATGACATTTCTTGTGTGAATCTTGTGGCATCATTTATTTGAAATTTGTGACCTGAATTTCTGTAATGAGTTTAGTAATCTCCGAGAATAAAAGAAAAGGCAACAATTGTTCAATATCTCTATTTTCTATGCATAAATATTTGTTGACGTCTGAAAGTAATTGACATACAAACTTTCTGAAGTGAGTGTTCAACTCCTTATTATTGTTAGCTAAGTGCAAATCGATGTTCAGAAGGTATGAGCCTCCTCCCTCTCCCTGTGGTCATCTCTAAGGCTCTTAAGGTCTGAGGAATCATGAAAAGATGGCAAGGACCTTGGAATCATATTGGAATGATCTAAGCCCTCGAGCCTGTCTGTTTACTGAATCTGAAGAAGGTTGCTCAAATTTGATGTTCCTTTAAAGTTTAAACATATATACATATATAATGGAATACTCTAAAAGAAGGTCGACCTCTGCAAGAAATCCAAACTATTTGGTATGTATTATTTGAAGCAAGATCTGAAAAATCATTTTTGTGATCTCTTGAAGTAAAAGTCCTATAAAAGATTATGATGCCTCTCTGAAATCACAAGTTGTATTAAGTCTACTACAGAAGTCAGAATGAAGTGTCACTGGAATATGTTTACAATTTGGAAGACAATGACATGTATTTCATGTCAAATCTTACTTTGAGTAATGGGTAGCTCTACTATAAGCCTCTGAATGAAAGGGACTGTTGTAATAGTCTTCTCAAATTCCTTTGGATTCATGATTTGGTTGAAGGAGTCCTGCATATAAAATGACTGCAATGACTTGCATAAGGCTTATACCCGAATGATGATATATGCACTGCAAACTCTGTTGATGATTCTCCTAAAGGGTTTCCATATTTGAAGATAATGTGTTTTGTATGACCTTAAGAAGAATCTTGAAATATTTTGAAGGCCCTGTGACATTCGAATATTTAATGGAAAATTTAGGGTTTGGTAGACTGTGAGTCTTGACAGAATGATGAAAACAAAACAATGATATTAAAAGAAGCATGAAGCCATTGGACAGTGAAATCAACTGCTAGCAAGGAAGAAATAATAAAAGGACAAACCCTGAAATTCTGATCAATCTATTGCTGAGGATTTGAGTCTTGATGAGATTGCATTATCTAGGTTTTAAAAGTCTAAATATTGTTCAATTTCTTGGAATGATTTGAGTTTGCAAAAACCTACTAAGGGTTTGAACAAGAAAGCCCAAGGGAATGTGAAACCCTGGGATTGTCAATGTTAAAATGATGAGGTTGATGTGCAAGTTGGATGTAAGAAGGCTAAAGATTAAGAGGGAACTGTCAGGAATCTCAAAAGATAAGTATCTTATATTTCTTTTATTTTTTAATCATCACTAACATTGGATTGTTTATGGTTTGTAAACCCTAGGTAGGGTTTGGAAGAAGATCTAAGGCTTATGGACCAAATCCTAGAACTGATTATGTCCTTTTAAGAAAACCTATGGATTTCTTGACGATGATATAGACTCCTTGATGATATGGATTTCTTGATGGTGATATAGACTCCTTGATGATACGGATTTCTTAATGATGATATGGACTCTTTGATGTTCTTGATGATGTGAATTTCTTGATGATCATATGAACTCTTTGATGTCCTTGATGATGTGGATTTCTTGATGACGATATGGACTCCTTGACGATGTAAACTCTTCGATGATGATGATGTGGACGAGATCAAGTCCTTTATAAATTGAACGAGGTTGACTAGAAACAAGAAGACTAAGACTAAGAGGGAGTTGGCACATTCTCAAGAGATAAGTACTTTCTTGATTGCTTCTATTATTGTTTCATTATGAGTCCCTTGTCTTTGTATATCTTGTTTGGTTGTATTTGTTCTTCCATGGCCTCCTAGTGAGGATTGCAGATACATAATGAAGATTGCCAAGGTGTTGCAATCATTGGAAATGGATGGAAGAACAATATGACAAGAATACCCATGATTGGATGAGCCTTGGACTCGGAGTGAGCAGAAAAGATCAACTTAATTGAAGCAAGTTTTGATCCATGATGCAAAGAAGTCAATTATGACTTCCAATATGAAGATGATTAGAGTGATGTTGATCCAAATCTGTAAAAGATGAACTTGTGACTTTTCTGCTATGTCTCTGACAAGGGCTGAGGACCTCTTCAGTGTAAGAGGAAGTCGATTGAAGAATTGCAAGGTTGAATGTGTGGCACGAGAGTGGTAAAATCCCTGCTAAGGTTGTGGCATAATGGACTGAGAGTCCATGAAAACTTGCTTGATGAAAATTTTGAAGAAGTTATGATACTATGATGTTGATTTGATGAATCCCTCTGATTGGCTCGTTGAACCACTTGACACATGGCATTGATGACTCTATCTGACCTGGATGTATTCTAGGTGTTGTAATGCTCTAAATGACATGAATGGTCCTGCAGCATGTAGCACAGTTGAAACTGGAAATGATTTGTGAAGTGGTTTGGTTTCGAAAGTTGTTTGTTGATCTAGTTGATCTTTCTCTTATGTCATACATGTTTGTCGTTGTGTAGGTTACCTGCTTCTGTGGGAAGCCATTTGTTATCTGTTGTATTCAACCATTGTTGTTGATATTATTGTTGATGCCTGCTTTTATGAGAAGCCACTTATTTTTTAATGGATTTGACTATGGCACACTTTTTTGCTGATGAGCAGAGTGTTGATATTTGCTTCTATGAGAAGCCACTTGTTATATGTTGGATTGTTGTCATTTGCTTATGTGAGAAGCCCCACCTGAAGTTGAATAAATAGTTGGATGTGGTTGTCTGCTGAAATGTTTGATAAAGAGTTGGAAACCACCATGGCTACTTTTCTATTGTTGAATTGGTTGTTGATGATTATGCGAATGACAGAGAATCTCGTTGGAGAGGGAGCATTGACTCATAGCATCATGAATTTTCTTTAGGCTGTGTCGAGAGACCTATGGACTGGTTGGGAATATTGTCACTCGCTTAAGCTGTGGGCCGAGAGACCAGTGGGTTTGGTCGAGGAGCTTAGTTCTGAGGCACTGAGTTTGTGATCTCTCCCTTAGGTTGTGGGCCAGGAGACATTATTTGTGGTTGGTGTCGGTGATTGAGATAGGGATTCCTCCCTTAGGCTGTGGGTCGGGAGACCTTGTGGTTGGGGTGATATACACTGTGTATATAATTGAGATAAGGATTCCTTCCTTAGGCTGTGGGCTGAGATACCTTGTTTGTGCTCGGGGAGATGTACCTTCTGCATATGATTGGTTTGGCCTCAATGATTGATCCCAACGGTTAGTGGGTACTAACCTGGACACCATGGGGTTGTGGCTTTTGGGATGTGTTGGATGTTATGTATCTTTCCTTATGATGAGATTAATGATCTCTCCCTTAGCTTGTGAGCTGGGAGGCCCCTATATTGGTCGGGGAGATTAATCTTGAAAGAGAGAATGAAAAGTACTTCTCTCGTAAAGGGTGTCGAAAATATGGTAGCCATGGTTGGTATTTTCATCATGTGAAGAAATGAAAATTTTAAATTTAAATTTGCCTCCTAAAATATTCAAGTCAACCTCCTTTTGTTTAGGTCAGTTGGGCCCCTAAGAGGCACCCATTCGACCCCCCTTGAAGGGTATATATGTTGATAAATCGGGAGGCTTACAAATTAGATTATGATTTTCCAACATCTATAATACATAATTCTTATGATTTTACAACATGGCATCAAAGCTAAGGCGCGGGAAGGAGATTAAAGATCACATCTTAGTTGGCATTATGGCAAGAGTTATAAGGAAGGTTTTCAAGTTTCTTGGCAATCTCGCTACATATATCAAGGATTGCATATTGAAGATCATCTTCAAACTAGCAAAAGAAGTAATAGATGGAGGTTTGTTCTCCTCTTTATCTGACACTTTCAAGGATGAGAATGTATGGGTTATTGACAGTGGTGCTTCTAGACACATGATGGGAGAATGCAGTGAACTTCAGACCTTGTCAAAAGGAACCTCCTCTAATTCAATCGAACTTGGAGACAAGAAGAGCTATCCAGTGAAAGGGATTGGACCTACTTCGTTGGAGCTCGAGTTTGGTGGAAGTATTCACCTCAACAATATTCTCCATGTTCCAGGTTTGAAGAAAAACTCACTGTCTATTTCTTGTCTAAAGGATAAGGGTGATAGTGTTGGAAATGTTGTCATTCATGGCAAAGGAGATGACAAAGGAGGAGCACCTGAAACAGCAACAAGGCAAAGAGAGCATGAGACATGAAGCAGAGGCAGTTGTAGAAGGGTCATGTGATTGGAGATCTGGAGAAGCAGCAGAGGCAGCAAAAAGAGAAGCAAGGAGCAGCATCAGTCAAGGAGCAGAGGTATTTGATTTCATATATATAATGAGAAACTGGTTCTGAATGAGAAACATGTATTGACTGTTGGAATTGTTTATGAAAGTATGAATAGAGTGTTCAGGGTTTGTGGACAGTGTAAACTCTGTACAAAGGGATTTAAAGTGTGAATCCTGTATATGGTGGAGGAATTGATGATGGTGAGTCTATCAGGGTTCATAAACAGTTTTAAATAAACTCTGTGGCAAAGTTTTTTATGGTATTCTGCAGAAAATTGAAGAAAATCTATAAACTATTGAGACAGGGTTGACTGTGAGATCGAGAATGAATAATCAATTGTGTAAATTCTGTATGGGCCATATATGTATCCCTTAGTCAAAACCTGTGTGATGGAACCCTATGATTGACTGTGTGAATAGAAATTGCAGTGTCCTACCTCATGGTGTACTGATTTGTACATGCTGTGTAGAAAACAATTGAATTGTTTCTGTATAGAAACTCAAGAGGCCGACTCTGTTCGTGTGGCATAGCAGAGTAAACCTCTGTCTTTTAAAAAGAAAGGTGATTTTAGTAGATCGAAATGAGCAGCAGTGAATTGGTAATGACACATTGAACGGGATGCAACAGTGATTAAAATTGGTGAAGAGTATGTGAGATACTGAAATGCATCAAGCAATGACTTAATTGCAGAAGTGCCATAGCAAAGGTTCGAAGTGAGTATTGTGAAAGGAAGACAGTCTGCAGCGTTCAAGAGGAACCGAAGGCGTAGAGGCAGAAGTCATCATAGGTTGGTTATCGGACTTGGTTTGTTTAACCTATTCCGATTGTTAAAATAAACTAGCAGCAAAATGGAATTCAATTCCATAAAATTGTGAAGTAGGGTTTTGTTAGAAGAGTCGTGAATCTCTGTGGAAGGCGTGAACCTCTGTCTAAGTGATAAACCTTGTTGTATAGAACACGAAGATTCGCTAGAATCTCTGTTCGTTGGAGTAAAAGAGCATTGTTTTATTGCTGGCAGAGTAATATCTGTGGGACTTAATCATTGAGTTAGAGCGAGGAATTAAGTCGAAGAACTGTGTTAACCATAGTAAGAAACCGAGTTAAGTACTGTGCAATTACCTGGAGTGGTTTTGTGAAACCAATACCACCTTCATCGCGCTGCTTTTGGGGCCAGGAGCAAAAACTCACAAAATAACGTGATCCAATACATTTGTGCCACGTTAGCAGTCCAAAACCGCCCATATCACGTTTCTTTGGAACACTAATCTTCTGTCGAAAAAAAAAACGTGATATCAACTTGGTTCGTCCGATCTGGAGGTCGGTGGATCAAACGATGGTCGTGCCACAAGTTGCACGGGAGATAAGTTAAGGTATGGCCCAGTTGTTTTATGTTGAAAACCGTTCATTTACATGTTGAGGTGTGGGCCCCGTGGGTGAAATATATGTTAAAATGTTGTGTTGGTAGTGTAATCGGGTTCATAACACAAGTCCAAAGGTTGTGCACTGTATTAAGATTTTATTATAAGCTGCGGGTCGAACCATTGTATAAAGTTCTAAGGTCGGGTTTTTAAATAAATCAAATAAAAGGTGTTGATTTATGGTTCGAGTCGAAAGGTTGAATACTGTTGCAAGGTTAACATTATTAAAGCTCTTTGTTATAAAGGCCAAGGCTTATATAAAAGGGAGATATAGTTCGGGTGGTTCATTTAATTTACCAAAGGTCATATTATTCGAGAGTTTAATAACAAAGGTAAAGTGTGTATAGTTGTTGGGCCCAAAATTCCCTGTGGATATATGCATTAGTGTGTTGGGTTAACAAAGTCAACCAATGAACTTAATCCAAAGTTAATTCGCTAGTGGGACCCTTTGTTCAACGCACTGAACTATTGGAGGACGCGATTACAATATTGCGATCGCGATAAAGAATGCGGACCCGATATGTTATGAACTGTGATTCGTATGTGTTTGAGTTTCGGCTTAAAGGGCATCAAAGTGGGCCATCGCATTGGAAAAAAGCAAAACATCGGAACATACCTTTGAAGAATGCGATTGTGATTAATCGCATCGGAACGATCGCAAGGGAAGTAATCGCAATCGGAAGTATTCAGTTGCGATTAATCGCATCGGCAAATAGAAAAAGGTTCAATATTGTGGGCCCAAATACCTTGAGTCTTGTTCCAAAGTCTTGAGTGTTGATCCGAATCTTTGTGAAAGTGTAATGTATGTCGAGGTATATATATTATATGATAAAGCGAAGCTTGTATGAAATGAGTGTGGGCATATGTGTGAACATAAGCTGCGATACATTAGATTGAAGCCCGAATGTTAGTTCGAATGAGTGTGAATTTTCCACATGATTGAATTGCGGCCCCGGATGTGAAATACTATCATATGGTGGGTTGTTAAAGTGTTAACCCATGCGAACACTGATATCTGATATAATATATGTTACCGAACCATAGAGTCATAATTTGGCTCTATATAAAGTCATATATGCGTGAAACCAACAGTAAGAGATGTTGAGTTTTAAATGAAAGAGCAAAGACTTATATTTGATATATTATAATTGCCGGAACATAAGAATGAAAGGGGTTATAATGCTCAGCTGCAGATAAATTGAAAGAGAAGAACCTCAAGCAAAGTGCTTCAGTTAATAAAAGAAGTTTCCATGATAAAGGAATGAAAATGTGGGCTCAACAGGTATACATACACAGTGAACAGGAATATGCACAGGAATGAATTTGACAGGTGTACAAGCACAGAAAGCAGGAGAATATGCAGAACTGAAAAAGACAGTGAACAAAGTATGCAAAATAGTTACATGACAGCTGGAGATACACAATTGCAGTGAACAGCAGAGGTATGCAGAACAGTTTCTTAACAGCAGCAGAAAAGACAAAACTAGCAAAGCCAAAGGCCAGAAAATGGGCTGAGTGAAATTGTTTTTATGTAACTGAAAATGTGAATGTAAATGTTGTAATTGATTTTATATTGTTTGTGATGCATTGGCAAGTTTCTGGAGGAAAAAAAAATCCCACCGTAATATTGAAATTAGTACATATAGTTATATTTTTCTGAGTGAGCTAGTAAAAGAAATGAGAAGGCAGAAGGCAAAGAGGTATGGCTGTCCATTTCGAATTACCTGTGGAATGCTAACAATCATACGGAAATCTCTATAAATGATATCACCTTGATATGCATAGAGAGGTTAGAGAGGTTGGAGAATGGGGAATTGAGGCATAGAAGATAAGAAGAAGGAGGAGTAGAACGAGATGCTGTGAAGGGTTAGAGAATGCAGAAATGGAGCTAAGCAGAGAAGAAGGAGGAGCTGATAGAGAATCCAAGAAGATGCAGAGATGATGCAGGGCAGATATGAGGACTGATGGACAGCAGAAGAGAAGGTACAGAACAGAGCTGATATCCAAGGTAAATCAGCAAGTGTTTTTCTTTTGAAAGAGTAAGGAAGTTGGAGCTTCCCTATCAAGTCGTAGCTTGATAGATGTCAGTTGTAGCTGACTGAGGTAGGAGCCCCCTGTAGGTTGGTGCCTGCAGAAAATAGATGGGAGTTGGTGCTTCCACATCAAGTTCTAGCTTGATAAAATGTCAGTTGTAGCTGACTGAGGTTGGAGCTTCCTGTAGGTTGGTGCCTGCAGAAAATTGATGGGAGTTGGAGCTTCCTTGCAAGTTGTAGCTTGCAGAATTGAGGTAGGAGACTCCTATGGGTTGGAGCCTACAGAAAATCAATGGTGAGAGGGAGTTGGAGCTTGCCTTTGCATCACAACAATAATAAGATGTGCTTTTCTCCCTTTATGGGTTTCCACTTATATCTGGTGTCTATGTGCATGATGTCTCTGTGTTGATATGGTATATCTATTTTGCTTAATACTTGCTGCTCACATATTTTGCTTATTAATTGTTGCTCACAAATAAAGATTGCTCACATATTATGCTGATCATGAAATGAGGTGTTAATAAAGTTTAATGAAAAGTTTTAAAAAGTCCATGAATGTGTTAAACACACCACACCCCCCCCCCCCCCTCTCAGTTGTTGATGTAAAGGTTTTGGTTTTGGGTAAGGGCTCTAGTATTGATACTGATAAGGTAATTGGGATTCGTGAGGGGACATTATACAAACTTTTTACATCTCTATCTCAAGCCCTAGTCCACTTGGATGTAAGCCCTTCCGAACTATGGCATAGAAGGTATTGACACCTTCACTATAAAATTTTGCCATCTCTAAGTCAAATGGTCAATGGCATCTCCGAATTAAAGGAAGATCATGAAGGGACCTGTAAGGGATGTTCTCTAGGAAAGAATGTGAAGAAGCCATTTGTAATAAGTGATACCATATCTAAGGAAGTTTAGATCTCATACACTCAGATGTATGTGGATCTATGCCAATAAAATCTCTTGGTGGTCATCAATATTATGTAACCTTCCTTGATGATTTCTAAAGGAAAACTTGGCTATACCTCTTCAAGAACAAGGATGAGGTATTCGAGAAGTTTCAAGAATTCAAGAATGAAGTTGAGAATCTAATAGAGAGAGAGAAATCAAGACTCTAAGGTTCGACAATGGTGGAAATACACCTCCAAATAACTAGTAGCATTCTACAAGGAAGTAGGGATTAAGAGGGAGTTAATTGTTCCTTCTAATCTTGAACAAAATGGTGTGGCTAAAAGGAAAAATAGAACAATTGAAGAATGTGTCAAGGCCATGCTACATGATCAAGATCTCCCTCGATTCATATTGGGAGAAGTATGTGTGATAGTTGTCTACTTGCAGAAACAAAGCTCTCACCAACAAAGTGACTCTGGAAGAAGCAATTACAGGAAAGAAGCAACTTGCAGCAAAACCCTCTACGTCCAACTAAGAATCTGCTAAGCGAAAATATGAGTTGTTGATGCTCCCTCTGCCTGCTGGAATCACTCAATCTGGAAAGTCGAATTTTTTTACCACTCTGCACTAAAAAAATCAAGCTTCCCCAAGCAACTCAGTCTGCTTGGCAATGGACTGCGTTGCCTCTGAAAATTTCGGCCTGCTACCCTTTCTGAGCAGCGAAATTTTCTTTTTCGCTTCTAAGCTTCCCATTTGATCAATTGCGCTCTAATACCATGTGAAAATTTCACTACTGGAATCCTATTGCAGCAACTTGTATTTTTTCTTCTAATCAGGGTTGCGAGGGAGCGCGCCCCCCACCCCCCCCCCCGCCCCCCCTCGAACCTGCTCAATTCGTGCTCTACTCGAGAGCGACGCTCCCTGGTTTTCAGAGGTTGTTTTAGGGAGTGATCACTCCCTCCTTAAAAAAAGGCTTCGAGAGCAATATTTTTGAGGGAGCAATCGGGAAGCGATTGCTCTCGATCGCTCCTCCCTTGTTTTTTTCGCTCTCGCACTCGTGTGTATCACGCAATCGCAAGCGAAGAAGGGAGTCGGCGGAGGGGAATTTGGAGGGAAAGAGGGAGAGGGGGAGGGGTAGGGGGGAAGATAAAAATCCCTCCCTCTCCCTCATTATCATCATTCTCATTTGTGAGCAAGAGAGACCAAGGGAGAGGAGAGAGTAAGAGAGAGCAAGAGAGAGGAGAGCTTGGAGAAAGCATGAGAGAGCAAGGAGCTTGGAGCTTGCAAGGGATATTAGAGCTTGGGATTGAAGGCCAAAGAGGTAGGATCTACACACTAATCTAGAAAACAAATTTATATGTTGCATTTTTGCAAAATGAAGAAAAGAAAATGTTTTATTCTCTCCTTCCCATTCCCATTTGGCATTCCTCCATCTTTTTGGAGACTAAAAACTTGAAACATCATGGCTATATGGCTTGGCATTTTCTTCTTGTTGGTTCCTTTTTTGGTTATTACGGTGTTGGAGAGTAGAAGAAAGAGGGTTGTTCAAGAAGAGGAGGATGAAGAAGTGGGTTACAGTGGATTTGATGAAAATCCCAAAGAGGAGTACCTTGGAGAGTGGATATGATGAGACCACACCAATTAAAATTGACCAAACACCATTGTGGAAATATGTTACTAGGCCTAAAGCACGGAAAGGGGGTGGAACCACTAAATTTTTTTGCACCCATTGCAATAAACAATACACAGGTTCATACACCCGTGCCAGAAGGCACCTTTGTGGGAAAAGGCCATGGGATGGAGATAAACAAGTAGTAATCAAAACTTGTGTAAGTGTGTCAGCAAAAATTAGAGCCAAATACATAGGGAAGAGAAGGAAGCCCTATACAAATCTAAAAGATCTAAGGGTTTCTTAGAAACTAATCCACCATCACATCATCCACAAAGAAGTCCATCAACTTCCACCCATGGCAATGGATATGGAGGCACACCAGGCACAGGAACAAACATCTCTTAAAGGCGTAGAAGTTTAGAACCATATCAGATTTCCTTGACGAAGGGTCTAGGAATGATGGGGATTCAAAAAATTCCCGGTTTCTCTATGCATGTGGGGTACCATTCAATGTTCTTCGCTCACATTATTGGCATGAAATGGTTTCTGCCATTAATGATGCCCCTAAAGGATACAAGAGCCCTGGGTATGAAAAGGCTAGAACCGTGGGACTTGATCATGAAAAAGAAAAAATAACTCATTCTTTGAGTAGAATGACAAGTTCTTGGAATGAGCATGGGGTGTCCATTCTATCTAATTGATGGACAAATGTAAAAGGCAAGCCAATGATAAGTGTTCTTGTTGTGTCTGTTAGTGGTGCAATCTTCCTTTCATCATATTATTACTCAGATAAGTTCAAGACCGGCATCAACATTGCAGAACCATTACTTGACACAATTGAACGTGTTGGGCCATACAATGTCATCCAAGTCATCACTGATAATGTTGCTAATTGTAACGCAACGGGAGCAATTATTGAGGATATATACTCCAACATATTTTGATGTGGGTGTTTGGTTCACACAATGAACCTTTTGATGCATGATATAATTAAAAACAAACAACCTCAATACAATGGATTGGTCATTTGTACAAAAGTGGCAAAAATATGATAAGATTTATTACAAATCATAGCAATACACATGGGCTATTCTGTTGATTTTTGGGTAGCATCGGATGTGCTCTAGCTCCAAAACTTTATGGAGGGGCTAGAACACATGAGATCTCGAGGACCCATAAATAGTTTGGAGAAATTCCACCCAGAGCTTAAGTTATTCAAATAATTAATTATTTTAATGGAGATCCTAAGTCTAACTTAGGGAAATTAAATAATTAAAGTGAATTAATTTAAACATGTGGGTGAGAATGTTCTAAGTGATGAGGATCAAGTCTTTTCTAATCTTAGTCGTCGATTAGAGATTAGATCACGGTCATTGATTCATCAATAGGAAAAGTATTAAAGAAAGACTTGGGGTCAGTTGGAGAACACACACAAAGTGGCGGCACTTGAGCTAAGTCGAAATTTTGGGGCATGGTTTGCTGAGAATTTTTGAGTGAGCTTGCAGTGCAGCGAGGGGCAGTTCAGCAGTGGGATTTCTAATCCAAGGCCGAGAATACAATAGTAGAGAGGCATATCAGCACCACAGAGACAATCCAGTCCTAAGAGGGGTGGCCTTGGAGCCTAAAGGAGCTGACGCAGAGCCATTAGAGGCAGCACTGGGGTTTTAGTGGGCCAGATCGGACTCGTATTCAGCAGATCCAGAAGGGTGACGCAGTCTCAGCGTGGAACTTGTTGGGCACTGTATAGGCACCTGTGGGGTTCTTCATTCTCATGCTGAATAAGCCATAATATCTGTCTCCAAAGATAGAGGTACTTCTGCTGGGATTTTCTCTATTGGGTAAATGAAGCAACAAAACTGTAGGCTTGTTGACTTTAATTGTAAAAATACACAAGAGTTATTTGTAGTAATAATTTATTAATATATAAAATGTATAAGTGATTATAAATGTTACAATGAGGCCCTACTTATATACCTACGCAGGTGGACTTTCATGACTGGAAATGTCTTTTAGACATGCATTTTTAGTTAACTAATGACTACTTAACATAATCCTTATTGACTATTTAGTAATTACATTTATTTGTATTTATTCTATTAGTTATGAATTATATTCATAACATTGCTCCTTCCTTCAAAAGCTTTGTCCTCAAAGCTTATAGTTGACAATTTTCTTCAGTTTAATCACACACCGTTTTCTTCATTTGCTTCATCATTATTTTTATAAGCGTAAAGGGTCACAATTTTTTATTTTATTCATGTTTGTCATTTCAACATGTATAATTTGTGGTCATAATCCTTTGGAAACTCTTTTTTTAAATTTTTTGTTTTTATTATTGCTTTTTATTAAATTCTCTAGTTATAAAATATATATTATTATTATATTAGTTGTGAACTATATAACACATATATATTATATATTGATCAGCCGTAAAGAAAAGACCCGTCTGTTTTTAAAAGTGTCACACCTCTTAAAAATGATACGTCGTTTCGTATCATGTTCACCGATTGTTGATCCCGTTTATTTTTTTGTTGACCCGCAACAACACGAGTCACCGACAACAATTTATTTCCCTGGCAGAGTCTGCACCAACGGATATCCTAGACACTACGGTCGACAGATGTAAGAATGAACCCGAGTGTGCGGAGTATTGAACCGTGTTGACAGCAAAAAATGGGCCTAGGTTAACATGGTTGGACCAGACGAAATTTGTCGGGTTGTCGGAAAGGTGAGAAGGTAGAGCGGCGGGCAGAGGCGTGGGAAGACCAGACGTCGGGGTTGTTTGAGAATTGATGGTGGGGGGCACATTACCATGGCTGTCTGTCTTGGTCATGCCAAAGGTGTCGGTGGCACTGTATCGATGGCATTGGGGCGGTTGATAACCATGTACGTTGAACTCTTGAATGCTCTCGATGTTTGATTTCGGAGCCACCTTGAAGTCCATGGCCATAGGTTCAGGTTTATGAACGCCATTGAATCTTTCCCTTGACTGGTTGTCATTGCCAATCCGTTGCTCTTTACAAGCCAGTTCTCTGCAACTGCCACCTGTTGAATATGGTGATAAAAACCTGCTTGCTCCATGAGGAAAGAGAGGAGATGACAATATCCTTGAGCCAAGAGATATACGAGGTTGTAAGCACCTATTCGCACCGTGAGGAGGTCTTACTATTGAATATGCGCGTCTAAGCTCTTTGGATGGTTCAATATTTTTTGACACATTTTTGGGAAAGGTAGAAGCAACACAACCTAAACCATCAGTGCTCAAATGGCTATCTCAAAAACTATCATGTGGATTTAATGAAACTGCCTTATTTGACAACATTTTCTTTTCTGCTAGATCGTAAATGTCCTCAGAGGTACTAAGGCCCTTCTTGTGTTGTAGCTGTAGAAACTCTACGTAAGATTTGCACTCTTGTTTTTGTTTAGGTGAGAAAAATTCATAATTCTCAGCCTTCCTTAATTCAATCAGCGATCTATTTTTCAGGTCAACGTATAATTTAATCCCATTGTCACACTCAACAGAGTACCGAGAAGAATCTTCAGGAGACGTGTTGATAAGCCCATTATCAGAGGATACTAAATCTTTGTTAGCAATGAGAGTTTTCTTCATTTCAAACTTATCATTTATGTTGGCCAAGCTATTGAAAGTTCCTTTACTACCAGGAACTTCAATTACCATGACTCCAACAGGTTCCTTCATTGATAAATCATTTTTATATTTCCTTTGTGTATCATCCTCTGTCTTTTGGGTTTACACTAGAGAAGCCTCATTTAACCATTCATAAGAGAATTTATTGCCAGATATTTTGGGATTTTTAGCTATGATTGTTGAAATTTCCTCGTCTTTGTCCAGCAAATTCGTCTTCTCCATCCGTTTCTGTTTCAGCTTAGTCTTTTGAGATTCTTTTTCATCATTTTGATCGTCAAGGTCGTCAACACTGATGAGCCTATTTATTCTCAGGAGTGAGGATTTAGATTTTGTGGTTTTGGTTCCAAAATTTAATTCATTGGAGTTTTGGTTGGGAGCAGTGGATTTCGCATTTCTCTCTATGTGACCTTTGTCCTCAATATTCTTTTCGCTTAGCACACAAGATTTATCCTTTATGCGCCTGCGAGGTTTTGTTTTAGATCGAATGTAATTAGTTTCAAAGGTTTGTTGTTCATCTGCGGAATATTGCAGCCTGGGTTGATAGTCCCTTCCTTCTTCTTCTTCATCAGGGTAAAATCTAGCCTCTCCCTCTTCGTCCCTGTTGCGATCGTTTTCATAGCAATTCATTTTCAAATCCTGAGCAGCAACTTTATCAATACCACCCATAAAAATTTCAATTTGATTTTGTTTATTCACATGCTTTAAGGGGGCAGACATGTCATTAATTTCATGTTCATCATCTTTTTCAGCTTCTTTAACAGTTTCCTGGCTAGCAAGTTCATCTTTATCTTTAAGATCACCTTCATCATAATCTGAAATTTTCATAACTTCATCTTCTGCAGAATGTAGTGATACTTCAAGATTATCTTCAAAAATATCTTCCTTCTTATTATGTATTTCTTCATAATTTTTCTTAAAACGGATTGTAGTTTCTGCACATGACTTTTTTAATCGCTGAATCTTTTCTTGAATTTTTCTGATCTACTCAATTTCTTCAGGATCTACACGTAATGGCACATTGTACGCTAAACTATGTTCATAGGCTCGTAAACTACGTTCATAGGCTCGTGAGACTATACTGTGCAGCATGACTCTAATACCACTGAAGCAACAAAACTGTAGGTTTGTTGACTTTAATTGTAAAAATACACAAGAGGTATTTGTAGTAATAATTTATTAATATATAAAATGTATAAGTGACTATAAAGGTTACAATGAGGCCCTGCTTATATACCTACGCAAGTGGCCTTTCATGACTAGGCATGTCTTTTAGACATATCTTTTTAGTTAACTAATGACTACTTAACATAATCCTTATTGACTATTTAGTAATTACATTTATTTGTATTTATTCTATCAGTTATGAATTATATTCATAACAGTAAACCACTACTGGTACCCTAGTTTGTATTCAGAAATCTACATAATAATAAAAACCCTCAAGAGTTGTTGCATTGATTTTCCCGCATTGGGTTTTTCTGGGGACATTTGTCCAAAAAATCTTGTGTGTCCTCTGTCGAATGTGCTTATTTCTTCAGTACTTGATATGTATATTTGTGTAGGCAGCAGTGTATTTACTTCGATGTTTTTCATGTATTATTCAGAAAAGTAACTTGTTAATTTAATAGAACAAGCAGGAGAAGTAAATAAGATTAGTGTTGTAGGATTTCCGTTTAGTAAAGTCGGAAATTTTCACATTTTCCGCAGTCACTCGAGATTGGAGTTGTTGAAGATTGCAAAGACTAGATTTGCTAGCTATTACCTCACCTTCAGGCGCCTTTTGAAGGTAAGAGATTCATTGGCTAGCGTGGTATCAAGTCCACACTAGCAGGTATTAAAGGACAGGGCAACAACAACAGTTGATAGGGAAGGTTTTGAATAGGTGGACGAGACCGCTCTTGATGGTCTGTTTTGGGCATGTGTGAGGGAAATTTTGAATTTCACCAAACCCTTTTATAACATGATTCGCTTTGCGAATACAAATAAACAAGTGATTGGGGAGGTGTATGAGAAGATGGATAGCATCTTGGGGCAAATAAAAGATGTTGTTAAGGAAAATGATCCCAACTTGTATTCAATGATTCACTATTGTGTGTGCATGGTGGAATAAACTTAATGTTCCACTACATGCCTTGGCGTATATCCTTATGTGAAAATACTACTCTCCATCTTGGTTGGGCCAACCTACACCTGGGGGTGGGGTTAGGATCAAACCTCATACAAATCCAGAGGTACAAGAGGGATATATGAAAGCATTAGACAATTTGGTCCCTAACAAGGAGGAGTGTGCTAATCTGCGCCTTGAATTAGGCAGATACTTCAGCTGCACTGGCTGGTTTGGTTATTTGCATGTAATGGAAGATAGAGACAAATTTGATGCTCTCACATGGTGGGAAGCATATGGAGGCATGGGACTTTTGTCAAAATTGGCAAAAAAAGTACTCACAAGTTGTAAATACTTCATCTGCAGAGAGGTGTCGGAGCACCTACAACTTCATCCACAATGTGAGAAGAAACAGACTCAATGAAAACTGAGCAGAAATTTTGGTTTATGTGCACTACAACTTGAGGTTGTTGAGTCATCATTATTGTGATCGAACTTATGAGGATCTATCATATAAAGTTTGGGACAAGAATCCAGAGGATGACAATTTGGAGAATGGCACTATACATCAAGAAGAATTGGAAGCAAAACTTTTGAGAGATGAGGATGAAGCAACAACAGCCATGGCCCATGCCACCGCCACACCCACCATCCAGTACCAATGCCAGTGCCAGTGTTAGATTTCCAACTATTGTTCCTTTGTTGACGTCACCTCCACCTACATCCTCATGTGGAGGGCATGTGCCTTCTAGTTCTGGTCGTGGTACTATGCGGGGGGAGACTACTAGAAGACCACCATTACCATAATTTGCTCAGAAATTAGAAATTTCTCGTGACAGGGGGCCAATCAATAGATAAAATAGATTTACTAGTCTTTTCTAGTTTCTAGTAATTTTTAACATTTTATAATTGTTGAAACTTGACTCTTTCATATTTATTATGAAATTTTTTGTAAAAAATATATGGCAATTTAAGTTTGAAGTTTGAAACTTTAAAGTTGGTAGTTATAAGTTTATAACTCATTATAAATTATGAATATGATGCTTCATGAAATTTTAAAGTTGTTTCATTTCATTTCATTTGATAACATTTCATTTCATGTTAAATATTCTTTGTTGTAATAGTTACACTTAACTTACAAGTACAACTATGGTGATCATTGAATCAATGATGATAAATGTCATACACTGAATTATGAAAGCTTGAAACTTTAAGATTGATGAATCATGAGACTCAAGAGTCAATAGGTTGTATGTTTCTAACTTCTGGACGTGGTTGATGAAGATTATAACTTCTAGATGATTGATGTTATATGGTTCAATTTATGTTTTTATGTTTTTTATGTTTAATTCATCATTCTATATGCTTTTGTTGACATAAATGCATCAAAATATAAAAAACATATATATATTATATAAAAATTCGTTCCTCGATTTGTTCTCAGACCGGGATCTGAAAATGTCGCTCTCGCTCCTCGTTTTTGCTCATGCTCCCAAGTAACCTTGCTTCTAACTGATAAATTAATTATTCAATTTATTGCTAGGAAACATCGAAATAAACACACTGGAACCTTCACATATAAAACTGTGGAAATAAATAGCATTGGAAATTGAGAAAATACTAACACACACACAAAAAAATTGACATCGTTATTTTTGGACAAATGTCCCCGGAAAAACCCAACTTGGGAAAACCGGTGCAGCAGTGAGGGTTTTTATTATTATGCAATAGTGAAAATTTGAGTACAATTTATGCATGCACAACTAGCAATCCAAACAACAAGAAAATCTGGGAGAAATAATTTTAAGGGAATTACCCTTCTTCCGCAAGCAATCTCGGCACAACTTCCTTCAGAAAATTCAGCCTCCTAAACCCTCTGCATCAACCTCTGCACAAACCCTATGATTTCAAGCCTCCAACTTGCCTTTGATGAAGTCGTTTTGCCTGTCTCTACTGAGGAAATTGCCTCTCTGGCACTCTTGACCATCTGCCCGACCTCTGGAACTGAGAACGAATTTCTCTCCATCAAATCGAACTGCCTTTCTGAAGCAACTGCGCAATCGTCAATGCAGCCTCACTGGGAATAACTCAACCCTCTTATTGTTGCCTCTTTGGATCTAGAAAACTTCCTCCAGATCAATGTCTCTGCCCCTCACTCACTACTTCACTCTCTGGCTCTCCGGCAACTGACTGTTGCTACTCTAGAAAATCGATCTAACAAGGAAATCGAACTTCTGGTCTTCTGCTGTATCTTCTCCAAGTGCCCATCGACCTCCTCTTATATTCCATTATTGGATCACCACGACCAAGATTAAAACTTAATCAATGGCTAGGATCATCTTGGAGTCAATATGTGTGAGTTTCTAGACTATTCTCACCTTATCTAAACTAATATTGTTAAATTAACCATATTCCCTAAGCTTAGACTTAAGAAATATTTAAAAATCGGCTAATAATCTAATTGAGGCACTTCTAGGTGGAATTTCCATAAACTATTTCTAGGTTTTGGAAATCTTATGTATTCTAGCCTCTCCATCAAATTTCGTAGCTAGAACACATCTGATGCTACAAAAACTAACACGTTTGACACATCAAGTTTGTCTTGTCTATCTCTGATCCAGCAAATTTCAAAAAGAGAAAAGGAGGGCCGAAAATTTAGCAGAGTTTGGGAATTCATTTTGTTCTTGGGTAATGGTTTGGCTATTATCATGAAGTTGTTTTTGATGTATTGATGAATATTGAACGCTCTCTCATAAGGAAGAATTTTTAGGTTTTCCCCTTGTGGGTTTTGCCTTGGCCTTAGGCCTAAATTTTGTGTTTCTTGTCTCATGGTTGCATGGTTATTTTCTACTGCTATTTCATGTTTCATGTTTATGGTTGATATTTTTCTTATGTATAACCGCTTAATGATTTTTAAATAAATGTCATGTGGAATTAATGTTAACTAATCGTTGGAGTTATTATCATGATGAAGAAAAATTGTTTCTAGCTTGAAGCCCTAGAAAACCAACACTCCCTAAGTCAAGATATTGACTAGGGGCCATGTAATGTGGCTAGGGAGAATGATCCAGAGAGCATCAAGGCTTGAAGTGCTGCCCCAAATTGCCAAGAAGTACTTGGCTAGAGGGTAGAGTGAGTGCCTTTAGCATCTTGCAAGTATGTTACCATTTAATTGGCATGCAGGAATGGTAATAGCTCATGGTTTCACCATAGGTCACAGGTATTGACTAGGTTCCAAGTGATGACTTGGATAATTGGTGACTTTGCTCCAAGTGACAACTTTTTGACCATGATGTTGATGCAAGATGCTTTCCACATGGTTTTGAAATAGAACATGAGGTGGATGGATTCATCAACACAATAAGCTTTTTCAACCTTTTCCTGAGATAGAGAAATTTTTCAACAAAGAGATACATTTGAAGAAGTCAAAGTGAATACCTCTCTAGCTAAGAGAGAGTGTTTAATTTTGGTAGTTGTGGTCGATATTCATATATTATATGAGCCCTAAAATTAAAAAGAGAAGAAAACATAAATTTGATTTTTAAGTCGGCGCCAAATTAAAGAGGGAAAAGTAAAAATTTTCAATTTTCAAATTGCCTCCAAAAGTCAAGTCGGCTCCAATTGCTTAATTCAGCCCAGTCCAAGGGATGTGCCCATTGGGGCACTCTAATCTACTATATATACGCCATCTGTCTTCCTCCTCAATGCACCAATTTGGACATCTTTCATACATCTATTCTTTGTTCACACGTGTGGAGGGAGGAGACAAGCAAAAATTTCTGAGGCACAGCTTGACTAAATCTGAGGTAGTTGACCTGAGTTTCTTCGTGCATTTCTAGGTAGCAAACCGAAGTTTCCTGAGGCAACAATCTGAATTCTAAGGAAAGTGCAAGATCGTTGAAATTTCTCAATTTGACAAGGTTTGACCTAGGTTTGTTTGCTGGTAAGTTTGACTTTATTTTGATAGGAAATATCAAATTGTATCTCTTTTTAAATTGGATAATTTCTCTAAAAAAATGTTGTTGGGTTTTTCCCAAGAAGAGGGTTTTCCCACTATAAAAATCTTGTGTCTTTGTGCATCATTGTTCTATTGTGATCTCTATTGTCCTAATGCATTTTACAGTTGAATTTCTGAAGTATAATTGCTTAATGATAATATGGAAGTGTTAAGATAATATTCAATATCATTAGAAGTAATTATCAGTTTCAGAAATTGTGTTTGAATCTATTGCACTTGAAAAATCAACAAGTGTCAAAGGGAGTGTCCAATTAGGGTGACTAGAAAGTAGTTGTGACACGTGTTGAGGTACCGGCATGGTACGGTTGGATATTGATTGAGATTTGTCTCAAATGATGAAGTACAACTACAGGGATATACAGATTCAAATTGGGCAGACAGTGTTGAAGACAGGAAGAGCACATCAGGATGATGATTTAGTTTGGATTCTGCTATGATATCATGAATGGGCAGGAAGCAAACATCTGTATATTGTAGCTAGGTTGGTGAGTTTTGAAGAAATATTGCTTCAGAAGTTGCTCGTAGTATTGCTTAATCAAATGTTGGAGATGAACATGATGACAGTTCGAAGCATATGTTATAAAAGGGAGCAATGAGGCTCCTATGCATTTTTACAGACGAGCAAGATTCTAACATTCTCACAAAGCCTTTGTCCCAGGATGAGGTTTATATATTTCAGGGACAAGCTTGGAATGGTTAAGAATGCTTCTCTCGGTTAAATGGAGTGTTGATGTTGTAGCATCAAGGGGTAGATATTCTCCCTAGGCCAAGAGTAAGTGACCAAATCATGGGCCTTGACCAGAAGCCATGTAATGTAGCTAGGGAGATTGGCCTAGATAACATCAAGTCCCAGAGTGCTCCCTTGGTTAGAGGTTACCTAACCATATTGCCAAGGGTTCCTTGGCTAGTGGGCAAGTGTTTTGCGATTCAATAGCACATGACGACATGTAGGAATGGTAAATGGGCCCAGGGTTTCACCATAGGTCACAGGGGTTGACCAGATTCCAAGAGGCGACTTGGATAATTGGTGACCCAAGACTAGTCTTGACCCCAGAAGGCCAAAAGGTATTTGGGCAATGGGTCCCTAGAAGGCCTTTGGCCAGTGGGTGACTAGATCCATTTGTGCAAAGGGTATGTGTCTAGTGGGTGACTAGATCCCTTCGAATGATGTTGATGTAGGATGCTTTCCACATGGTTCTAGATAGAACATGATGTGGATAGATACATCAACATAGCTAGCTCATTCAATCTTTTCCTGGGATGGAGAAATTTTTTTCCAACAAAATGTACATCTGAGGAAGGCAAAGTGGATACCTCCCTAGCTCAGAGAGAGTGTTGAATTTTGAGTAGTTGCGGGAGGTATTCCCCAGCTAAATTAGCCCACAAAATAGAAATTCAAATTTGAATTCAAGTCAGCTTCAAATTAAAAGAGAGAAAAGCTAATTTTGACTTTTAAAATTGCCTCCAAAAGAAAAAGTCATTTAACTTAGCGCAACATTAAGAAACATGACCCTTGGGGCACCTGAAGACCACTATTTATATCCACTCGACCTCCTCCCTTGGGCAAACAAATTCGAATCACAATACATCTTTTGAAGGAGTCGCAGATCATCTTAAGAAGTCGAATTAAAGCAAGGGAAGCCGAGCTACTTATCTGTGTTAGAGGAAGAAGAAAATTCGAAGTTTTGTCACTTGAAGGAGGATCGAAGCCCTAGAAGACCGCTGGAAGTAAGTCGAAAAGCCTCAATCTATTGCAGGAAGGCTAAAGTAGCCTCGGGTCGCTAGGGAAGGAAGAAAAGAAGGGGCCACAAACAAAGAAAGAGGGACGAGAGACCTTAGAGGCCTGGGAGATAGGCTTGAGTTGTCTTAGGCCTAGGAAGAGGTTAGCTAAGCAATTTTTGTGCCTATTGTTCATGGAAGAAAGGTTGGGGTAGCCCTAGAATTTTGTTCATGGGAGAAGGGTTGGTTTACCCCTAGGAGTTCCCAAGTTGTCTTATGAAACTCAGATTGTACTCTTGTTGAATTAAAGAATTTCTCCTAAGAAAAGATTGTTGGTTTTTCCCTAGTTAGGGTTTTCCCAGAGTAAAATTTTGTCTCTTATGCTTGGTTGTCTCTCCATGATCCTGCTATCATTACTGCTTTTACTCTAAGTTACCAAGATCCAGATACGAATACGGATACAAATCCGGATCTAAATCCGGATCTGCTAGCTTTTTGAAAATCCAAGATCTGGATACGACAAGGGTACGTCAAGTACAAAAAAATTAAAATATAATAATAATCTTTTAATTTTAAAAAACACTTTGAAGTTCAAAAATCAAATACTCCTTGAAACCATCAAACAATTTTAGAACTGAAACCATTAGATATATTATAAATATGAAGACTGAAACACTGAAATGATGCATCCTCCCTCATACAAAGTAACAAAACAGATATTATCATAAATGATAATAGTAAATACATTTACATATCCTCAAATGGATCTACATTATCTTCTGCATATTGCAAATCTACATTATGAATAGATAATGGGGGTCCTAGAATGTAGGAAGTTGCATCAGTAGGCTAGACTGGTGGTGGAACAATATCCTCAAGTAGGTTGAGGTGAGTCATGGCATTCAGTGTTAGGTTCAAGTCAGAGATCTCAGGTTCCACATCCCACATCCTACTTGGACCTTTTTTATACTCTGGTTCAACATGTGATAGAAGACAGAGGTTGGAATGAACATACACAAGATCCTCAGCCTTTGTCGCTCCAAGCCTATTCGCTTCACTGAATGGATCAAGCCATATGTACTCCAATTCCTCTCAGCTGATGAAGAACTAGCAACCTGTGATAACAACCTGGTGGCTAGAGTGGAGAGATGAATGTTATCTCCACCATGGAAGCCCCACCAAGTAATAGGATCAAGATGCCCTCAATCATCCATAGCTACTGGCTTTGAAAAGCTACCAGTAGATTGTACAAATCTTCCAACTTCTTGGCGTACTTACATTGCAACTCTCGTATCTCTAAAAATTTTCCTCAAAGTTTTCTTGTATCCTTGTACCACTTCAAAATCCTTATTTGGCTTTCTTCTACTAGGTAAAGACAAAATTTTGGAATGATAATATTTAGGGTGCAATGCATAGGCCAAAAGCTATAATGGTGTGGTCATTTTGTTCCACCTTTTTGTAACTATGTCCTTCACTTCATAATAGAATGCTTCAAAATGGTCATTTTCACTTGCCCTGATAATTTCCCTTATCCTCTCCAACATACTATCATGTTTTCATAAACTTCCCCCAAGCAAGCTGTATCTGTGTCAAATTCCCTGATCAAAGTCAAGATTGGTTCAGTAAACCGCAGAACGTATTGGACCTTCTCCCACCATGCATCATGGAGAATGATGGATTTGATTTTTTGCCCTCTATCAGAAGTGGAAGTCCTCCATGTTTCCCAAAGAGAGCCAATGACCATTGCTTGTAATGCTTGTCTCACCTCCACAAGCCTCTTTTATGACAAGAGTGTTGGAGGAAAAACGAGTTTCAGCAACCTACAAGTTTCAAAAAGTCAAATCTCAAATGAGAAATCATATATAAATTTGTAATTAAAATTAATAATTTCCAATACAAATTTGAAATAATATTCATTGATTAAAAAAGAGTACCTTCAATAGCTCCAACTTTACAAAATCTTGATATAAGCCACATTGAATGATTGGTTATGAACATTTGGATTTCTTTTGTTGCTACATATATGTCATTAATCTATTCAATTTCACCAATATTGGCAAGCATAAGGTTCAATGAATGTACTGCACATGGAGTCCAAAAGATGTGATCATATTGACCCTCCACAATCAAACATGTGCGTTGTCCGTAATGACTTGGACAACATTATGTGGCTCCACACTTTCTATTGCATCAATAAAAATTGTAGATATGAAAGATGCATCTTTCTCTATTCCACTGCAATCAACAACCTTCAAAAACATTGCCCCTTGGGGGCATACTGCAACAACATTAATTAATGGACTGTTTCTTTGGTCTCTCCATCCATCAAAATTGATGGACACCCCTGTTTT
The DNA here is from genome assembly GCA_034641835.2 of Pinus albicaulis. Lineage (NCBI taxonomy): Eukaryota > Viridiplantae > Streptophyta > Pinopsida > Pinales > Pinaceae > Pinus > Pinus albicaulis. The sequence goes on from CM076580.1 coordinate 634,832,794, forward strand.
TGCCCATGTATCATGGATTGCCTGTAGTTGTCTATGCACGGTTTGTCTCTCTAATGCCAACAAAGTAGTGCGGACATTTTCATATCCAGGGCTTTTGTAGCCTTTTGTCGCTTCATTAACTACCTTAATCATTTGTTTCCAATAAGGGGAACACACCAAATTGAATGCTAGCCCATTTGCATGTATGCAACAAGGTACATGTTCATCGGCTCCGTCTCTACCTTAATTATTGAAAGCTACTTCAAGAGAGCCTAGAGTGGGCCTTTTATTAGTTGTGGCAACAGGCCTAGATGGCAATGGAGCCCTACTTGTAGAGTTTTTCATAGGGTGTTTTCCCTTAACAAGCTTTCCATTAGCAGCAGCTTGCAAAGATGCATAGAATTTCATTTTTCCAGGACTCAAACCTTTTTTAGGTTTATCATTTGCATCTTTTGGCCCGGTGCATACTTGTAACCCTATGTTAGTTTGATCATTAAGATGAGCCTTCACTCTAATATATGAGCCATTTTTGATATCTTGGTATTCATTGCACTTCCATTTAAATGAACTACCTCCGAGATTTTTTCTAATAATCTCCACATACTGCCATAGAGATTTTGGGTCTGTTTTGATGATTTCCCCTTAACTCTATTCATGTTGTGATGGTTCCATATTGATAATGGTCTATAGGTTACCTTACTGGATATAAAATTCAAATTATAATATATTAACTCTATAAATATTAAAGAGATGACAAGATAAATATTAAAGAAACACAATATATAAGTTTTATCTTGTATGAAAATTTTAAATGTATAAAAATTTAAAAATAAATTATAATTTATAAAAATCATTATACTCAAACCTTTGTTATAACTGCTCTTGGTCATGTATGAGATATATATAAAGAGGTTGTCGTCCTGCTTTTCATAGGTAATTTTAAAACCATACATGCCTATATTCCTAAATATTAAGTGCACAAACCCATTTCATAATAGTAAATACATAATACCACAAATATACCAAACACATGTTGAGGTTTTGTATAGTTGGTGTTGCATCATGTGTGCTCTAGCCCTGAAATTTTATGGAGGGGCTGGGACACACTTAATCACCAAAACCCAGAAAGGGATTTGAGAAATTTCAATTGGTGTTCAAATTATTCAAATAATTAATTATTTTAATGGATTTCCTAAGTCTAAACTTAGGAAAATAAAATAATTAAAGTGAATTAATTAGCACATGCTGAAATTGTCTTAAGTCACATGGATCAAGCAGTCTTTTAATCTCAGTCGTTCATGAATGATTTAATCTCGGCCGTTGAAGGGTTCAACAAAAAGTATAAGAGAAAGGCTTGAGGGTCAGTTGAAAGAAACACACGATTGCAGAACTGAGGAATAGATCTGGTATTCTAGGGCAGGTTTGCTAAGAATTTCTGAAGGGATTTCCTGCAGTGAGGGGTAGTATTGGCTAAGGAGATGATTTGATCCCAGAGCCAAGAGTCAGTAAGAGGCAGAGGAGCAGCAATAAGGACAGCGCAGAGAAGCAGAGCAGCGGCTACGCAGGTGTTGCGCAGCCGCTACGCAAGACAGCGCAGAGGCTTTAGGGTGCTTCAGAAGTTAGACAGAGGGCTTCTAGGCCAGCGTAAGGCCTATGTCACCCTTCCAAGGGTTACACAGCCCCTCTCTGGGCAGCGCAGTGGCATTCTGAGGCTAGCAGGGCTAACCTGGGGCTTCAGGGGCAGCGCTGAGGGTTTCTAGGGCCAGATCCGAGTTGAATCTTGTAAATCTCGTTTGAGGGTGTGGATCAGTCAGATATTTGGCACTAGAAATTTAGATTAGCTGCAGATTTGATTTATTTTATTCTCTGTCGAGTTTTCCAGATCTGTAACCAAGATTCACTGTACTCATAACTACTTAATAATAAACCCTCATATCTAATGCACCGGTTTTCCCGCTTTGGGTTTTTCTGGGGACTTATTTCCAAAAATCCATGTGTCAATTTGTAGTATGAGCGTATTGTTCAGTAAATGATCTGCATGTGTAGGTTGTAGTTGTGTTTATTTCGGTATTTTTTGAATCTAATTTCTGAAAATAACTTGTATTAATCTAAAACAAGTAGGAGAAACAAACCAAGATACTGCAGTAGATTTTTCACAACACATACCCTAATAATACCACAAATATACCAAACAAATACAAGGTATAATAATAATATCACCGTCCATACCAAAAATGAAACCAAAATTGAAATCGTCCAAGGTCGATAAATAACCGGTCCATAAAGTGAGTTTATTAAATGGAAACAAATACAAGGTATAATAATAAAACTCAGTTCAGCTGTGGTTTTTCGGATTTCATTCAATTCAGACGTGAGTCGTGACCCTAAACGAACGTCGAATACCTATTCCAAACTTTCAGTGTTCTGTCCGATGATGAGATGAGCAACCTCGTCGATGAGATGAGCACCTGTTCCATGAGATGAGCACTTGTTCCATCCGTCGATGAGATGAGCAGCCGCATTAGTGTTTCGTTGATCAGATGAGCCGAGTTGTGCATGTTTTGTCAATGAGATGAGCATGTTCTACCGTGTATGTTCCGTGGGTGCACTGTCGTCAAAAGAGGTACCACTGTTGACCTTTAACGAAACGTCAAAACCACACAACCCTAAAATTTGCGTGCACTTTATTTTCTTTTTTGTCCAGTTCCGGCTCAATGTTACGAGATCTGTTTCTAGCTTGAAGGATGTGTTTCCTCAAAAGCTCAAATCCGCCACTTAACATTTCAACATTGTATTCTGACAGATCCAAATCAGATCTGCGGATCTAGGGATCCTGGCCCTCCCCCCGCCAGATCGACAACATAGTTTTTACTGTTGATATTTTATATGTATAATTGTTTAATGATAAGTGGGTTTGATTAAGAAAACATTGGAAAGTAATTACAAATTAGGAAATCATGAAACATCAATATTGCCAACCTTGTTGAAAGACAATTTCTCCTCAACAAAAAGATTATTGGGTTTTATCCCAAGGTTGGGCTTCCTAGGTGAAAATTTTCGTTGCTATTGTGCATGATTGTCTTCCTATGATCTTTATTGTTTCCATTGTGTTTACTGTTGAGATTTTATGTGCCTAATTTGAAGTGAACAAAGTTCGTACTTCTCGCTAAATACTCCAAAAGACTTGGAATATGAAAATATCCATTGAGGATACAAGTATATCTTAAAATGTATGAAGAATGAATGATAATGTTACAAATGAGGCCCGCTTATATAGCTACGCAGGTGCCTCTTCACGGAGGGTCTTGTCCCATTTAGACATGCCTCTGCAACCTAATTACTAATTAACTAATCATTATTTATGGGTTACATTATTGATATTATTTTATTCATAACATTGCCTTGCTCCTCAAAAAGCTTTGTCCTCAAAGCTTGTTGATAAAAAAAGCTTGCTCTCTTTTTCTGCTATGAATGTCTTCTCTTCTCGAGGTAGTCATCCATATTGATACAAGTTGATATGATACTCTAATTGACAAACAAAATTGTCGCACTGAGAAGGGATCGAACCATCCTAGATCAATCTTCTATGGAATCTTGCGGTGACTGGCAACTTGTGATGAATTGTAATCACATGAGTGGATTGCACCGACATTAGTATTCTTCGAAACATTAGTTTGTTCATTATGTTCTGAATACGTAGCTTGATCAAGTTGTCTACGCCCGGGATTTGGATGTCGATAAGGAATTCTAGTGATTTGATTTTCCCTTATATCGTTTATGTTGTCTCCTTGATTTATTTGAAGTACTTGATTTCCTATAGCCAAGGATATTGAATGGTTAATTTATGGATCTTCACTTGTTAATTTATGGATCTTCACATGAGAGGATTGCACTGACATTAGTATTCTTCGAAACATTAGTTTGTTCATTATGTTCTGAATACGTAGCTTGATCAAGTTGTCTACTCCCGAGATTTGGATGTCGATAAGGAATTCTAGTGATTTGATTTTCCCATATATCGTTTATGTTGTCTCCTTGATTTATTTGAAGTACCTGATTTCCTATAGCCAAGGACATTGAATGGTTAATTTATGGATCTAGTTTGTCCTCTTCTTCAGTTGGGATATTGACTAGATCAGAGTTTGGATTTTTTTCTTCAACATGGACTAAAGACTTCGATACTTCTTCTTAAGTTTTTCTAACTTGACATTCAATAGCTTCTTGTCACTTTTGAGCTTCTTTATTTGCGTAAGAAGGTTTTGATTATGATTCCTTAGATGTAAAAACTCTTCGTTTTCTGAATTTTTGATTTTATCCTTAGTATTCTTCTCATCATCTTTTAAACTTTTGAGTTGTTCTAATAAATTTTTATTAAGGTTCTTTAGACGTAAAATTCCTCTTCTTGAGTTCCTTCTTTGTGACCTTAGTCATCTTGACTTGTCCAATTAATTTTTCAAGGTGGTTCTTCAAGCGAGAAATTTCTTTGTCCCTTTCCATTACTTGTTTGTAATGTATATCTGCAAGATCATCATATTCTTGTTGTAACACTTTTTTGTTTTGTTGAAGTTCGGCTATTATGTCTTTCTTTTGATCTTTCAACTGCAATTTCTCAGTACATGGGATTACATCGTTTTGTAGATCTTGTAATTTGGATTCTGTCTTCTTTATTTTGTTATTAAAATTTGTATGTTGTTTCCCAACTGTTGCCAATAATTATTTCATTTGTCTCGCTAATGTTTGTTTTTCTGTATCATTTAAACATTCAACTAAAGTAAAAACTTTGTTACATTTTATGCAAACTACGTTTTGACTTCTGAATGAGTCTTGACCAAATGAAGGGAACAAAAATGACATATTGCAAAGAAACCACAATTCTTTGTGGAAATCATCTATGTCAAGATGACTTAAGATATTATGTAATCACCTTCTTTTTTCTTTGGTTGTTTCTCTTAATATAACCCCCTTTTTTTTCTTTTTCCTTTTCTTTTTTAATTTGATTTTTTTTTTGGGTTAGTTGTCTCCCTCTTCTTTTCTTTTCTTTTTTTTTAACTAATTTAATTAATTAAATTAATTAATATTTTTATTTTTTTAACTAATTATAGTATATAAATAATTAATTTTATAATTAACTATTTACATAATTATTAATTAATTAATAAAACATTGTAATTATATATATATATATATATAGTACTGTGTGAGAAATAGAATTTGACTCTATGAAAATGATGGCGGTTAGGACAGTAGTGTAGTTGTTTGTTATCCAGTTCGACTGGTGTCGATGGCTACTGGGTTGTCTGCGATTCAACACATGCAATGGGAAGGTGGAGGAAATGGTGTGTAGCTCACAGGGTAGCAGCAGGTGGGGGGAGCAGCGATGGTTATTGTTGGGCATTGACAATGCGCAGAAACAAGAGACAACGGTTACGAACAGAGTTACACAATTTGCGGTGGTCAATAGGTGGGCAGTGATGGGACTGTGATAGGCATCGAGGGGTGTTACGGTGATGGTTGTCGGTGTGTAGCGTGGTCGAGGAGCGCAGCAGGTGGCAGCAGCGTCGTGGTCGGGGGTCAGCAGTTGTGGTGGATGCATAAGGCTTGGAAAGCAGCTGATGTTTCGTACAAACTGTAAGTAATGTTTCTTATCACCCCCTTTTTTTTACTTTATTTATTTATTTTTTTAATATTTTTTTATTCTTTTTATTCTTTTTAATGGCCAAAGACCTCTGACGAACTCAACAATGGAGAAACTCCAAATTGTAGCGAAACGCTTCAATCTTGACGGAAACAATGTTGACGAACCTTGATGGCCACGGGCCTGGATTGGAGAACGTGGCTCTATGCAACAGTGAGTGGCCAAAAGATCAAACTGCTCTGATATCAAATGAAGTGAACAAAGTTCGTACTTCTCGCTAAATACTCCAGAAGACTTGGAGTATGAAAATATCCATTGAGGATACAACTATATATTAAAATGTATGAAGAATGAATGATAATGTTACAAATGAAGCCCGCTTATAAAGCTACGCAGGTGCCTCTTCATGGAGGGTACTAATTAACTAATCATTATTTATTGGTTACATTATTTATATTATTTTATTCATAACATAATTATTCAATGATATCAGTGGCATTAGAAATATTGGTTGAAAATCATTAGGAAGTAATTATCAGAGCAGAAAATTGTATTCTACTGCACTTGCCATAGAATTTCAACTGTAGTTGGTAGATCATTTTTTAATGCCTAGAGATAAATGTTTTCTTTGGTCACAAGTCATGCACTCTAAATCTAGGCTCATGATCTTGCAAATTTGATTCCTAGTTTGCACACTAACTGTTCAACAAATTGTATGAACATATACTCTAAATAATCTGATAATAGTTCTCAAATTCAAAGGTATGTTGTTCCTACAAGTGAAATACCAACATGTTAACTGCCTTTTGCATTTTCTATGATAACCAAACATGAGAATTAAAGTTTTTTGCAACTTTGGGTAATTTTAAATCTGTATTAAGTTATTAACAACCACTTTGTCTCACTGTCTGAGCTTAACAGACTTGTATTGCCAATTAAGCAGCACTGTTTTTTATGCTGGTCTAGAGTTTAAAAAGGAAACCATAATTTCAATACAACTTCCATGTCCTAGAATTGATTTTCTCGCATCCACATTCGGAAATCTTGTTTATCTTCTTGATTCTTGTTTTACAAAATCTGATCTGAAGATAGCATTGAAGATTACTAGATTTGACCAACAGGCCATATATCCATGATCATGATCTTACTTTCCACATTGAAGGAGACATATGGATGTTATTGATCATTATTCTATTGAGTATTTTGCCACATTGTCTAAAAACAGGACACAACCTTCATATTTAACCCATATGGGAGTGAATATAATCTATCACATGTGTTGGGTACACAATTAGTTTTTGTAGCATCGGATGGTGTTGAAGTCTCGAAACTTTGTGGAGAGGCTAAAAAACAGGAGTTCTCCAAAACCCAGAAATCATTTCTGGAAATTCCACCTAAAGATAGCTCAATTAAATTAATTAACCATCATTTAAATTCCTCCTACGTCTAACTTAGGAAAACTGGTTAATTAATAGTAATTAATTGAGAAAGGTGAGAATTCTCTAAAAACTCACACAGATCGACTTGGAGATGATCTCAACCATCTATTAAGTTTTAACTGTGCATGTTGGAGTCCCAACTGGAGATTATAAGAGGAGTTCGATGGGTAGATGGAGAAGACACCAGTTGCAAATACTCAGTGACAAAGGAAGTTTGATTTCCCAATTGCAAGTGATTCAACAGTGAGATCAAGCCAGTTATTGAGTAGTAGGTGGCTGAGGGGTAGCACAGAGATTTTCCAAAAGAATTTCAAGTCCCAAAAGAGTTAGAAGAAAAGGCCAAAATTATTCTTCAAGACGCTGCACAGGCATTGCACAGTGCCTCAAGAAAGGCAGTTTGATTCACCAGGACAGGGGTCGATTCAACGTCCAGTGGCCGGGAAAATTTCCAGGAGGCCAAGGGAATCACTTCCAGAGGCAGCAATAGGTAGGATGTCATCTTCAGAGGCAGATTCTAGCTAGTGTGGGTAGGCCTATGTAGAGGCAGCGCAAAGGGGCATACACAAGGGTTTGGAGAGCTAGTTTCTAAGGCTCAGTTTGTTGCAAGATTGCTCGAGGAGGAGGGTAGATTTCCTTAGATATTTTTGTCAATATTTCTCTCAGATAGAAACACCAGTTTCACATCATTTTATTGTAATCAGAATTTCTACTATTGCATAATAATAAAACCCTCCACTGTTGCACCGGTTTTCCTGCATTGGGTTTTTCCGAGGACAATTGTCAAAAAAAAATGTCATTTTTATGTGTGTACACTATTATATCTCAGTTTCTAGCATTTTATTTTTTGCATCATTTTTTTATGGTGAAAATTGGAATTGTGATTTTATTCGTTATTTGTCGTAGCAAATAAACTGCATAATTAAATTTCCAGTTAGAAGAATAATTTCCAGATGCCACAATAGTTGAAATTTTCAAATACACATAGCTCTTTGTGGCAAGATATCATTATATGGAAGCCCCACTTAGGTGATCTTCAATCATCTAAGAAGAGTCGAGAACTGGGAACTTAGGTGACAATGGTTTCTCTTCCAATTTTCCCTTAGTTTATCCATGCCTATCTAGCGTGAATAGTTGAGAGGTAACATTTTCGTGTTGTTGTTGGGGAGAAAGGTCGGTTTCCGGAAAATCTAGAAGAGTAAGCTTTCACAAGTTAAGTGTCATCTCATTCTAATCTTGGGCATTGATCCAGAAACTCCTAAAGAGAGAACTTCACGCCAAAGATATAATACTTGAAGTTCCACTCAAAAAATAGTTTCGAGGTTTAACTACCTCGAAAGGGTGTATAGGGGGCAATCAAGAAGAGAATCTCAAGCCTCCTTGGATAGGACCCTTGAAGTAGTCTAAGACATTAGATTATTATTCGAGACTTCAAGGCTACATGTTCAGCGAGGAGTCATGGCAACCCTCCCATGGGTTAAAAATGTTTACAAGGCCATAGAAGTCATAGGCAACAAGGGGCCCCACATGCCATGCCTGATAAATATCAAAAATGGCTTCCTAAATTCGTTGGCAATAATGTGATTACCACCAAGGAGCATCTAACTAAATTTTATGATTTCGTAGAAGAGCCAAGTGTAATTGAGGGACACGACAATTTGTTATGAAGCTATTCTCTTTGTCCTTCAAGGAAGAAGCTAAAGTGTGGTTTCATTGTTTTCTTGATAAGAGCATCCACTCCTGGAATGAATTTCAGGTGGCCTTCTTGAAATGTTGGGCCTTGCGTAAAGACGGTAGAATGCTCATGGCCCAACCCCACAATATCAAGAAAAAGGAGAATGAGGCTATTAAAGAGTTTGATGATAGGTTTAGAAAGCTTGATGATATGATTCCAAAGAGAATCAGGCCAAATGATGACATTGTTCTCCTTCACTGCACCAATGCATACTAAGGAAATTTTGGCCTTATGCTCAAAGACAAACTTCCTAGTACTCTGGAAGAAGCACAGGACTGGGCAGGTAAGAATGACGAGAACATGCGCTCATCCAAACTTGACCCCATGGGTTCTACTCGAGCATCTACCTCACAGGAAGAAATGAAGCCCATGACTATGCATACAGCTGACCTGATTCAAGACCCCATAAGAACCTTGGCTGAGAAATTTGAGAGATTATTTGTTGAGCTTATTCAGTCCCAAACTGTTTTATTGAATAGAATGATGAATCTAGAGAGATAATGGGAAACAAAGTCTTTATCAACCAAGGCAGCAACAAAATCAGTTTCAACCCAAGGAAATGCAAGTTGAAATGGGAATAGGGTTCCTCACGAGCAAAGATTCCCAAACACCTCGGCCCCAACAAATATGGTTTGTCAAATAGAAATTCCTTTGTGTTTTCCCTGTGATGAGCCACACAGTGAGCAAGACGATCCCAGAAATTTCAGACAAGATGGAGCAGCGGGGGCCAAAGGTATGGACAATCTAAATTGGGTTGAGGAAGATGAGTATGTTTTCATTTTCTAACACAAACCCATCATCCTAAGTGAAGAACCATAGTAACACGAGTACCGCTCCCAGTGATTGGAGAGAACGTACCCCATGCTCCCGCGCTCCTTGGAGCTTGGGAGCTTGTAGGAAACTTTCCAAAACCGTCGGGAGCTTCAAAGGGTATTTGGAGCTTTTCGGGAGCTTCACTACAACAAATTTTGACGCATCAGGTACATATTTTGAAAAAATATTCAAGGTACCTATTTTGAGCAGAGAAGTGACCATTTGTTTATTTTCTAAGTGATACATGATAGGTCAGGGGGCTGGACTACATGGGATTTGTGAAGCAATAGAGATATGGAGATGTAGCAAATGTTTCAACAAAATATAGTCAGTTGCAAGTCATTCCTTGGCAGCTTCTGTTGAAAATCTTGAAGTTCAACAATTGCAAATAAGTCTACTTTCTTGAAGTCTATCTTAAAGCTTTAATGATAAGATTCAACAAATTACAATGATGGTCAGAACGAGAAATAGTAGCGTGTTAGTAAGTTTCATTTTATAAATTTCCAAACTTGAATATAATATAGTGTTGCCTGAAATCACATAATAATTAAGTAATAATAGCCTTTTTTCGATTTAGGAGTTCTGCATGTTTCTTTGCTGGCAAGGAATTTCATTAGCAAGTTGTTGTTGGATTAATATTTTGATTTTTTCTAGCAGTGTTTCAAAGTTCAATCTTTTACATATTTCATTGCAACATGGCAGGATGGAATTTAATTGGCAAGTTTTGGATGGAAATAAATAAATTATTTTATTTTCACTTTTAATATATATTAAATTTTAATATATTATATTATTGTCGCTCCCAACTTGACGTTTCCTATAAATTTGGGCAAAGCTTCTAGCCGTACCAGATACTTTTTCCCACGTACCCGAAGTACCCGCGTACTGGAAACTCACACAACATAGTGAAGAACAGATGAAAGAGCATAGGGAGAAGAGCAGAGATGCCACAACTAAGGCAAGAATGAACATGCTAAATGCTATGGATGAAGAACACAAGAATGACCTCAGGAAGAAGAAAATAATGCAATATCCAAGAAGGAATCAAATTCCTAGGATTTCACAAGGCAATAGGTTTGGAAATCAACAGGATCACGCTCATTCTATGAATAAGCAACTGAGAATCAATACAGATATATCACAAGCTCACTCGCAATCAAACAGAATAGCAGGGATATTGATTTAAATATAGATCTGACCAATGTTTTGGCAAAGGTCACGGACCAATCCCTTTATCTGAGCTAATAAAGATCCCATCTCAAATGGAAAAGGTTGGACAGTTCTTGAACCATGAAGAGCAAAGTGAATACGACCCAGTCATATTACAATCTATGCATTAAGGAACGATAGACAAGAGCAGTCCTCTTTTTTACATCACACTGGGCATTAATGGCCTCCTATTGCACAACTGTATGTTGGATTCAGAAGCTTCAATGAATGTGATGTCATTAAAGGTCATGAATCAGTTCTTGACATTATCCATGACCTTTAATCTCCATAATGAATGTGATATCATTAAAGGTCATGTAAGAATCCCACATGTTACAGTATTTTAAATACAGGTTTGCATTAAGAAGTCATTCTTTATGTTGTACACCAGACATAACATGTGCAAAGCTTTTCCTTTCGCGGTTGCAACATAAATCTTAGAGGTATGCATGGATGTGTACTAACTGTTTGTAGAAATTTATGAGAGAAATCTTTACCACAGCCTGTCTGAAAATTGTTGCAATAATGGTTGATAATATATTGGCATGTGGGAGCATTGCTCTATGTTTGTAGATACATATTCATCACTGCATGAGTGATTTCAGACCTTGTCACTTGAAATTTTTGTGAGTTGTTAGTATGGGATGCGCATAAGGTTGTTTGCTAAATGTTTGAAAAAATGCTCCAACAATTTTTTGTGTCTGCACAACAGTATTGATCTAAAGGCATGTAAAGCTGGTTATGAATTCATAATTGATAGCTGGTAAATCATTTTTGAACGCCTGGCGACAAATGTTTTCTTTTAAGTTTTGACACAAGGCACGCACTCTAAATCTGGGTTCATGATCTTGCAAATTTGACTTCTAGTTTTCACACTAACTGTTTGGTGAATTGTATGAACACATTCTCTCAGTATTCTGATAACAGTTCTCAAAATCAACAAATGTATGCTGTTCCTATAAGTGAAAGACCAAAATGTAAACTTCCTTTTGCATTTTTTTATGACAGCCAACCCTGAGAATCAAAGCTGTTTGCAACTTTGGGTAATTTTAAATCTGTATTAAGTTATTAACAACCACTTTGTCTCACTGTGTGATTTAACAGACCTGTAATACCATTTTAGCAGCGCTGTTTTGTACAGTGGTTTAGAGGGTAAACAGGAAACCATAATTAAATACAACTTCCATGTCCTCGTCTTGAGTTTCTCGTATCCTACATTTGGAAATCTTGTTTATCTTTTTGTTTTTTGTTTCACAAAATCTGATCTGAAGATTACTAGATTTGACAAGCAGGCCACATATCTGTGATCATGATATTACTTACCACATTGAAGGAGACGTATGAATGATTGATCATTATGCTATTGAGTATTTTCCACATTGTCAAAAAACAGAACACAAACTTTGTATTTAATATTTATCCCATATTGGTGTAAAGATAATCTTTTGTGTGTGTTGGGTGCACATAACTTGTTGTGTCAAGGTATCATATAGGGAAGCCCCATTTTAGGTGATCTGCATTCATTTGAGAAGAGTGGGGAAGTGGGAACTTAAGTGACAGTGGTTTCCCTTCCAAGGAACCCTTCCAAGTTTCCTTCATTTTATCACGAGCATGGACCCTGCCTATCTAGTGTGACAAATCGAGAGGAAACAGGTAGATTGGAGGGAGGAGAGCACAACTGCAGTGCCAATGGTAGTGACACAGATGATTTGGTTATAAGATCCAAGAGACAAGCTATGAGATTCTATTAACCTATTCTGTAATTTTCATTGGCATTTCCATCAATAATCTTATCCATGTAATATATTTTGATGACATCAAATGAGAAATTACAGTTCATAATTCTATGTGTATCATGTATGGTGTATTCTTGTGTGTCTAAGGCATTGTACTTCTATTTTCTAGCTGTTACAATTTAAATTGAAAAAGATTTTATAACTGTTACTTTTATACTTTTTTTCTTCGAGAAAAACCTTGTGAAATCCCATTTTCCTTTTTCAGGGGGTCTAGGCTTCCCGTGTCCTAGTGTTAGGGTGCTTAGAGCACAATATAAACTGATATATAAAGGAAACTAGATAAACTTGCTCCTAGGATTTTTTACAATAAAGCACATCCAAAATATTTGTGCAATAAAAAATATGTCTTTCCTGTTAAAATATTGCTTATGATGCAAACTTTGGTATTAGAAACAAACACCACCTTTTACATATACCTTCTTATATTCTAGGTGCACAGAAAGAATCACAATTGAGTAGATATTTTCTGATTATGAAACAACACGATACATAATACATCCTCATTGCTTCATGCCACAGTTTTTTTTTAATCAAAAAGATTAATTCTTCTGTAAAGAAGTGCAGAGAGCAAATATCCGATACCTGGGAGTCCATGGGGAAATCCAGTTCAACTGATGAACAGCCACAGCCCTCGCCAAAATTAAGTTTCACTGAGATTATGAATGATTTTGATCTAAGAGTCTCTCTGGAAAAACATGTAGTTAAAATCTAAAAAATATAAATTGCAAACCTCAAAATTTGAAATCCCTATTTAAGTTGCCTTGTGGATCATTAACATGACAAGGTTGTTGACAATGTACAGTCATCCTACAGTGGATATCTTAGATTAGAAACATGACGTCTTGCAGTCAAATAACTCCATATTACCTTATCAGTAAAAAGGGCTGCTTCTTCAGTTCAGCAATTTTCAGATCGGGTCTATCTGGAAAGCTAACCTGCAGATATTATCATTGCATGATAACTCTAAAATTATAAAAATGAACAAATGGAATAACTACTCAACTACATAAGTGGACAGTATGCTTAATCTATGAGTTGAATGCCAAAACTAGTAGCCAAAAACCAATATTTCTGCTTACAGACAGATATTTAAAGAAAGAGCCACATGGAAGTAAAGGACTACAGTAGCATGGGTCTGCTCAGAAAGGAAATAAGTCTTTCTACTTCATACAACAGACAAGTAAAAGTCAATAGCAACAAAATAAGCAAATAGCATTCTTCACTGCTACTTCTCTCTTGAAGAATAGACATGTCTAACCTCCACAGATTCGAGAAAAGGTAATGGTGCCTTGATTCCATGCACACCTGATATCCTAAGCTTCCACTTCATGGCCCTTTTCTCTGCAAGAATAACAGCTGTTGTTTTACACCAAAAAACTCCTGTTCTACAAGAATAATCATTTACCATTTAGCGAGATTACTTTGTATGTTACTATGTGAAACAAATTAATCTCAATGCTCCCAGGGGAGAATCATGGGTTCTACTCTTAAGTCGGCTTTTTGTGGCATAACATTATAATTTTAGGAAAAACATACACAAAAGCATTCTACTTGTGAAAATTTAAAATGTATAGATAAGCACTCTACAATTCGGAAGGATTGGGGGCAGATACTACTAGTAAAACATTAAAACACAACTCTAGAAGCAATTTAACATCAGCACAGTTAAGGAGAATTAAAGGAAAGTACATTTGCAAGGGTGATCATACAAATCCTTGATGTATGCAAAGCCAAACAATTTTCCTTCCCCTTGCTGCGATAATAGTTTCTACTTGCTCTGGCCTTTATAAATGCTTAGTCATTCATATCATAATCAATGGAATGTCATGTTTGACATTAAATACATCTGTGATATTGATTTTTATTTTTTCTGCAAAGATTCAGCAAATTTATCACAATTATCATGACAATTACAATAAACCTCAGATAAACAATATATCATTGGGAAATTAGTGCAAGGTGGTATTATTTTCGAATTTACCACAATAAATTACAAATATCAGGATATTTTTAAATTTATCACCCAGAAAGAAAACCTATTAAGTAGAAAAAATCATATTTTCTTAGTAAGTTAGTGAGCCACATTAAAGATCACGAGAAAACAAGATTTGAGTCTTCCAGCAATTTTAAGAGGGAAAACGAGGATTCTCATCACCATAAGAGATTTTTTGTGGAGTGGGGATTGATTTCTACTTGTGGTTTTCAGATTACCAGGGATGTCTTAAATTTCCAAATTCAGCCATGCAATTGGTTTATGTTTACAGGATCTATGCAGGAGTTTGCTGTGTGCATAGTATCTGTCTCTTGTTGCTGATTCTCCTGTAGATATTGAATGATTTTCTAGGTCTGATTATTTTTACGAGCATTCTTTAGTGTTGATTTCCTTTGGCTTATGTTTTTCCCAAGGTTGGATAAATCACCCCACCAACATGCCAAAGACTTTGGATCCATTTTGGCAGTATGTCAAACCTCAGAAGGGGTCAAATCGCCAAAGGCTGGATTGTGAGCTTTGTGGAAAAGAGATGAATGGATGGATTAGTCATCTGAAACACCACCTTGCAAAAATCCCAAGCCATGAGGTTGTAGTCTGTACACAATCAACCCCAGAAATACAGTGAAAAGCTCCTCAAAATATTAATGAAATGAATAAGGAAGAAGACAAAGAAGCTGTGCAGATTGAAATTGAAGCTGGCAGAATAGCAAGAAACACAAGCATGCCAGGGACAGGAGAAGCAAGAGGGACTCCACGGGATCAACTTTTGAAGGAACATCACTTTTCTTTGTTCCCAGCACTGGGGCTGGGGTAAAACATTCTATCAAACCAGTGGTTAAGAAACAAGAGGAGGAAAAAGCAAATACAGTTGTGGGAAAGTGTTTCCTGTGGAGCACCGTACCAATTAGCATAGCTAATAACAGTGTTCTTTACTGGGCAATATTAGATGTGGCTGTTATTTCTGGCCTAGGATATAAGGGCCCTACTTATCACAAGTTGAAGGGGAGAATCTTTCAAAAGGAAAAGGCCAATATCTCTATTATATTGGAGAATAAAACATCATGGGAAACCACACAAGGCACGGCAATGTTCTTCCAACTGCACCAATTTGATGAGTATATGGGCAAAATTTACCATATCAATGATGTGAATAAATCAGCTAGAAGCATCAGGAAATTCATAAGATTATCACACAATTATTCTTAGACTAATGAGGAAATTCACAAGAAATAGGGGGTTGATGCATCTCGGCATCACAAATTTTTCCAGCAGCTTCATTTCTCTTCGATCTCTTCTTGGTTGTATGTTGGAGGTGAAGAGGATGCTTATATTATACATTTAGCAACAAATAGGGAGGGCGAGCTATTGGTAAACTAGTGTACTAAAGATTCATTTGGATAGAGTAGAGGAGGTTTGTATGGTGAACCTTTGGTAAAAAAACTTCACATAGTTAATGGTGATAATCTACAAGGGCCTATCTGTATGAGGCCATGCAGAGGGCCTGTTACCCACCAAAAGTGAGTAGCCCCTAGGAGAAACACATTCTCCCCTTTGGTTAGCCAGCCAACCAACAGCCCTATGATGATCCACAGAGAGCTTTACTTCATATCTCTTCACTGATGCTCTAGTCAATGCTCTCTCCCATCTAGCGTACTTCTTGAAGGAAGTGGGGTCATTATTTAAGGTTAAGGGCATTTTAAGATGGACCACAGGTCAAGATGGATAATAGAAAACTCTAGATTGTACCCTTGTTCCCATACTTTACCTAGGAGGTTATCCTTTGCCCCTAGTCCAGTGTGGCCTCCCTTGAGGCCCTTTTTCTTCCACTATTAGCAGGGTCATTATTAGGAGGTGTTGCTGCAAAATCTAGCAAGGCATTGGAGAGGGTCACCCTACAAGGCTAACACTAGACCAAGTGACAACAATGGGGTGATGGCCCACTATCACCACAGCCAATACCCCTTGCTCTTTACGGATTTTCACCGATGGGAGGAGTCCTAGTATGTGAGAAGGTCACCTAATGGATATTCTGACGTTAGAACTTAGGGTACAATGAAGCTTTCTACAAGAAAGGCTTGATTTAGGCTCAAGGCCCCAATAGGAGGCAATTTGCTTTCTTTGTCGAGACCTATAGAATGAAGAACAAGACCTAGGGCTTGATTTGTAAGTTGAGTTTTGGGATGGCCACAGCCTACAGGTCAAGGCAAGGAGAAAGGGTTTCCCACAACGTATATTAGCAAGATTAATGCACGTGAAACCCTCAAACAAGCCCCTAGGTTGAAGCAAGACTAGACTAGCGTTTACCCTAGGTTGAAGGAAGACTAGACTAGGGTTTACCCTAGAACAAACAACTAGGGAAAAGAAATTTACAGACAAGATTGAAGTGGATGCCCATCAAAAGAATAGATTATGTCGCAAATATCTTCCTCTTGATGTTTAGGCTCTTCAATGATCAAAATATACCTTGACTAGAGATTTGCACCAAACCCTAGTTTAGTAAGCTTGGCCTTAAAGGGGTTGAATTAGAGAAAGAAGAATTTATGGGTAAAAGTCAAGTTTGATCACCAACGAAATGGACTAATCCCTTGTTCCTTAGGAGTAGGGAGTCTATGATTTGATAGGACCAACGTCACATGAAGAAGCGACGTTTTTTGGAGGCAGAGACGCGGAAGCGTCATTTCCCAAAAATCTAGGAAGCAAAGCGTCTCGGAAGCGTCTACTATATATATATATATATATATATATATATATATATGGTTTTTAAGCTCCTGTGGTTATCATTTATTAAAGAGCTTCCCGAATTATCCACAGTATTAAGGAACATTTGTCGACGTTTCAAATGTTCCTTCTCTAATTTCTTCATTCAAATGTCCTGATGATGGATCCCCATTGGGATTCAAAACGTCGACAAATGTTCCTTAATACTGTGGATAATCCGGGAAGCTCTTTAATATTTATTTATTTATTTATTTTTATTTTTATTTTTTTGCATTTATATTAAAAAAAAACATCCAAAACACCAAATATATATATATATATATATATATATATATATTATTTTTATTTTTTTTCATTTATATTAAAAAAACATCCAAAACACCAAATTAGTTGTAGAAGATATGGAAACATGCATATTTGTACATAAATCAAGATAGATATAGCATCCATTGTACATTAATGATTAATTATTTGAGCATCAACCATCTAGAATCTAGATTCTTCTCCTCTTGTCTAGCATTTGCGTCTAACTTGATTGTCTAGGATATTAGTCAACATTGCCCAATTTTGATCAAGCTACCTAAAGATTAATCCAAGCCTTAAAATATGGTAGAAAAACCTTAACATGCTTGATCGATGATTTTGACTTGATTGAAAGGTAATTTTTTGCTAACGGCATGACAAAGGAGTTCAACAATTAACACCACCAACACTAGGGTACATATAGGGCATGGTTCTCTTGATGAAATGCCAATCACATACCCTCATACATGATATAATCTAATGAAATGCCACAATCCTATTGATCATGAATTCCTGAAAAATGTTAAGTCTGCGAATAGGTTATGAAATTCTATTTTCTCCATATGAAGTCCGATGAGGTTGGAACCACTCTCAAACATCCTGAATCATTTCATGGTAATGTTAAAAATTTAAGTAAAAGGATGGTCCTTTTACTTTTAAGAATTTAACATTACCATGAGGGAGCATCTAGGGAGCATCTAAGAAGCATCAATGGAGCACCTTTGGAGTGTCCAAGATGCCCCAATCCAACTTAAGTCAAAGAAAAAAAAAGAAAAAATATTTAGAACCCTGTGGAACCGCCCATCTCCCTTCAAATCTAGTTGGGATTCGTACGGATCCGACCCAGAAACGCCACGTTTCCGTACGCTGATCTGTCATACAAAACGCGGTTCTGGCGTACGGAAACATGGATCGGGGCTAGACGTTTCCGAAATGGTAGGAACTGTATTGTCAAGCCCGATCTGCATTTCTGTTTTTCGGAAACGCGGTTCGTAGGACAGATCATCCGTGATTCTGTACGGGATGCAGATCGAGGGTTGGACCCGGGGGGGGCGTTTCCTGCAACACTGGATAGGACAGCCAAAGACTTTCTCAGGAGTTTGAAATTTTGATGCCCTAGCTCCAAAACTCAAGCAATTATTTATGCAATGGATAATGGAATTTTCATGGGAGAGCTAGTAAAAAATCACCATTAGGATATTCATTCACATGTTATTCATTAGAGGAAATTTTAGCCTAAAAGTGGCCTTCTAAGGAAAAATAATAAAATAATAGTTAAAATAATAAAATAAGAGTTATGAATTTTGGAGGGAAAACAAAAAACTACTTTTTTTAATGTAGGTTCAGCTTATCTCCTTATAAGTTTACTCAAATTTCAAGTTTATACACTCATTAGATTCGGAATTAAATTCCACATCCGAAGAGTACCCATCATGCATACTTTTGAGAGGACCCACATTGATAAAAAAATGCAAATACATTATAAAACGGGTTAAAACGCGCCTTTTTAATGTATCTGTAGTTTTTATCAAGGTGGGTATTACAAAAAGTATGCATAATGGATACTCGTTGGATGTGGAATTTAATTCCGCATCTAATGAGTGTCTAAACTTGAAATTTCAGTAAACCTACAAGGAGATAAGCCAAAAAACAATTAAAAAAAAAGTAGTTTTTCTTCCTTTCCTTCCAAAATATTTACATGTACCTCTTTTTAAATTTAAAGCATTTTGATTGATTTACATATTATGACATGGAAATTATTTGAAAATTTCATGGGCACTTTTAGGCTGAAAATTCCTCTAATGCATGAGTAATGCATGCAATATAGATATCTAGATAGCATTCAATAAATTTTCAACAAAATAGGGCATAACAGCAAACTCTAGATTCAACATATTCCATACATTAGACATTAGAAAATAAATATTCAACAATAGTTACACTTATAACATCACATGCAAAAAGAATCCATCCATTTGATCCAAAGAGTAGCTCCAAATGTCAAAATGCATTCATATATTTGAATTCTCCAGAAGAAAGAAGGTTGAATTAGCTCAAGAGGCAGAAAACCCCGAGTGTGTGATGATGATTTACAAGAATGAATCTCTCCTATAATTTTATGAGGAGTTCAACTTCTAATTTTAGCCTAAAGCCCCTTAAAATACTAAAATAATGTGCCAATCACAAGCTAGGTCACAAGCTAACCTAGTAGCCAAAGAATTAAATCAATTCTTGCCCACACATGTGAGCCAGAGGAGAGAGAATGGTGATGTTATGCATGCGTGATCCCTTCTAGGGCTAGCGTTGAGGCTTCTTGGTGCCAAGATGGAAGTAGAAGCCTTCTAAAATCACCTCCTAAGAGTTGGCACTTAGGTCTCTGTGAATGCTCCTCTATGGACCCCAATTTTCATCCTGGGGCACAAAAGTGGTCTCATGGGTCTCCAAGTGGTCAAAATGGCTATCTCTACTCCAACGTTGGAGGCTTTCAAGGTGGTGTTAGCCCTCCAATGTCTCAAAGTTCCTTGGGTCAATTGCCATCCCTCTAATACTACTAAGCCAGCTAGGGGCATGTTGGGTCCAAGTGCATCATCCCATAAAAGTCATCAATGCAAGGCAAAGTGTTCGAAAGTTGTGGGTGCCAGAGGTTCTGACAAGTATCTATGATGCTCTGCTACTGCTTGGAGTCCCATGGCTCTCGACACTCCACCTGGGGGTGTCAATATGCTCTTTTAAAAGGCATGGTCCCCACTTAAGTTTCCCAAGCCATGTTTGGGGAACCACCTGACAATTACACACAATATCCAGTGCTAGCAACTACATTACGTACAATTGATCATTTTTTGCATCTAAATGAACTGACCTTGAAAGTAATGGAAAATTTGACACTTCAAATAAGGCTTCCCTTCCAAAATTAAGGCTTTGAACTCGCAATGGTGTTACCTCCCTAGGTAGGATTGGCTAATATACCACCCTATTAGGTGTTTCCATCACCCAAGGGGAAGTGACATGTCCTTGGTCCACCCTTCAATTCATAGATGTCATGTGAATAATGATGAAACATAGGGGAGAAAACTTCATGGCCAAGTGTCATGGTCAAAGGGACCAACTATGATGGGCTCCTCATCCTGAGTGTATAGATGTGGGAAGGGAGCAATCATGGATGCATGAGTTACCAACTCGTCCTTTGTTTTTCCACCCCTCGTGTGCCTTTTACTTTTTCTTGATTTTTCTTTGTATTGTTGTTGTAGCACAAAGGGTTAGAGCTTGCTTTGTATGATGTATAGTAGTTATTACCCCCTTAATGATGAGGCAGGTCATTACCCATCAGGGGTTGGGACACGCAAGGGTTCCCTCTCATAATATGAAGAGCAACATGTGCTCAGGAACTAGGTGATGTCCATAATGAGTGAGGTAGTGCTCATGCTAGGCTTTTTCCCACATGCTAATCTGCATGTCCTGACCATCTTTTGCATTTTGATCTTCTTATTTTTTGCTTGTGCCCATCATATACTTTTTCTTTGTTCTTTAGCCTACATCAACCTCTCATGGTAGAGTTTTGGGCCCTACCTAGGTATGAGGAGGTGGAATATTGATGTAGGAGCATCAAAAAATCATCAAGAACAACTTCTAGAAGGTGAAAAATGAGCAAAGAGCGTCAAAAGGAAAGAGATTTGTTAAAAAGCTTGAAAAATTAGATCCATGAGGGATCTTAGGGATTATGTTGAGAGCTTTGTGAAAAAAAAACCATGTTGAGAGCTTTGAGGAGAGGATCATGTTTAGAACTTTATGGAGAAGATCGTGGATTTTGAAATGATCCACAATATTGTAATTTCCTTTGTAAAGTGTAGCCTTTGGGCATTGAAAAGATGCAGTGAATTGAATGAATATTAGACCTGCCGAGGCGCCATGTAATAGCATAGCTATTAAATTAATTGTAATGCCTAGTTTATGTGATTTTGTTAATGTGCATGGTGATTTAATGCATTGATAGCTTGAAGCATAGATACGTTGACTTTGTTTGATGAATTAATGTACATGTAGACGACAAGATTGTTCAAGTTTTGCAGTGGAAGCGAGGATGAGTTGAGTTTGTGGGCTCATAATCTATAGGTCCAAGGATCTGGACCATAAGAAAACTTGAAATGATAGACCGCCATAAATCGTTTGCATCAAATATAGGGCTTGTAATGTAAGATGAAGAGTGGTAAATATGGAATACGGAGAATAGGGATTATGCCATCTCAATCAAGATTTCCCAAGTAGTGCCCTTCCTATACCCATTGGACCATCAGGGGAGGTCTGACTAGATTAGGATGACCCGCAATTTAAGGTGAGGGAGCAAGATCACGGTCAAACCCCTTCTTCCATCGAGGATACACCATCATCCATGTCAAATGCCCAAAATACAAACAAGCATAAGCACCTAATTGCAAAATGAATAAAGTACCTTTTGATCGGAAGCCCACCTTCCAACATGTGCTCTTGCAAAATGGGCGAGAAAACATATGACTGATACAGGTGGCAAAGATATGAATGCCACATTGTCATCGACTATTACTGATTGTCAAGGGATGTTGGTTGGCCGGCTGCAAGAGATGATGGGAGAAAATTTCTCCTATCGGGTCACCCACTTTTGGTGGGTGACAGGAGGCACTAATTGATATAGTGTGCCCAAGGCAATCCATACCCCACTTTTGGTGGGTGACAAGAGACATTAATTGATATAGTGTGCCCAAGGTAATCCATACTTATCGCCTACCATGTTTCCTTTGTTTCCACTTCCATCCTTTTGGTTGATTACCATTGATCATTAGGACTAGTAACTCATATCCTCATCTCTGAGTCGGACCCAAAAATTTCCCTTAGAGGTTGATGTAGCTAAAAGAAAGGTAAAAGCATATGAAGTATTAAATAAAAGAAAATGCAAAATGCAAAAGATGGTTGGGACATTGAATAAGCATGTGGGAAAAAACATAGTATGAGCTCTAGCCCCCCATTACCCATAACCGAATTCCTAAGCGTTCCATGCTTTATATAAATAAAGGAACTTATGAATATCCCAACCTCGATGAGCAATAAACTGCTACATCCTTAAGGGGTACTGGAAAAACATAAAGTAAGCTAGATCCCCTAAGTTATGCAAGAAAGAAAGACAAATCCTTAAAGTAAAAGGCATACCAAAAGGGTAGGAAAAGCAGGCCAAGGAAATGGGTAACTCATGCCTCCATGATTAGACACTCTTATCATAATTATACTCAAGATGTTGGACCTCGCTTAGCTAGTACCATGGATATGGCAATCTTCCTTGAAATCTTTCCCATTCCATGACCACAGTTATCACATGCACCTATGGATTGATGGGTCTACCTGTGAAATGTCCTTCGCCTTAGGTGTTGAAAGAACCTACTAGGCCTAATTGCATGATCATCTGTAGTGTGGTAACTTGCCTACAAAGCATGAGCTTGAAATAAATTTGAAGGTTTGTGTGAAGCATCCTTGTGCCCCTAACAATGAATATGGTCCACTATGATATTTTAATGATTTTTGTCCCTAATGGTGTCAATCTCACAATGGCTTGACACCTCTCCAACATAATAAAGAGGGTGTCTAGCCTAGTTTTGAGAATAAATATGGCATTGCATCACCAACATTTCCTCTTGATATGAACATTGGGCTTTAAGGAGCCTCCACATGGTTGTATACCCCTTGATTGATGATGATCCTGGATGGACATAAGATACCCCTAGGTTTGGCGCTAAACTTATTTAATGGACATTGCCCTGTTCCAAAGTCTAGAAGATGATGGATAGACCATTTGTGATGGTTTGGGAGGGCTAGCGCACCATGTTTTGATGCCAACGCTTTATCCTAGGGCTGCCAGTCACCCACGCATGCCCTACGAAGGCGATGTGAGCCTTCTTGAAGATGACGAATTGGTGGAGTAAATGTTACTTGAAGATGTACCCATGCATTTTGATCATGTCCCTTGGAGTGAGGAGCACAACTGGACCCACTTTGTTACTTACTTAATGGAGATGCACATTTTTGGAGGATGATGACATGTTGTAGAACCTTTCCTCCCACATGTGTAGAGGATTTATGTCATTTTTATTATGATATATCATTTGTAAAGCTATATTTAAATAATCTTGTGACCTATTAGCCTAGTTGAATGCTTCAAGCAAGCTTTGAGGGCTTTTTCATTGTAAATTAATGAAAATTGACTTGGTCACCCTTATATAAATAGAGGGAAGTCACTTTCATTACATCATCATCACACACTCTCTTCTCTACTCTTGAATGAAGTGTGCACTAGTTGTCTTCTCTTTTTCTCTTGGACACAATGAATAATTGATGGAATGAATTGTGCCTTGGGAGGGATATTTTTGCATGGAGGGACTATTGTTGGATTGGTGAAGCAATTCTGGATTGAATAGTGTAAGTTTATTGTCATTTTCTTCCATTTTGCATGTTATTTTGTAAAATTATGGTTTTTACTGTGCCATATTAAAAAATGCAAAACCATTCATGAAATCTTGTTACTACATGTTACACAAAAATTGTTATTCAAGAATCCATCAAAGGAACTTGTTGCATGCATCCTTTGATCTTAAATCTCATACTAAAAGAAGTTGCTAGGATTTCTAAGAGAAGTTATTTAGTCTTCCACCCTCTTCATCAAAGTCCTTTTATCATTGACCTTGCCCTCTTTGACTTTATTGCCCTGTTACCCACCACTTGTGGGTGACAGCATAGGAGAAATTTTCTCATAGAGTTGTCTTCAACCAGCAACCAGCAGCCCTTGGCAGCCATAATGTAGTCGATATATGTACCAATTGATCTTCGCTCCCAAAATCAGTCGTATGTCCCCTTGCACATCTATCGAGAGCATATGTTTGAAGGTGGTCCATCCAAACCTAGAGGTATGTCATTCATTGTGAAACCAGATGTTTTTCCTTGGGGACACTTGAGTATGGATTATTGGGTGTGACTAGGAAGGAGGAAGAATTTCAACTGTAGTCTTGTTCCCTCACCTTAAATGGGGGATAATCCTCAACCCTAGTCCCATGGGATCTCCCCTATTGGCTTATAGCTTTAGGATGGGCACTACTTGGGAAACCCCGATTTTGGTAGTGCAGTCCCATTTTCCCATTCCACATTTTGCACTCCCTTCCACACCTTACATGCCCTATTTCATCATCTTCCCTCTCTGAATCCACATGACCAATGGGTCCACAAGGCTCTAGTAATCCCCTCCCCTTATCCACATGTTTGGGTCAGGCCTAGAACGATGCCCTAGAGATTGATGCAGCTAAAAAAAGAGATAAAAGCATTATCATGGCCAAAGACAAAAGGAAATAATACCACAAAATGAAAAAGATGGTCGGAACAATAAAATTTAGCATGACCCAAACATCAGCTATCCCCCTTTATTATTATCGCCATCGCCCTGGTTCCTAGGGCACTCTTGAGTGCCCCCCGCATCATTAAGGAACGCATGCATGTCCCAACCCCTGGTGGGCGATGAACTGCCCCACCCTAAGGCATACTCACTGCTTATGTCATACACAACATGCTCTCATCCCCTAGAGCCTCGAGTAGTAAGAAAAATCAATAAAGGCAAAAGGCAAATGAAGAAGTGTGGAAAAACAAAAGTGCAGGTAATTCATGTACCATGATTTCTCCCTCCTACATTCATACACCCAAACATGTCAGCATCCTTCAACATTACCACCCTTGAGCCCATGACATTTGGCCTTGAGACCCCTGTGTCCTAATCCACCTCATAATTATCCATATGGCACCTGCCACTTGAAATATGTACCTTGGACATGTCTTTCCCTTTAGGGGTTGGGAACACATAATAGGGTTTTTTATTAGCAACTCCTACCTAGGGAGGTAACACCATTACATGCTCAAAGCCCCAAATATGGAAGGGAAACCCATTATGAAGTCTCATTGTGCCCTTGACTAACAAGCCTGTTTCACTTAGATGCACTCATGAATTATTGTACCTGAGAGTGAGGAGACTCATTCAATCTTATGTGTAATCGGTAAGCGGTTGCATTATAGGCTAGGAAACTTAACTGGGGCCCAAGTCCACCAAGTGATCATATTGACACTAATAGGGGATGCATTGAGAGCCATGGGACGTTGTCATGTGATATAGCGTTGTCTCATTTTATGGGTGCCCTTAGCACCTTCACATCTTGTTCATTGCCCCACAATATATGTCAGATAATGCACATGGACCAGCAGTGCCCCCAATCTGCTTAGCAGTATGTATATGCTTTAGTAGTTGATCCAATGCCTAGAGGAGGTTTGTCTCACCCTTGAGACGTGGGAGGGTAAGCACCATCTTCCGTGCCCCCATTCGGAGTAGTCTATGTTGAGATTTTGTGTATTTCGGGTAGCATCATTTGTGCTCTAGTTCCCAAATTTTGTGGAGGGACTAGAGTACACTTGATCTACAAGACCCAGAAAGGGATTTGGGAAATTTCATCTAGTTTGGGAGATATTTAATTAATTAATTATTTTAATGTATTTCCTAAGTCTAAACTTAGGAAAATGAAATAATAAAAGTTAATTAAATTAAACATGTAATGAAATTGTCTTAAGTCACACGGATCAAGCTTTTTTTTAATCTTAGCCATTGATTCAAGATCTGATCATGGTTGTTGGTTTCCCAACGAGAAAAGTATAAAAGAAAGGCTTGGGGTCAATTGTAAAGACACACAGAGGCAGAGCACTGAAGCTAAGCTGAGATTCTAGGGCGAGTTTGCTAAGAATTCTCAGAAGTGTTTCAGCTGCAGAGAGGGGAGTTCAGACAAAGGGGATGATCTGATCCTAGTGTCTAGAATCAACAAGAGACAAAGATCAGCTCAGAGAGGCAGCGCAGATAATTAGGAGAAGCAGCGGCAGAGAAGGTAGCACTTGCGCAGCGCAGGGGTAGTGTCAGCTACGCAAGTGATGCGCAGTCCCTCCTAGAGCAATGTAATTCAGCTGAAAACCGTCAAGGGTTATGCAGAGACCCTTAGGGGCAGCGTAGGGACTGTGTCACCTAGTCTGGGGTAACGCAACCCTTTCCAGACCAATGCTAAGGGATGTAGGGGCTTTAGAGGCTAAAGCAGGAGCTTTAGGGGCAACGTTGGGGTCTTTAGGGCCTAATTTTGGCTGAGTTTTGTAAATCTCGTTTGAGGGTGTGGATCAGTCACTATTTTCTCTTCAAAACAGCTAGTGAGTTGCAGATATATTTTATCTCTGTCAAGTTTTCCAGATCTGGAACCCAGGATTTGTTGTATTCAGAAAACTCTTAATAATAAAACCCTCCAACAGCCAATAGACCGATTTTCCCACATTGGGTTTTTCTGAGGACTATTTGTCCAAAAAATCACTATGTCACTTGTCTATGTGTGCATGTACTTTTTCTAAATTTGAATTGGTGAAAGTTTGTTACGTGTTTTGCTTCGATGTTAATCTGAAATATTCAGTTAATAACTTAATTAAGTAGGAAGAGCATAACCAGATCACTCCAGAAAGTGTCTTCATTGGCAGCAAGCCTGAAGTGAGCCACTTTAGGATCTTCGGTAGTGCGGCATATTGTCATGTGCCCAAAGAGAAGAGGAAGAAGTTGGATGAGACTGCGGAAAAAGGATATCTGGTGGGATATATTGAGAACGCAAAGGCTTACCGTATATACATTCCTGAGAGCAGGAAGATACGACGGGATATGAAATTCATGGAGGAAAGGGCCTTCAAAAAATACCAGGAGATGCCTTCTGCTACGCAATCTGAGGAAGATTCGTTGGTCCAGGCATAATGACCTATGGAGGGTAATACGAGTACCTCTCCAAAGCATGGGGATCCAAGGGATACATCTCTCGAGGACTTGCAGGAGGGAGAGCAGGTGGATCCACCCACTAGCAATGGTAAGATGAGCAGGGAATTACGACAAATTTTGAGGGATGCAGAAGAGTTTGTTGGAGCCCCCCGAAATGAGAAGAGGCAGCATAGACAACCTGAAAGGTACCAAGCTTTGGTAGCACAGGTTGGGGAACTATCTAGTTTTTGGGAGGCAGCTCAGCACCAGGTATGCGTTGATGCAATGGTGGAGAAGTACAGGTCCATCATGATGAATGATGTCTGGGAAGTGGTTCCCAGGCCTCGAGACAGATCACTTGTAGGTTCAAAATGGATCTATAAGATCAAATATGCTACAGATGGTAGCATCGGGAAATTTAAAGCCAGGTTTGAGGCTAAGGGGTACGTTCAAAAGGAAGGGATAGATTACGAAGAGACCTTCGCCCCAGTAGCCCGAGATACTTCTATTACATTTGTGATATCCCTTGCTGCACAGATGGGATGGGAGATTCACCAAATGAACGTCAAGACAGCATTCCTGAATGGGGTGATAGAAGAAGAAGTATATATTGAACAACCAAAGGGCTTTGAGACGCATGACCAGAAAACTCACGTGTGCATGCTCAAGAGGGCCTTGTATGGACTAAAGCAAGCCCTTAGAGCTTAGTATGGTCGAATTGGCAGCTACTTGAAAAAAATAGGATTTGTCAAGAGTTACACAGATCCCAATCTCTATTATCTAAGAGTAGGGGATGAGCCTCTTATATTGGTGTTGTATGTAGATGATCTATTACTAACAGGATCAGCTAGGCTCATCAAGGACTGCAAGGAGAATTTAGTTGTAGAATTTGACATGAAAGATCCAGGGCTGATGCATTATTTTCTGGGGTTGGAAGTTTGGCAGCAGAAGGGTGAGAGCTTCCTTGGTCAAGGAAGATATACTACAAAAGTTCTGAAAAGATTTCAGATGGAGGACTGTAGACCCGTGGCTACTCCAACGATTACCAACTTGAAGAAAATTGATCCTCCAAAGATGATGAGGTTAATCCTACATTGTATAGGCAGCTCACAGGTTCTCTTATGTATCTGGTAAACACGAGACCAGACATCTGTTATGCTGTCAATACTCTCAGTCAGTTCATGGTGGAACCTAGGAGGGCTCATTCGGTAGCAGCCAAACATGTTCTCAGATATTTACAAGGAACAGTGGACCTTGGATCGAAATACACCAGAGGCAATGACATCACGTTGAGTGGATTCACTGACGCATATTGGGTGGGGAGCCCAGTAGATCGGAAAAGTACCAGTGGGTATTGTTTCAATGTTAGATAGGGGATGACCTCCTGGTGCAGCAGAAAACATGAGTCTGTGGCCCTCAGCTCCGCAGAAGTTGAATATATGGAAGCAAGAACAGCTTCGTGTGAGGCCATATGGCTTCGGAAATTGTTTGTGAACTTACTCAAGGAGAAGATGGAGGCGACCAACATTCTATGTGATAATCAGAGTTGCATCAACCTCTCTGAGAATCCTGTGTTTCATGATCAGTCGAAGCACATTGATATCAAGTGTCATTTCATTAGAGACTGTGTCCAAAAGAAGAGTTGTACAATTGGAGTACACTCCTACAGGAGAACAAGTGGCAAATATCATCACGAAAGCTCTGGGAAAGACTAATTTTGTATATTTCAGAGAAAAGATGGGGATGATCAAGCATCCATTTCAGTAACAGGAATGGATAGGTTGAAGATTCATTGGGATTTGCAATACAGAAGAGGCAGTGACAGTGATAGTGTGATGGGCAGCAGTACGGAAGGCAGCAACACAGTAGGTGAGGGGCAGCAACCACACATCAACAGCGCAGAGGATGCTTCAAGACAGAGCAACATGCAGCAGGCATTTTGCTAGAAGACTTTCCTCACTAAGAGGGAGTGTTGATTTTTGTAGCATTAGAAGGTGTTCCATGCCTCAAAATTTGTAAGGAGGCTTGGACATCAGTATTCCAAAAAACCCAAAAACGTTTGTGGAAATTCCACTTGGTTTATGTTTTATTAAAATAATTAATTATTTTAATGTAGACCCCTAAGTCTAAACTTAGGGAAATTAAACAATTAATGGGTATTAATAAAACAGAGTATGAATCTTCTAGAGAAAGAAGATCAAGTCAAGTTGTAATCTTTGCCATTGATAAGACTTCTAATCTGGGTCGTTGATTCGTCAATGAGAAGATTATAAAAGAAGGCTTGAGGGTCATTTGGAAAGTAAGACGGGCATACACTCAGAACCCTGAAGGAAGTCGATTCTGAAGGAATAGAATTCGATTTCAGAGGGAGAGTTACAAGGTAGAGTTACAGAAGCAGAAAAAGGAGAGGGAGTCAGCAGTGACTAAGGTCGAGGAGAGAGGGATGCAGAGGGTCACAGAAGGCAGCGCAAGGCAGCAGTGTTGTGAGCCCACAAAGAGTGACGTAGTCTGACGCAGGGACTGCTCAGAGAAGCACACAGAGTGACGCAGAGGGAGACAGTGGATCTTCCGGGTCTCAGAAAATATCCAAAGGAAACCAGAGAATTTATCTCAGTTGTTTTCTAAAGAAGTCTGCCAGTCTTTTCCTTGTAAAGAATTTCATTGCTGAAGAATAATATATAAACCCTCATCTGTTGTACTGTTTTTCTCGCATTGGGTTTTTCCGGGGACAATTGTCCAAAAATAAGTGTGTACATGTGATTGATTCTTGTGCTTATATTTATTACTGCTCCTTTCTCTGCATATACTTAAGTGAATGATGCAGTAGTATATATTTCAAATTTTACTGGAAGAATTCTGTAAATAACTTATTGAAATAATAAGTAGGAGAAATAAATATATCACTGCAGAAATATTTTCTGATTTAAAATTTTCACACTTAAGATTGGTGATCATAGTAGTCATGGGCTTGGAGTCCATCATTCCAAATTTCTGCAACATCTTGATGATGTAATTTCCTTGCCGCAAGTATATCTCCCCAGGTTTCTTCCATACTTCGAGACCCAGGTAGTAATGCATGAGTCCTAGATCCTTCATCTCAAATTCGACTGCCAACATCTTCTTACATTCTTCAATTCTATGCTCCCCACCAGTGATGAATAGATCACCCACATATAGTAGAATAATGACAGGCTCATTATTCACAACCTTGATGTAGATATTTGGATCAGCAGTACCCTTCGCAAAACCATTTCTTAAGAGATATGCATCCATTCTTGCGTACCATGCCCTAGTAGCTTGCTTCAAGCCATATAGGGCTTTATTGAGTTTGCAGACGTGAGAGTTCTTGCTATTTACTTCGAAACCTTTGTGTTGTTCGATGTATACTTCCTCATCAATGGTCCCATTTAGAAATGTGTTCTTCACATCCATTTGATGGATATTCCAACCCATTGTAGCAGCCAATGAAACCAAAGATCTAATGGTAGTATACCTTGTTGTGGGTGCAAAGGTTTCTTCATAATCTATTCCTTCCTTTTGAGAGAATACCCTTGCAACAAACTTGCTTTGTACTTGTCTATGCTTCCATCAACAACATGCTTGATTTTGTAGATCCATTTGGACATGACAATTGATTTGTCACTAGGTCTAGGAACGATTTCCCAAACCCCATTCTTCATAATGGATTGGTATTCTTCTTGCATTGCCTTCTTCTAGACATCTTATTGAATAGACTGTTCAAATGTAGATAGCTCAACTTGAATGAGCTTTGTCATATATGCAGCATAGCCAGAGTATCTCTTCGGTCTTTTACTTTCCCTAAAGGTTCGTATGGGAGCTTCATGTCCTTCGACATCTTGTAGTGTAGATTTTAACCAATTTGGCCTTTTCCTTCTATTCGGGATGATCAAAGGTTGAATAGGCTCACTTGGTCCTTCTTCTTCTTCTTGATTGGTAGGGGGATCTTCATCATGTGGTTCTTCTTCTTCGAATATAGGAGATTCTTTGTCATCGGAATCTATAGGAATATCTTTGGACTTCTTGTAGGCTTGGCTCTCATCAAATATGACATCTTTGCTTACTTCGATTTACCTTCCTTCTTTGATGTAGATTTTATATGCCTTTGAGGAGAGACTATATCCAACGAATATTCCTTTGATGCTTGTAGAATCCAGCTTCTTTCGCTTATCCTTTGGAACATGGATGTAGGTAGGGCTTCCAAAGATTCAAAGGTGATCCACACTCGGCTCCTTTCTTGTAAATGCTTCTTCGAGAGTTATGTTCTTGAGATTTTGGGGACTTCTATTTTGTATGTACACGACTGTCATGGTTGCTTCTCCCTATAAGAATTTTGTTAGGTCTTGGTCAAGGAGTAATGTCTTAATTCCTTCTTCAATAGACCTATTCTTTCTTTCAGCAACTCCATTTTGTTTAGGATAGTGGGGAATAATGAGTTGTCTCTTAATTCTTACTTCCTTACAATATGCAATCAATTCCTTGGAAGTGCATTCCCCACCATTTTCGGATCTTAGAGTCTTTATCTTTCTTTCAGTGAGGCTTTCCACTTCAGCTCGAAACTCCTTGAATTTCTCAAATATTTCGTCCTTTTTCTTGAGAAGATAACTCCATGTCTTTCTAGAATGATCATCTATGAAAGTCACATAATGGAGATGACCTCCAAGAGATTTATCAAACATGGACCCACACACATCAAAGTGAATAAGATCCAAAATTTCTTTGGCCCTATATTCACTATTTGGAAATGGTTTTCTTGTATGTTTACCCAAAGAGCAACCCTTGCACACACCTTCATGATCCTCCTTTATATTGGGGATGCCATTAACCAATTGGTTAAGAGTGTGAATAAGCTTGTACTGTAGATGGCCATATCTTCTATGCCATAGCTCAATAGGACTAACTTCCATATGAACTAAAGCTTAAGGAGATGGTGTACTAACCCTATACAAACTTCCTTCATGAACTCCAATAACTCTAGCTTTGTCAATGTTAGTCTTTTCCCTAGACCAATACTTTTCCATCAACAAAATCACTTATTTATCCTTTATCTTCTAAACAAGAAATAGAAAGCAAATTCTTTTTCAAACCTGGAACATATAGTATGTTGTTGAGGTGCAGCTTCGATCCACTTTCTAATTCCAGCAAGGTTGATCCCAGGACTTTCACAACATAGCTTTTGTTGTCACCAAATTCCACTGCATGAGAGGATGATTCCCTTGATAATGTATGCAGTTGTTTACTTTCTCTTGTCATGTGCCTTGATGCTCCACTATCAATGATCCATGCATTGTCAAAATGGAGAGATCTTGTAAGGGCAGCCAAAAATCCTTGACTTTTGATTTTGATGAATAAGTAATGGGTGAACTTATTGATCTGTCTTCCAGTAGTGTTGATACCCATCCTTATGTAGTCCATCAAAGAGGGAGAATCCATGCCAACAAAGTGATCTTCAATTCTTCCTCACCTTAGCTTTGATACCATGTTGAAGAATCAGTGCAATTATACTAGGGTTTGACTCTTCGATCTTGATAATTACTTGTGAGTGTGTTGGCTTGTTTTACTTCTTTATTATCTTATCTTTCACAAGCAATTACCATATTATGTGTGTGAAGATCAAAAACAAGAGACACAAGATATAGGCACTATGCCAGGGAAAAACCCCCCTCAAGGGGAAAACCCAGTCAAAGATAATTCTTCCTTTCACTAGTATTCTTTCAGACTCTTCACCGTAGACATGAGCCAAACTTTCCCTCCACACCAAGTCAACCTTCCAGATCTTCGACCTAGTAGCAGCAACAACTTGTCCTCCAGCAACTTCGACTAGGCAGCAGATTCAACAACAGTAGCGGCATCAAACCTTAGAAGACTTTGATCTCCCAAGAGAGGGCACAAAATGTAGAGATTCCTTCACCAAAATTTCGATTTTTCTCTTCCTCTTGCTTCTAGACCCAACTCGCACTCTTCTCTGCCTATTCCTTCCACTTCACACTTTTTCCCTTGATGCAGTAAATATCGAACTTGCTTGAGAAGTGATGGTGCAAATGAATTAGACCTCTTTGCCTTTATAGGCTCCATGTGAGCTCGAATTTGTCCCTTTGAGGCCGACTTGAGCTCCTTAAGGCCTGCTTGATGTGGAGGGATTCTAAACCATTTTTTACTCAAAAATAAACCTAATTACATGATTCAAAAGCCCAGGAAGAGTTAATATAAATCTGTAATGACTAACCTAGAAGTCCACAATGGGGACCTTATACTAAATATGACCCAAGCATGAAACCCATGCTTTAATAAGTCATTTAATAATAAAATAAATGTCAAATGATAATACAAATTCTTTTTCTTTAAATCTTTTGATAAGTACAATAAATATAAATTATGAAGACCGAACCTAGTTACAATCTTCAACATTCTTGAGGGTCGAATTGCCCTCCTTTAGGATGACTCGATCTACTCTTGGGCCGACTTGATATTTGGATACAAGATTTCTTTTTCCTTGATAATATAATTAATTTTCTTTATTACAATGAGTCCAAATGGGACTATGACACATGACAAAATTTATTCTTTATCATAGAAAGACCTACAAAACCTAAAAGCACGAAGAACATGCTTTTTTTACTCAAACTTGAGTATGAAACCCATACTCCAATCAAATATAAAATGCTTTTTCTTTTCATTTTCTTTCTCCTTCTTTCTTTTATAAAGAATATACAACGTAATGATTACAAAATGTCATTATGAAGACCGAACCTAGTTACAATTTCCAAAACTAGGCACTAATTATATCCCTAGATGGTCATCTTTAAACTGTATTCACAAATTTCTTCCTTTTTCACTCTTCTAAATCTTCAGCCCCTCTCCTTTAGGCGTCTAGCTAGAGCATCCTATGAATTGGCATTAGAAAGGGAATTTTGAGAAACTGTCTGGATAGGGATCTTCCTTAGTGTTTTCTCTAGATGATATCAAAATCTGGTTGAGTTCCTGTAGTGGATTCTCCATAAATCTTCATGCCCTAGGTGTGCCCTAGAAGGGTAACTGATCTGAACCTTATCTAATTGGTGGCTTTCTTGAGGGTCCTATGAACATAGTATTCGGAGGAATAAATCTTACTAGGTCGTGTTGTCTGTCAAAATGTATAGGCACCGTGACAACGACTCAGGTTGGGGGTTGTCACCCTAATCCCTAACCTCTTCGTTCTAACTGTCTCCCAACAGCAGGTTGTGAGTGAAGCATTTCCTGGGAGGACATTTGGTCAGCACTTCGTGTTGATATCTAGGTCCCGAAGTTGGAAAGGTTGTTTTGATTAAAGAGCTTTGTTTTTTAATACACCTAGATCTTTGGGTTGGTGGTTAGCAAGTAAGCTTGATGGTACCTAGAGAGGTTGAAAGCTTGAGTCCATCTTAGTCCCACCTGGATAGATTGCCCTGGTTAGGAATCTAGTCCATGGCATTGTGGTGCCTAAAGATCTTCATTGTTCATATAGTATGAGATCTTCCATTGTATTTGTATATGATGAATACCTCCCTAGTTAAGAGGGAGTGTTGGAAAATGTAACTAGGTTCGGTCTTCATTTAATGTATTTAAGTCATCTTGTAATGTACTTGTCAAAAGAATAAAGAAAATAATTTTTATTATTATTATTGTGATTTATTAAAGCATGGGTTTCATGCTTGGGTCACCTTGTTTTAAGTCAAAGTCCCCATTGAGGACTTCTAGGATTTATTCTGAGTCAATAGAGTCATTGTACTTTTAAAGAGACCCTTCCTGGGCTTTTAAATCA
Source organism: Pinus albicaulis (assembly GCA_034641835.2). Classification (NCBI taxonomy): domain Eukaryota; kingdom Viridiplantae; phylum Streptophyta; class Pinopsida; order Pinales; family Pinaceae; genus Pinus; species Pinus albicaulis. The sequence continues at coordinate 634,868,029 of CM076580.1, forward strand.
CGTAAAAAGGTTTAGTATTGAGTCAAATATGATTTATGTATCCTCCACATCAAGTCTAGAAGAGATCAAGTTAGCCTAAGGACCCTAATTCGACCTCACATAGAGCCTATAAATACAAGCAAATCGAATTCATTTGGAACACAGTCACGCACAAGAAGTTTGATATCCCTTGTAGCTAGGAAAAGTACGAAGTCTGTTGCCGGGAAGCAAAAAAGAAATGTGAGTTTATGGAGGTCTAAGGAGAAGAAGAAAATCGAATTTTTGGTGCCTCTCTCTCTTTGTTTCGTGTTCTGGATTGGGATATCGAAGTCTTCCAAGTTTCACTGTTATTGGAAGCTGCATGTTGTCGAAAGTTGCTACCTAGTCAAAGTTGTTGGAAAGGGGTCGAAATTCTAAAGGTTGACTTGGTGTGGAGGGATGGCTTGGTCTTTGTCTAGAGTGAAGAGTCTCAAATAAAAATATTGCAAGGAAGAATTTCTTCACTGGGTTTTCCCCTTGAGGGGGGTTTTTCCTTGATAGTGCCTACATCTAGTAATTGCTACATCTTGTTTTATGTGCTACTGCTTTGGTAATTGCTTGATGAACTAAAAGAAAGAAGATATAAAGAATCGTAATAACAAGGAACATCACAAGTAATTATTAATTATCAACAATAAGAAAATATTTCTGCCTTTCTGATTTTCTAACAGTTTCAAGGTGTTGGTTACACCTTCTTTAATGATGCTTCAAAGGTCCTTATACTTTTTCTTCTTCCAAATACTTTGTAAGTTTACCCAAGATGTCTTCAAATGTCCTTTTCAAAGAAGCCTTTCTTGTAAAAAAAGATCTTCAAGCTGCCTTTTACCTACCTTGCCTTAGCTCTGATACCATGTTAGAAAATCAAAAGGCAGAAAATATTTTCTTACCTTGATAATAGCTTGTGATCATTATTAATTTATGTTGTCTTCTTTTATCTTATCTTCATCAAGCAACTATCAAATCAGAGGAACATGAAGATCACAAGAACAATAGAACACAGTATGTCGGTTCTCAGCCAATGCAAAACCCCTCGCATAGGGGAAAACCCACTCAAACTCTTCTTCTCTTTATAAAACCAAATAAAAAATGAGACAGCCAGTACCCAACTTGGACTACCAACAAACACTAAGTCAACCCTCCAAAAGTATATTTTCTTCCTTCAAAAGTCTTTCTTCAAAGTACCAAAGGATCAAAGTCTTCCTTCAAAAAATATTCCTTCAAAGTCTTCTTTCAAAGAGTCAAAGTCAATGAGAGTCAAATTCTTTTCAATCAGAAAGAGTCAATGTCTTCTTCAACGTCTCTTCTTCAAAAGATCAAAAATCTTCCTTCAAAGTCTTTCTCCAAAGAGTCAAAGTCAGCGAGAGTCAAAGTCCTTCTACAACCTGACAAAAATTTTGGTCCTCTAGATTAGGTCTGCAACTCGGCCTACAATTTTCAGACTTGTAATAGCACCAAAAAACCCTAAAAAATTTCCCATGTGTGGGATGAATTAGGTCAAAAATCATACTTCTTCATTTGGGATTCTTCTTTTCTCCTTCACTTTGCTTGCCTTTTTGCTTATGTTTTAGGTTCAAATCGAACTTGATGGTAGATGGATTCCAAAGAGGTCGAATAATCCTCCAATATATATCCTTCTTGCATGGTCGAATGCGCCTCTTCTAGGCCGACTCCACTTGGCAGGGCCGACTTGGTGTTGGGAGTCCAAAAATGACATTTTAAAATCAATTTTAATCTTTCTTTCTTGATACAATATGCCCACAAGGGTTTTATATGACAATGATTATGTTGACTCAATAAACCCTAGAGCATGAAGCACATGCTTGACCTAGTTGACAAAATAAACATAGAGCATGAAACCCGTGTTTTTCAAAAAAGAAAAAAAATCAACAAAAAAAATTATATATATATATTAATTTTGTTTTCTTTCTTTTTCTTTTACAATATATACAATATTAAATACAAAGACCAAGCATAAGTTACATTTTCCAACACATTCTTCAAGCACAACTTGTCATTGGTTCTTGGGTATTTGGCACTCACATGTTGACATACCTTGAGTAGGGTTTGGAAACTTTGCCCTAAGAGGTTCATGCAACTAAAGAAAAGAAAAGAGCAAATCATGGCCACAACAAAACAAAGAAAGTAAAATCAAAATGCAAAAGATGGTCGAGACATAGAATTAGCACATGGGAAAAATCCTAACATGAGCTCTACCTACCTCACATGGCCATCACCTAGTTCCTGAGCACATGTTGCTCCATTACATCAAAAGAAGGAACCCTTGCATGTACCAACACCAATGAGCGGTAAACAGACTCATGTTACAAGGATAATAAAATTGCTACATCATAAAAAGAAAGCTCTAACTGTTGAGCTATAAGTGGTAATACGAGGAATAATCAAGGGGTAAAAGGCACACAAGAGGGGTGGAAAAATTAGATCAAGCTAGGGTCTAATTAGGCCTTGAGTGTGTTTTTTAGCGATAAGTTAGGCCTTGGAGTGTGTTTTCTAAGTTTACGGTCAATGTATATTACCATGCTAGGCATTGTCTTGAGTCTCATGGAATTGCATTAGGTTTAATAGGGTTTTTTAATAATTAAAATTTTCACACAAGACTGGAATTTTTAATTAATTTTTATGTAACACATAAAAAAGTGGTACTCGAAAATGTTGTTGGGCATGTAAGTACTCGATTTTCATCCTTAGAGTACCATCATTATCCTAGTACCCACTTTGGGTTGCAAAATATTGATTTTTCCTCACACAAAAATCATTTTTACTCAAAAAGTGAGGAAGAAGACAAAGTATCAAGTAATTAATAAACTAGGAACATGTGGGAAACATATTTTTAGTCAATTGGATTTCTCAATTAGTAAAGTGATGTGACTAAGCAACAAGGATCGGTCAAGTGATAATTTGGAGGCCGAGTTAATGGCCCAAAAGGGAGTCGATTTTACTACCCATTGAAGTGTGTATTAGATGCCAATTAGGGGCCACATGGAAGGCCAAGTTGATGCATTGAATGCAAGACGAATTACACTATAGATGGCATGAGTTAGGAGGGATATGTGGCAGGGCTACACGCAGCCCTCTTTTGGACTTTACACTGGGAGTTATATGTTGCCTCTTTCCTCACCTACGCATCCCCTCTTTGGGCAGTTGTTTGCACACTTGGATTGACTCATTGGCTTGCATAAATCCTTGGGATTCTCATCTCCCATCATTGGGATCTTCACCCTCTATCTTAAAAATTATAGTGTCTCCTCCATTGGGAGGTAGCATTGAAGCTTGAGAGCTTGAAGAAGGTTGTTTTGTAATTGTTCCATTTGTTATAATAAAATAAGACTTTAGAGGCTCATGATCTTGTGAATGGTGTGGTGTTCTTGGCTCTTAATGAGTTAACCTTGTTGTGTTTTCATTTCATTTCTATAAATTTGTAGCTTAGGCTTTAATAGGGGCATTGTTGTCCAAAGGAGAAGATTAGTAATTTCTTGTTATCTTCTTGTCAGTTTGCATTCTAGAATTGAATATTACATGTATTTCTCAATAATAGCATGTCTACTCCTTTCATTATGCAAGCTACACCTATGTATACTTTTTACAAGTTCCTCTAACTTGGAGATTGAGGACCTCCTCGGTTGGAGCATCCATCTGTGAAAATTTCTGAATATTACTTATGCAGAAACCCTACTGTTAAATCACGATTTACTTCTCCTACTTATACAAGTTATTAATCTGAAATGTTCGGCATTAACATCGTAGTAAACACTTTAACAGCCTACATAGTTACAGATCTAAATTGAATACATGCACATAGACAAAGTGACACACAAGATTTTCTAGACAACTGTCCCCGGAAAAACCTAATGTGGGAAAACCGGTCTTCTAGCTGCTAGAGGGTTTATATTATTAAGTAGAATCTGAGTACAGCAAATCTAGGCACCTTACTGGTTAACCCAACAGAGAAATACAAAATATGCAGCAATATCTATGTTCCACAAATGGAAAATTGGATTGATTCACACCCTCAAACGGGATTTACAGAACGCAGCCCCTTTCTATCTTCAAAAACCCCAGCGCTGCTTTGAAGCCCTCTGTGTCAGCTTTGCTAGCCTGCTGGTGCCCCTGTGCTTCTCAAGAGAGGCCTGCGTAACCCCAGACTAGGTGACGCAGTCCCTGCGCTACCCTAGCTGGGCCTGCGTAAGCCCTGATGGCCTCCTACTGCCTCTGCGCTGCCCTTTCTGGGCCTGCGTAGTACTGAAGCCCTCTGCGTTGCGCAGCTACTGTGTAACTGCTGCTTAACTGTTGTGTAGCTGTTGCGTAACTGTTGCATAGTTGTTGCCCCCTATGCCCTACTCTAATTGTTGCTTCTTTACCTCTTGTTGACTCTTGGCTCTGGGATCAAATCATCCCCATCATCCCCTTAGCCATTACTACCCCTCGATGCAGCTGAAACATATCTGAAAATTCTTAGCAAACCATGCCCTAGAATTCCAGCTTAGTCTCTCAATGCTCTACCTCCGCGTGTGTGTTCTCCAACTGATCCCAAGCATTTCCTTTATACTTTTCTCGTTGGAAAACCAGCGGTCGTGATCTAATCTTGAATCGATGGCTAAAATTAAAAGAAAGTTTGATCCATGTGACTTAACTCATTTCCATCACATATTTAAGTTAATTACCTTTAATATTTTAATTTTCCTAAGTTAGACTTAGAGTCCTTAATTAAAAATATTAATTAATTAATTCTCTTAAACCGAATGCAATTTTTGAAATCCCTTTCTGGGTCTTGGAGATCTCATGTACTCTAGTCCCTCCACAAAGTTTGGGAGCTAAAGCACATCTGAAGCTACCCCAACACTCAAAATCTCAACACTCACTCTTAGCAAGGAAAGTGCTCTAACACAACACTACTTCACCCTGAAGTCCTGCACTGATCTCTGGTGTAGGTCTTTGTGCTAATGCTTGGCCAGCTGCCCTTCATCAATGCATTGTTGCTGCTCTCCCGTACTGCTGCCCATGACGCTGCCACCGCCACTGCCACATATGTACTGCAACTCCCTCTCAAACTGTTGCATCGAGCTGCCAACTGCTACACTGCAACTCAGTTGCTGAGAGAAGCAACTAAAAACTCCTGCCCACCCTTTGACAGTCAAGTCAGTTGGGCTACATCCTCATCACTAAAGCTCCATAGGATGCTTCTCTGCGCTGTCTTCCGGAAGCCACTATGTTGTTGCAGCTCTGCTCTGCGTAAGCCAGCCTACACTGCGTTGTTGAAGTCACATCAGCCCCTCTGCGTTGCGCTGCTACGTTGTTGCTGCATTTGCACTGCGCTGCTCCCTCTCAACATTCAGCTCTGCCTCTGCTCCATTTGTGACTCTCTGCACCCACTCCTCCACTTGTCCCGCTATTGTCTTAAGGCTCCCGTAGCACGGATGTGATCCAAGAGTTGGGCTACTCAAAGACCCCGCCACCACTCTGTAGCTACTCTACAGATCCATGTCGCCCCACTTTCGTGGTTCATTAGCGCTCATGGCCACATCATCTTCAGAGCTATCATCTACCACAGCAGCCTTGGAGGTAGAAGCTTCCTTGTCCCTCTTCTTCTGAGGACAATTGTTGGTGAAATGTCCTATTTTGTTGCACTAGAAACACTTGATCTTTGATAGATCACTCTTCTTCCTCCCTTGCTACCTCTTTGATGCCAAGGTTGCATCTTCTTCCTCTTCATTCTTAAATTTACTTGATCTGCTGTTATACTGTCTCTTTAAGTTCTTCTTGACAGAGGATCGCCCACATACTCTCCCAGTTGGGAAGGTCCGCTCTGCCCAAGATACTTTGGACAAAACTTTCCCAGTCCTCTGTGACCACATTAAGTGCAGTCCTCACCATCACATCATCCTCCACTTTCACTCCCATGGCAGTCAACTGATCCTTGATCGCCTAAAATCCAAAAAGGAAGGGTTCGATCTCTTCTCCATTGGCCATCATAAATAACCTCATCTAATTCTCCAGAAGCATTCTCCTCTGGACGGATCTGTTGAGATTTCGTGTATTTGGGGTAGCATCATTTGTGCTCTAGCTCCCAAACTTTGTGGAGGGATTAGAGTTCACCTGATCTACAAGACCCAGAAATGGATTTGGGAAATTTCATCTGATTTAGGAGATATTAAATTAATTAATTATTTTAAGTGCATTTCCTAAGTTAAAACTTAGGGAACTTAAATAATTAAAGTGAATTTATTTAAACATGTGATGAAACTGTCTTAAGTCACACGGATCAAGCTTTCTTTTAATCTTATCCATTGATTAAAGATTTGATCATGGTCGTTGATTTGTCAACGAGAAAAGTATAAAGGAAAGGCTTGGGGTCATTTGTAAGACACACAAAGGCAGAGCACTGAAGCTAAGTTGAGATTCTAGGGCAGGGTTTGCTAAGAATACTCAAAAGTGTTTCAGTTGCAGAGAGGGGAATTTAGACCAAGGGGATGATCTGATCCCAAGGTCTAAAATACACAAGAGGCAGAGATAAGCTCAATGTCAGCGCAGAGAAAGGCAGTAGCAAGGACAACGTAATTTTCAGGAAACCCTTTAGGGGTTATGCAGAGACCCTCAAGGGCAGTGTAGTGACTGCGTCACCCATTCTGGGGTAACGCAGTCCCTTCCAGAGCAGCGTTGAGGGTTTGGAGGCCATCCAAGGCTGACGCAAACGCTTTCAAGGGCTTCAGAGGCTGACACAGTGTATTTCAGGGACAGCGCTGGCATTTCTAGGCCTAGATCTGGCTGAGTTTTGTAAATCTCGTTTGATGGTATGGATCAGTCAGTATTTTTGGCCCTAGATCAACCAAGCGTTGTAGATCTAGAGTCTTCTCTATTGGGTTTTCCAGCTCTGGAACCCAGAGTTGTGTATTCAGAAATATTCTTAATTATAGAACCCTCCAGCAACCAGAGACCAGTTTTCCCACCTTGATTTTTTCCGGGGACTTTGTCAATGTGTGCATGTGCTTATTCTAGTTCTAGAATTGTAAAGATCTGTTAGGTGTTTTGCTTCGATTTTAACTTGAATTTATTTAGTTAATAACTTGTATAAGTAGGAGGAGCTTAACGAGATTAACAGTAATAATTTCTGCATAAGTTTAAGATTCAAAAATTTCTACATGGTATCAGAGCAATTGCAGATCTAGAAGGGTCACCAGCTGAAGAATCTGAAAGATCTAGCTGCAGAAAGCAGTTGGAAAAGCAGCAGAGAAGCAGATCTGAAGGGACAGCGCAGTTTTCAAGAGCAGATTCACGCAGAGGGAAGGGTGACGTTGTCCAGCACTGTGTCCTAGCAAGCCCACGCAATTACTATGCAGAGGCAGCTCAGAAACAGCGCTGGTTGAATCTGAAGCCAGCCAGTGTGATTCAAATCTGAATCTATCAGATCCAAAAAAGACTGCAGAAAATCAGAAGAGCTGGTGGGGTTAAACTTATGAAGTTTTCAGATTTTTAACCTTAGCACAAGTGACAAATATTGGGAGGAGATCAGCTTCTCAGGAAGTTTCTTGCCAAAGGAAACTTAGAGTTTGATCAGAGGATCAAAGAAGAAGTTGAATCATAGTTGATTTGGTAGATTTCCAAGGAGGGAAATCAGTTGTCAGAGGGAGCAGAAGGTGCCTATTTCACCAAGGACCTTAGATCCATTTCTCTAGCAAAGAGAAAAGGAAGTTCCGACACATTCTGAGCAGTTGGCTCCTCATGGACTGCGTGATCAGGATAGGCTAGAGGGCCTCTCAAACTTTTCAGTTTGGAAAGTAAGGATCCTGATTGTCCTTAAGGCATACAATATAAGAGACCATGCAAAGCAGACTCTGGCCACACCGACCGATGTGGATTTCCTACGGAAGCATAGGGAAGCTGCTGGGCATGCCAAGCATCTGATAATGGGCAGTATCAAGGACCATATTGTACCACACATAGCTAAGAAGAAGACAGCTAACAAAATGTCGAAGGCCTTGACTTCCCTATATGAGGGAAAATCAGTCCAAAGGAAAATGTTGTTGGAGACCCAAATGAGGTCATTCATGATGATCAAGGGAGAAGACATGGAACGCTTCCTCTTCAGACTGCATGCAATCAGGGATCAACTGACTGCAACAGGTGCAACCGTAGATGATGCAGCGATAGTCAGGACTGCCTTCAATGTAGTCACGAATGAGTGGGAATCCTTTGTCCAAAGTATCTTGGGCAGAGCGGACCTCCCAGATTGGGACAGCTTGTGGTCAATCCTGCGGCAAGAAGAACTGCGCAGATTCACCAAGAGGCAGTACAACCCTGCATTGAGAAAAGTAAAGAAGGAAAATGAGGAAGATGCAGCCTTCGCATCGAAGAAGCAGCCAAAGAAGAAGGATCTTTTAAAGATCAAGTGCTTCCAGTATGGTGAAATGGGACATTTTGTCAACCATTGTCCAAAGAAGAAAAGGGACAAGGAAGCATCTTCTTCCAAGGCAGCTGTGGCAGATGATGGGTCAGGAGATGATGCAGCCATGAGTGCTTATGAACCACGAAGGTGGGGTGACATGGACATGTGGAGGAGCTACATGGAAGTAAGGCAGCATCCTTGAGCAGCTCATCTCTTGGATCACAAGCGAGCTACGACAGCCTTAAGACAGTAGTGGAACAAGTGGAGCAGTGGAGGCATAGATCACAGATGAGGCAGAGGCAGAGGCAGAGGCAGATTTGAAGACTGGGAGGAGTAGCGCAGAGCAAAGCAACAACAACGTAGAAGTAGCAGATGCGCAGAGGCTGATGTGACTTTAGCAGCGCAGAGCAGTGCTGCTTACGCAGTGTAGAGCTACAACAGCAAAGGCAGAGCACTGAAGCTAAGCTGAGATTCTAGGGCAGGTTTTGCTAAGAATACTCAGAAGTGTTTCAGTTGCAGAGAGGGAATTTAGACCAAGGGGATGATCTAATCCCAGGGTCTAGAATACACAAGAGGCAGCGATCGGCTCAAGGACAGCGAAAGAAAGGCAGCAGCAATGACAACATAATTTTCAAGAAACCCTTCAGGAGTCAAAGACCCTTAGGGGCAGCATAGTGGCTGCGTCACCCATTCTAGGGTAAACAGTCCCTTTTGGAGCATCGCTGAGGGTTTGGAGGCCATCCAAGGCTGACACAGAGGCTTTCAGGGGCTTCAGAGGCTGACTCAGTGCATTTCAGGGACAGCACTGGGATTTCCAGGCCTAGATCTGGCTGAGTTCTGTAAATCCTGTTTGAGGGTGTGGATCGGTCAGTATTTTTGGCCCTAGATCAACCAAGAGCTGTAGATCTAAAGTCTTCTCTCTTAGGTTTTCCAGATCTGGAACCCAGAATTGTGTATTCAAAAATATTCTTAATAATAGAACCCTCTAGCAGCCAAAGACCGGTGTTTCCACCTTGAGTTTTTCCTAGGACTATTTGTCCAAAAATAACTGTGTCACTTTGTCAATGTGTGCATGTGCTTATTCTAGATCTGGATTGGTAGAGATCTGTTATGTGTTTTTCTTTGATTTTAACTTGAATTTATTCATTTAATAACTTGTATAAGTAGGAGGAGCTTAATCGGATTAACAGTAATAATTTTTGCATAAGTTTAAGATTCAGAAATTTCTGCAAGATCTTCCTTCATATAGTGAGGTCAGGGCCACCCACATATCATGAGTCGTTGTCTTCTCGGCTATGTGAGGCACTACACGATCTTTGTCACCATCCATGATGAAGTGCTTGGCATATGCTGTTGCTTCTTCATGCTTCTCCAAGAGCTTCACATCGGTTGGCGTGGCCAGGACTTTCTCTGCATGCTCCCTCCAACCGTATGCCTCCATGACTACCAAGATTATGTCCTTCCAGACTGCAAAGTTGGATAGGTCGTCCAACCTATGTTGATCATGTAGTCCTTGAGGTGCCATCTACTCAATAAATCTGTCGCAACTAATCCTTCTCTCTATGCTAGAGACTCGGATCTAGGGTCCTTGGCGAGAAAGGCACCCTCTACTCCCTCTGACAGCTGACTTACTCTCTTGGAAGTCTTCCAAATCACAACGAATCAGGGCTCTTCGATCCTCTAATCGATCTGCAGATTTCTTTGGCTGGAAATCTTCTAAGAAGTTGTTCTCCTCCCGATCTTTGTCAACTAGTGCTCAGGCTAATTTCTACACCTTCAGAAATCTAACCCCACCAGCAACTACTAAAGCTTTGCAGCACTAATTCCGGCACTCTGACTCAGCAACAGCTTCAGGACTACGTCACCTTGGTTGGCCTCTACGTGATCAGAGAGTCCCAGCATTGTCTCTGCGCTGCCTCTGGGCAATAAGTACGTGGAGACTGTGTCACTCTGGCCTCTGTGTGGCTTTGCTTACCTCTATTGCTACGTTGTCCTCTCTGGTCTGACTTTTTGCAGCTTCTACTGCTTTCTGCAGCAAGGATTCTTCAGTCTTCTTGCTGATGATTCATCAGGATCTACAATCGCTCTGATACCATGTGAAAATTTCTGAATATTATTTATGCAAAAACCCTATTAAATCACGATTTACTTCTATTGCTTGCGATTTACTTCTACTACTTATACAAGTTATTAATATGAAATGTTTATTAACATCGAAGTAAACACTTTAACAGCTTACACAGATATAGATCTAAACTGAATACATGCACATAGACAAAGTGACACACAAGATTTTCTGGACAACTGTCCCCGGAAAAACCCAATGGAGAAAAACCAGTCTTCTGGCTATTGGAGGGTATATATTATTAAGTAGAATCTAAGTACAACAAATATGGGCACCTTACTGGTTAACCCTATAGAGAAATGCAAAAATCTGCAGCAATACCTCTGTTCCGGAGACAGAAAATTGGATTGATTCACACCCTCAAACGGGATTTATAGAACTCAACCCTTTCTGTCTTCAGAAACCCCAGCGTTGCTCTGAAGCCCTCTGTGTCATCTTTGCTAGCTTGTCGGTGCCTGTGTAACCCCAGACTGGGTGACGCAGTCCCTACGATGCCCTAACTGGGCCTGCGTAAGCCCTGATGGCCTCCTGCTGCCTCTGTGCTGCATTTTTGGGCCTGCGTAGCACTGAAGCCCTCTACGTTGCACAGTTGTTGTGTAACTGTTGCATAGTTGTTGCCCCCTCTGCGCTGCTCTGACTGTTGCTTCTTTGCCTCTTACTGACTCTTGGCTCTGGTATCAGATCATCCCCTTAGCCAATACTACCCCTCGTTGCAGCTAAAACACTTCTGGAAATTCTTAGCAAACCACGCCCTAAAATTTCAGCTTGGTCTCAGTGCTTTGCCTCTGTTTGTGTGTTCTCCAACTGACCCCAAGGCTTTCCTTCATACTTTTCTCATTGGAAAACCAACAGCCGTGATCTAATCTTGAATCAACGGCTAACATTAAAAGAAATATTGATCTGTGTGACTTAAGTCATTTCCATCACATGTTTAAATTAATTACCTTTAATGTTTTAATTTTCCTAAGTTAGCTTAGAGTCTTTAATTAAAAATATTAATTAATTAATTTTCTCTTAAACTGGACGGAATTTCTCAAATCCCTTTCTGCGTCTTGGAGATCTCATGTACTCTAGTCCCTCCACAAAGTTTGGGAGCTAGAGCACATCCGAAGCTTCCCAAACACTCAAAATCACAACACCATCTTCTTGCACCAAAGAAGCATTATTCCCACTTCGCATCAAGTGCCTTGAAAGGCCTCAACTTTCTCCTTTCCTCACTTAGAGTTCTAAAGTCTCTCATCAACATTCTTGGTTCTATTTACAAGAGCTTTATTGATATATCTAGCATTTGTTAAGGCTAAATAGTTTGTTGTCCTAACACCAATCAAATTAGCTAAGAAAAAGCCAAGTATCTTGGCATTTCCTTTGTGAAATAGGGTAGGAATCCATAGTTTTAATTCTAGTATTTTCACTTGGTGATTTTGGGTTTTAATGTATGTTATAGGCCATTTTGTCGCATCTGGTCAATAGGCCTACAAACTAGATCAATCATCATTCATGAACACTTGTCATCATCCCTACACAAATCCCTAAAGCATGACTCTCCCAAATCCTTGAGTTTTTGCCCTTGACTGCTTCATTCCAAGGTCTTTTAGGCCCAGCTGTTAATTTTGGACAACTAGGTCCAAACTCCATGTTGTGATGCTCAGATGAAGATGACAATATTTTTATTGGACTACTCTTTCAGAGAGGTGCAAGATCGATCTAAAGATCATCTTGATCTGATGAGCAAAACATTTATTTTGAATTTATTCAAAATATGTGCAGGTCGACCTTAAGGTTTTGTGCCCCAGCAGTTGTGTCACACACCCTCATTGATGAATATATGGAGTGTAAAAACTCTGGTAAACTTGATAAATATATATTATTAATGATGAAGATAAGAGATGATTACAATGAGGGATCGCCTAGGCTTTAAATATAGCCTCAAGGTGTCCCTTGGCGAAGAGGCATGATCTTTGATCATGCCCTTCCACATTAATAACCTAAGATAATTAAATCTAATTAATAACTAATAAAATATTCATAACATTGCCCCTCTCTTAAAGATGCTTTGTCCTCAAAGCATACGTAACGATGGACAATGTTGACGAACGTCTGGTTTTCTCAAGCGATGAGCTCTTGCTTCCCACATTTTAAAAAGATCGTGGAACATCTTCTCGAGTTCAATCTTTTGGTGATGTGGATAGTGACAAGATCTGATATTGACAGGGTCAGATCCTATTCCTGGTACTGCTAGTGATTCTTCTTTGTTCCTTTTTAGATTTAGAGGTAGGTTACCAACAATTATTGTCTGATGTAACTTCTCCTCATCATCAAATGCTTCCTGCCTAACCACTGTATCTGCTTTAGCACCGAAGGCCTTAACAGCTTTTGGCGCTATATCAGTGGCTTCGGATGTGTTTGTCGCTTCACATGTGTCGTTAAATTCTGGGGATGAAACATTTTGTTGTTTATAAGCATCTGTATTTTCATGGTTTCTTTCATTTTCAATGACTATATCTGTTGTTGCCTCTGTGATAACAGTCTCGTTAAATTCTTTATGTGGCTCCTTCGCCAACATTGTTTCTTTTCCTGCCATTGGATTTTCAGTTCCCATGTTAGGAAATATTGGGGATTGTGTCTGACTTAACTTATCTATCTTATCATTTAGCTTATTGAAGAGTTCTGTCATCTTGTTCATTGCTTCGTTAAGATTTTCTGTGGCCTCGTGATGATTTAGCCACATTTGTCTTTCTATTCGATTTGTTGTATCATGAACCTTTTTGATGTCGTTGGAATGCCCTGCAACTGTACCTTCAAGGTCGACTAATCTTTTTAATTCATGAAATTATTAACGTGTCACAACTAGACAATCAACCAATTTTTAAGATTGACCCATTGACATTGTGACGACATCGAACGCGCGTGAGGATAGAATATCTTTACTGCGGTTTCTCTTTTCTTTTTTTTCTTTTTTAAACTATATAATTATTATATATATATAATTTTTAATTAAGAATTATATATTATATATATTTAATTATATAATCATTATATATATAGTATAAGTATGGGGTATATAATATATACAATGTGACTATATCATTATAATATGTATACTATATTATCAATTAAATTATATAATATATATTTTATATATAATTAAAAAAAATCGTATGTTTTAAAATATGCCATTCGGTTTAAATGACACATTGTTTCATATAATTATTCAGCTCGTTTGTTTTTTTTTCAAAAATCACTGTTCACCGTTTGACGTGATTTTTAAATACACGCTGCGCTAACCAAAAACAAACAAAAAAAACCGAACCATACAAAAAATGAAACGCGGGTTTTCTAGTTTGATATATGTGTGCGTTTATCGCTTTGTCGTTTTTGCAGGTCGAGCGATCGAGGGCAGGGAAGGCGTGAGGAATGGAGGACGAGGGTTTTTCGAATGCGGACGGATTAATGGCTATGCTTTTGAATTCGTTTTGTTTGGTAGTTTGCAGGGACGGGGTGTCGACTGCTGCAGAGGAGATGGCTCGACGGTGAGGGAAAACGCCAAGCAGAGAATGCTGAGGCTAAACAGACGGCGGAAAGAGGTGGATTAGACAATGGCAGCAATGAAGATTGCGTGAGGAAGCAGAGCACGATGTCAAAGAAAAACGGAGCTGAGGCAGAATTGCTTTGCTGAAGGGAGATGGATGGTGAAGGCAAAAAAATTGATGGCGTACGCTCCTCGACGAGCGGATGAATACATTGTTCTTTCTTTAACGGTTGAATTCTTGTTCCGGAAAGATCCGAATTTCTAATCACTTGACAGATCACCAAAAACGGTTAACCTTTAATTTCTCTTCCTCTTTTTCTTGAGTTCACGATCTTCGAAAAATATGCAGATTCAGGGTACAGTGCAGAATCGTAATTGCAGGGTGATCACTGCAAGATCCGAAAAAGATGGCTGCGATACCAATGGAGTGTAAAAACTCTGGTAAACTTGATAATTATATATTATTATTGATGAAGATAAGAGATGATTTACAATGGGGAATCACCGAGGCTTTAAATATGGCCTCATGGTGTCCCTTGGTGAAGAGGCATGATCTTTGATCATGCCCTTTCAATTAATAAAACCTAATATAACTATATCTAACTAATAATTAATAAAATATTCATAACAATATATATTGGTCAACATTGGAGGACATTTTCACTCATCTCATCCTCACACATTTCTCTCTCCTCGTAGGGCCCCTGATGTTCTTAGTGAACACTTGTCCAGACGTATGTTTTGTAGTGAACACTTTGAGTCAACATATGGTTGAGCCTCATCACATTCACTGGGTTGGTGCCAAGAATTGGTTGAGATATCTTCGGGGCACGATAAACCATGGCCTGAGATACACTGCCGGGAGCGTGACACTCCATGGATATACTGATGTCGATTGGGCTGGCAATGTGGTGGATTTTAAGAGCACATCGAGATGTTGCTTCACACTTGGTTCTGCTTTGATATCATGGATGAGCAGGAAGCAGAAGTCAGCAGCTTTGAGCACCGCGGAGGCCAAATGCATTGCAACGAGTATGGGCTGCTGTGAAGCAGTTTGGTTGCGAAAGTTTTTTAGTGAGTTGTTCAGGCATGTGCTAGATACCACCGTGATACTCGGTGATAACCAGAGTAGGACTCAATTGTCTCCGAGAATCCCGATGTTGAGGGTCCTGTTGGACGATGTGCTCTGGGAGCTCTGGGGGACTTTGGGGATAGCTTCTCGAAGCTATAAGAAACCACAGGGCTAGGCTTGTCGAACCTTGTTGGTGTGCTTCTGCCCCACCATTATGATGATTGAGTTGGTTCACCTCTCGTTATTTGGGCCATGTATGCATCCTACCCATTGAGTTCAGGGCTCATGGGAAGTACCTCTCATTTGGCCAGTGAGGTGGGAAAAGCTAGAGACTAGTAGCAAACACTGACGGATGCATCAGAGATTGACGTACTCTCTATCTAGGAAAGCACGGTCCAACCACTTGATCTAGGATCAAGTATAGTGAGGTTTCGAACCTCCAACTGACTTCAGGTCAAGTAAACCAACTTCGGGTTGGTATGAGACACTTTGTGAGTCCTATAGAGGTTTCGGACCTCTGGGCTGAATCTGTCAGCCGGGAATGATGTCTTTGTGACTGACCCACTTCTGTTCTGAAATAAAGAAGCTAGCAAAGCAAGTTACGGCGAGACGATGCACGATGTTTGGATTGCACAGGTGGATGGAGTTCTCCCTAGTTAAGAGGGAGTGTTAATTTTGGAGAACTAGGTCCAAACTCCATGTTGTTATGCTCAGATGAAGATGACAATATTTTTATTGGACTCCTCTTTCGAAGAGGCACAAGATCGATCTAAATATCATCTTGATCCGATGAGCAGAACATTTATTTTGAATTTATTCAAAATATGTGCAGGTCAGCCTTAAGGTTTTGTGCCCCAGCAGTTGTGTCACACACCCTCATTGATGGATATACATTGGTCAACGTTGGAGGACATTTTTCACTCATCTCATCCTCACACATTTCTCTCTCCTCATCTGATTGGTTTGATGACCTTGGAGGCTCTTCTCTTCACACGTGGGAAATTTCAGCAAGCAGCACATTTCTGTTTTCGGCCTAGGGTTTCTGCAGTAGCATTGACCAGCGTTGACTTTGGTCAATGCAAGGTCAAACGGACCTGAAACTCTCCTAGAATTTCGATTTTCCAAATCCGCATTTTTTGGCACTGTTCCCGAGGCTAGACGTTGAATTTGACTTGGCTGCGTTGACCTAGCTATTGTCGTCGTTTGCGTTGACCGTTGACTGACAGCGTTGACTTTTGGTTGATTTTTGAGTTGCCCATTTTGGCTGTCTTAGAGGGTTGTGTGACATTGCTGGTTGGCTGACCATATTGAGACTTTGTTGGTTGAAGCATCCTACTAATCGTCGTAGTGCACCAACACTTATATATTTTGGCTTGTCTTCTGTCGATCTACTGGTATGTTCTATCAACATTTTACTATCTTGCATCAAGCATAGAACATCTACAAAAATTTACACTAGTGCACCCTAGCCCTGGCCCTTTAGGGTCCTACGTTCGACAACAGGTTGCTCCTTTTGCACCTACATTGATCAACAGTAAGTTGTCCCTTGTGGGGGTGCACTGATTCCATAAATTAGGGAAAAATAAAAAGAATCTCGAAGCTTCCTCTTCCAGAAGCCTCTAGATGTTGTTTTAACCATTTACCTTGGATAAGAACTTTGAATCCTATATGATCCTACCTTGGAGATTTCACCTCTTATCCCTTGAGTTTATCCTTACCTCTTAAGTGGATCTCAAGCCTAGATTGGTAAATGGATAAGAATTCTTAAACTACCTCCCTCTCCTATATATTAACTGCCATCCACAAGGTAGGGGTTGGCTTTTGGAGTCTTATCATTCCCTCATGTTGTTGCTCTAATCATAAGAGAGTCACCCTCTTCATCCATTAGGGTGACATAAGAGGTGCGCTTTGTGACAAGGAAGGACAAGTCAACTTGGGGAGATCTCTACAAGATCAACTCCTATATTTGGTTGTAATCTTTCTCCATTTCTATTAATACAAGGAGTATATTGTTTTCCTAAATGTGTTATGTTATGTTTACATTCATATATTCTGATGCCGTGTTGATCCATTGGATAGAGTAATTGGATTATGCTACATAGATGTCATAGATCTTTGGCTTGTGTTGATTGAATGTGCAAGTTCTAATTATAGCGATCAGAGCTAAGATTAGAGTGTACAAGCCAAGAGGAGAGTGAAGCTTGCGACAAATTCCAAGTAAGTCCCACTCCATTCTCCAATTTCTCTAAGGACCAGTCCACTAGGTCTAGGGATGATACTTTGTCCGCAGTCGTAAATTTCGCAAAACAATGTACTAACAACTTGGGTGTCCCAAAAGAATTTTGGGCACTTTCTACACTAAACAGTGTGCTGGTTTTTAGCAGGTCATTGATTTTACAGGGAAAGGTGCTACCCAAATTTAATCAACTTGAAGGATTCAAGCACCCGGAAGGAACCATATATTATACCCTTTGTAAAACTACTCTCTACCACAATTGTAACTTCACAAAATCATTCTTTCCTCCCTCTATACACAAGGGACTCCACCATTCAAGCAAAGCATTGTAATTACTTGGGAGCTAAGAGAGTCTCCTAGGCATCCCCCCCACCCAACGGGATTTCTTGTCTTCTTGTGTGGTTGTGTCTTTTTTCATGGCGTGATTTCATTGGGATAAAAATTAACCATTATATTAGTTTAATCTCACAACATTAGATTAGCTTAATTACATTTCATTAGATTAGTTTAGTTTCATCTCATTAATCTAATTTCATTTCATTAGTCTAATTTCATTTCAATAGATTAGTCTAATTTCATTATCATTAGAATAGTTTCAATTTCTTGGATTACAGTTTAATTTTTGCTCTTAGATTAGATTTCAATTTCTTGCAAGTAACGAATCCCATCAAACTCTTTTGTGCTCATGCCATTGCAAATTTGTCCTGATCCTTGTGCGTGACTTGAAAGAGCTTGTTGGTTAACTTAGTTTAATAGGAAAAACCAATTCTATTATCCTTATTGTGAGATTGGGGAAAAATGGTAAAACGTTGACTTGTGAAATCAGGCTAGAAGCTAGATTCTCCTAGTGTTGGATCTCCTTGCAATGAGCTGACTTGTGGACTCTCGGGAGTATTCATTGAAGCGAAACTTCTTCCTGTAACATCACCTTGCAACTTTCCTTAACCCAACAAGGTAAGGGAAGCACACCTTAGTTAGATTTACTTTACTACAATCACACATCTCACATAGCGCACTCATATGGATCACCGTATATCTGTCAATCTAATAAATCTAAATCCAAGTGAAATCTAACTTAACTAAAATGTACCAAGAACATTCCACAACATTTTTTACAACATTCAATACATGGTTATATTTCATTGCCACATTTACTTTCAAGCACCATTTACTTTTTGCACTTTCATTTCCAAGTATAAAGCATTTTACTTTCACAAGCTCTCTTTACTTGGCACTAGTCCTTATTTTGTTAAATTTGGCAACTAACTCCATGTTGCACTGCTCATATGATGGAGATGATATTTTTGTTGAATTCCTCTTTCGTAGAGGTGCAATATTGATCTAATGATCATCTTTTTTGGATGAGCAGGAGTTGGATTTTGAATTTATTTTCCACTAATGCGTAATTTGTCAAGGTCGGCCATAATTGTAATGTAGGTTCACAAGCCCCAAAAGATGTGTCACACACCCTCAGAGATGGATATAAAAAGGAGAGACATGATCCTTATTTCATCATTTACTCATCTCACACATCTCTCTCTCATCTGATTGGTTCATACAAACCTAAGAGGCTTTCTCTCTCCTTCACATGTGTGGAACAACAACAAAAGATTCCGGACTGTTTAGGGTTTTTCTAGGAAGCGTTGACTTTGGGTCAACACATGTCATTTGACTTCAATTTTGGGTCAGAATTCCAATTTTGAGAGGCCGCAGTTGGAGGCACATAAACCAAGGAGAAGCATTGACTTTGACTGTTGTTGACCGCAAGTTTGACTGTTGATTTGACCACAAACTTTGACCATTGCGTTGACTGCATTTCAGGACTGTTTTGGGTTGTGGTTGACTATGATTGGAG
This sequence comes from Pinus albicaulis, assembly GCA_034641835.2. Taxonomy (NCBI): domain Eukaryota; kingdom Viridiplantae; phylum Streptophyta; class Pinopsida; order Pinales; family Pinaceae; genus Pinus; species Pinus albicaulis. Next base: position 634,887,262 of record CM076580.1, read on the forward strand.
GTCAAGTTTGACTGGGTTTGACCAAGCTTCATTGGAGGCTAATTTGTTGGTTTGACCAACGTTAACTTTGCTGGCTAGGGCATCTTGTTCACTGCTGTAAATTGTACTTTCTCTCTGTGTTGAATTTGAAAAATAATAAGAAGATTTGATGAAAGGGTTTTCCCTGCATTAGGGTTTTTCCCTAGCATCCGCCAAATTATTGTGTCTCTTGTCTTGGCTTGTCTTTTGTCGATTTATTTACATTCTATCAGCGTTTACTGTCAATGTTAATGTGATTGCATAACAGGAAGGGCTTAATAAGAAAGATTGAAGTAAATTGCTCTAGGCATAAAACATACCATGGTTAAAAATTAGCATGGTATCAGAGCTAAGGTGAAGACAAAGCCCAAGCAAGAGTGAGAAGAGAAATCACTGAAAGTTGAATAGACAAGGACCAGGGTCAATGGCTTCCTCATCATACTTCAAATCCGATGACAAGCTGAATGATAAGTCTGATTATCATGCTTGGAAAATGTCCTTGGATCTTACATTGGAGGAGCAAGATGTTATGGATTATGTGCAAGGAAATATCACTGAGCCTCCATCAAACGCATTGATTACCACTAAAACAAAGCGCAAGAAAGGAGAAGTCAAGGTGAAGAAGATCATCAGGGATTCCATTCATAAGCACTTGGTTGCTTATATCTTTGAGCTGGGCACATCTAAGGAGATGTATGATAAGTTGGTTGGCATGTTCAGAGCTAGCAATGCTAATCAAATTCTCTTTTTGAAGAACAAGTTGAAGAACATCAAGATGGGCAAGGGAGAGTCCATCCAATCCTACTTCATGCAGATCGTCGAAACCAAGAATAATCTCTTAGCTATTGGAGAGGTCATAGCTAACTGAGAGCTCACTCTCATTGCCCTTGGAGGACATCCCCGGCCATGGTATGTATTTAATAATACTATTCTCAATAATAATATAATTCCTAATTTTTATGAATCGATGATGAGATGCACTCAACAGGAGATAAGGATAATGGAGAGAGACCATCCCTCTAATTGGAATGGAAGTGACCCTACTGCCTTCATTTCTCATGCAAAGAAGAAGAACAATGTTGGTCCGAGAAATCAAAATCATGGAAGAGCGAGTCCCAAGGGAAGGTAGGGAAGATGTTGCAATTGTAACAAGTTTGGTCACTATGCTAGAGAGTGCCCTAATAAAAGGGACTCTCCCCGAGATGATGCCTACAACAACAACAACAACTTTAGGGGGAATGGAAATCAAAGGATTAACAAGTTCAAAGGAAAGAGGAAGGCCCCCTCTAATCGAAATGGAAATGGAAATGGTCAACCTTTCAAGAGGTCAAGGAATTCCAGGTATGATGAATCTAATGTTGTTGATAATAAGAGAAATGAATATATTCTTATATCTGCCCTCTCTGCTGCATCTCCTCCCGACACCTTGGATAATTGGTTGATTGATAATGGTGCCTCAAGGCACTTCACTGGATATAAAGAGGCCCTCTCTGATTTGATTGAAAAAGATACTAATTTGGAGATTATCCTTGGAGACAATGCAACCTATCACGTGAAAGGGACAGGGACTGTGACCCTTCATCTAATTCAAGTTCAAGTCCTCCATTTGCAAGATGTGTTGTACGTACCTGACTTGAAGAAGAATCTAGTATCTATCTCGAGAATGGAAGACAAAGGATTCAAGGTGGCATTCATCGATGGAAAGGTATGGATTTGGAAGAGGAACTTCAAAGAAGCGTTCACTGTTGGTTTTAGGGTTGATACACTCTATCAGGTTGGATGAAGTCCGCTGGGAGCCATGACATGTAACACAACTCCTCAATCCGAGCTATGGCACCGAAGGTATGCACACCTTCATTATAAAGCGCTTCCCGAAGCAAGGAAGGTGGTCACAGGTATGCCCGATTTCAAAGATGATCATGAAGGTATACAAGGGGACTATTCCCCTTGTGCTGAAGGAAAGCATACAAGGGGACTATTCCCCTCAAGTGTCACTAAGACATCTGATACTTTACAACTGATTCATTATGATCTATCTGGTATGCTACCTGTAACATCCTTGGGAGGATGCTTATATTATATCAGTTTCATAGATGACTTCTCTCGCAAAACTTGGACATACTTTTTGAAGAAAAAGGATGAAGCATTCAAATGATTCTGCACTTTCAAAGCCTTCATTGAAAATCAAACAAGGAAGAAGATCAAGATTCTGAGGACCGATAATGGAACCGAATATGAGTCAAATGAATTTAATGATTATTACAGAGAAGTTGGCATTAAGAGGGAGACCACTACTGTGTATACTCCCGAACAAAATGGTGTTGTTGAAAGGAAGAATAGAACCATTTTGGAAGTTGCATGTGCCATGCTTTATGACCAAGGTCTTCCAAAGTTTCTATGGGGAGAAGGTTCCAACACCGTTGTGTATGTTCAAAATAGATGCCCACATTCCGCATTGGACTCCAAAACTCCCAAAGAAGTCTTCTCTAGTAAGAAGCTTGATGTTTCTCATTTTAGAGTTTTTGGATGTCCCGTATATTTTCATGTATCGAAAGAAAAGAGAAGCAAGTTGGATGCTTCTGGAAAGAAGGGAACGTTTGTGGGCTACAGTGAAACCTCGAAGACATATAGAATCTATGTGCCTAGTCAAAGAGAAGTGGAGATATGTCATTATGTCACCTTTGATGAAGATGTTGCCCTCAAGAAGGTTACAGATCTTCGTATCTCAAAGGAAGACAAAGAAGAAGAAGAAGGAAGGCAAGAAGAATCGAAGGATAAACCGATGTCCGATGTTGAAGGTCTGATGGATCATATAGATCCACCTTCTTCAAATAAAAGGAGACCCTCATGGCTTAGAGACACTCTCGAAATGCCGAGAGACATATTGCTCCAAGGGGAACATTCCGTGAAAGTAAGAAGTCGAATAGGTACAAAGGGTACCTAGCGGCCATGAGCACCATTGTACAATCTAAGCCTAGAATGTTTGAAGAAGCCATGAAGCATCAAGTTTGGAAGGATGCTATGAACGAGGAATATGAGTTAATCATGAAAAATGATGTCTAGGATGTGGTCCCTAGACCGAAGGACAAATCTGTTGTCACCTTGAAATGGCTCTACAAGATCAAGCATGGAGCCGATGGAAGCGCTGAAAAATTCAAAGCAAGATTTGTTGTCGGAGGCTTCTCTCAAAAGGAAGGCATAGATTATGATGAAATATTTGCACCTGTTGCCTGCTACACCACCATCTGATTGATCATTGCCCTTGCTGCATCAGAAGGATGGAGTCTACATCAAATGTCCAGGTTGCCTTCTTACATGGCTCAATCAAGAGGTCTATGTGGAACAACCTCTAGGGTTCAAAGTTCGAGATAGAGACACACATGTATGCAAGTTGAAAAAAAGCCCTCTATGGGTTGAAGCAAGCCCCAAGGGCTTGGTATGAGAGGATCGATAGCTACTTGATCAAGTTGGGCTTTACACGAACTGATGCTAATCCAAACCTTTATTTTAAGATTGATAATGACAAGCCTCTCATTTTGGTTCTCTATGTGGACGATCTCTTCCGAATAGGTGTTGACCATCTTATTCATCAATGTAAGAGGGAGCTAGCTTTTGAGTTCGAGATGAAAGACCTAAGTCTGATGCACTATTTCCTAGGCTTAGAAGTCTGGCAAAAGCTAGGTGAGATTTTCCTTTCTCAAGGAAAATATATTGTGAAGCTACTGGAAAGATTTGGGATGGTAGACTGCAAGTTCGTGACTACTCCCATGGAACTCAACTTTAAGAAGTTGTGTGGAAGTGTTGTTGGGCCCGATTGGGAAATCTAGCCGAGTATCGTCAAATCGTGGGGGCCTTGATGTTCTTAGAGAACTCACGTCCAGACATATGTTTTGCAATGAACACGTTGAGTCAATACATGGTCGAGCCTCATCACATTCACTAGATTGGTGCCAAGAATCTCTTGAGATATCTCTCGGGCACAATCAACCATGAGCTGAGATAAACTGTCGGGATTATGAGGCTCTAGGGATATACTGATGCCAACTGGACAGGCAGTGTGGAGAATCATAAAATCACATATGGATGTTGCTTCACCTTAGGTTCTACTTTAATCTCCTAGATGAGCAGGAAGCAGAAATTGGTTGCTTTGAGCAACGCCGAGGTTGAATACATTGAGAAAGTATGGCTTGTTGTGAAGCTGTTTGGATGAGAAAGCTCTTCAGTGAGCTATTTGGGCATGTGTTGGATACCACCATGATCCTTTGCGACAACCAAAGTCGGATTCAACTTTCAAAGAATCATGTGTTCGATGACCATTCCAAGCATATTGATATTAGGTACCACTTTGTCCGAGACATGTTACAGTGAGGCGTCGTAAGGCTGCATCACATTAGGACTGATGAGCAGGTCGCAGATATTCTCACGAAGCCCCTGGGGAAGTTCAAATTCTTAACCTTCCGTCAAAAGCTTGGTATCGTGGACAGATCCTATTACGAGGGTCTCGCTTGAGTTGGACTATGAGCTCTGGGAGCTCCAGGGGGCTTGGGGATAGCTGCTTGGTGCTATAAGAAACCACAAGGCTAGGTTTGCCTTACCTTGTTGGTGTGCTATTTCCCCACCATTATGATATTGAGCTGGTTCACCCTCTATTTGATCTATGCGCACATGCATCCTACCCATGTAGTCTGGGAGTCATGCGAAGTAACTCTCATCTAGCCAATGAGTTGGGAAATGAGGATAGAGACCATAGCATTACCAATGGACTCATCGTGTATTGTCATGCTCTCTATCTCTAGGATGGGTTGTGTCCAACAACTTGATCTGGGATCAAGTCTGGTTGAGGTTTTTACCTCTAAACTGACTTTGAGTCAATGGAGAGTGGCAAGGTCTTTGTGACTCGCTCTCGATCATATCTTCTTATTATTCTGAGCAAAGCAGAGCCAGCAAAGTACAGAACAGCAAGAAGACACAGGATTGCAGGATGATATATGGAGTACATGATTGTACTGGATGACAAGATTGCACAATTTGACAGATGGATGGACAGGTGGAGTTCTCCCTAGTTGAGAGGGAGTGTTAAATTTGGCAACTAGGGCCAAACTCCATGTTGCATTACTCATATGATGGAGATGATATTTTTGTTGGATTTCTCTTTTGGGGAGGTGCAAGATTGATCTAAAGATCATCTTGTTTGGATGAACAGAAGTTGGATTTTGAATTTATTTTCCACACATGTGCAATTTGTCAAGGTCGGCCAGAATTGTAATGTAGGCTCACAAGCCCCAAAAGATGTGTCACACACCCTCAGAGATGGATATTAAAAGGAGAGACATGATCCTCATTTCATCATTCACTCATCTCAAACATCTTTCTCTCATCTTATTGGTTCATACAAGCCTAAGAGGCTTTCTCTCTCCTTCACACATGTGGAACGGCATCAGAAGATTTCGAACTGTTTAGAGCTTTTCTGGACAACGTTGACCAGCATTGACTTTGGGTCAACACTTGTCATTTGACTTTAATTTTGGGTTAGAATTCCAATTTTGAGAGGCCGCAACAGGAGGCACAGAAACCAAGGAGAAGCATTGACTTTGACTGCTATTGACCATTGGTTTGACTATTGATTTGACCGCAAACTTTGACCACTGCGTTGATCGGATTTCAGGATTGTTTTGGGATGTGTTTGGCTGTGATTGGAGGTTGAGTTTCACTTGGTTTGATTGAGCTTCATTGGAGGTTGATTTGTTGGTTTGACCAGTGTTGACTTTGTTGGCTAGGGCATCCTGTTGACTGTTGTAAATTGTACTTTCTCTCTCTGTTGAATTTGAAGAATAATAATAAGATTTGATCAAAGGTTTCCCCCGCATTGGGGTTTTTCCCTAGCATCCGCCAAATTATTGTCTCTCTTGTCTTGGCTTGTCTTCTGTCAATTTATTTATGTTCTATCACCATTTACTGTCAATGTTAATGTGATTGCATAACAGGAAGGGCTTAAAATAATAAAGATTGAAGTAAATTGCTCTAATGGTTAAAAAATTAACATAGTTGTTAGATCATTTGCTTACAAGTATTTCATTCTTACTATCATTGCCATACCTCTTGCTTGTGGATGGTTATTTGTACACTTATGATCATGTTATTTGCTCATGAAGTATACTTACATGCTCTAAAGTGATATGTTATTATTTATATGTTGATCGCTGAAAGTTCTTTGGGAAATTCAATTAACTCTTAGATATCTCTTGTTTAGCGTAGCTTAATCAAGCCTTAATTTTATTTTCTCATAGGAACTACCACCTTGGCTTTGCTAGGAGTTAGCCTAGATGGAGGAACTAAGATTTGAGTGACAGATACTCAACTCGAGACTTGCCCACAAGGCCACACCAAGTGGATTAAATATTTTCTCCACGTTAGTCCAGGTGTGGATTAGGAAGCAATAGTGACCTAAAGCAGGAAGCTTCCCTTGTGGTGAAAATTCACTAAAGAGCAGAAGGTGGTGTGTTATGGTGACAATGGGCCTCCACCGCATTGTTGTTCGTTGGTCTAGTTCTTTTCTTGTGAGCTCCCCACACAAGATCTATTATATTTTGAAGCAATAGTGACCTAAAGCAGGAAGCTTCCCTTGTAGTGAAAATCCACTAAAGAGCAGAAGGTGGTGTGTTATGGTGACAATGGGCCTCCACCGCATTGTTGTTCGTTGGTCTAGTTCTTTTCTTGTGAGCTCCCCACACAAGATCTATTATATTTTGAGGCAACATAGACCATACCCTCCTCACCTTCTCCCTCTCTACATCCCCCCACCTTGTGCCACCTTCCTTTCTAATAGAAATTACTCCAACTCCTACATCGGTTACCTTAAGGAGTTTCTCACCACCATTTCCCAATTCAGATCATTGGGAACAACCAGAGCCAAATCTGAGATACTTACTGTTGCCCTTTAGGAAACTACCTCAGAGGCACACTCATATGGGTGTTTTTTGTTACTGATTTAATAACAATCTTGCTCATCTCCCTGGAACTATTTCTCCATTCCATCAGTTGCACACATGTGCTCATGTATTCATCAATATTTATGTCTTTGTTCTGTATGATCTCGATCTCAATGTGTTATATGATGCCTCGTGATACTTCAATCCACAGTTAGTATGGTTTTCATTGTGTGGTCCCTTACTTAGAAGCAATGTTCAAGATGTAGGCATCAATTGAAGCTAAACAATCATATAAAATGATAAAAATTCCCTTCACATTCTCTCGTAGCTACCAAAAACTGTGACTCACTCATACAAACTTTCTTCAGTCATACTTGCACACACATAAATGAAAGAGAGAGAAAACTTTAATATTATGTTTTCAAGCATAAATGCCTTGACCACCTTTAATCACATATTTTGTAGTTAGACTTTACCACACTCCTTGTATAACTATTCAACCACAGAGATGACAATAACACTACATGTTGGTCTAAGTCACCTAACACGGGACACAATGGACACGCGGATTCGAGTGTCGGATTCAGACACAGTGACCCCCCAGAACAAGACACGTCTAGACACATTATATATTATTTTATTAAAAAATATATATATATATTTATAGAAAAAAAAAATTATATATATATATTTAAAATTAGATATTTCTTACACATTCATACAAATTCATTGACTCAAACATAGATCTTCATCTAGATGTAAGTTTTACAAAGATTTAAGATACATTGATAAATTGATACATCATACAATCATACAATTTACAAAGTAATAGACATATTCATCAATGATCCAATAGGAGAAAGACAAGATACTGTAGTTTTCTCATTAAGTCATCAAAATCAAAATGTGTTACATAAGTACTAGCCTCTAGGCTCTAGGTAGTACACTGCCAATGGCAAATAGAAATAGAAAATACAAAACAACTACAAGTATACAAGACTACAAGCCTCAATATAATGCCGCAGTAGGTAGCTCATGACTCGTGAGTCATCAATCCTCATCATCATAATTCGCATCATTGTCCTCATCCTGATCATCATGCTCACCACTGCCCTCCTCCGCTGCATCCTCCTCCTTTGTATCCAATGTCATCTCTGCATCTGTTGGTGTGGAGGATGACCCCTCTACTGTATCGCCATCATCAAATGTGACAGACTCTAGCATTGGCTCATTGAGATCCAAGTTGGCCAATGCCAACTCAACACTAATGTCCAGACCCATATCATCAGGAAAGACATCCCACATCTTTGTCTTTCCCTTCAACCAACCCTCCTTCTGCCTGTAGATGAGACGAAATTTGGTGTGCACATACACCATTGTCTCTGCCCTGCCCTGCTCAAGCCTGCTCTTCTTTACATTATACAAAATCCCATATGTACTCCAATTCCTCTCGCAACAAGAGGATGAAGTCACCTGAGAGAGGAGCCTCATGGCTAACTGTTGTAGAGGAGGGCTGGCTGCCCCATGAGTTTCCCACCAAGAATAGGGCTTCTTAGCCCCCCTGTCTCGAATCACATCATAGCCTGCAAATCGCCCAGTGCCACTGGAAAACAATGCAAAGGCATCCTCCACCTCATCAAGGGATGACCTATCCTAAAAAATCCTCCTGAATGCATCTTTCCTCCCCTATGAGATTTCACCATCCATGTGAGGAGGGAATCTGCAGGAAGGTCCACCATTCAGCTACTCATGGTCGTAGTATTTTGGATTCAAGGAGTGAGCCAAACAATGTAAAGGTGTGCAATTCTTGTCCCACCTACTGACAAGAATATCTTGTATGTTGGTGAAGAAGGCCTCTGGTGATGTCTCATACTCTCGGCACTGACTATGTAAAACAATGTTCCTCACAGACTCAATCATGGAATCCCATCCCTCATAAACCTCTCCTAGGATGGGTTGGTTTGTATCTACAAATCGAAGCAAGGAAATGATAGGGTCCATGATCTGAATAAGTAGATCTACCTTCTCCCACCGGACATCATCCAACACTGTGTCCTTCACTTTCTTTGAGGCTGTTTGATCTGTCTTTCTCCAAAAAGACCAAAACTCTGAAATAATCATGGCCCCAAGAGCGATCTTGACCTCCCTCAACCTCTTCAACATGATGAATGAAGAGGCAAACCGTGTATCCGCAATCTTCAACAATGATAGATTGGTGTACTCCTTGTAGATAGGGAGGGCATTTGTATGGTTTTGTACAAAGTTGTGAATATGTCATGCATCCTCAATAATGCTTCCAATCCAAAGCACATCAAAGGCAATAGATTTCAATGCTAAGTTCAATGAATGGACAATGCAAGGTGTCCAAAATATTTGTGGATATTTTGCTCCCACAATCATGCCAGCAGCCTTGCAAGCAGGTGCATTATCTGTAATGATTTGCACACAAGAATCGACACCTACATCTTCAATAATTTTAATAAATAACTCACCCATATATCGTGCATCCTTGTACTGTCCAAGTGCATCCACTGATTTCAAGAAAACTGGACCATTCAAGGATGACACCATGAAGTTGATGAGTAGGTATCATGCTGGATCTGTCCATCCATCAGAAACTATACTAACTCCAGATGTTGGCCATGCTGATTTAATAGGCCCAAGCATTTTGTCCACCTCTTTATTTTCCTTTGTCAGCAATGTGGTTCTAAGCTTCTCTGACCCAAAAGGCACATACCCTGATGGAGCCCCTTGACTTAAAGCTCAGCACATCTCAATATATAGAGATGACCATGCAACATTAAAGGATATGAAGTTCTAATAGAAAAAAAATGCAATGGTGAGATCAAGCTCTTCCCTCTTCTCTTTTTGGAAAATGTTGTCCATTGGACCAAGTGCAGTTTCCTTTCTTTTTGTGGTTTGTCTCCCACTAAAACTCTCAAAAGGGAACTTGTTGTTTCTTTTCCTCAAGAATGGAAGGGGGTCATCATTCTTGTTTTGTTTTGATTTTGGTGCCCCATTTGCCGCACCAACAAATGCCTCTTTCTCCAATTCCTTCCTCCTTGCTAATGGCACCTGTGTACAAGCTGAAATGCCACAACTTGGAAAAGCCAACAGATGAGCTTTCACACGGTAATATGTGCTCATGAAATGGATGTTGCAAAAATTGCATTTCCATGCAACATTGCCTCCTCCCTTCGCCTTGCTAATGACCCTGCCTCTCTTGTCACATATTTCCACAATGGGTATTTGGGGACTTGAGTTTGTTTTCCCTGAACATTTGAAGTTGTTGTTGCAACCCCACTTCCAATAGATGGAATACAACCCTGATGAAATAGGGACAGAAAGGGCATCCCCATTGGGGACATTCTTCCCCTTTTTTTGCCCCTGCCTTGTTGCCATTGATTGGGCCAAGAAGACTGTAAAAAATAAACAAAAATGACCAAATATGTAGAGCATATGCACATGCAAACACTAACAGCAAACTAAATGCAAAAGCATAGAGAGACAATGCACTTACAGGTTGCTCAAATCTCTTTGAAAACACTCCCTTGCTCCTTGCTAATCCTTGCTCTATGCTCACTCACACACAAACAATGGTGAGAAACAATGAGGCAAAACCCTCTTTTATAACTTAGCGGACGGACTTTCGTGTTTTTCATGTCCAGCAGAATTGGATTCGATCATGTCCATACAGGACACGATCGGGATTCGACGTGTCCTATACGGACACAATCGATTCCGGGTGTTCAGAATCGAATCCGTATATGTCGTGTCGGACACGATGGATTCGGGACACATGGCCCTATAGCCACGAATCCAATTTCTTAGATGCTGGTTATAGGTAAAAGTCAGTAACTCTAATATTAAGCATGACTTTTAACAATTATTTGAATGTTGTAGCACTTCAACATGGATTTAGTGGCCAAAAACTAGAAGCTTATTCAGTAGCATCAATGACAAAACAGAATGAACTTGATATTGCAGGATATGGAGTCAAGGAAAGCAAAATACGTGAATGGAATTATGGCTATCAGGGATAATCAAACGTTGAACTGTGGAGGCTTCATCTGGTTAGTATAACTAAGATTCAAGATTTAGTTTTAGTTTCAAGGGTTTGTCATGATGGACAACCAATTTCCAGTGCCTAAGATATTTGTAGGTGGCAGGTATAAAATTGGGAAAGTAGTGGTTTGAGCAGATATTGGATTTTCTAAAAATTACTTCTGTAACTACCTAAAAAATAGTCAAAATTTCTCTATTTTCCTTCAATGTAAAGAATATTTTTTTTTATCGCTTGATACGCTGGCAGTGAAAATAAAAATTTGAAAAATCTCAAAAGGAGGACAATGTTTCAGTGGTTTCTTGCAAAGAATCCAATAAGGGATGATGTAATTACTTTAAAATTCTAATAAATATATATTTTTCTCCTTGATAGTCAAAAACATAGTTTTTAATCACTTGAATAATCTAGCAATGAAAAAAGAGTTTAGTGTCCAATGAAAGACCATGTCAACCTTTCCTTGACAGCACTTTGAACTTGAAATTTCCAAACTGACATTGAACTCCTAAAATAATCAATTTTAGTTTGAAAGAAAGTCCAAGAACTAGAGGCAAAAAGCTTACTTTTTGAAGAAAAAGATAAACTTATACGAACACGATCCACTCGAACAAATGGAGGTATTTTCAAATTTAAACACTTCAAAACACCAGCAATGACCTGCAATGATATAAAAAATCTTGATGAAGTTCTCAGAGGGCACCTAAAATAGCATGGATAGGGAAGAGGAGCTGAAACTATTAAACGCATAAAATCTGTTGTCAGAACTCTTAAAATCCATGAGCTCAACCAAAAGCACTGCATCCTAACCTAGAAACAGTAATATCCTACACTAAATTTTTAATTAAAGGGAAGACGTAATTCATCTAAGCAAACTTTATTTAAGACAGAATGCAATGCTTACCACGTTTCTTTAAAGGTAGTTAAATTTTAAGTCAAAGTAGCTAGAAGATTGTATGTATTTCCAGACAGTCCTGAAGATGATTTCTCGTGGGTGTTTTTCTCTCATATCAGTTTTGAGCAGATTTCGACCTGTTGTCTTGTTTCCTTTGTAGTGCCAGATCAGCAATTTTTCCCCCATCCATAGTTCTTAAACCTGATACAAGGACAGACCTTTAAAGGGAGCAGACAGAAAGTATTCATTCTATTTGCATCAGATCACAACTCACAAGTTAGTGGAGAAAGATTATGTAGTTTCAGTTCTGTCTGCCATAAAGCAGTTTATTTGGTAAACGGTTGATAATTTTGACATGGTCAATGATCCTATTTGAAAGGACCCCCCAGCAAGAAAGTTTTATGGATGTGTTACCCCACATGTTAGTAGGGATAACACATTTGCAGTGTTAATCACCACCATTGTAAGCCCAAGGTCACAAGTCAAAGCATTGTAACAACCATGTGAGGTTTTGTATAACGTATTTTAGGCATGTGTCTTGTTCTCATTGTCTTTATTTTGTTGTCTTGGTCGGACCATGGCTGGTCCTTTGTAGTTCATTTTGGGTTCCTCGTTCCTCTCGTCCTATATAAGATTAGAGGACCTTAGGTGGGCTTAACTGAGGACTAATGGTTTTATGGAAGCCTTTTTTTTTGGAGTGATCACTGGTGTATGGGCCAGTCTAGCCTGCGTCAAGGTGCACCTATGTCAAAACCTATAGAGTCTGTAGGTGGCGCTGACTTTGGTGCAGTATCTCTTAGACAAATTTCATGGATAACAATCTCATTTTGACAACTTGTGTTATGAACATAAATATATCAATAATTAATAATAAGTATAACTAATAATTATGGAAGGACATGTTTGTTAGTTGGGGCATGACTATTGAAGAAAACGGCATCCCACTGAGTATTGATATGGGGCCCACATTTGTAACTGAATCATACCATTCTTTCATACATTTATTCATTATATATTTATTTATCCTAGATAGATACTTTTATATTCCAAGCCTTTTGGATTATTTCACTGTGAGTCAGGTTTGGCTATCACATCTGGTATCAAAGCCCTGTTTCTGATGTTGTCCTTTGGCCACGCTCCATTATTAGACTTTGTCAAACCTAGTTAGTATTCATCTCTCACTTAATCTGAAGATCGCAAAATGCCACACAAAGGGGGCCCTTCTAGCTAGGTTTGAAAGTTAAAAATGTTTGTAAGTCAATAGTGGGGACGAATTCTCTTTAAAAGACATACTCACTCACTTGACTATTTACAAGATCAATCTAAAGGTGCAAGTTTCACATCACTTCAAAGTAAGATAATATCGGTATAAGGTATTATGTATAATCCAACAATCACTTCTTTTTTATAAAACTCCAAGACTTTTTATTTTCATCATTAAATTAGGATTTTGCTTGTTGGTTTTTCATTAATTTCATCATATTACAAAGTTTTAACTTGGAGAATTTGACTTAAATACTAGATCTAAACCAAGGATATATATAATCATTTTGTGCATCTTATACTTATATCTAGTCAAATTATCTTGCAGATACGAACTTCTCTTGATTGTAGCATACAAGATCTGCACCAAAATTAGAGATTTCCGGCACTTTACAAGTCATGCTCAAGAAATCTCTTTAGTAAATTTACTTTGCTTATAATTGTCTATTTTACGATTTAGAGTTAATATTATTCAAATTCCAGCCTTACATTAAGCACATTTTTAGATCTGGAAATTTCTGGGCTTTTTACCTAGGGGGCAGGAGGATTTGATCCAATTTCCATAAAAGCAATTTCCAGCTTGTTGGAAATTGTCTTTTCTAGCAATTATAGTTGAGGAGAGGTCTCACAAACCTCAATTTTATCCTCCAACCTTCCCACCCCTAGACATAGCATCTAGGAGTGCTTGAGCACTCATTGGGTGGCTAATTTGGGCTTACTAATTTGTTGTCCATATAGTTTTACCCGACTTTACATATTGATTTCACAAAACAAGTTGTTTTGACGCATAATTCCCTAACCAATAGTCCAAGCTGAAAAATAAGACCATAGAAGGTTAGGATATTTTTTGTGCATCAATTTTGATTAGTTACACAATATATTTTCTATCATTTGGTGTTTCTTTAGTTGCTACTTATTTTTATGCTGCTAAATCATACTCAAAAACAGTGGGACAGCCCCATATATCAACTTCTTCACTCCCCTGTTGAAAAATGTAACTAGGTTTGGTCTTCATAATTGTCATTGTACTTGTGTAATTATACATTTTATGAAAAATAAAAAAGAAAGAAAAAGAAAATTATTTATTATTATTTTTTTAAGCATGGGTTTCATGTTCGAAGTCAAATTATTACTTAGGTCAAGCATGTTCTTCATGCCTCTGGAGTTTGTCAAACTCAAAATAAATAGTGACATGAGTCAAATCAATGTACTTGAGTCAAAGTCCTATTGAACTCCCTGAAAAAGATGTAAAAGAATTTTTATTTGAGTCAAAATAGTCAAATTGTCCTCCACAAGACCAAGTCAGCCCAGAGAGACACCTATTCGACCTCCTAGAAGGGTATAAATACAGTGCAATTCGACCTCATTTGAAGTATCATCACACACTTCGGTTTCTGTGCCAAGAAGAGAAAGAAAAGGAGCAAGAAGAGAAAGAGAAGTCATCTAAGGAGAGAGAACTAGAGTCAAAGGAGAGAGAATTTTCTGTCACATGTGAATTTTGCCCTAGTTTCTGCTGCACATGCGAAGGTACAAGTCTGTTGTAGGGGCCGAGAATTTCATGAAGAGTTGCAGGTCCGAAAATCAAAGTTTGACCAAATTTGTTGACCGTTGACCAACATTGACTTTGCTAAATTTGACTTGGATAGGGAAGGTTGAAAAGAGGGTTGACTTGGGGTTTGCGGAAGGACTTTGTCTAGGTGTTTGGGTCTCAGAATTCTCACTTTGATCTATTCTATAAGAAAAGATTTTATGGGTTTTCCCCTTGGAGAGGTTTTGCCTTGGCTTGGAGCCTATCTCTTGTGTTCATTGTCTTTTCGTGATCTTCATAGTTTATGGTTTTGGTAATTGTTTGATGAACAAAACACAATAAAAGTAATAACAAGCCAACACATAATCACAAGCAATTATCAAGTAAAGAGAAATCAACCCTTAATGCTGCCCTAGTGATTTCTCAACATTCTCGACCCCATTTAAGGCACTAGTCTTACTTGGAGTTGGTTGGGGTTACCTTTGTGAATCCTCCCTTAACCATTTAGGAGTTAGTGAGGTCAAAAGACAGGGGCTCAGGCCAAGGTGATAGTGTGTCCTTGCCCTTTGTGTGTCCATCTGGCACAATTGCTTAGTTTTTAGCAACCTACTAATTGCATCAATAACACTTTCTTGAACCATTGTTGGGGAGAAAGTCTTTTAAACTAGTCAATATATGACATCATTCACTCTTGGTAAGTTCTCGGTTATTATTTTGTACTTTCATGAGAGTTGTTGTTATGAGACTAACCTGTAGAATCTCATCTAGTGACTCCATCTCAACTAGATCCTAAAAAAAAGTACAACATAAGATTATCTTGCCCAGGTGAGTTAATCTCTACTCCTAAGACTGAATATTTTTATTAACAAGTTTCCAAGTGGAAAAACAAGGGCAGCATTAGACCGAGTGACGCATGCATTACGTCAAAATGATTAGCAAAACAAGAGGAACAATACCCAAGTTCCAAATTTCACAAATTCCTCAAGGTGTTATGGAACTAGCACAGGGGGAAAATGATCTGGCAGGAACAAGCTAGTGTGACAACTCTAAACAATATATGAAGATTCTGAGAGAGACCCAGTTTAGATCATGGCCGGTTTACTCATACCCAAGTGCAAGAATTGTCAAAAGGGCAAGGGAATTGGAGATCTAGTGAGCAGGTAGCCAAGTCAAGCTAGTAAAGTCAAAAGGCCAAGTCAAGCTAGTTGTTGTTGAAGTCAACTAGTCATTGTGTAGTCTAACTAATCGTCAAAGACTTCATGAGCCAAAAGAGTAGCCATTACAAAGTGAATTCTTCTCTCTAAGGACCAAGTCAAGTTTCTCTTGCCAAGCCAAACCTTCCAAGGACCAAGTTGAATTCTTCCAAGGACAAATTAGCACGTTGTTGAGCTACTATCATTTACTATTCTTCATAGTTGAACATTTCGGGCCATTAATAAAGAAAATTATCTAAGTTGCACGAAACGGGGAAACGGGTACGAAATGTGATCCCCCCCCCCCCTCAAACCAAATTTTGGAAATGGGTAAATGCAATATATATATATATATATATATATATATATATATATATATTAGTACATTTAAGATATATGTGCAATCATAAAGCATACATGATACATTATAATTTATTACATTATGATTAAATTGTCCAATGTCAATGCATAAACTATAAGTCTTTAAATTTACATCACATTTACTCATGAATAATCACATAATGAAAATATCAATATCCAAAATCAACTACGAGAAATTTCTACTTTCTTGTCTCGTGCTTGATTGGGAGTCTCCTCCTGAATAGTCAAACGACCTTAGTGCTCTTGATTAAACACAAGTTTTATAACCTAGTACCCTAGGTGCTCTTGATTATTGGAAGTCTCCCCTGCATAGAGGGTTTGGTTCTCTTGATTAAATACAAGTTCCATACCCTAGTACATGGAAAAATCCAATGGAAACATTGCAATCCCCCCAATCCTGAAATCCTGAAAAAATGATAAGTCTGCTGGATTTTGAGTGAGATATAAAATTCAAATTTCTCCATATGAAATCCAATGAGTGCAAAACCACTCTCAAACATCCTAAGTCATTTCAATTTAACATTACCATGAACTGCATATCAACACTATGGCCATAGGCTTGAACATTTGGCTTCCCTAAAACAAAAAAAATAAAAACAATTAAAAAAAATAATCAAACACAAAAAATCGAAAAAAAAAAAAAAAAAAAAAAAAAAAAAAAAAAAAAAAAAAAAAAAAAAGAAGTTTAAACACAAGATACGCGCATGTACGGCCTGGAAACGTGTTTCCATCCGTATTGGGCACATTTCCCCAATGTGAAACGGCCCAGTACGGACGGAAACGCGTTTCTAGGCCGTACGATATGGTAAAACATGTTTCCGTTTTGTTTCCAGGCTGAAACGGACCTCTATGCAACGTTTCCTGCAACATAGTTCAAATTATGGACCAAATTGGGAAATGTGAGCCAAATTGACTGCCTAGTGGTCAAAATACTCCTTGTAATGTAATATTTTATGAAAAAAATTACTAAGTCTCCAACGCGTGGATGACTAGTAAAAATATCTATTTGAGGAATCCAACTAGTTGTTACATAGCCATTCTGTAGCCATTAAAATGGTCTATAAAAGATTAGCCTCCCCTACTATAATATTTGTTGTTGTCATATCAAATAATAAAGAGTTTCATTTTTGCGAACTCTTGTTCAACATTTTATCGTTCATTCTATGGGATGGCTTTTGTTTATACTTCTTTTCTTGATTAATTGTATTATCGTGGTTATAATCTAATAATAATTTTTAATAAGTAAACATAACAAGTTGAGAGATCGAGGAATTACAAGTCACATGAACACGAAAAAAATATGGAGCAACCCCACTTTGTTTGCTTGTTTTGCAAGTGGATTGGTCCAAACAATTGAACCATTCTAAAGGTGAGCTTCAATTTGGGAAGGAGTTAATATTCATCTCTCACTCAATATGAAGTCTGGAGAACACCACAAGAAATCTAAAGAGGTTGATAAGTCAATAGTGGGGGTGAAATCTGTTTAAAAGACCATACTCAATCCCTTGACCATCTACAAGATCGATCTAAGGAGGTGCAAGTTTCAATTCCCTTCAAGGTAATGTAATCTTGGTACAAGGTATTAAGTATAATCCAACAACCACTCCTTTTTTATTAAACTCCAAAACTTTTTATTTTAGCATTAGATTAGAACTTTTGCTTGTTGGTTTTTCATTAATTTTATCATATTACCAAGCTTTACCTTGGAGAACTTGATTTACATGCTAGATCTAAACCAAGGATAGATACAATGTTTTATTCATGTTGATTTTCTAGTGCTAATTAGTCAAGCACAATCTCCTGCAGCCAATAATTTCTTCCAATGATATATGATATTACTTTAACACAATCCAGAACATCATTAAGTAATTACATTCAAAAAATTCAACTGGTCAAAAATTGACCATCTTAGAAATTTGACTCCTTAGAAACTTTTGTTGAGAATTTGTAGGGCAATGTTTAATTCAATTCTCTTACTTGATAACTGCTTGTGTTATACTTTAACTTCTTTATGTTTGATTACTGTTATAACGTTAAGCAATACATCAAACAGTTAACAAAACAATAAGAACAATGACACAATATGTAGGCTGCAAGCCAGGGCCAAAACCCCTCCTCTTGAGGGGAAAACCCACAAATCTCTTCTTATAGATGCTTCAATTGACGAATACCAAGACCCTTGACAAAGACACTTGACATAAGTTTACCTCCAAGACATTAGTTAGTATCTCTTGTACTCCTAGGGCTTCACACTTTAGTCCTCCTTTCATGCACTGTCCAACACTATCACTTAGAGTCTCAGTCTCTTATTTTGCAGCCCTTGACACAGTCCTTTCAGCCTCCAACAATCTTCTTTCTCGATCTCCAAATGTCTTCTTCCTTCAGTCTCCTTCCAACACTATTCTACACTAGATTATAGCCCTTGACCGAACTAAAGTAATCCTGAAATTATCTTCGGCCTTCCCTGAGATTATAGAGGTAATGTGATAAACTTAACCCGAACTTATGAAGACCCTTACGCACTTGGGTGTAACCTTCTTCTTAGTTGTATTACCCTTGACACCTCCACACTCAGATCCGCACTACGTATTGCAGAGATTACCGAGATGCTTAATGAAACAAGGAGGTCAAGTCACCCTTTATATAGTGACTCATATTTGCTATTTAGGTCGACATGATTATGGAGGTGAGCCAACTTCTTCATAAGGAGAATATTGTTCATCTTATGGCCGACTTCAAGTGGTATAGTAACAATGTCTTAGAGTGTAACTTTTACATAGATGACATGTCTTTTTCTTGTGTAACGTGACTTCATATACATGACTCTTAATTACATTTATGACAAGATGACAAATCCTAAAAGACATCAAGAAAAAGTCTTTGACCTATAACAAAACGTCTTGCTCATGAAACCCATGAAGCAAGTAACATAATACATTTATTGCTCTTTGTCTTCTTCATTTGATGTAATTACAAGTCATTATGAAGACTGAACCTAGTTACACCTTTCAACACTCCCTCTTAATTAGGGAGGTATTCATAATGGTACTTGGTTATTCTAAATCTGAAGAGATCTCATGAGAAGAGTTGGATTTGTAACCCATTTGTTTCAAGCATCATATCAATCTAGCATTGCCACATAGCAAGGCCTTGCCTAACAACTCCATCTCATTACAAGACCATGAACTACAATGCTGGTGAGACCAATGACTATAGACACCATCATCATTGTCTCCAAGGTACATACTCCACCCGGGTGTTCACCGAGTATGACCTCCTAGGACTATTCTTATCGAGATGGCTAATCCTCAAAGAATATACATCCACGACTACTCTTCTCCAGAATGTCCTATCACATTCTCAAAGAGCATCGGATGCCAGATGGTTACCAAATCACAAAATACTCCATTCTTTCTTCCAATGAAGACAAGAATGCGTGTCTATCTCTCCCTCTCACATAGGGAGGATACATCCACCAAACCAAGCTTGTCTCTTAGATACACAAGCTTCTTGTTTGGAAGTGATTTTGTCAATATATCAACTACCTATTTCATCAGTGGAAACATACTGAAGTTGTAGCACACCATTTTGTACTAGCTCTCGAACATAGTGATACTTGTTGTTGATGTGGTTTGTCTTTCCATGAAATACTAGATCCTCAGACAAACATATACAACTGGTGTTATCACATAGTATCACTGTAGGGTTCATCGGTCCTTAAAATAAGTCGGATAACAGCTTCCTCAACCAGACTGCTTCTCTGCCTACTTCACAGGCTGCAACATATTCAGCCTCAACACTACTCAAAGAAACAGTGTCTTGCTTTCTGCTGATCCATGAGACCATAAAGGATCCCAAATTGAAGCATCCTCTGGTAGTGCTCCTTCCATCCCCACTTGGAATTTGTATATCCAATTAGTTGGACATCATTCCTTCTATTATATTTTAGACAATAGTTGATGGTTCCTTGAAGATCTCAAAATGTGTTTTGCTGCTAAGCAATGATCCTGCTTCGGTTCCACTTGGAACTGACTAAGAATATTTACTGCAAAACATATGTTTGGCCAAGTGTTTACCAAGTACATCAATGATCCAATCAATTGTCTACATTTGGAAGGATCCACCGAGCTTGAATCAGAACTTCTAAGTCTCTTCAAGTTTGTGATCATCGAAGCGGTCATAGGTTTGCGATCCATCATGTCAAACCTCTTCAACATCTTGATCACACACTTTCCTTGACCTAAATAGATTTCATCAAGTCCTTGCCAGACTTCTGGCCCCAAATAGTAATGCATCAAGCCATGATCCTTCATATCAAATTATGTTGCTAGTTGATTCTTGCATTCTTTAATTAGACTTTCTATACCTGTCAGGAGAAGATCATCTACATATAGAAGAATAATTATTGGCTCGCCCTTTTCCACTCTAATATATAGGTTTGAGTCAGGAGAATTTTTCTTGAAGCCTAGCCCTTGAAGATATACATCCATCCCAGCATACCACGCCCTTGATGCCTGCTTGAGGCCATATAGTGCATTCTTTAACCTACACAGATGCCTTTCTATCCTTGACTTCAAATCCCAAGGGTTGTTCTATGTAGATTTCTTCATCAATTGTGCCATTCAGAAATGCAGTCTTCACATCCATTTGATGGATGTTCCATCCCATTGATGCTGCCAGAGAAATTA
The DNA here is from genome assembly GCA_034641835.2 of Pinus albicaulis. Taxonomy (NCBI): domain Eukaryota; kingdom Viridiplantae; phylum Streptophyta; class Pinopsida; order Pinales; family Pinaceae; genus Pinus; species Pinus albicaulis. The sequence goes on from CM076580.1 coordinate 634,908,217, forward strand.
GTGATCAAATTGTTGTATATCTTGTGGTAGGTGCAAATGTTTCTTCATAATCAATGCCTTCAAGTTGAGAGAAACCTCTAGCCACAAATCTTGCATTATACTTATCTATACTTCCATCAATAGCATGTTTGATCTTATAGATCCAATTGGAAGTAACAACAAATTTGTCTTCAGGCCTACATACGATCTCCCATACACCATTCTTCATGATAGATTGGTATTCTTCATTCATGGCATTCTTCAATTCAGGATTCTGTATAGCCTCTTCAAAAGTCGATGGTTCTGCTTCTATAAGTTTTGTCATGTATGCAACATACCCAGAGTATTTCTTGGGTTTCTTACTTTCTCTAAATGTCCCCTTCACTGCTCTATGACCTTCTGCATCAAGTAGTGTGGATTTCAACCAATTAGGTCTTTTTCTTGTTTCAGGTATGACCACTGCTTGAATGGGATAATTGGGACCTTCTTCTTCATGGTTAGATTCCTCTTCTTCTTGGTTCACTTATTCCTCAAATATCGGAAGATCTTCATCATCAGAATCTGTGGAAAGATCTTTTGATTTCTTGAATGCTACGCTCTCATCAAATACAACATCACGGCTAACTTCTATGTGATGACCATCCTTCATGTAGATCCTATATGCTTTTGATGAGTTACTATAACCAACAAAAATTCCTTTCATCCTGGAAGGATCCAAATTCTTTCTTTTGTCCTTTGGTATATGGATATATACAGGACACCCATGTAGAAATTTCTAAATCTTAATTCTTATGCAGAAATTATTTATGTTAATCCGGTTAAGCTTCTCCTACTTATACAAGTCATCAACTGAAAAAATTCAAGTTAACATCAAAACAAAACACATAACATATCTCTACCAATTCAGATCTAGAATAACCACATGCACACATAAACAAAATGACATAGTTATTTCTGGACAAACTGTCCCCAGAAAAGCCCAATGTGGGAAAACCGGTCTCTGGCTGCTGGAGGGCTCTATTATTAAGAATATTTATGAATACACAACTCTGGGTTCCAGATCTGGAAAACCCTACAGAGAAAACTCTAGATCTGTAGCACCTGGCTGATCTAAGACCAAAAATATTGACTGATCCACACCCTCAAACGGGATTTACAGAACTCAGCTAGATCTAGGCCCAGAAACCCCAGATCTGCCCTTGAAAGACACTGTGTCAGCCTCTCAAGGCCTCCAAATTCTCAGCGCTATCACTGGAAGGGACTGCGTTACCCCCGACTGGGTGACGCAGTCACTACGCTGCCCCTAAGGGTCTCTATGTAACCCTTGAAGGGTTTCCTGAAAATCACATTGTCCTTGTTGCTGTTGTCGTCTGTTATTGCTGCTACTGCCGTCTTCTGCTGCTGCCGTCTGCTGTTGTTGTTGTTGCCTTCCTCTGCTCTGTCTTTCTTGATCTCTTCTCTGCTTCTTTTGTATTCTAGACCTCGGGATCAGATCATCCCCTTGGTCTAAATTCCCCTCTCTGCAATTGAAACACTTGAGAATTCTTAGCAACCCCGCCCTAGAATCTCAGTTTAGCTTCAGTGCTCTGCCTTTGTGTGTCTTACAAATGACCCCAAGCCTTTCCTTTATACTTTTCTCGTTGACAAATCAACGGCCAAGATTAAATCTTTAATCAATGGCTAAGATTAAAAGAAAGCTTGATCCGTGTGACCTAAGACAATTTCATCACATGTTTAATTAAATTCACTTTAATTATTTTATTTTCCTAAGTTTTAACTTAGGAAATACATTAAAATAATTAATTAATTTAATATCTCCTAAACCAGATGAAATTTCCCAAATCCATTTATGGGTCTTGTAGATCAGGTGAACTCTAGTCCTTCCTCAAAATTTGGGACCTAGAGCACAACTGATGCTACACCAAATACACAAAATCTCAACACTCCCTCTTAGCATCAAGGGTGTGCTCTGGCAATACATCACACTTATGCATTATAAGATTTTGGGCACTGGTTCTGTGCTGCTGAAGCTTGGCCTCCTGCCACTCAAATCTGCACTATTGCTGCCATTCTGTACTGCTGCCCATGACTCTGCCACTGCCACTACGACCACTGTATTGCATCTCCCTCTCAATATGCTACATCTGTGCTGCTCATAGCACTACCACTGCTGATCTGCTGCACTGCAACTTCCGTTGTTAAGAGAAACAACTGAATCACCTGCCCAATCTTTGACAGACAAGTCAAACGGGCGGCATCCTCATCACTGAAGCTCCATAGGCTACAGATCTATGTTGGCATCTAAAGAACGATGCACAGCTACATCTCTGCCTGCGTAATCAAACTCCCTCTGCACTACTGAAGTCATATCAGCTCCTTGTGCTGAAATCTATCACACTGTCGTTGCACTGCACTGTCCCTCAGAAGCTCTCTGTGCTACTGCAACTATGCACTGCGTAAGCAGTACTGCACTGCGATGCTGAAGTCACATCAGCCTCTACGCTGCTACTGCTCCTACGCTGCTGCTGCTATGCTCTGCGCTGCTCCTCCCAGCCTCCAAATCTTCCTCTGCTTATGCCTCATCTATGATCTATGCACCCACTGCTCCACTTGTCCCACTATTGTCTTAAGGCTGTCATATCTCGCTTCTGATCAAAGAGATGAGTTGCTCAAGGATCCCGCCTTACTTCCATGTAGCTCCTCTACATGTCCATGTCAACCCACCTCCGTGGTTCATGAGCGCTCATGGCCACATCATCTCCGGACCCATCATCTGCCACCGCTGCTTTGGAAGAAGATGCTTCATTGTCCTTCTTCTTTTCTGGAAAATGGCTGGCAAAATGTTCCATTTCGCCACACTGGAAGCACTTGATTTTAGAAAGATCCTTCTTCTTCTTCGGTTGCTTCCTTGATGCCAAGGCTGCATCTTCCTCCTCTTCCTTCTTAACCTTGCTCAACATAGGGATGTGCTACTTCTTGGTGAACCTTTGTAGTTCTTATTGCCGCAGGATCGACCACAAGCTGTCCCAATCTGGGAGTTTCGCTCTGCCCAAGATACTTTGGACAAAGGTTTCCCACTCATCCGTGACTGCATTGAAAGCAGTCCTGACTATCACTGCATCATCTACGGTTGCACCCGTTGCAGTCCACTAATCCCTGATTGACTGCAATCGAAAGAGCAAATGCTCGATGTCTCCTCCCTTGGTCATCATGAATGACCTCATTTGGGCCTCCAGCAGCATCTTTCTTTGGACTGATTTTCCCTCATACAAGGAAGTCAAGGCCTTCCACATTTCATTAGTTGTCCTCTTCTCAGCTATGTGTGGTTCAATATAGTCCTTGATACTATCCATTATCAGCTGCTTGGCATGCCCAGCAGCTTCTCTATGCTTCCGTAAGAGATTCGCATCTGTCGATGTGGCTAGGGTCTGCTCTGCATGGTCTCTTAGACAGTATGCCTCAAGGACAATCAGGATCCTTGCTTTCCACACCGAAAAGTTTAAGAGGCCCTCTAGCCTATCCTGATCACGCAATCCATGAGGAGCCATCTGCTCAGAATGTGTCAGAGCTCCTCCTCTCTATGCTAGAGATCTGGATCTAGGGTCCTTTACAAACTGGGCAACCTCTACTCCCTCTAACACTTGATTTCCCTCCTTGGAAATCTACCAAATCAACTATGATTCAACTTCTTCTTTGATCCTCTGACCAAACTGCAAGTTTCCTTTGGCAAGAAACTCTTTGAGAAGTTGATCTCTTCCCAAACTTTGTCACTTGTGCTAAGGTTAAAAATCTGGAAACTTCAGAAGTTTAACCCCACGAACTCTTCTGAATTTCTGCAAATTTTCTAGTATACTTTTTCTCGATCCGACAGTATTCGTATCTCAATCACACTGGTCGGGGTTTTCGTACCTAACCAACCTGTTTCCGAGTCATCACAGCACTGCGTGGGCTTCAGGACACAGTCAATGACAACACCACCCTTCCCTCTCTCGCGTGAATCTCCTTTTCGTGCCGGTTGTCCCTTCAGACCGCTTTCGTTTACCTTTCCAAATACTTTCTCCATCTAGATCCTTTTGGGGATCTTACAACTATAACTAATCTTCTAGATCCGCACCCTCTACTATCCCGCTAGAAATTTCTGAATCTTAATTCTTATGCAGAAATTATTTCTATTAATCCGGTTAAGCTTCTCCTACTTATACAAGTTATCAAATGAATAAATTCAAGTTAACATCAAAGCAAAACACATAACAAATCTCTACCAATTCAGATCTAGAATAAGCACATGCACACATAGACAAAGTGACAGTTATTTTTTGACAAATTGTTCCCAAAAAAACCCAATGTGGGGAAACCGGCCTCTGGCTGCTGGAGGGCTCTATTATTAAGAATATTTCCGAATACACCACTCTGGGTTCCAAATCTGGAAATCCCTACAGAGAAAACTCTAGATCTGCAGCTCCTGGCTGATCTAAGACCAAAAATATTGACTGATCCACACCCTCAAACGGGATTTACAGAACTTAGCCAGATCTAGGCCTAGAAACCCCAGATCTGCCCCTAAAAGACACTGCGTCAGCCTCTAAAGACCTCCAAATGCTCAACGTTGTCACTGGAAGGGACTGCGTTACCCCAGACTAGGTGACGCAGTCTCTACGCTGCCCCTAAGGGTCTCTACGTAACCCCTGAAGGGCTTCCTGAAAATCACGTTGTCCTTGTTGTTGTTGTTGTCAGTTGTCGTTGTTGTCGTCATCACACCGCGCCTCTACGTTGTCTTTCCTGATCTCTTCTCTGCTTCTTGTGTATTCTAGACCCTGAGATCAGATCATCCCCTTGGTCTAAATTCCCGTCTCTCGCAAATCGAAACACTTGAGAATTCCACAACCCCACCACCCGCCCTAGAATCTCGCCTTAGCTTCCTCCACATCTCGCTCTCGTAAAGTCTTAGTCATGACCCCAAGCCTTTCCTTTATACTTTTCTCGTTGACAAATCAACAGCCAAGATTAAATCTTTAATCAATGGCTAAGATTAAAAGAAAGCTTGATCCGTGTGACTTAAGACAATTTCATCACATGTTTAATTAAATTCACTTTAATTATTTTATTCTTAAGTTTTAACTTAGGAAATACATTAAAATAATTAATTAATTTAATATCTCCTAAACCAAATGAAATTTCCCAAATCCATTTCTGGGTCTTGTAGCTCAGGTGAACTCTAGTCCTTCCTCAAAATTTGGGACCTAGAGCACAACTGATGCTACCCCAAATATACAAAATCTCAACCCAAAGATTCGAAGATGATATACAAATGGCTTCTTTCCAGTAAATACTTCTTCCAGAGTTTTATTATCCAAAGATTTGTGAGGACATCTATTTTGAATATAGACGAAAGTTTTAGTTGCTTCTCCCCATAGGAACTTTGGTAGATCCTGATCATTAAGCATAGCCTTTACACTTTCTTCAATGGACCTATTCTTTCTTTCTACAACACCATTTTGTTTGGGATTGTATGGAACTATCAGATCCCTCTTAATCTCGAATTCCTTGCAAAATGCTATGATCTCCTTGGATGTATATTCTCCTCCATTATCAAATCTTGGAACTTTAATCTTTCTTTTTGTAATATTTTCGACTTTAGCTTTGAATTCTTGAAATTTTGTGAGAACTTCACCCTTGGTTTCTAATAGATAAACCCAAGTCTTCCTTAAATGATCATCTATAAAGGTGACATAGTATAGATGACCTCCAAGAGATTTTGGAGTCATAGGACCACATACATCAGAGTGGATGAGATCCAAGATATCTTTTGACCGTAAAGCACTGCTTCCAAATGGTCTCTTGACATTCTTGCCTAATGCAGACCCTTTGCAAACACATTCCTGGTCTTCTTTAAGATTTGGGATTCCATCTATAATGGAGCTTTGGGAGGGAAAGAATTTGAAATGGAGATGACCAAATCTTCGATGCCATAGTTCACATGCACTGATTTCAATTTGAACTAGAGCTTAGGCTAAAGGGGATAACAAACTATAGAGCCTTCCTTCTCGAATGCCAATAACTTTGGCGTGATTTCTATTTGAGTCTTTTCCCAAAACAACAACCTTTCCATCAATGAAAGCTAATCTATCTCCTTTGTCTTCTAAACTTGAAATTCAAAGCAGAAACAACGACCTTTTAAAGGTTAATTTGGGTTTTTTTATTTCGTTTTGCAATCAGAGCGAAAGGGTGACAGTTAAGGAAGAGGAGAACTAATCTAAAAGAGCAAGAGAGGAGAAAAGTAAAACCAAAGGAATTTAGGATCCCAAGCAAAGAAATTTCGAATTTGGACCGAGTTTCTTGAGCAGGGTGTGTATTTCAAGTATGGCCATCAAATTTGGCCCAACTTTTTTTGTCTTCTCCTTGTTTTTCCCTAGGTTTCAATCACCCATATATTTTAGATGATTTTTACTTGGGTTTTAGTGTGTTTTTTTTGCCATTTTGTTGCATTTAGTGGAGAGGGTTTTTTGGTCAAAAATTCAAGATGTTTATTGTTAATTTTGATTCTTTAAACTCTTCGTGTGCCCTAGCTTTTTACCATGATTTTTGCTTCAGTTTGAATCTGTTTTTTTGCCAATATTGTTGCATTGAGTGGAGAGTTTTTTTGGTCAAAAATTCAAAATGTTGATAATTAATTTCATTTGTTTAACTTTAAATTCTTCTTGTGCCCTAGGTTCAAACTTCAATCTTACATTAAGACTCAAGAGTTCAACAAAGTTACAAACATGTCAAAAAAATTAGACCCTATGTGAGAATTTGGTGAACCCGATGGGGGGTTTGACAGATCAAATTTGACTTGCAAGTTATGTGGACAGCGTATGACAAGGGGAGTATACTGATTGAAATTCCACCTTGCACAAATTCCTTGACATGAAGTAGGGCTTTGCACAAATACAAATCTAGAAATCATCCATAGAGCCCTCAAATCATTGGAAGATATAAAGACAACCAAACTGACCAAGGTGGCTCTGAAAAATCAAATGGAAGGGGGTAGAGTTGTAGGAGGTGACCATGAGAGTGGTTCTTCTTCAGCATCAATTTCTACAGTCAACCTCACAACTGCCTCATCATTTTTTGTTCCTAGAACCACACACGGTGAAAAACCATCTATCAGGTCGGCTCTTAAAAAAATGAGGAAGAAGATGACAAGTTGTTGGGCAAGTGTCTTCTTTGAAGTGATGTTCCCTTCAAGATTGCAAGAACAATCCATTTTTCCAACCCGTGATTGATGATACTACTATTGTTGGCTTGGGGTACAAAGCCCGTTCCTATGATGACTTTAGAGGGTGTATTCTTCAGAATGAAAAGGCCGAATGCAATGCAAGATTGGAGGAGTTCAAGGCATCATGGGCACAGACGGGATGCACTATGATGTCAGATGGTTGGACTGATCAAAAGGGTAGAACCCTTATTAACTTCTTGGTGAAATGCCCCAAGGTGACAATGTTTATAAAATTTGTCGATGCATTTGCACATATCAAAAATGCACAATTATTATATGATTTGTTGGACGTGTTCATTTAGGAGGTGGGTCCACAACATGTTGTCAAGGTCATAATGGACAATGCTGCAAATTATGTTGTTGTGTGCAGAATGCTTATGGAGAGGCATCCTAACTTATTTTGGACACTTTGTGTTGCATACTGCATTGACTTGATGTTGGAGGACATAGGAAATGTTCCTTTTGTCAAGGACATTGTTGAATCATCAAAAAGCTTTACAAAATTAATATATAATCATGCATTTGTGCTTCAATTGATGAGAACATTCACCCACAAGGAGTTGGTGCGCCCTTCTATTACACGGTTTGCCACTAGCTTCATATCTCTTCAATCTCACTTGAATTCTATGTGGGACGTGAAGAGAATGTTTCTTTCAGAGGAGTGGTGTGCTATGTCATTTAGTCACAAGCCAGGGGGAGAGCCCATATGCAGGCTTGTTTCATACCAAGAAAACTTTTGGGGGGGAGTGCAGGAGGTGTGTAGCATTATTGAACCCTTGGTAAAGGTTCTCCAATTAGTTGTTGGAGACAAGCCCACAATGCGCTACTTGTATGAGACCATGGATAAGGCAAAAGAATCCATTTACAACTATTATGATGATAAGGGAGATGAGGGGTTTGAGAAACAACAACTAATATAGACAATGATTGATGAGTGATGGAACAATACACACCATCCCATTCATGCTACAGGGATCTACCTGAACCTTGCATTTTCTTACTCCTGTGGTTTCATATTTGATGTTGACGTCACGGATGGATTCTTCACTTGTGTTGAGAAGATGTTGTCATATCTAGCAAAACATGTTGAAATTTCTAAAGAAATGGAAATATATAGGATGACAGGTGGCACATTTAGCTTTGACATGGTTATCCATGATAGGACAACCAAAATGGCAGGAAAGCTTTAGTTTGTTTCAATTTTTAAATTTCATTATTTCTTCACACTTTGCTTCAACATTCAGATTTCGATTTCTTTCTTATGTTTCTCTTATTTGTTATAAATGCATGGAGGAGGTAGTGGAGGGGGTAACAGTTGCAAAGGAGGAGGAGGAGGTGACACCACCTACCATGGTCACCAGTAGAGGATGTGGTCTACCTCCTCCTACTCCTAATTCTTCAGCTTCTAGAGGACATTAGAGTCCAAAGCTAGCCCTAGCACCTTCTTCATCTAGAGGAAAAGTTGTTACATTTTCTTGCAAGAGGGGTTGAGGAAATCATTAGTTACTTGGTTCATTTCATTGTATATGACAAATGATATGAGATGCATTTTTATATTTTTTGTTGATATTTTGAGGTTGAGTCAAAACTCAAGATTAGGGACATGATTCACTGTTATGTGTGATGTAGCACTAGACATATTACACATCTTATATATTAGATCTCTTTCCATATTTAAGTGTCAATGCATTTATTTTATGTTGTGGATGCTTTAGATACTAAAAAGCATTGAAAAACAAATGAAATTTTTGCACTTTTTTTATTTTGCCGATTTTCACTGATTTTATCTCGATTTTTGTGATTTTTTCATTTTTTAGACCCTCGTCGATTATATCCTAATCGCGATTATCGTCGCATTGGATTAAAATGGGAGTGGTCATGGACTTGCATTCCATTATCCCAAATCACTAAAGGATCTTAATAATAATATGCATCCCTTGACAAAGGAAGATTTTACCAGGTTTCTGACACACTTTTAATCAAAAGAAGTAATGTATCAAACCTAGATCCTTCATCTCAAACTCAAAGGTCAACTCCCTTAGACACTAATCAATGAGATTTTATGCTCCTATCACATAACAACAAGATCACAAGCTCACCTTTAACAACTTTGTAGTAAAGATTTGGATCGGCATCACGCTTGGCGAAACCAAGACTCATGACGTATCCATCAATCCGAGAATACCAACCCTGAGGTGCCCGCTTGAGGCTGTACAAAGCCTTCTTCAGTCTACAAACATGAGAATATTTTTCATGTACCTCAAAGCCCTGAGGTTGCTCTATGTACACTTCTTCCTTAAACACTACATTGAGGAAAGCAGTTTTTACATTCATCTGATGCAATTTCCAACCCATAATAGAAGCAATAGAAATAATAGTTCTAATAGCACTGTATTTGGTGATATAATATCTCCCTTTCTAAAATTTGTTATTTTAACTCACAAATTTTCAAAATTTTCTTTGAGGACTTTTGTCAAACATTTAGTGAGCAGACATTTTCACAAATACTTGGTGAGCAAAATAAATAGCATGTACAGCAAGAATATTGCAAGGGAAACCAATAATTATATTAGCTGAAATAGAGGGTTTACATGCAAATATCAGTTTTATGAACCTAGACACCTCTCCGGCAAATGGTTGAACCCACTCGGCCTCCAAAGAAATGACTTCGACAAAATGAATCGATCACCAGCAAATGAATACCAACTCTAGCAAATGGATCTAACATTAGCAAATGAATATAAGCCTTGGAAAAATGGATAGAACCCCAGCAAATAAATATCAACTCCGGGAAGATGGATAAAACCCTAGCAAATAAATATCAACTCTGACAAAATCGATAGAACCCTCAACAAATAAATATCAACGTTGACAAAACAAATAGAACCCCAGCAAATAAATATCAACACCAAGAAAATGGATAGAACCCCAACAAAATAACACCACTCTAGTAAATCATTTTTGCATACAAAATAGGCCCTTTGAATAGCTAATGAAACTCGGCCTAGCAATTGAGATGAATTCGACCCACTAAAGATAATGACAAGAGACAAACTCGACCTTCTTAATAAACTTGATCCTAATAGCAACAACTCGATCTCTGGCAAATATATATATATATATATATATATATATATATATATATATATATTCAGCTCCTTGAGGGATAGCTGCAAATTAACCTACAATTTAAGTACAAATGGAAATTTGAATAACTTCACCTGTAATGCCAGCTAGGGTTGCAATGATTTCCACTGAAATTGGATGATTACCAGCTAGGGTGGCAATGCATGTCCACCGAAACTACTTTGAAAGTCTCGCCTAAAACCCTTGAGAGAAACTCGCGTGAGCTCCCAAACCAAACACCAAAGAAATAATCATAAACCAAAATGAATGAGAAATGGCCTCCTCTCCCATTTTATAATATTTTGTCAAATCTTCACCAATCTTCTTGAAATCTCCTTCTATTATTTTATTAATAAGCCACTTAGTGCATTTTCCTCCTATTTTCCAAGTGATTTTTGCCCCCTTTTATTTACCCCTTACATAAAAACGTCTTTTTCTCTTTTATCTAATAAGAGATTTTTTATTACTAATTAAAGTCACTTTTATTTCAAGAAAATGCTTAAACTGCCACCATGATAACCCCAGCCTCCCAAACCCCTTTTTCATCATTTTATCTTGTAGGTCTTTTCGTCCTAATTCCAACAAGCTATCACACTAAGGTGTTTCTCGAAGTAATTAGCCCGAACAACAACTTAAGCATAATTAATTAAAATATGCATGTTAATAACTTTGCTTTGCGAAAATTGTCAGAATGCAACGGAACCAAGATCGAATTGTGTGGAACTTATCTTGATGATGAAAAATGGCAAGTGATCCGAGTTGGCCCCCATAAGACTCCTCAAAACCCTCTGGTCCCACCACTAACGTAATCCTAGACCTATGACCTGGATGACATAAGCTCTAGAAATCCCTCCTAATCTCACCATAAGGCAATCCAAAAATTGGGGACATTACAGGCAACTAGAGTAAATGTCTCTTCACCTCTCCCTCTTTTCTAGGAGAACCCTCTTGCCACGAATCTCGCTTCGTACTTCTTTATGTTTCCATCTACTGCTTGCTTGATCTTTTAGATCCACTTGGCAATCACCATTGACTTCCCCTCGGGTCTTGGCATAATTTCGCACACATCGTTCTTCATAATGGACTGATATTCCTCCATCATGGCATCCTTCCAAACTTGCTAGCTTACTTCCTACATATAGTTGGATGACTCAGAATCAACGATGTGACTCATCAGTGTTTCATATCCGAAGTACTTATCAGGGCATTTTCTTTCCTTGAAGGTGCCATGGGGAGTAGCATGCCCTTCTGCATCCTTCAATGTACTTCAAAGCCATGCCGACCTCTTCTTGGATTTTGGAACAACGACCCTAAGTGAGCCCACTGGCCCAATAGGCCCTTCTAAGTCTTCCTGGTGATCTAAAGGATGCTCCACATGTACAGAAGGACCTAAACCCACATCCTTGGGAGCGTCATGTTCCTCATCATCATGGGAGACCCTTTGGATCTCCAGTAGGTTGTATCCCTCCACTCTACATGATTGTCTACTCCCTCTGAACTAGAAGCTCTTCTGGTCATTTGACTCAATTCTAGATGTTTGTACAATTTCTCACTCTCGAACACAAATCACTTTTGTTGAGTTTTATGCTCGATCTTGAGAGAATCCTCTGAGATGCCCTTTAAATCTCCTAGGTTAATTTCTTATGAACACTAGTGGATCTATGTCACTATTCACCCCAAACATATTCTCTAACCATTTACTCATTGGTGCTATGAGGTTGAATCTCTCCTTACATCAAAATGTGTATTTTACTCCATTGGAGTTAGGCTATAATCCAAGCACATAGTGTTTGAATTTTTTAAATTGTTCCTCGTTAATTTATGTGATACTTTGCATATATTTAGGTAGAAGTAAAAAGTAAATATGTAGTACATTTTTATATTTCGGTAATTAAACATATTTACCAGGAATTATTGTCCACCATAATTTATGCAATTTTTTGCATAAATTTAGGTAGGACTAAAAGTAAATATGTTGTACATAAAGACTGTAACAACCCCAAAAAATTAACACTTCGTTGAGGCCTTTCTCCACCAAAGCTCTGATACCATGTTGATTTTCTAGTGCTAATTAGACAAGCACAATTTTTTGCATCTTATAATTACTTCCAATTATTTATGATATTACTTTAACACACTCCAAAACATCATTAAGTAAGTACATTACACTCCTCCAAAGATGAATGCAGCAACACAAATTTTGGCCTCCTAAATCCTACTTCTTCAAGCGTTATGCACCTGTGAGAGATCTAATTGACCTCTCCTCATGATCTCTAATGAGTGGATCTAATTTGATCCCTCCTTTTTCAAGTGGTTAGGGTATATGGTCTCAATACTAAAAGCCCTTGACTGGATCACCTAGGGTGGATCACTTACCATCAAAAGTGACCCTCTTCATACGAGTTCTCACCCAGACAAGTTCCTAGACCTCAACTCAATAACAAAACAGTAATCCAAATTCATGCTTAAGGGGTGAGCTCTCATCTCTTATTATAGTCGGACTATCAAAATACCATTGGTCATCCAAATACCATGGATCGTTTCCTTCTTTTAATAAAGTGACATATAACATTCTTTTTCTTTAGTGACTTTTTTAATTAACTATTCCCAGATATTACATCATTACTTTTAATTTGTAGCCTATGGGAATGGCTAGGCTACAGAGTTAGTCTTCATTCCCAATGCTCGGAAAAAGGGACATGTCCTCCCTTCCCAAGATTGCTTGACCCCAAGCAATTCCAACCTTGATACCCAGATCCCAAATGAATATGAAGAATCCTTGTTGCATTAATGAGATGGAATCTAGAACCTGTATGCCAGGACCAATTCCTGGATCCCAAATGAATTTGAATAAAGCTTCGCTAAAGCCCTGTTGCATCAATAGGATACTATTGATCCTGGTACCTCTTGCCTTCCAATTGTGCTACCCTTCTTGGTCAAGCTTTGCCATACGAGGGGATAATACTTGTAGCCTTGGCTAGAAGTATTCTCCCATAAATTTCCCATTTGATAGGTTACCAACCCTCAAGTCTAACTATTGGAGACCTTTATCATAGTAGATGCCAACTACCACCATAAAACCTCTGGAGTCCATGACTTCCCAAAGATTTTTTGTCCCACCAATCATCAGCAATCCCTGAAATTGACCATTGTGCTAACACTGTGCTACTATGACTATAACTAAGATGTCACTACGCTACTATGATTATAACTAAGATTCCACTACGCCATAGTTTTGACTACTGATTTTGCATCCCGATATACTTTCCATCCTACTCCAACGACCTACAAGATTGGATTCCTACTTCCTCACACCATTCATCCATCCCCTACTTATGTGTCATCACCTTCTTTCTATGTGGACCAACCAATAATATGCAAGGTTGTTATAATGAACAAAGTTTGTTTACGCTATAATACCAATGTAACGAACAGAGTTCATACTTCACAATAATCTTCAGAACACTTGGAATACGAAGACATCCATTGAGGATAAGAGTATATATTGAATAATATATAAGAGAATTGATATGAGATGACATGACATGTTTACAAATGAGGGTTTGCTTATATACCTCTTCATGAATGGTCATGTCCTTAAAGACATGCATCTTCAATAACTAATTATTGTTTAATTTAATCATTGTTTATGATTATTATTATTTATATAATTTATATTATTTTTATATATTTGTATTCATAACAGCGACATGTGAAGCCATTTGGTTTCGAAAGTTGTTGGTAGCCTTGTTTGGTCAAAGGACTAAGACGACAATGACACACTGCGACAATTAGAGTTGCATCAGGTTATATGAGAATCTGTTGCTTCATGACAGGTCCAAACATATAAACATCAAGTATCACTTCATCAGGGATTGTGTACAGTCCAAGATGGTTCAGCTACAGTATATACCTACAGATCAGTAGGTAACAGACATTTTGACGAAGGCCTTAGGGAAGGAAAGATTCATCTTCTTCAAAGATAAGTTGGGTGTTATGCAGAACACCTTCCTCGCTAAGAGGGAGTGTTAATTTGTGTAGCTCAGACAGCTGTTCTAGTCTTAGGTGGTGTCCATGAGGCTAGAAACATAGATGAATTAAATATCTCCAATACCTAGAAAAAATTTCTATGTGAAGGATTGTTTTTCCTAAGAAGGATTCTTCACAGTGATTTCCAGATACTTAGTGATAGAGGGAAATCGATTTATTTACAAAGGTCGAGTTTCTCCAGCCAATGTGAATTGACTCAGACAGGTCGAGTTGCAGGAGCAAGTGCGAACTTTCCATTGAGATCGATTTGCACAAGAAAAACCCAATTTGCAAGTGAAGTTGAAATTCCAGAGGTTCCAGTGTAAGGCAAGTAGTTTATGTAATTCTCAATTTGCTGACGAAATAATATAAACCCTGATCCGTAGGAATTAGTTTTCCCTTCGGGGTTTTTCTAGGAACTAATTTGTCCAAAAATTATCGGTGTCTATTATTTTGTGTGTATGATATTTTCCCAGTTCTTGTAATTTAATTTTGGTGAAATTGTAGTAATGCTTTATTTAGTATTTGCCATATATAACTTACAGAAGACAAATAATCTTTTGAAGATAGGTGAATAATAACGAGATTAAATACAACAATTTTAAAATTTTCCCAATAACAACATGTGCAACATTGGTAGTAGTTTCCAACTCATTAGATGCGATTCAAATTGAATATGCCAAAGATCCAGACTCTTGTTCTATAATAAAAAATGTTGATCCAAATCCAAACTTTGAATGGAAAATGGATATACTATGCTATAAAGGTAGAATTTATCTAATCCCATCCTCCAAATTTAAAACGATGGTTCTAAGGGAAACACGAAATTCACTAGCAACAAGACATGTTGGATTCTACAAAACATACTATAATACTTGTCAATCATTCTATTGGAAATCGATGAGTAAAGAGATTCAAAAAATCGTCGCCGAATGGGATGTTTGTCAAAGAAATAAAAATGAGAATGTTCTGACCTCAGGATTACTTCACCTCTTACATATCTCAAATCAAAAGTGGGAGGAAATTTCGATGGATCTCATCGAAGGGTTGACAATGTCTGATGGAAAGGACAGATATTTGTTGTGATGGATAGATTAACCAAATGCACACATTTCATGGCAGTTAAAAAACATATTCAACAAAACAAATTGCAAAAGCTTTCGGCAAAAACATGTATAAATTATATGGCCTCCTCAAGGTCATCGTTAGTGATAGAGACGCAAAATTTATAGGGAAATTTCAGAAGGAATTGTAACCATGCTGGATAATCCCTTAACATGAGTTCCTCTTATAATCCGCAAACAGATTGATAGAAAGAAATAGTGAAAAAATGTTTGGAATCATATCTTCCTTGTTTTGTAATAGATAAGCAAAATAAATGGTCTCAATGGTTACATCTAGCCGAATGGTGGTACAATTCCACATATCACACATCAGCTAAAATGACCCCTTTTCAAGCTTTATATAGTTATGAACCTCCAAAATGGAAGGACTTTGCATTAAGTGACTCTAAGGTTTAAGCAGTGAAGAATCATTTGGAGCGAAATCAAAAAATCATTAAAATATTGAAAGAAAATTTAACAGCAACTAGTAATGGGATGAAACAATAAGCAGACCAGTACCATTTAGAGAGAGAATTCGAAGAAGGCAATTAGGTCTTTATAAGACATCAACCCTACAAGCAATTATCATTGAAGCAACAAGGAAAGAACAAATTGGCTCCGAAATTTTATGGACCTTTCCAAATAAACAAAAAAAATCACTGAAGTGGCTTATGGATTGAAATTACCAGATAATTGTCAGATCAATAATGTGTTCCATGTATCATGTCTAAAAAATTGATACGACGAAATCAATCAGCTCAAACAGAAATACCCAAAGTTGACGATGAAGAAAGAATCATTTTAGAACCAGAAGGCATTCTTGCTACTAGAATACATTAAAAAACTATTAAGGAATACCTCATTAAATGGAAAAAACTTCCAAAAGAATATTCTTCATGGAAAGCAGAAAATATCGACAACAATACCCATCGTTATGTTGAGAATTTGTAAGGCTGGAGATTAATACAAATTCTCTTCTTGATAATTACTTGTGAGCTTTCTTGAGTTACTTATGTCTTCTTCTTTTCGCTTAGTTAATCTTTCATCAAGTCAATTATCAAAATGCACAAGACACAAAAGTTAGTCTCCTAGAGCCAAGGCAAAACCTCTCCCTCTTGGAGAGGAAAACCCGCAAAGAATTCTTCTTATAGATCTTCAAATGACAAGTACCATAACCAATGCTCAGACCCTTGACTTAGATATGCTTCCAAGACCTTGATTCATCTTCTTCAAGTTTGATTCTTCAATTTGCTTAGTTCTGCATTAGTACTGGAGACCTTCACCTTCACCTTGTATATGAACAATCCTGTGCATACCTTACACATTCACTTAATCTTGTTGGTTGATCTTTAACTTACACACAAGTCTTCTTTTAATGAATAATCATTTCCATACTGTAATGGTACCCTTTCTTTGTTGAGCATAATTGATACACTTCGTTCTTTTAACACAGTTTTGTAGTCCTGTAATCTTCACACTAAAACGCAGTTTCGTCACCACTTAACACAGACTTGTCCTCGCACTTGACACAGTCCTATTTCTCAACTGTAACACAGTCCCTTCTCCACACTTGTACATAATGCTATTTCCGCATACCGTTTCTTCTTCGAGCTTGAACAAAATTCTCACTTCGTACTTATTTCAGATATGCACAGTCGTAATGATCTCATATTTAACCTCGCATTTCTTCCTCAGATTTTCCTAAAGTTTTTCCTGCAATTGTTTTACCGAAATCTTCAGAGTTATATGAGCTCTGTTCTTGCACTTCGCATATGTTACAGTTGTCTTTTATCCGAACTTACTTCTTGGAGGTGTCTGCATTCATATCCTGAGATAAATCCGTTGTAGGTTCAATGAAATCCACACTTTTTGATTTAGACAGATTCTCAATCTTCTTCCAGCATTCCACCACAGTCTTCTTCCTACACCACTATTTCAGATCTGCACTTTATATTGTACCTTTATCCACACTATAATCACAGAGATATCTGCATTGCTTGCTTCAAAATGATCCGCAGTCCAGAGTAATATATAGTAGACTGTTCACATATTTTAGGCCGACCATCCAAATGTAATTAGGCCGACTTTAACACAGCATGTAGGTCGACATGAAGTGTAGCATTTTATGAGGTATTTCTTCAGGAGCATTGAAGATTGTCTTCACTCTATTATGGAGCTTGTCTTCAACATTATATGAGGGTTGTTGAGAGCTTCTTCACAAGGTCTTTGGAGCATAAACATCTAAACTAAAACCTTCATGTATAGGACACTCAATTCAATTTATTCCTAGAAGACAAAAACCTAGTAGACATCAAGAAGAAGTCTATCTACATAATAAAATCTTGCTCATGAAACCCATGAAGCAAGTACACCAAAAAATACATTTTATTATCTTTGACTTCTTCTTTACATAAATACATGATTACATAGTCAACATGAAGACCGACCTAGTTACACTTTTCAACATGTTACCCTTGCTTTGAGGACAAAGAATCTTTAAGCGAGGGGCAATGTTATGAATAAATAAATGAATAAATTGATAAATTACATAAATAATAAAAAATTAATAAATATTAATTAATTAATTAATTAATAAACAATAATAAATTATTATCAGTATTCAATGCATACCAAATATCAACAATTCATAAACAAAACAAAGTTGAGAGCTCTGTTGATAACCCTAGCCTGTGCCATAGAAACCCTAGCCTGAGCTGCTAGTCTCGCGATGGCATCTCGGAAGGGGCTTCTCCCCCTCCTCATTTCAATGAAGCCACTGTCTTTCAAGAGTTAGTGGCGGCCCTTTCAAAAAAACCCAAGAGAAAAGAAGCGCGGTCAAAATTCATCAAGAAATCTAAATCCATTCCCTCG
This sequence comes from Pinus albicaulis, assembly GCA_034641835.2. Lineage (NCBI taxonomy): Eukaryota > Viridiplantae > Streptophyta > Pinopsida > Pinales > Pinaceae > Pinus > Pinus albicaulis. Next base: position 634,926,583 of record CM076580.1, read on the forward strand.
GTGGCCCTTTTGACATGTCCACAGAGAACAAAATTGGTATTCTCTAAACGTGCTTTGATTGGAAAATTCATTGGGATGTGGCCTTCTCCTCGTTTGATGGGCGAATGGATCGATAAAAATTGGAAATTGATCATGAAAGGTAATATGAGGTCATGAAAGGTAATATCAAGATTTATGCCAATGGAAATGGTTTCTTTTCCTTTTTGTTTGAACTTTAAGAAGATAGGGATGTTGTTTTCATAAATGGTCTATAATTTTTCGAAACAAGAAGAATGTACCAAAACAAATGGTCTCTAGCTTTTAATCCGGATGAAGATATTCCAACTACGATTCCAGTTCGGGTTAAGATCCCCCGGTTGTTACTTTCTTGTTGGTGATATGATTGTTTGACGGTTATAGGAAATGGTGTTGGCAGGTATTTGGATCGAGCTGAACACAAGGGATCCCAGTTTGGCTGCACTAAGATCTTTGTGGAGGTTTATTTGGAAGAGGGATTACCTTCTGAAATAAATCTCACATTGGGAGGTTGAACACATTGTCAAACCCTTGATTACGAGAAGATTCCCTTCAACTGCGGATTCTGTCACGAATATGGTCACTTTGCAAGGGATTGCTAAAAATCCCCTGCTAGCAAGGGGCCTGGTCCTCCTACAAATCAAGGCGAAAAATGCTAAACACAAAAGCGAGGTGAAAATAGAAGCAGAAATACAGGAGATAAGAATCAACCTGCTCAAAATAAAAATGGAGCCTTGACATCCTCAAACCCATTTGATGTATTGCAAAGTCAAGCTGGAAATGGTGTGGAGGACACAAACCCTAATAAGACCAAGGGATCATTAGGCGAGAAAGCTCCAACTACAGAGCAAGAAAATGGGGAAATAAAAGAACCTGAGGGTCCTATCAATGAAGACATGGCAGTGCTCCCTCAATCGAAGTTGATCCCTACTGAGTCCCAAATTGTTCCTTCTCCTTTTATCGATTCTCCTCCTCCAAGATCCAAGAATGAAGGAGTGCCCCTCAGTTTAGTGGTAACCGCCCAAACAATGGCACACACTCTTTGGGAAGATGAAGGGAGTAACCACAAAATAGAAATTAGTAAGAAGTCGCAAGGAAGGCCACCTAAGAAGGCAGTTTGTGAAAGAGAAGATGAGCAAAACAAGAAACTATGTAATCAGCTAATAATCTCAGAAGCATTGAAAATAAAAGCTCCTAAAGGAGCGAATATTCTAGAAGAAGCAGGAGGCTCCTTCCAAAACCCTATTAAGCAATGATGAAACTCCTGTCATTGAATATAATGGGTTTGGGAAGCCCCTTAAAATCCCTGGTAGTTAAGGACTTGGTAAAGCAAGAGAATCCATCGATACTTCTCTTACAGGAGACCAAAATTGAGGAGAAAGAGGTCAATATTGTAGCTAAGTTCTTTTGGAGACACATTACTGGAATTGTGCAAGACTCATGAGGCGCTTCAAGTACTTTAGGTATGCATTGATCTGAATCATAGTTTAAGTATGTATTGAAGACTCAATTTTGGATGGAAACCCTTCTAGAATGACGTGATTCGAGAGAGAAAACTTCTTTCATTAATATATGCGCCCTTGTGCAATATGGCAAGAAAATGGAGTTTTGGGACAATATTAAGGTCTAAAGAGAAGTGTGGAGGATGTCCTATAAGAGATCCTTTCGGAAGCGGATGGAAGATTTGATTAGTGAATGGGATCTGGTTGATATTCCCCCAAAAGTTGGTAAATACATAAGGTCAAATCACAGAAGCGGAAACAATCATATCGCAGCTCATGTGAATAGGTTTCTTATCCATAGCAGTTGGTTGTTAAAAGGATTGGAATGTATTTCCTCAATAAAGGCTGAAGGAGAATCATACCATTGGTCGAACTCCCTATTGTTGGATTGAACGAAGGATTTATGCCTGACCCCCTTTAGAAACAATCCTGTGTTGACAAAGGAGGACGGAGTCACAAAGTTGATCAAGCAAGCATGGGGCACACCAGTGACAAGGTCGCCTTCAGATGTGTGCGAGCCTAAGATCAAATTCGTTAAACAAGCTTTAAGAAAAGGGCTTAAGAAAAATTATCATCCTCCAGGATGGAGGCGTAACTGTGAAAAAATCCACAATGGGAATCCCTACTGCAGCAATCTGATGTTATTTCTTCTACTTGCTAATTCAGAATAAATTTAATTACGGTGTTACACAGTAAACAACGAAAGAAATACTACTGAAGCCTTCACAACATAAAAAACACTACGAAAACAAGTAATGAGCAGGAAAGAAATAAACACACACATAAACATCGTTTTTTTGGACAATGTCCTCGGAAAAAACCTAATGTGGGAAAACTGGTGCAACTGCTGAGGGTTTTAATTATTATGCAATAGAATTTGAATACAAGTCTCTGGATGCCCAAACTAGCAATCCAATACAAAGATAAAATTGGACATCTTGTTGAGATTTTGTGTATTTGGGGTAGCATCAGTTATGCTCTAGTTCCCAAATTTTGAGGAAGGACTAGAGTTCACCTGATCTACAAGACCCAGAAATGGATTTGGGAAATTTCATCTAGTTTAGGAGATATTAAATTAATTAATTATTTTAATGTATTTCCTAAGTTAAAACTTAGGAAAATAAAATAATTAAAGTGAATTTAATTAAACATGTGATGAAATTGTCTTAAGTCACACCAATCAAGCTTTCTTTTAATCTTAGCCATTGATTAAAGATTTAATCTTGGCCATTGATTTGTCAACGAGAAAAGTATAAAGGAAAGGATTGGGGTCATTTGTAAGACACACAAAGGCAGAACACTGAAGCTAAGCTGAGATTCTAGGGCAGGGTTGCTACGAATTCTTAGAAGTGTTTCAGTTGCAGAGAGGGGAATTTAGACCAAGCGGATGATCTAATCCGAGGGTCTAGAATACACAAGAAGCAGAGAAGAGATCAGCAAGGACAGCGCAAAGAAAGGCGGCAACGGTAGCAGGAGACGGCAGCAGCAGTGTCCTTCAGGGGCAGCGCTGGGGTTTCTAGGCCTAGATCTGGCTGAGTTCTGTAAATCTCGTTTGATGGTGTGGATCAGTCAGTATTTTTGGTCTTAGATCAGCCAGGTGCTGTAGATCTAGAGTTTTCTCTGTAGGGTTTTCCAGATCTAGAACCCAGAGTTGTGTATTCAGAAATATTCTTAATAATAGAACCCTCCAGCAACCAGAGACTGGTTTTCCCACATTGGGTTTTTCCGGGGACAGTTTGTCCAGAAATAACTGTGTCACTTTGTCTATGTGTGCATGTGCTTATTCTAGATCTGAATTGGTAGAGATCTGTTATGTGTTTTTCTTTGATGTTAACTTGAATTTATTCAGTTGATAACTTGCATAAGTAGGAGAAGCTTAACCAGATTAACAGAAATAATTTCTGCATAAGAATTAAGATTCAGAACTTTCTACATGGTTTCAGAGCAATTGTGAATCTAGAAGAGTCACCACCTGAAGCATCTGAAGGATCTAGCTGCAAAAAGCAACTGGAAAGGCAGCAGAAAAGCAGATCTGAAGGGACAGCGCAGTTTTCAGGAGGAGATTCACGTAGAGGGAAGGGTGACGTTGTCCAACACTATGTCCTAGCAAGCCCACGCAATTATTGCGCAGAGGCAGCTCAAAAACAGCGCTGGTTAGGTCTGAAGCCAGCTAGTGTGATTCAGATCTGAATCTGTCAGATCCAGAAAAAGTCTACAGAAAAGTTGCAAAAATTCAGAGGAGCTGGTGTGGTTAAACTTCTGAAGTTTTCAGATTTTTAACTTTAGCACAAGTGACAAATTTTGGGAAGAGATCAGCGTCTCAGAGAGTTTCTTGCCAAAGAAAACTTGTAGTTTGGTCAGAGGATCAAAGAAGAAGCTGAATCATAGTTGATTTGGTAGATTTCAAGGAGGGAAATAAAGTGTCAGAGGGAGCAGAGGCTGCCCAGTTCGAAAAGGACCCTAGATCCAGATCTCTAGCATAGAGAAGAGGAGCCCCAACACATTCTGAGCAGATGGCTCCTCATGGACTGCGTGACCAGGATAGGCTAGAGGGCCTCTTATACTTTTCGATGTGGAAAGCAAGGATCCTGATTGTCCTTGAGGCATACGGTCTAAGAAACCATACAGAGCAGACTCTGGCCACACCAACAGATGCAAATCTCCTACGGAAGCATAGGGAAGCTGTTGGGCATGCCAAGCAGTTGATAATGGACAGTATCAAGGATCATATTGTGCCACACATAGCTGAGAAGAGGACAGCTAATGAGATGTGGAAGGCCTTGAATCCCCTGTATGAGGGAAAATCAATCCAAAGAAAGATGTTGTTGGAGGCCCAAATGAGGTCATTCATGATGACCAAGGGAAAATACATCGAGCATTTCCTCTTTAGATTGCAGTCAATCAGGGATCAGCTGACTGCAACGGGTGCAACCGTAGATGATGCAGTGACAGTCAAGACTGCCCTCAATGCAGTCACGGATGAGTGGGAAACCTTTGTCCAAAGTATCTTGGGCAGAGCGGACCTCCCAAATTGGGACAGCTTGTGGTCGATCCTGCGGCAAGAGGAACTACTAAGGTTCACCAAAAAGCAGCACAGCCCTGCATTGAGCAAGGTTAAGAAGGAAGAGGAGGAAGATGCAGCCTTGGCATCAAAGAAGCAGCCGAAGAAGGAGGATCTTTCAAAGATCAAGTGCTTCCAGTGTGGCGAAATGGGACATTTTGCCAGCCATTGTCCAGAAAAGAAGAAGGACAAAAAAGCATCTTCTTCCAAATTAGCGGTGGCAGATAATGGGTCAAGAGATGATGTGGCCATGAGTGCTCATGAACCACGGAGGTGGGCTAACATGGACATGTAGAGGAGCTACATGGAAGTAAAGCGGGATCCTTGAGCAACTCATCTCTTGGATCAACAAGCGAGCTACGGCAACCTTAAGACAGTAGTGTGACAAGTGGAGCAGTGGGTGCATAAATCACAGATGAGGCAGAGGCAGATCTGGAGGCTGGGAGGAGTAGCGCAGAGCGTAGCAGCAGCAGCGTAGAAGCAGTATCAGCGCAAAGGTTGATGTGACTTCAACAGCGCATAGCAATGGTGCTTACACAGCGCAGAGCTGCAACAACACAGAGAGCTTCAAAGGGACAGTGCAGTACAACAGCAGCGTGATAGATTTCAGCACAAGGAGTTGATGTGACTTCAATAGTGCAGAGGGAGTCTGATTACGCTAGCAGAGTTGTAGCCGTGCATCGTTCTTTAGATGCCAGCACAGATCTGTAGCCTATGGAGCTTCAGTGATGAGGATGCAGCCCATGAGAATTGTTTGTCAAAGATTGGGCAAGATATTCAATTGTTACTCTCAACAACTGAAGTTGTAGTCCAGCAGATCAGCAGTGGCAATGCTATGAGAAGCACAGATGCAGCATATGGAGAGGGAGCTGCAGTACAGTGGTTGCAGTGGTAGTGGCAGAGTCATGGGCAGCAGAACAGAATGGCAATAGTAGTGCAGAGTTGAGTGGCAGGAGGCCAAGCTTCAGCAGCACAGAACCAGTTCACAAAATCATGTAATGCATAAGTGTGATGTATTGCTAGAGCACACCCTTGATGCTAAGAGGGAGTGTTGAGATTTTGTGTATTTGGGGTAGCATCAGTTGTCCTCTAGGTCCCAAATTTTGAGGAAGAACTAGAGTTCACCTGATCTACAAGACCCAGAAATGGATTTGAGAAATTTTATCTAGTTTAGGAGATATTAAATTAATTAATTATTTTAATGTATTTTCTAAGTTAAAATTTAGGAAAATAAAATAATCAAAGTTAATTTAATTAAACATGTGATGAAATTGTCTTAAGTCACACGGATCAAGCTTTCTTTTAATCTTAGCCATTGATTAAAGATTTAATCTTGGCCGTTGATTTGTCAACAAGAAAAGTATAAAGGAAAGGCTTGGGGTCATTTGTAAGACACACAGAAGCAGAGCACTAAAGCTAAGTTGGGATTCTAGGGCGGGGTTGCTAAGAATTCTCAAGTGTTTCAGTTGCAGAGAGGGGAATTTAGACCAAGGGGATGATCTGATCTTGGGGTCTAGAATACACAAGAAGCAGAGAAGAGATCAGCAAGGATAGCGCAGAGAAAGGCAGCAACAGCAGCAGTGTCTTTTAGGGGCAGCGCTAGGGTTTCTAGGCCTAGATCTGGCTAAGTTATGTAAATCGCATTTGATGGTGTGGATCAGTCAGTATTTTTGGTCTTAGATCAGCCAGGTGCTGCAGATCTAGAGTTTTCTCTATAGGGTTTTCCAGATCTGGAACCCAATTTGGTCTTAGATCAGCTAGGTGCTGCAGATCTAGAGTTTTCTCTGTAGGGTTTTCCAGATCCGGAACCCAAAGTTGTGTATTCAGATATATTCTTAATAATAGAGCCCTCCAGCAACCACAGACCGGTTTTCCCACATTGGGTTTTTTCGGGGACAGTTTGTCCAGAAATAACTGTGTCACTTTGTCTATGTGTGCATGTGCTTATTCTAAATGTGAATTGGTAGAGATTTTTTATGTGTTTTTCTTTGATGTTAACATGAATTTATTCAGTTGATAACTTGTATAAGTAGGAGAAGCTTAACCGGATTAACAGAAATAATTTCTGCATAAGAATTAAGATTCAGAAATTTCTACAGATCTCACATTGGCACTGGAAAATTCGGCATTGATCTGACTAGAGATGAGCTCCCTATGTTGTCTCTGTGCAGTCCCTGCGTCTTCCATGTAGTCACTACTGCTAGGACTGCGCTGCACCTCCTCTTGGAAACTTCGACCCTCTGGCCTCCCGGTCTCACACCCCGACTCCTGGCACTAGATCTCGATTTTTCCATAGCATAATTGTAGACTCCCTCTGAAGCTCTACATTGCCACAGCATAGCTTTGTGTTGCCTCTGCGTGGCACTGCACTGCCTCTCTGGACTTCTCTCTTCCTTCTTTGCCTTTCACTCTCTGGATCAGGAAAAACTTCCTCCGTCAAACTATCCCTACCATCACTACAAGAATTCACTTCGATCTTCCTCTGGCAACTGTTGCGCTGCTCTCTTGAGAAATCATTCTCTTGATCTCTTACTCGATGTGTTTTCCAAATGCCCAACAAGATCCTTCTTATAATCTCTCGTTGACATATCAACAGACAAGATTAAAACATAATCAAAGGCTAAGATTAACTAGGAGTTGATCCATGTCTTTATCTAGAAGATTCACACCCGATCTAATTAATACACTTTAATTAATCACATTTCCTAAGTTTAGACATAGGAATACATTAAATATGATTAATTATTTTAATTAAATCCTCTCCAGGTGGAATTTCCCAAAACGCTTTATGGGTATTGTGGAATGCATGTATCTTAGCCTCTCTGCAAAATCTCGAGGCTAGAGCACATCCGATTCTACAAAAATCAACACTCCCTCTTAGCGAGGAATGTGATCAAGTGTTGCAACCTCCTGAAGCATCACTCTGACTTCTGCACCATCACAGTTGCGCTGTTGATGTTTGGTTGTTGTTGCTGCCCACCAACTACTGCATAGCTCTCTCTGTGTTGCATTTGTGCTGCTGCAGAGTCCGCATGTTGCTGTCAACTGCATCTGCACTACAACTTCGTTTGTTCTGCCACTGCAACATCCCAAACTCCCTCTCATCTATTGCTGCTACAACTGAGATATGTCCATCAATTGAACCAACTGTGTTCAAATTGATGCATCTGTCCACCGAGTTCTGACTGTTGCTAGCCTCTGCGTTGTCACTGAAGCCTCTGCGCTGCTGCTGGCTTTGCCCTGTGCCAACTGCACTACTATCAACTCTGCTCTACACTCTCAGTTCCTAATGGTGCTAACCACTGCATCTATCACCTTGGCACCTGACTGCACCATCTGTCATTGGTCCATCCTGCTACTGCTGCTATGGGCACCCGTATCAAGGTGATGATCCAAGAGGTGGACTCCTCAAGGATCCTGCCCATCCTGTAGCACTTTGGGGCTACAAAACCAAATCACCCCACCTCTCCCCTAAAGGTATATAGGCAATCATGGCAAACTCTTCCTCCAATCTAGAGGACAACCTATCGATCTTTGTGTTAGCAGCTTGCTAATCTTGCTCCTTCTCCTTGTCCTTCCTCTGAAAAGGACACTGAGAACTGAAGTGGCTCATCTCACCACATCGTAAACACTTTATGTTCGAAATATCCTTCTTTCACCTACGCTGCTCCTACTACCCCCTTGATGCGAAGGTTGCATTTTCCTCTTCCTTCTCGATCTTTACCCCACTACTGTTGCTGCCACTTATGATGCTCTTCACCAACTCACACCTCATCTCCTCTTGTTGTAGATCAGCCCAAACAGGCAACTTCTCTCTACCCAGGATACTCTCAACAAAGACTTGCCACTCCTCATAAACGTTGTTAAGGGCTAGTCGTACAAACTCAGTACCCTAAGGCGTTGCTACCACAGCAGCCAACTGATCTCGGGTATCCTGAACTTTCGCTAGGAAGGGGTCTATGCGCTCCCCCTTCTCCATCCTCGTGCATCTCATCTTCTCCTCCAAGTACATCTTCCGTTGCTCGGAAGATCCTTGATATAACGTGGCCAATGCATCCCACATCTCTTTAGTTGTGTCTTTGCCTACTATGTGAGATACAATGTGATCACTCACTCCGTCAAGGATCAACCTCTTCGCCTTCGTTGTCTCCTTCTTGTAGGCCTTAAGTTGATCTGCATTTGTGGGCTCAACTACCACATTAGTGATATAAGTTTTGAGATCATGCTCGTCTAGAAGGAAGGAAGCCCTTGCCTTCCCGATAACATAGTTGGAGGCACCCTCCAACTGATCTTGATCTCGAAACCCAACTGATGCCATCTCGCCAATCAAATGTCGAACTGCCTCCTCTCTCCTCTACGCAGCTGCTGACTAGCTCTACGCACTCATTGCTGGAGTACGTAGATATGCTCCCTATTACTGTTGCTCTGCAGTGAGAAATTGAATTCCTTGACTCAAAATTCTCCGAGGAAGAAATTCCCTCAGGGTGTGCCCTTCTTTCCTCTTCTGACGCTTTTTTGTCCCAGCAAATTGTTGTAGAAAAAAAACTGCAGCCTATTTGAAGATCTACTCAACGTTGAATCTGTTGAGCTGCTCCCTCTGGCCTCTGACAAGATCTCGATCCGGAAAATTTACTCTCTGTCGACTCACTCTGAAAAGTAATTTTCCACGAAAATCAGCCCCGCCAATGGACTACGCAACCCCTCTAGTATTCGATCTGCTGCTTATGCAGTCCTTCGAACTCCTCTGTCTGCTCAGCATTGGGCTCTTCCTACTCTGCTCTCTTGCTTCACCTGTGCTCTGAAACGATGTGAAAATTTCCACAATGGGAATCCCTACTGCAGCAATCTGATGTTATTTCTTCTACTTGTTAATTCTGAATCAAGTTATTTACGGTGTCACACAGTAAACATCGAAATAAATACTACTACAGCCTTCACAACATAAAAAATATTGCGGAAACAAGTACTTAGAAGGAAAGAAATAAACACACACATAAACACTGTTGTTTTTCCAAAATGTCCCCGGAAAAAACCAATGTGGGAAAACCAGTGCAGCAGCTGAGTGTTTTAATTATTATGCAGTAGTTTCTGAATACAAGGCTTTGGATGCCCAAACTTGCAATCCGATACAGAGATAAAACAGGACAAAAATATAGTGAGAAGATCTCACACTGTCATTAGAAAATCCGGCACTCATTTCACTGGAGATGAGCTCCCTGCGCAGTCTCTCCGTCTGCCAACGCAGACACTGCTGTTGGGACTGCGTTGCACCTCCTCCTGATCTCCTGCTCACTGGAAACTTCGACCCTCTGGATACTTGGTCTCACACTCTGACTCTTAGCACTAGATCTCAACTGTTCCCCAACATAATTGCGAACTCCCTCTAAAGCTCTGTGTTTCCACAGCATTGCTTTGCATTGCCTCTCTGGACTTCTCTCTTCCTTTGCTGCCTTGCACTCTCCGGATCAGGAAAAAATTCCTTCGGCAAACTATTGCTACCCCTCACTACAAGAATTCACTACGATCTTCCTCCAGCAACTGTTGCGCCACTCTCTTGAGAAATCAATCTCTTGATCTCTTACTCGATGTGTTTTCCAAATGCCCATCAAGCTCCTCCTGATAATTTCTCGTTGATATATCAACGGCCAAGATTAAAACATAATCAAAAGCTAAGATTATCTAGGAGTTGATCCATGTCTTTATCTAGAAGATTCACACCTAATCTAATTAAAACACTTTAATTAATCACATTTCCTAAGTTTAGACTTAGGAATACATTAAAAAAGATTAATTATTTTAATTAAATCCTCTCCAGGTGGAATTTCCCAAAACGCTTTCTCGGTATTGTGGAATGCATATGTCTTAGCCTCTCTGCCAAATCTCGAGGCTAGAGCACATCTAATGCTAAAAAATCAACGGTAAGGAGATGATCTAACAACTAGAACAACATCAAAGCCTGGTTGAGGAAAGTAATGTAGAGCCATGGCATATCGAAAAGGAAAGGATGTTAACAAAATAAATCTTTGCATTAAGCAGACAGGAGGAAGAGTTATGGCGATTAAAGACTAGAAGCTTGTGGTTACAAGTGGGAGACCGAAAGATCTCTTACTTTCATAAGCAGGACAAAGCTTAGGTAATAAGTAACAAAGTCAAAGAAATAGCTCCTGAAGGAAGGTCGAAGGTTACTACTTTCGAGGACATTAAACAGGAAGTTTTTAGACATTTTCAGGAGCTCTATAATGAGGATTGTAATGAATAAATCATATAAATAATGAATAATTAGTTAATTAGTAATTAGGTTGTAGAGGCATGTCTGATGGACATGTCCTTCCGTGAAGAGGCACCTGTCTAGGTATATAAGCAGGCCTCATTTCTAACATTCAATCAAGTCATTCTTCATACTACTTCTGGGACGAGGAAATGCGGACGGGGAAATGCACAAGGGGGACGTATATAAGCAACCACAAAATTTAGGGAAATTTCGGGGAAACGAGGGGGTGTCAAATTCATAAAAATTATAAATATATTAAAAATTTAATATATAAAAAAAAAATGTAAATAACTAAGTTAGCAAATAGTAAATATTAATAATCATGAAATGCACATCAAAATATGATCATCATTTCATATTAGACTATTATGAAACAAAATTATCATTTGACATTTCAGCAATCATCAATGTAAAATTGTAAATCTAAAAGTAAATTACTAAATTGAATCCATCATTTGACATTATGCAATGTTGGACATTTAAATTCATCATTTGGCAATGGGAATTAATATTATGCAAGGAACATCTAAATTAAATTAATCAATTGACAATTGAAATTACACAATGCACATCGAAAATAAATTCATCATATGACAATGACATTATGCTGAAGTCTAAAATAGCCTTAGAATACTAAACTAAAAGTAAACATAGAAAGTAGTGAAATACTAGTAAATTTCTCAAAAAATACTAAATAATAAATCGCAGCTCCAATCCGGTGGCTCCAAGTCACAAAATGAAAATTGCAACTCCAATCTGACAACTCCAAGTCACAAAATGAAAATCGCAGCTCCAAATGTCTCAAGCCCCCAGTCGATGGTAAATCTGAATCACAGCAAATTGCAGATGGAAAATGTTGAGCAATGGTAGCAGGAAAATGTCGAGCGACAAGGTAAAATGTTGAGCAACAATAGAAGGAAAATGTCGGGCGGTAAGGTAAAATTGTAGGGTTAATGAGAAATGTGAATGATTATGTTTTAAAGTTTTAATTTATCTTTTAGCTTTTATTTTCATTTTTTTAATTATATTAATATTTTTTATATTTTATGTTTTTAATTGTTATTAGCAAAAAAATTTGGGGGAACACGGGGGGGATGCTTTTCATCACCAGGAAAAAGTCCCCCCCGAAGTTTCCCCGAGTTTCCTGAAAAAAGGGGACGTGGGGAGAAGTTTCCCCTGGAGTTTCCCCGTCCCGGGAGCGTTGGAGAACGGGGAAGCGCATCCCTCACCCTGGGGGGCGCATCCCCGTGGAACACTGATAATATTTGTATCCTCAATGGATATTATGATATTCTAAGTCTTCTAGAGTATTTAACTTGAGAAGGAATTTTGTTCACTTCATTTGGTATCAGAGCAGTTCGATCTTCTAGCCGCTCATCGCTACATAGAGCCACGCTCTCCAATCTAGGTCCTTGACCATCAAATTCGTCAACATTGTTGTCGTCAAAGCGTTTCGCTATAGAACCAGAGGTTCTCCATTCTGCCGGATTTCGCCAATAGGCCTTTGGCCATTTAAAAAAATAAAAAAAAATATATATATAAAGAAAAATTTAGCAAAAGAAAAGAAAAAGAGGAAAAAAAAAAGGATAAAATGATATATATATATATATATATATATATATATAATTGAAAAAAAATAGTGAAAAAATAGAAATAAAACAAAAAAAAAAAATTGGAAGAAAAAAATTATAAAAGAAAGTATATATATATATATATATATAAAAACAAATTACAAAAAAATCTCACTCGACCAGGACGTTGTTGCCGTAATCCTCAGCCGAAAAGAAAAAAAAAATTGAAGACCCCATAGCAACGCGTTGAAGCGGTCGGGTAGTAGTGAAGCCGCCCGACCGAAGCCGTCGGGTAGCAGCCAAGCCGCCCAACCGAAGCCGCCAATCGAAACCATATATATATATATAACAAATTACAAAAAAATCGCACTTGACCAGGACGTTGTCGCCGTAATCTTGAACGGCCGAAAAGAAAAAAGAAAAAAAAATTGAAGAACCCACAGCAGCACGTTGAAGCGGTCGGGTAGCAGCCAAGCTGCCTGACCGAAGCCATCAGGTAGCAGCCAAGCTACCCAACAGAAGCCGCCAATCGAAACCGCTACTCCACCGTCTGCCAACTGCCTTTTGCCGTCACCCAAAGTCTAACAACAGCCAACGAAAACAACGCAGTTGCCCATTCTCTCGGCGACTACAATCGACCGACAAACTATCACAAACAAGCCACGCACGACTGCAGTCGCACCCTGTTGTCTCGCCAGAACCCCCCGAACTTCCTTCAACCTTCAACTAACCCTTGTCTCAGTGGCCGCATATCCTTCACCACCACGATCCAATCGCAACTACCCGATGATATTGTGCACTCGTCGCTAAACCAGACCAAGTTGTCACCCATACCTTTTCGCATCCTCTTGGTTCTCCTAAGTTGTTGGGTTGTGTCGTCTTGTGCCATCGTGTTAAAGATCTGCGAGCGGGTTAATTTTGAAAGCGACGGTATCCTGCTTACCGATGATATTGTGCACTCATCTCTAAACCAGACCAAGTCGTCACCCCTACCCTGTCGCAGCCTCTTGGTTCTGCTAAGTTGTTGGGTTGTGTCGTCTTGTGCCATCGTGTTAAAGATCTGCGAGCGAGTTAATTTTGGAATGACAATATAAGGTGTCGATTCCTACCTTCCATCACAACCATTCAAATCCAATTAACCACAATTATTTAAATTAAATCAGCGTAATAAACTCTTGTCCAAAAATACCAAGGGGTTTTATTTTTATTAATCAAAAGGGTGAAAAGGAATTTACTTTAGTCAAAGAACCATAAAAAGAAACAAAAAAAATTGATGGATTAAGTGGATACAATTATTGAAAAAAGGAGAAGTTATATTACATGTATATATAAATAAAGGATAACTTACGATTAAACAAGAAGAAAATCAGGTTAGAAAATAAGGTTATAAGGTTATTGAAGAGAGTTATAATAGTAGTAAAAGTTGATCTATATATATTGATATAATTAGAAAACAAAAAAACAAAGTTATATATTTAAAAGAAGTGATTCTTCCATAGGAAGAATATATCAGTGTCGTTGATGAAAAATTATCAACAAGCAAAAATGAAGTTTAACACGGAAATAAAGGACAAAAGATTTTTAGAAACCTTACCCATCGATGCTAAAGTGCTATTCAAAATTAAAGGAACTCTCGCAGGAAAAGATGTCACTATTGCTATATCACCCACTGAAGATAAAAATTACATAAACCCTAAAATTGCAAACCAGTTGGTGATTCCTGAATCAAATATAATCGAAAAATTGGACTTTTTTGACAAAAAAAAATACGACATAAAAAGTCTAGAACTAAATATCGGGGATTATACTTTTATCTCTCAATTTACTGTGAAAGCCTTACTTTTTTATGTTAGTGACATTGTGTTGGGTTCACTGTGGATGGAACCCTAGGTTCTTTCATCCTAAATACGAAAAAGAAGTTTTTGACATTCTCTTACAAAAAGAAAAAAGTAATGCTACAGGACGTTAACTTGAAGCCAAATTCAGTGACCCCTGAAGACATACAAGAAATTTCAAAAGTAATTTTTCAAGAAGGTAAAAAGGTGCTACAAAACATGCAAAAGAAAATTGACAAAATCACCACTAACAAGAATGAAGAAGTTGCTCACCTAAAGGACCATAACGAAAATTTACTAACGCAAATTAAGAAGCTGAAGAAGGACAAGGAGTCATTAGAAAACAAGGTGCAACAACTTGTCGAAAATGAAGCGTCGAAACCTTCAAATGTAGAAATTCAAGTTGAAGAAAAAACAAACATCAATCCAGTAAATATCAACTCAAAAAGAAAATAAACTAGTTGAAGTATAGATGTACTCAGAAGTCGCAGCTCCAGCAACAAAAGATTCAAGGGAAGATCCAAAAGTTAGCTATTCAACATCCATAGCTAAAGGAAATCAGGTACTTCAAATAAATCAAGGAGATGACATAAACAAGATAAGGGAAAATCAAATCAATAGAATTCCCTATCGACATTTGAATCACGAGAGTAGACAACTCGATCAAGCTATGTATTCAGAACATAAACAACAAACGGATGTTCCGAAGAATATTGAAGTGCGCACAACTCAGTCTAGTGATAACGATTCATCACAAGGTTCCAGTAATCAAAAAAGACGACAGAATATTAATTTAGGATGGTCTGATCCCTCATCCGTGTGACAATTTATATATCACTCCAAGGATCATATCGTCTGGTATCAACGAAGATTTCGAGACAAGAATCAAAGCCTTTTATCAACAAGCTTTGAGGAGGAAGGCAATGTAATGAATAAATCATATAAATAATGATTAATTAGTTAATTAGTGATTAGGTTGAAGAGGCATGTCTGATGGACATGACCTTTCGTGAAGAGGCACCTGTCTAGGTATATAAGAAGGCCTCATTTGTAACATTCAATCAAGTCATTCTTCATACTATTTAATATAATATTTGTATCCTCAATGGATATTATGATATTCCAAGTCTTCTGGAGTATTTAACTTGTAAAAGAACTTTGTTCGCTTCAAGGATGGAGAGGTCGTCATGCCCCAAGCTCAGGATTTTCTTCATTGCATTCCTTTTTTCATCTCGAATATTGAAAAGTAGTATCTCACAAAAGAAATTGAGGAGGCAAAAGTTCTCAATGCGATATGGGACTTGGATCTAGATAAGGCCTCGGGCCCAGATGATTTTTCATAAGCTTCTTTAGAGTCTTTTGGGTTTTGATAAAGGACTTCATACGGATGTTAAACAGTACTAGAAAAGAGGAGAGGATAGTGTTGAAGATTCAAAGCAGTTATATTAGGCTTTGATTCTTCGATCTTAAGAATTACTTGTGAGTGTGTTGGCTTCTTGTACTTCTTTATTTTTTTATCTTTCATCAAGAAATTACCATATTATGTGTATGAAGATCAAAAACAAGAGCCACAAGATATAGGCACTATGCCAGGGAAAAACCCCCCTCAAGGGGAAAACCCAATCAAGGTTATTATTCCTTTCAATAGTATTCTTTGAGACTCTTCACCCTAGACATGACCCAAACTTTCCCTCCACACCAAGTCAGCTTTCCAAATATTCGACCTAGCAACAGCAGCAACTTGTCCTCCAACAACTTCGACTAGGCAACAAATTCAGAATCAGCAGCAGCATCAAACCTTAGAAGACTTCGATCTTCCAAGAGAGGAAATGAAATGGAGAGATTCCTTGACCAAAATTTCGATTTTCTCTTCCTCTTGCTTCTAGACCCAACTTGCACACTTTTATACCTCTTCCTTCCACTTCGCACTATTTCCCTTGATGGAATAATATCGAACTTGATTGAGAAGTGTCAGTGCAAATGAATTCGATCTCCTTGCTTTTATAGGCTCCAGGTGAGTTCGAATTTGTCCCTTTGAGGCCTATTGTCGCACAGAATGTCTAGGCACCGCGACAATGACTCTGATCGAGAGTTGTCACCCTGATCCCCAATCTCTTTGTTTAAGTTGTCTCTTTATAACAGACTAAGGGGGATAGACCCTATGAAAATGGAATGAAGGAGAACTAGTTGGAAACCAACCAGTTCAAGAGACAATTAAACGACCAAATACTTGTAAAATATCTAGCAAGATTAAATGGTTTGATTAAATGTGAATGATTGATACCAATGCCTTATGGAGTCAACTATCTTGCTAATAATTTAGGACCAAGTACTTGATGAGAAACTGCTGCTATGCAATGCTAACTTAGAATGCAAAATGCAAGAAAAATTATTTGAAGGAGGGAGATGAAGCAAGCTTCGAAGATGAGAGGCGATGTTAAAAGCCTAAAGCACTTAGATTATAAATAATCTGATCTAACCAATAAGTACTTAAGCGAGAGTGCCAATTATGAAGATGCCAGAAATTACTCAATTAAAAGACATACAGTTTGTCGCAAATCCACAATAGAGCTCTCAAAATAAGATATCGATCACACTTACTTGAAAAATTTCCTAAACAATAATATTCAATAAATATCCAAATTCAAGTAAAAGAGATGAGAGTTAATTACACATTAGGCAATTTTAATCGATAGAAAACATTTAAAAATTCAAATGCCAATGATCATCAAACCCAGCTGAAGCATATGAAATTAACTAGCACTTAAATCTCAGTAATTATTTATCAAGATATACCATGAAATTTTAATGCTAAATAAACACTTTGTCAAGCACTTTATGGATTAAACGACATTCAAAAAAAAATGCGAATCCAATAAAATTTTGTATTTCTCCTATAGTCAAACTTAGGATATTTAAAAAAATTAAATCATGTCAACTATAGAAATTTCTACACATTAACAATAGCTCCAAAAACCTTAATTTCAAAATATAAATGGCCCTTAAATTTATATACAAAAGGGAAAAAAAAAAGAAATTTAAAAAAATTACTAGTTAATGAAAATTTTTACAAAAGTTAAAAGTTAATAAGCTAAAAATATTGATTTTTTAATTTTTTACGAAGGTTAATGAAATTTAATTTTTTTACACTTTTTTGAAAGTTAATGAAACAAATAACATTTAAAATCGAACTTTACAAAGCTTTAAAAAAAATGTAAATAAATAAAAATTCGAATCTCAGAAATTAAAATTCTAAAGTGTTATGTTAATGTTAAAGTTTTTGAAAGTCAAAAGTTAAACTAAATAAAAAAAATCGAAATCTAATGTCATTTAAAAAAAAAAAAAAAAAAGTTGAGTTTTGATGTTTTGTTTTAATGTGATGCGTAGTGTTAGGTTTGTATGCAGGTCGAAAGGAAGTCGCCGACAAGGAGAAAGCAGGGGATGCCGCAGGAGATGAGACGCAGAGCAAGCAAGGTAGCTGCGTGAGGGAGGACACCGACAAGCAACAAAGGATGTCGTAGCAAGGGAAAGCGATGGAGCTGCTGCAGGTAAAGAGATGCACACTGTAGGGACCTATTAGGTAGACCTCCCACTTCAAGATCAAAGTCATCTTTGGAATAGTTTCCCTCCTAGACTAAGTTCAACAATTTACAGATCTTTCAACAAGAAAGGACAATTACGCTTATCTGAAGTCATGGCCACTTCTAGTACTTCTGGCTGAGCTCATTACTGGTTTGTCAAGGCCTCCTATCTACTTCAATCAACTCATATCATGATTGATTGCCTCTACCCATTCAAAGACTCTCTTGATGCCCCCAATCGACTCATGCTAAATAAGCATGAGTCTAAATAGGATCATCAAAGAGGACATCCTCAAACAATTCATTTAGATTTCACGGGTTTATCCTCTAGAAAAGCACTTTCTAGAGTTGTTTGTTCAACCCCCCTCCATGCTTCAACATTGGATGCATGTTCTTCGAATCGTCCTTGGGTATTTTCAAGTTGGTTCTCATCATCTCCAAGTCAAAACCAACCACCACATCACTTGATGGGACAAGATTTGCGAACTCTAACATATTCATGCGAGATATAGGAGCAAATCACCTTCAAGTGCCTCATCTACTAGGAGATTAGAGAACAATTTTACTACCTTTTCAAAGAGGCCCATAACTCTCTATCCAATTTCTCTCATTTCCCAAACCAAAGATGCTTGGCCTTATACATGAAGGAGGTCCTTAGACTCAAATCTCGCTTAGTTCGCCATTTTCAGCCCCATCCAGACTTCGTTCAATCATTTTCATATTTATTACATGTGCTTCCATTAGATAGAGGCAAGTAGACATCAATACTACATTAGTTATGTACTTTGTGAGATGCCAAGAGGCCACTAGCACTTGACTAGATAGACCCCTGTAGTCATGTCTCCTCAAATCTTGGGATAGTGCACATCGCGCGAATAAATGAGGTACTACATCCAAGACCCAATCATGAGTTGCTACATTCAAACAACAACATGCATTTCATACTATATCTCCCAACTCTCCCAAAGCACCCAACCAATCGTCTATCAAAAGTTTCTTCCATTCGGCCTCAGATGTCAGGCTAAAGGGCATCAGGTGATGTTGATTGCCCCCCAAGGAAGACATCCTCCCCATCACCCCCACTTCTTGAAGCCCTATGGTTCCTAGCCTTTAGTTGTTCACCACACTTGCATGTATTTGTGTAATTGATTTGTTCACTTCTTCATGTTGTTAGGACTTAAGTTTTGGATTTGTTTTCAAGTAGAATAGATTTTCTTATACCATGATCTTCCAAGAGATGCTTTAGCACTCCCACTTTATATTCTCAAAGATATGCTTAGCAATCCCACTGACCTATTTGTGGTCATTTCTTGAACATTAATAAAAAAAATTGATATTTATAAATTTTTTGATGTTATCTTATCTTATACCTCACAGCTTCTTGGAGATCGATGTTTGAAACATCACTACAAAAAAGGACATTTTTTCTTGCCCATCTTCATTCATGGCATCTAGGAAACATAGAACGCTATTTGTTTATGCCTAGAAGCTATCATTTTAAGATGATTACTGCAGATCATGCTAGCATGCAACAACATTTTTATGCCCCCTTTTATACTTCTTCAAAACATCACAATGCCTCTCACTAAGGTTGTCACCATTAAGTTTTCAAATGTGTGTCGCTACATGGGAATGTCGACTCATTTTAATATCAACTAAACATATAGTTGTTGGATGTCACCTCCAAATGATCACCACCAATCTTCACATTGACACTTTTGGAAAATAAACTCATTGGAACCACACTTGTGTTGGTTCAATATGTCACATCTTCCAATGTCTTTCTTCATTCTAACATCAACGATCAAATAAAAAAAAAAATTAGAATTCATAAAACAATAAATCCCAATATTACACAACTTTATGCCCATGTCACACCTAGCAAAGTTTTTTGTTGCTCACATCTAGAGCATTCAAACAACATTATGAGTTTCACTTTTTTCCCTCTTGTTGGAGTTTCCCTTTACATTAACATTGCTAAAGAAAACCAAATTCTATTGTAAAAAGTGTTTTCACTACCACAAGTATGGATATTGTCATTAGAAATAGGTGGTTACCTGTTTGTCAGTTTCAAGTTAGTTGATTGTGGCATTGTTGAATTTTAATTACGAAAACATCTAGTCGATTGTTTCAACTATTATGATGTCAATCAAGTCTCAAATGTTGCTATTGTCTTTTACAAATCCATTTTTCTCAACAACACTTTAAACAGTAATGTAATTCAATGTAAATAATAAACAGTAAAATAGTATTAAATTCAAATTTGTAAATGATATAAACATGTTTTAGATCCAGATTCAGTAATGAAATACATTGATTCATAGATAATAAATGAAACAGAATAGTAAAATATTGATACATTGATTTAAATTCAAATAGTAAATAGTAACAAGTCAAAGACTTGGTCTAACGTCATCAATATCAATGGGCAATGAACATTGAAAACAAAATGAGCATCCCGTAGTGAAAGTATAAAAGGCAAATAAAAGTGAAAGTGAGGTAGGGTGTGTGTGTTTGTCTATGTGTGTGTGTGTGTGTACTCGCGCATTTTTTTTTTTTTTTGTTTAAGCCTTATAGGAAAAAAATTGGTGGGGGTGCAACCAGAAGCACCTCTTTTCTAGGGGCATGCCTAAAAGCACCCCTTTTTGAGGCAATATCCATTATAATTGACAAGAAACCATCGCCACGTTTATATAGACCACTGGATTCTAATGTCTGCAGTGCAAGAAGTGCACACAACAGAAAATGTACAAAAGCAGCAAGAAAATGGCCCACAACCAAACCATCCTACATATGATATTTGTTCAAGAATCAATATCGATACCTGGTCCACTTGACCATGGATCACCAAAGCAGCTTTCTTGTCCTTTGGAGTTGCCTGCAAACATAACAGTAATCCAATTATTTCAGATTGTCAAACCTGGTCTAAAATCCTTACATTAGGCATATGACAATTTTGTCTTTGAAAAATTTGTCCATAAAACAAACTAAGTATATTATAAAGGCCTCGATTACATGAGATCAATTCAGTTAACTTCCACTAGAAAGAGAGTGAATAGTCCAGATTCCAAAACATATATACATGCACATCATAGAACAGCCATCATATAGAAATGGATAGTTCCAAAATCATAAAAGCCTGTCTAGATTCATAGATAGATGCAATTGATGCCACATTACTAGATTCAAGTCTTGCAGAGGAGCTTAGCACCTCAATGATTGTAGGATAAGAAGGGTGGCATATTTCTTGTCCCTACTTTAGGACATGACTAAGACTTTGTTCTATTAACTACTGATTTGAAATGATGTGACAGAGGATTTTGGTACATGCACCACTTGACACTGTATACACAGTGCAAACACACAAAATTTTTTACAAGTATTATTAGTACGATCAGTTATGCATTAGCATTATCCATACTATGAGTTCCTAATGGATATGCATCTTCTGTGTTACTGTCCATTCTTATGTATTCTTCTCACTGATTCAAAACCTAACTTATCATGTGAAACTTTGTGGATGTTGTCAAGTCAGTGGAGAAGAGTGAAGGTAGATGTCAACTTTCAAGTGCTACCAAACAGAGATGTAATGTCCCTTTTGAAAAAGGAGATAGTTAACTTTTTGGTCGATTAAGAAATAAACCTTATAAAGTCACTTTATTAAAAGGAAAACGTGACCCGTCCTAGGGGGCAGCTCAATTGGTGATCAAAGTGATATGAAATTGTGGAAACTAAGAGATCTAAGGTTCAATTCCCCTGTTGTCACCCGGTCTACGAAGAGGACAGGTCGTAGGCCCCAGAAGTATAGTGGTAGCATCCAGAATTAGCCTCGTGCCATGTGATTACGAGACTGACCTAGTTGTCGATTCCTCTGCTTACAAAAAAAAAATTGACCCTGACAGCCAGAACAATAAAAAGAAGAGTGGAACTGGCTCTTGGACATGGTGGATGATGAGTTGATTGATGTTTTGGTAATTAGTCTGAGAGCTATTCGAGCTTGAAGATTAGGGTGAAAACCTAAGTCACCGGATACTCCTAAAATGCCCTCGAATCCCCGAATCCCCGTACTGGACACCTGCACGTACCGGATTCGGCCCCAATTCAAAGGATACAGCATATCCATACGAGGTACGGTCGGGATACGGCGTATCCGAAAAGGGATACGCCGTATCTCGACCGTACCCCGTTGGATATGCCGTATCCCGTACAGTCGAGTACGGCCGGGCCCGCAGCAAGGAAAATCGCGCTATTTTTTTTATAAAGTTCAGTTTTTCCTCTTTATTTTGTCATCCATTTCATTTGTGAAGTGAGAAGGAGAGCTAGTGTGAGCAAGGATCAAGTGTGAGCAAGGAGAAAGGGAGTTCTTTCGAAGAGATTCGAGCATCCGGTAAGTGCATTGTCCCTCTATATTTTGCATTTAGTTTGTTGTTAGTGTTTGCATGTGCATATGTTTTATATATTTAGTTGTTTTTGTTTATTTTTTACAGTATTCATGGCTCAATCAAAGGCAACAAGACAAGGGCAAAGAAAGGGGAAGAATGTCTCCATTGGAGATGCCCCTCCTGTCCCTCTTTCATCAAGGTCTGCAAGTATTCCATCCATTGGAAGTGGGGCTGCAACAGTAGCTTCAAATGTGCAGGAAAACAAATTGTTGACCCCAAATACCCATTGTGGAAATATGCAACAAGAGAGGAAGGGGAAACAAAAAAGGGAGGAGGAAATTGTACATGGAAATGCAATTTTTGCAATGGCCATTTCAATGGCACATATTTCCGTGTGAAAGCTCATTTTTTGGGTATTCCAGGTTGTGGCGTTAAATGTTGTACAGCAATTGAATTGCCAAATAGGAAGAAATTGGAGAAAGAGGCGAGTATTGGTGAGGCAAATGTGGCAGCAAAATCAAAAAAATCCAAGACTGATGACCCCCTTCCATTCTTGAGGAAAAGCAGCAGCAAGTTCCCTTTTGAGACTTCTAGCAGGGGAGAATTAGCAAAGAGAAAGGAAACTGCAGTTGGTTCAATGGACAAGATTTTCCAAAAAGAGAAAAGGGAAGAGCTTGACCTCACCATTGCATTTTTTTTCTATCAGAACTTCATATCTTTTAATGTTGCACGGTCACCTCTATTTATTGAGATGTGTCGAGCTCTTTGTCATGGGGCTCCATCGGGGTATGTGCCTCCTGGGTCAGAGAAGCTCAGAACCACATTGTTGACAAAGGCAAAGAAAGAGGTGGACAAAATGCTTGAGCCTATTAAATCAGCATGGCCAACATCTGGGGTTAGCATTGTTTCTGATGGATGGACAGATCCAGCATGCCACCCACTCATTAACTTCATGGTGTCATCCACAAATGGTGCAGTTTTCTTGAAAGCAGTGGATGCACTTGGAGAGTACAAGGATGCACAATATATGGGTGAGTTATTTCTCAAAGTTATTGAAAGTGTAGGTGTGAATTGTTGTGTGCAAATCATTACAGATAATGAACCTGTTTGCAACGCTGCTCGCATGATTGTGGAAGCAAAATATCCACAAGTATTTTGGACACCTTGCATTGTCCATTCATTGAACTTGGCACTGAAATCTATTGCTTCTGATGTGCTTTGGATTGGGGCCACTATTGAGGATGCACGACATATCCGCAACTTTGTAACAAACCATACAAATGCCCTCACTATCTACAAGGAGTACAGCAATCTATCATTGTTGAAGATTGCAGATACACAGATTGCCTCTTCATTCATCATGTTGAAGAGGTTGAGGGAGGTCAAGACCGCTCTTGGGTCTATGGTTATTTCAGAGTTTTGGTCTTTTTGGAGAAAGACGGATCAAGCAGCGTCAAAGAAGGTGAAGGACATAGTGTTGGATGATATATGGTGGGAGAAGGTAGATCTAATTATTCAGATCATGGAGCCTATCATTTCCTTGCTCATATTTGCAGATACAGACCAACCCATCCTAGGAGAGGTTTATGAGGGATGGGATTCCATGATTGAGTCTGTGAGGACCATTATTTTACAGAGTCAGTGCCCAGAGTATGAGACATCACTTGAGGCCTTCTTCACCGTCATACAAGATATTCTTGTCAGCAGATGGGACAAGAATTGCACACCTTTACATTGTTTGGCTCACTCCTTGAACCCAAAATACTACAACCATGAGTGGCTGAATGGTGGACCTTCCCGCAGATTCCCTCCTCACATGGATGCTGAAATCTCACAGGGGAGGAAAGATGCATTGAGGAGGATTTTTCGGGATAGGGCATCCCTTGATGAGGTGGAGGATGCCTTTGCAGATTTTTCCACTGGCAGGGGGCGATTTGGAGGCTATGATTTGATTCGAGACAGGGGGGGCTAAGAAGCCCCATTCTTGGTGGGCAACTCATGGGGCAGCAAGCCCTCCTCTACAGCAGTTAGCCATGAGGCTCCTCTCTCAGGTGACTTCATCCTCTTGTTGCGAGAGGAATTTGAGCACATATGGGAATTTGTATAGTGTGAAGAGGAGCAGGCTTGAGCAGTCCAGGGCAGAGACAATGGTGTATGTCCACACCAACCTTCGTCTCATCTACAGGCAGAGGGAGGATTGGTTGAAGGGAAAGACAAAGATGTGGGATGTCTTTCCTGATGATATGGGTCTGGACAGCAGTGTTGAGTTGGCATTGGCCAACTTGGATCTCAATGCGCCAGTGCTAGAGCCTATCACATTTGATGATGGATTAGAGGGGTCATCCTCCACACCAACAGATGCAGAGATGATAGAGGAGGAGGATGCATCAGAGGCAGAGGAGAGCAGTGGTGAGCATGATGATCAGGATGAGGACAGTGATGTTGATTATGAGGATTGATGACTCTGACTCATTGAGGCTTTAGGCTTGTAGTCTTGTAGACTGTAGTTGCTTTTGTATTTTCTATTTCTATTTGCCATTGGCAGTGTTCTTATGTAACACATTTTGATTCTGATGACTTAATGAAAAAACTACAATATCTTACTATCTTCAATCTTGTCTTTCTGAGTAAATTTGACGATTGTATCATGTATGGTGTATCAATGTATCATTGTAATTTGTATTATAGTATCAATGATGTTGTATGACTCATGAGTATCTAATATCTATGTTTGAATCAATGAATTTTGTATGAATTTGTGCAAAAAATATCTAATTTATTTTTAAAATATATATATATATATATATATATTTTTAATAAAATAATATATAACGTATCGTATCCCAGAAGTATCCTGTTCCGGGGTCACCGTACCCGTATCCGATTCTTCGAATCCCCGTATCCTCGTATCCCCATATCCCCGTATCAGGTGACTTAGGTGAAAACCCGTGTGAGGAGAGTAGTTTCGGTGGTGCAAGAGCCACCTTAGCTGATCCAGCCACATTGGTTTCGGTGTTGCAACAATACACCCTAGCTAGTCGTCGAGGAGGGATCACTTCAGATCTCTCAATTGTACTTCATATCGAAGGTCAAGAGGAGGGATCATCCAGATTCCTCACCAGAGCTCAACTAAAGCAGTTTATTTGTAGAAATTCATGGGTTCTGAAGGAGAAGAAGTTATCTATTGAATCTGAATTTATATGGTGTCGAAGACAAATTTGAAGATCAAATTAAGGAAGCCGAAAACCCTTTGGTGAAGGCGAAATTCTTATGCAGGTCGATTTTATTTGAAGGGTCGAGC
This sequence comes from Pinus albicaulis, assembly GCA_034641835.2. Classification (NCBI taxonomy): domain Eukaryota; kingdom Viridiplantae; phylum Streptophyta; class Pinopsida; order Pinales; family Pinaceae; genus Pinus; species Pinus albicaulis. The sequence goes on from CM076580.1 coordinate 634,952,102, forward strand.
TAGAGTTCGAATTATTTTTGCAAAGGCCGAGTTTATTTAGGGATCAAATTTAGTTCATAAAGGGCAATAGTGTGTGTGAACATGGTCAAAAGATCGTGATCAATTAGGAAGTTAGAGTGATGGGGAAAATTGATACACCAATGAGCTTTGGGTAATGGAAAACTGACGTGTAATTCACATCTCCTTTGTGCTATAAAAAGGTGTTTCTTGTGGTGGAGGAAGGATATAAGATTTCCATACTAGTGGGTAGAAAATGGGATTTTGGTAGAAAGTGTAACGAAAATGTTTATGAGAGGTTTTGCTTCACTCACTGTACCACTTGTTCATGGAACTAAAATTTGATTTGGAGCATGAAGGAGAGCTGGCAGTGTGAGGATAAGGATTGAGGGTTGCTAACCGAATTGCTTTGGAAAGGAAATCATACTTGGAGGAGACTTACTCAAGGAACAACAAAAATGGAGAGGGTGAGCATCAGAAGCTTGTTAAGGCTGATGATGTAAACATCCTGGTCCCCATTCCCAAAGCATATGGTGGTACAGAAGGGACCCTAGGGGAAGGGTTAGCACAAACAGTAAGGAGGGGAGGGTGTGGTCGACTGTGGGTGTCTAGGTAATGAAGAGCTAATGAATATATGGAAGCATATTCCTGTTGGCTGGAATGTAGTCTACTGTCTACCACACTAGCTCTCATGGCATGAAAAACACAAGTGAAACTATTGGAGCCAGGGAAGCAGGGTATACCATTTAGGAACAGCTATTCATGTGATTCACCAAGGCACAAGAGGTGTATAACATTTTTATTTAGGATATTATTAAGTATAAACAAAATCTCAAAGAATGTTAACCAGAAAGATGTTCATCACTCAAGGATCTATTGTTCCATTTGAGACCATGGTGTGCACAGAATAATGTTCTAGAGCAGAAAATGGTGAAAGCTGCACATTATAAGAAATGTTATGCCAAATACAGTTACCTGGGGTACATATGTTAGCAAGCGTGTTAATTCCATTATGAAGTAGTGCGTTGTTTCCCAAGGCACGAGAGGTGTGTAGCATTTCTATTTAGGATATTATTAAACATAAACAAAACCTCAAAGAATGTTAACCAGAAAGTTGTTCAGCACTCAAGGATCTATTGTTCCATTTGAGACCATAATGTGCACAGAATAACGTTCTACAGCCTAAAAGGGTGAAAATTTCACATTATAGGAAATGTTATGCCAGGTACAGTTACCTGGGGCACATATGTTAGCAAGCATGTTAATTCCATTTGGAAGTAATGTGCTGTTTCCCAAGTATTATCTGAAAAATTTTGCACTAAATTCTTGAAAAACACAGATGGTCAAATGGAAAATGTAAATGCACTTGCAGTTTTCAAAAACAAATGCAACATTTTTCTATCTTGGTAGGAAGTGATAAATATCATATCAGAAAATGTACCTGGAGATTGATAATTACAAGCTTGCCACCAGCTCGAACTGATTTCAAGGGTAAGTTGCAGGCCGGAGTTATCTGAAGGCTGCTCAGAACACAAATAGGAATTTCACTATCTATAAAAACAAACAGAAGAGAATTTATTTGAATTTATGCATAATAATTCGCAGGACTGATAGAAAATGACCTTTGTGGAGTAATTAAATGAAATCAGCACTATTTTGTTTCCATTGTTAGTTATAAGAAATTTAAAAAATATCTTAAAAGCTCCAACCTCAAAGCATATTTTAGACTATCCACATATTTTAAAAATTGCATCTTTGCCTCTTGAACTTTATTCTGCTAATTCCAATGCAAACAAATCAACTTCATCTATGTTCAAGTATGCTACTATAGCCATAAGCAGTACACCTGACAGTTTGTCTAGAAATGTGTGTGCTTAATTCACAATTGATACCAAGAAAAATGTGCCAGGCTGGCACAAGCTTTATAACTTCAGATATAATCCATTTAAATTTCCAATAAGTAAAACCAAAATTAGTTACCTGGTTCCCAAACATATTACAAGATCTGCCATTTTGCAATGCTTCTCTGCAGGATTTATCTCTTTTGGAGGCAATGCATCCTGCAACACGAAATAAAGGGTTGACAAAAGAATACTCATAAGGTAATTAAAGTTCCTGTTAATATCAATTTTATTCAGTGCACAACGATGTTTAATCCATTGTTGAAAATACAAGGACAATTTGAGATACTATATTTTCTTCAGGACCAAAATACTCTTCCTTAGAACTTTTGGTGCTGCTATGGTTATCAGGCAATGCACAAGGTCTGCTTACTTTTAGACTTAACTAAGACTTACTATGAGTCCTGCCTCAGAGAAAAAGAATGATAGAGTCTGGGAAATTTACAGGGATATACTATTTTTGACCTTGAATGGAAAGAGAACAAGAGCGAAAGGCCAAAGCAGAGGAAGAGGCCTCGATCTTCCAACACACAAGACCACGTAGACCAGTATCTATAAACATGGAGGACAGATAACACTTGAGGATCCAAAGGAAGAGTACATTGCTGACTTCTCCCTGGCCAAAGATCATTCAGTTCCCATTAAAATTCATCAGCATGCTTTGGGCAACTCAACTGTCATATATGATGGTTAGCTATCTGCTAATCTTCCCATAATTTCACTGTATCTTCTCGCAGATGTTATGACTGACTAGACCTAACCAGTACCCTGGGTTGAGTCTGGGATACAACCAAGAATCCTTAGGAATCAGGTTATAGTATATACAAGTGAATGTGACAGTCTCATGTGCATATCTTCAACTGAAAGGTGTGAGCACCTTAGCAAGCACTGTTACCTCCAAAATCCTCACCTTGGGCAGCAAAGTACTAGCCACGTGTAAAACCCTTTAAAAGAAGAAAAATATAAGGGCTGCCCACTGTCACCTCAGTAGCACTTTCACCCACTTTAGATCAGCACCCCTCCAGTACAGGGGGGAGAATCGCTAAGGCAGCTATGTGTAATGAATCATGATAACTTGAAAAGGCTTCTTAGAATAGGGGCAAATCTGATGTATGTTATTTTCAGCAGTAAAATCCAGATTTGCATAAACAGAAAATAAATGAAGTATTTTATGTTTTTAGGGGTGACTGAAACAAAAGACAAGTCCCTAAATCCAAATTGGCATATGGGATCAAGAGGACAGACTTAGAAGGCCATTTTTAGTATATAGTTAGGGCAAACAGAACTGCAAAATGAATGCTACAGCGAGCCTAATATTTCTGTTAAATTTTAATTAAGACAGAAATTTTTCTTAACCTCATAATCCTAAAGTTTATTTATTTATTTAGTTACATAGCTTTCCTTTCACATCATATGTCCAAGGATCTTTCTTTCATTTACTCTGTATATTGACTTTTAATGATAACCTACACTTTTTCCATCTTTTGATTACCTAAAAATGACGAACATGATCACTTCTCTCTTTTGAAAATACAGACAACTCATCTTGATTGATCTCAATGATCTCACCAATAATGTCCTTGAAAGCAAAAGCCATGGCTCTCTAAAAAGTAGATCCAACGTTTAGTAACCCAAAAGGCATCCCAAGATACCCAAATGTTCTCAATGGGGTAAGGAAAGTCATCTTATGTTGTTCCTCCTCCTTTACCAACACCTAGTTATATCCTTAAAAACATCCAACAAGGATAACATGTCTGGAATCTGAACCCATAACCTTCTGCAATAAATGCTTAATATTAGGAAGTGGATTGTTATCTTTAAAATGAACAACTGGTTAAGGTTTCCAAAATTAACATAAAACCTGATTTCACCATTTTCTTTTTACCATAACCAACTTTTCCACTTTGGATGACGGTTTGAGAAGTCAGCAATTTTTGGAGCTCTTTCTGAACAAGCAGAGCCAACCTCGGATTTATGTGTCTTTGCTTTTGTCTAAAAGGATTCCCATCTTTCTTAAATGGAATAGTGTGTTAGCTGATATCTCTCTTATATGCTTTAAGATTATCATATGACCATGTGAACACATCCATGTATGCTATGACGAGGTTAACCGTTATATATCTCCCTCCTCTCTTCTAGTAAGCAATTCTTTCTAGTCAAGATAAGCTTAGGACTTTCTGTTGATCCAAAATTGACATCAAAATGGACCTCAAGCTCACTAACTTACATTTTCTCTTCGTACAAATCATATCTACCAAAATTATTTTCTAAATGAATCAACCCCTTTCTAGTGCAATCAAGGCTAGTACAATTTTTCAAATTGATAACTACTTCCAATGATACAAATATTCTTCTTCTAGCATTCCAATCTTTAAGCAGTTATACATGAAAGATTTGAACCATTCACTTTCTTCAATAGAGAGATAGAGATCACAGTAAACAGTAAAATAAGAGACCAATATTTAGGCTAGCAGCAAGGGAAAACCCCAATCAATCTTTCCTTATGAGAGAGAAATTCAGTTCATGAAAAGTACATCTGAATATTCCAACAAGATTCCAAATTTTGACATCAACAAATACCAAGTCAAACCAGTCAACGAAGAGAGAAGTCCAGTCAACGCTGGTCAAAGTCAAGTCTGCAACAGAGGGCCAAATTTCGGCCTGAGGTAGCTCAGAACAGAGGGCTGAAATTTGGTCAAAGTCTCAGGTTTGACCTGCAGTCAACAGCCCAGAACATAGGTAAAATATTGGTCAAACAGAATCAACAGATCCCTGGAATATTCAGCCTCCAAAACAGTCAAAGATCTCAGTCAAACAGAAGCTATCTCTCCCAAGTCACCACTGGTCAAACAGAAGAATAAAGGCTGGTCAAGACTCAACACAACAGAAAGACTTCTTGACTTCTTCACACATATGAACTTCTGTGATTTCAGATTGAATGAATGGATGTAATGTCTGCCAAAATACCTCCAATGAAGTTGTATTTATATGTCTTATGAGGTGGTTTTTCCACATGTAGGGCCAACTTGTGCATTGAAGGCCGACTTGGTCAACATGAAAAATTCATTATTTCTCCAATGAAAAAAATACCAACCATAGCTACCAATTTTCAACATTGCCGCTTAGCAAGTGAGGTACTTTTCATTCTCTCTCAAGATCAATCTCCCCGACCAATCCATAGGTCTCTCAGCCAAAGCCCAAGGGAGAGATCAGATGTGCAAGTCTCTCTCTCTATCAAGATTAATCTCCCCGACCAATCCATAGATCTCTCAGCAACTGCCCAAGGGAGAGATCATAAGGAGAGATACATATCATCAAAACACATCCCATAAGCCAAAACCCTATGGCATCCAAGTCAGTGCCCAACTAACCAATGGAATCAATCAATGAGGCAACATTCTCCAATCACATACACAAGGTCCATCTCCCCGACCATAACAAGGTCTATCTTTCCACGACCCAAGGGAGGAATCCCTATCTCAATCCCTGACTATATAGTCTCTCGGTCCACAACCCAAGGGAGAGAACTCATCCTTCCCGACCAAACTCATTGACCTCTCAGTCAACGACTCAAGGAAGGGAACTCAAGATCAATCTCCCTGACCAATCCATAGGCCTCTCAGCAACTGCTTAAGGGAGAGATCACAAAATCAATGTCCCCGACCAAATCGGTCTCTCAGTCATCATGACCCAAGGGATCACTTCATGCCTCAGAACCAAGCTCCTCAACTAGACTCACTGGCCTCCCGGTCAACAGACCTGAGGGAGCAACAATCTTCCCAACCAATCCATTGGTCTCCTAGTCGCAGCCTATGTCACAGGGTTTGGCGAACCTGAAGCTTGAAATTCGAAATTCAGCGAACCTAATAAAAAATTTCGAATTCGATCAGGTTCGACGAACCTAATGCCGAACCTGAAGCCGAACCTTAAGCCAAACCTGAAGACGAACATTATGCCGAACTTGATCGAACCTGAAGGCGAATTTTATGATTTTTCCCATAAAGTTCGATTTTAATAAATTTTATGATTTTTTTTTGCTTGAGCGGTTTTTGTGAGCAGTTTTTGTTAGCAGTTTTTGTAAACAATGGGCTATTCCCGCCAATTATTTTCCCGGTTTCCATTATTTAGAAGACTGGCCGTTAATTCCACCTTTGCTAAGACAATGTGTAAACATGGTTTATGACTTGTTTTCCTCTAAAATATCAATTTTGTCATGGTTGGAACTCGCTGTAATAAAAATTTACTATTGATTTTCATGAAGCATTGTAAGATGTTGCAATGGATGTTTATTTCTCTCTTGCTAGGCCATTAAAATTGCGCTTATTCAAATTTTCTATCATTATTTTCATCAACTGTTGTTCTCCTATCTATAGACTATATTATTTAGGCTAGGAACTATTGAAACCATATTCTTAATACATCAAAGCTGGTCTTGAAAGCTCAACATGTCAGTAGAAATGGGGTTTGGGAATAGATAAGAAATCTGCCTTTTTCCTCTGGTCCTCAAGGCAAGAGAGTTGGTTCTAGGCTTGAAGCCATTAAAGCTGAAGCTTATGATGCATTAAAGCTAAAGCTGGTCTCAAAGCTTAAGACATTAGTTTGGGGATTTGATCTTGTCTTGGGGATTTGACATGTGTTTTACTAATCAAAATTCCTACTCATAGTTTTATAATTTATTAATTGATTTTGATTTTTTTATGCCATTTATATATTTATTGAAAAATATGTATAGTCGAACCTAATATCGAACCTCATTACGAACCTCATCGGAAAATTTGAACCCGAATCGAACTTAATCGTTGCTGAACTCGAATTCGAACCCGAACCGTGTGACATAGGTCACAGCTAAAGGAAGATTGGCAATCATATGATGTACAATCAATGATCCCTCTCCTCACAGAGGTTCTCAACAACTCGAAGTTGTTCTATGAAATAAGCAAACTTTATCCGGGACAATGGCTTTGTCAAAACATCATCAATATGCTCATCAGTATGGACATATTCGAGCTTCCCAACTCCCCTTTGGACAATATTTCGAATGTAATGATATTTGATTTCAATGCGCTTCAACCTATCATGAAAAATCAAGTTCTCAGAAAGCTTCACAAAGCTTTCATTATCACAATATATAATGGTCGATTCCAGCACTTTGTGAAAATTCCACAATTGGAATCCTTCTACAGCAACAAATTAAGTTTCCTGTATTTTGTTAAATAACTGAACAAAATTATTTACTATTTGCTACAGTAAATAACGAAACTAACACATTGTAGTCTTCACAAATACAAAATACTACGGAAACAAAATATAGCGCAGGAAAGAAATAACACACACAATAGACACCGTTATTTTTGGACAAATGTCCCCAAAAAAACCCAATGCGGGATAAATGGTGCAGCAGCTGAGGGTTTGTATTACTATGCAATAGTTTTTTAATACAATCTTGAATGCCTTACTGGCTATCCAATACATAGATAATAATTGGCGAGAAAGTTAGTCAAATAACCTCACACTGGTACAAGAAGATTTGAAACTGATCTGACTAAAGATGAGACCTTTGCGCAGTCTCTACGCAACTCTGCGTCACACCTACGCAGTTACTACGTCATTGCTGCAAAGACTGCGTTACACCTCCCAATTGATCATTTGTTGGCTGGAAACTCAATCCTTTGACCTCGCGGTCTCACACCCCAGCTTCTGGTACTGGATCTCAACTGCTCCTCAGCAAAACTTCGAACTCCCTTTGAAGCTCTGCGTTACCTCTGCGTGGCTCTTCACTGCCTCTTCTGCACCTATCTCTGCCTCCTCTGCAATGTATTCGCCGGATCATGAATACTTCCACCAGCAAACTATCTCTGCCCCTCACTGCAAAGAAATCTCTCGATCACTTCTTCGACAACTGCTACATTGTTCTCTTGAGAAATCGATCTCTTGATCTCCAATTCAATGTGTCTTCCAAGTGCCCATCAAGCCTCTTCTTATAATCTTCTCATTGAGCATTCAACAACCCAGATTAATTCCTAATCAATGGCCTAGATCATCTTGACTCGATCTCCATCTCTTTCTAGAAGATTCGCACCCAGTTTCATTAATACCCTTTAATTATTTTAATTTCCTAAGTTTAGACTTAGGCATACATTAAAAATAATTAATTATTTTAATAAAACTGTCTCTGGGTGGAATTTCCCAAAACAATTTTTGGGTCTTGGAGAATGCATGTGTCCTAGCCTCCCTGCAAATTTTGAGGCTTAGAGCACATTCAATGCTACCAACAATCAACACTCCCTCTTAGCAAGGAATGTGCTCTAGTAATGCAACATGTTGAAGCATCACCCTGACTCTATATCATCTCCCTCTGCGTTGTTGATGTCTGGCATCACTGCCCACCTACTATTGCGCAAATGTTTCATATTTGTTGCTGCTGACCGTGCATGTTGTTGTCGACCCTGCATGTTGCTGCCAACTGCAACTCTGCTACTATTGCAACAGAAAATCATCCAAAATACTGAACCAATAGTATTCAGTATGATGTATCTGTCATTGGAGATCTGATTGTTGCTAGTCTCTGCGTTGTTGCTGACTTTGCACTGTGGCAACTGCACTACTGCCAACTCTGCTCAGCGTTGCTCAGTCTCTGGTACTCCTAGCCACTGCAACTGTCACTCTGACACTCCTCTGCAACAACTAACACTGGTCCATCCTACTAGTTCTGATATGGGCTCCCATAGCAAGGTATTGATCCGAGTCTCAAGAAGTGATCTCCTCAAGGATCTTGCCCATCAGCAGCTCTCTTGAGCTACATTACGAGATCACCCCACCTCTCCTCTGGAGGTATGTAGGCAATAATAGCAAACTCCTCCTCCTCGATCCCAGCAGTTGCAGCTTGTTGATCATGTTTCTCTTCCTTGTCCTTCTTTCTGAGAGGACACTGCGTAGCGTAGCGACCAAGCTCACCACACCTGAAACATTTGATCTTCGAGACGTCCTTCTTCCCCCTCTGCTACTCCTGCTGCCCCTTTGATGCAAGGGTTGCATTCTCCTCTTCCTCCTTGGGCTTCGTCCCACTGTTGTTGTTGCCATCCAGTTTGCACTTCACTAAATCACGCCTCATCTCTTCTTGTTGAAGAGCAACCCACATCGCTTCCCAATTCGGCAATCTTTCTCTACCCAAGATACTCTAGACGAAGACTTTCCATTCTTCTGAGACGAAATTCAAGGCCAATCTCACCATCTCAATAGCCTGAGGCGCTGACCCTACAGCCGCCAACTGATCATGGACTTCCTGAAGCTTCGAAAGGAACGGATCTATGCGCTCCCCCTTCTACATCCTTGTGGATCTCATCTTCTCCTGCAAGAACATCTTCTGCTGCTCGAAAGATCCCTCATACAGTGTAGCCAAGGCATCCCACATCTCTTTGGCTATCCCTTTGCCAGATATGTGAGAAACAACGTGATCCCCCACTCCGTCAAGGATCAGCTTCTTGGCTTTTGCCATATCCTTCTTGTAGGCCTTAAATGGATCTGAATCTGCGAAGACAGCTACCACATTGTCAATAAAGTCCTTGAAATCGTGCTCATCCAGAAGGAAGGAGATCCTTGCCTTCTAGATCACATATAGTTGGAGGCACCCTCCAAACGATCATGATCTCTCATCCCGGTTGCTGCCATCATGCCCAAAAACAATGTCGAGGTCTGCCTCTAACCCTCTGCGCAGCTACTGACAGGCTCTACACACTGTTGAGATTTTGTGTATTTGGGGTAGCATCTGTTGTGCTCTAGCTCCCAAATTTTGTGGAGGGACTAGAGTACACTTGATCTACAAGACTCGGAAAGGGATTTGGGAAATTTCATCTAGTTTGGGACATATTTAATTAATTAATTATTTTAATGTATTTCCTAAGTCTAAACTTAGGAAAATGAAATAATTAAAGTTAATTAAATTAAACATGTGATTAAATTGTCATAAGTCACACGGATCAAGCTTTATTTTAATCTTAGCCATTGATTCAAGATCTGATCATGGTCGTTGGTTTCCCAACAAGAAAAGTATAAAGGAAAGGCTTGGGGTCATTTGTAAAGACACACAGAGGCAGAGCACTGAAGCTAAGCTGAGATTCTAGGGCGGGTTTGCTAAGAATTCTCAGAAGTGTTTCAGCTGCAGAGAGGTGAGTTTAGACAAAGGGGATGATCTGATCCTAGTGTCTAGAATCAGCAAGAGATAGAGAGCAGCGCAAAGAAGCAGGAGAAGCAGTGGCAGAGAGGGTAGCAGTTGCACAGCACAGAGGCAGCTTCATCTACGCAGGTGTTGCGCAATCCCTCCCAGAGCAGCGTAATTCAGCTGGAAACCCGTAAGGGTTACGCGGAGACCCTTAGGGCAACGTAGGGACTGCGTCACCCAATCTGGCGTAACGCAGCCCTTTCTAGGCCAGCGCTAAAGGACACAGGGGCTTCAGAGGCTGACGCAGGGGCTTCAGAGGCAGCACTGGGGTTTCTAGGGCCTAATTTTCGCTGAGTTCTGTAAATCCCATTTGAGGGTGTGGATCAGTCACTATTTTGGCTTCAGAACAGCAGGTGAGTTGCAGATCTATTTTATCTCTGTCAGGTTTTCTAGATCTGGAACCCAAAATTTGTTGTATTCAGAAAACTCTTAATAATAAAACCCTCCAGCAGCCAGCAAACTGGTCTTCCCACATTGGGTTTTTCCGGGGACTATTTGTCCAGAAAATCACTGTGTCACTTTGCCTATGTATGCATGTACTTTTTCTAGATCTGAATTGGTGAAAGTATGTTATGTGTTTTGCTTCGATATTAATCTGAAATATTCAATTAATAACTTAATTAAGTAGGAGGAGAATAACCAGATCTAATAGTAGATTTTTGCATAATAGTAATATTCAGAAATTTTTACATGCACTCCTTGTTGGAGTGAGCAAAACTTCGCTCAGCTAGTGTTCCTTCTACGTGGGAAATTAGAATTCCTAGGCAAGAAATTCTCTGAGGTCAGAATTCCCTCTGTGTGCTCTTCTTCCTTTCTGACACTTTTCTGCACTAGCAACTGCTACAGAAAATTAGCGTCCCAGCTGATGATTTCTGCTCTGTGCTGAAGCTGTTGCGCTGCTCCCTCTATCGCTGACAAATCTCAATCTGGAAAATATTCCTCTTTATCGACTCACTCAGAGAGAGATTTTTCCTTGAGAATCTTGCCCTCTTGGCACTAACTGGGCAAGCCTTCTGGGAGTTCAATCCACTACCTACGCAGCTCTTCTAGCTCCCTCTTCAGCGCTGCTTTTGAGCTCTTCTCTACTTTACCTGCACTTTATTACCATGTGAAAAATCCATGATTGGAATCCTTCTACAGCAACTGGTTATGTTTCTTCTATTTTGTTAAATAACTGAACAAAATTATTTATTGTTTGCTACGGTAAATAACAAAACTAACACATTGCAGTCTTCACAAATACAAAATAATACGAAAACAAAATACAGTGCAGTGAAGAAACAACACACAATAGACACCATTATTTTTGGACAAATGTCCCCGGGAAAACCCAATGCGAGAAAACCAGTGCAGCAGCTGAAGATTTGTATTATTATGCAGTAGTTTCTGAATACAATCTTGGATACCTTGCTGGCTATCCAATACAAAGAAAATAATTGGTGAGAAAGTTAGTGAGATAACCTCACACTGGTACAGGAAGATCTGGTACTGATCTGACTAAAGATGAGACCTTTGCATTGTCTCTGCGTTGTCTCTGCGCAGCTCTGCGTCACACATACGTAGTTACTGCGTCACTACTGCAAGGACTGCGTCACACCTCCCAGTTGATCTTTTGCTGGTTGGAAACTCGATCCTTTGACCTCCCGGTCTCACACCCCGACTTCTCAACTGCTCCTCAGCAAAACTTTGAACTCCCTCTGAAGCTCTTCGTTGCCTCTGCATGGCTCTATGATGTCCAGCGTAGCTCTGCACTGCCTCTTCTGCACCTCTTTCTGCCTGCTCTGCAAAGTATTCGCTGGATCAGGAATACTTCCACTAGCAAACTATCGCTGCCCCTCACTGAAAGAAATCTCTCGATCATTTCTCCAGCAACTGTTGCGCTGCTCTCTTGAGAAATCGATCTCTTGATCTCCAATTCGATGTGTCTTCCAACTACCCATCGAGGCTCTTCTTATAATCTTCTTGTTGAACATTCAACGGCCCAGATTAATTCCTAATCAATGGCTCAAATCATTTTGACTCGATCTTCATCTTTTTCTAGAAGATTCACACCCAGTTTCATTAATACCCTTTAATCATTCTAACTTCCTAAGTTTAGACTTAGGCATCCATTAAAAATAATTAATTATTTTAATAAAATTGTCTTCGGGCGGAATTTCCCAAAACAATTTCTGGGTCTTGGAGGATGCATGTGTCCTAGCCTAGAGCACATCTAATGCTACCAGAAATCAACACACTTTATTAAAAAAACCAGCAAACAACTTTCGAATCCAGCTTCACAATAGGTTGAACATGCATTTATATACTTAGCTTCAACCGTACTAATAGCAACAGAATTTTGCTTTCTACTAGGCCATGAAATCATAGCAAAACCCAAGCTAAAACAGAATCCAGAAGTGCTCTTTCTATCATCAAACTTCTAGCCCAATCAACATAAGTGAAACCATGTAGCTACCATTCTCCATTAGAAGCATATCTCAGACCATAGTCAATGGTGCCACACAAATATCTCAATATATGTTTTTTTGCAACCTAATCCACATATCAGGGCTCAACCAAGAATTGGCTCAACATGTTCACAAAATAGAAAATATCAGGTCTAGTGTTCACAAGATGGTTCAACAAGCCAATCAATTTGTATACATAGAGGGATCAATGAGATCAAAATCACAATCACGTATCTTCTTCAAATTTGTCACCATAGGAGTGTCCATGGACTTGCAATCCATCATGCCAAATCTCTGAAGGATCTAAATAGTGTACTTGTGTTGGCCAACAAAGATTCCATCAGGGTTTTGCCAAATTTCCAATCCCAAATAGTAATGCACAAGATGAAGATCCTTCATCTCAAATTCAGAAATCAGAGCCCTCTTACACTGGAAAATGAAAACTTCAACCCCTGTCAAAAACAAATCATCTACATATAGCAATAAAATCAAGGGCTCGTCTTCAACAGCTTTGAAGTACAAGTTTGGATTAGCATCGCTCTTCTTGAAACCAAGACTCAACAAATAGTCATCAATACGAGAGTACCATTCACGAGCAGCCTACTTCAGCCCATACAAGGCTTTCTTCAATTTGCAAACATGTGTCTCTCTATCACAAACCTCAAATCCTTGATGTTGCTCAATATAGGCTTCCTCTTCAATGACTCCATTCAAAAAAACAGTGTTGACATCCATTCGATGCAATACCCTGTTGATTTTCTAGGGCATCAAGCTAGAAATATTTTTTCTTCATCATGATAACAACTTCCAATGATTAGTTAACATTAATTCCACATGACATGTATTCAAAAATCATTAAGCAGTTATACAAAAGAAAAATATCAACCATTAAACATGAAAGGGCAGAAGAAAATAATCATGAAACCATGAGACAAGAGACACAGAAATTAGCCCTGAGCTAGGGAAAAACCCACATGGGGAAAACCCAAAAAAGTATTTCCTTATGAGAGAGAGAGAAAGAGAGAGTTCATAGTTCATGAATACATCAGAAACAGCTTCAAGAAATTAGCCAACCAATACCCAAGAACATAATACACTCTAAACCCTTCTTCTCAAATTTGGCCCTCCCATCCCTCTTTCTTAAATTTGTTGGATCAGAGATAGACAAGACCAATTGATATGCTAAGAGATGGATAAAGGCTCTCCTTTATATAGACTTTGAAGGGAGTCGAATGGGTGCCTCTTGGGGTCCTAGCCGACCTAAGCAAGAAGGGGGTTGACCTGAATAATATTGGTGGCAACAATTTAAATTCAAAATTTATGTTTTTCCACATGATGGAAATACCAATCATGGCTACCATATTTCCAACACAACCTCTTAGCTATGGAGGTATTTTTTCATTCTCTCTCTCAAGATCAACCTCCCCAACCAATCCATAGGTCTCCTACCTCATAGCCTAAGGGATAAGCACAAGTCTCTCTCTTTATCAAGATCAGTCCCCCTAACCAATCCACAGGTCTCCCTACCCACAGCCTAAGGGAGAGATCATCAGTCTCATCATAAAGAAAGATACATAGCATCCAACACATCCCAAAAGCCACAACCTCATGGCATCTAGGTCAGTATCTTACTAACCGATGGGACCAAACCAAAAACATGCACAGGGTACATCTTCCCACCCATACACAAGGTCTCTCGGCCCATAGCCTAATGAAGGAATCCCTATCTCAATGATATACACAAGCTACATCTACCTGACCACAAACAAGGTCTCCCGAACGACAGCTTAAGGGAGGAATCATTATCTCAATCCTCGACTATATAGTCTCTCAGTTCACGACCTAAGGTAGAGAACACAATATCAATCCATACCTCAAAACCAAACTCCCCAACCAAATTCGTTGTCCCTCGGTTCGTTGACCTAGGGGAGTGACAATCTTCTCGACTGCCACATAGGTCTGCTGACACACAACCTAAGGAAGATTCATGATGTTATTTAATCAATGCTCTCTCTCCAAAGGGATTCTCATCCATTCACATAATCATAAACAGCCAGCTTAATAGCAGAAAAGCAACCATGGAGGTTTCCAACACTTTATCATACATTTCATCAGACAACAACATCCAACTATTCATTCAGCTTCAGTTGAGGCTTCTCACAGAAGCAAACATCAGCAATCCAACAGATAACAAGTGGCTTCTCGTGGAATCAAATATCAGCACTCATCTCATCAGCAAAAAAGCATCCAAATAAGCAAGGGTGTCCAAGTGATAAGGTTCCAACCAAGCCAAATCATCAACATTAGTTGTTGGGAGGCTAAACCCTCCTAGAAATGAGTGCATATGAGAAGCACTCTCCTAGGAAATGGTGCCAAGCTAAGATGTAATCCACATGTCAAAAAATCCCACAAGTGCTAAAGCATTCATCCAATAGAACAATGTGTCATTATAACTCATCAACATATAACCAATGTGAGGAATAGATTAACATAGTATGAGAATTCAACCAGCAATATGCTATCATCAATAACGTGTAATGGTCATCAAAGTGGTCTACTAGCTCAATGAAGGAAGCTGGCAGCCCCATCATAAAAACAATAAAAATCACAGTGCATCAAGATATGTACCAAGAACAGGAAAGCAAAGGGAGCACTCCACTAGCAAATGTAGTTCAATTCACACAAATCAATCTACATGCCAGAAGCATCCAAATAAGCAAGGGTGTCCAAATGATAAGGTTCCAACCAAGTCAAATCACCCACAA
Organism: Pinus albicaulis; assembly: GCA_034641835.2. NCBI lineage: Eukaryota > Viridiplantae > Streptophyta > Pinopsida > Pinales > Pinaceae > Pinus > Pinus albicaulis. Next base: position 634,967,430 of record CM076580.1, read on the forward strand.
TAGTTGTTGAGAGAGTAAATCCCCCTAGAAATGAGTGCATATGAGGAACACCCTCCTAGAACATGGTGCCAAGCTAAGATGTAATCCATATGTCAAACAAGCCCACAAGTGCTAAGGAATAACTCATCAACATCAAACCAATGTGAGGGATAGATCAACATAATGTGAGAATTCAACCAACAATATGCTATCATCAATCCATGTGTAATGGTCATCAAAGCAGTACACTAGCTCAATGAAGGAAAGGGGCAGCCCCATCGTAAAAACAATGAAAGATCATAGTGCCTCAACATATGTACCAAGAAAGGCGAGACAAAGGGAACACTTACTAGCAAAAGTAGTCCAACTCACCACAACTCAATCTACATGCTAGAAGCATCCAAATAAGCAAAGGTGTTCAAGTGATAATGTTCCAACCAAATCAAATCATTCACACTAGTTGTTGAGAGGGCTAAATCCTCCTAGAAATGAGTGCATATGAGGAGCACTTTCCTAGAACATGGTGCCAAGCAAAGATGTAATCCACAAGTCAAACAACCCCACAAGTGCTAAGGCATCCATCCAATAGAACCAAGGGTCATTATAACTCATCAACATCTAACCAATGTGAGGGCTAGATCAACATAGAACAATGTTCAAAAGTGGATCATTATCTCCAAACGAACTGTGAATATGCCAATTATAGCATCATCATGCCAAGAATTTCCATATGACCTAGGGTGTTCAACCCAAATCAACCAAATCATAGTGCCATGCTCCAAACTAGCGACTAAGGGGAAATCACAAAGATCAAATTGAGGTGCAAACAAATGACTTCCATTAGAGACTTTAAATCCCAAAATAAGGTGGTCAACATATAAACTATCATAAAGGAAGCAAGTATATTAAAGAATGCATGAATAGTTCCTCCCCTCATCTGTTGATTGTTCCATCAATGTCATCATGCAAGCCTTGGATACATGTAATGAAAATCACAAGTATGACTAGGTTGTGATGAAAATCACAAGGGGTGTGATGAAATAACAATTGTTGGGATGAAAATCACATGTAAGATCTCATACAATATGAGGGGTAACAAGCCAATGAGAAAAAACAAAAGAGAGACAACAAGAAAATAGAGAAAAGTCTCCTTTGCCTTTCCGTTTTTACTTCAATTTTTAACATTATCATTAATTGTTCTAGGAAGTAAAGTCATTCCAACTTCATCTAACTTCATATGGAAAAAGTCAAATTTCATATCCCAATCAGAATTCAACAAACTTAACAGCTTTTGGGATTTCAAGATTGGCACAATTCCAGAATTTCCATTGGATTCTATCTTTTGTAAGGGTATGCGATTAGCATTTAATCAAGTGCACCAAGCACTCTAGGTACCTCGATGTTGGTGGTGCTCATTGTTGAACTCTTGTCATGGTCTTAGTAAAAATATTCCATATTACCCACCAAAATGGGTAACCCTATAGGAGAAAACTTTTCTCCTACATTTGACAATCAGCCACCCTAATATTCACTTCTTGATGATGATATGCCATGTGCCTCCGCCATCTGCATCATCCACATACCTCTCACCATCTGACATTTCCTCTTGAATGAAGGTGGGTTGTTATTCAAAAGGACTTTGATCATTTGCAATCGGGTGCTTATACTTGTTTTTTTGGGCATTTAGTATGGATAAAGAGGTGTTCGATAAATGGTTGATATGGAAGATTGACAGATCTTGACTGTAAATATGTTCTCTCACCTTACCAGGGGGGCTAATCCTTAAACCAAGTCCAGTACAACCTCCCTTAAGGCCTTAGGGTCATAGGAAGGGCACTATTTGGAAAACCTAGATTAATATAGCATGTTCATTTTCCTCTACACAATACTTGACACTCTCCATGTCACATTACAAATCCCTTATATACCACCTCCATTCTTCGAGTTCAACTTGTCATTATTTCATTAGGATTTGGCACCCACATATCTACATCCTTGGGTAGGGTCGCAAAACATTGTCGGGGAGGACTGAGGTTGATACAGCTAAAAGAATTGGAAAAGCATATTATGGAGATAATGAAAGAAAAAAGACGAAAATCAAAATGCAAAAGATGGTTGGGACAGAAGTTAGCGCATGGACAAAAGCCTAGGATGAGCTCTACCCTCCTCATTAGCCATCACCCGATTCGTGAGCACTCAATGCTCCATTTCATCAAAACAAACCCACGCATGTCCCAACCTTTATGAGCAATAAACTATCTCAAGGGATAAAATTAAATGCTACATCATAAACAACAACCTCTAACCCTTGACCTGTGCACCTAAAATAAAAGCATTATTAAAAAGAAGTAAAAGGCACACTAGAAGGGTGGAAAAAGGAAGCCAAGAAGGGTAACTCATGCCTCAACGATTTCTCCCTCAATTACATCTATACAATTAGGATGTGTACTCCCATTAGTCGGTTTCCTTAACCATGGCACTTGGCCATGAACTCTTTCCCCTCCGTTGCCACTTATTTCACTAACACCTATTGCTTGAAGGTTAACCTTGGAAATATCACCTCCCTAGGGGGTTGGATAGCACCTAATAGGGTTGACCATTAGCCACCTCTATCAAGGTAGAGAACACCTTTACGGGACTTGGTCGAGTTAGATATCTAAAGGTGATTCAAGTTAAAAGTATTAATATGCCCTTAACATGCAACTTTGGTCCACTAAGATGCTTATATGATCTTAGTTACTGATGAATGGTTGCTTTCGCTGGAGTTTAAGTTGGCTTTTCCAGGTGGTCCACAGTAGTCCAGGCCTTGAAGGCACCCACTCCACAGGTACCCAGGCCTTTCAAAGAGGTTAATTACTTAGTAGATGCAGCATTGCCCACTTGCATCATAACATTAGGCATTATGATCACTTGAGTAGATGATGCATGTCCAAGAGCACCCCCAAGAACCAAGACCCAAGATGTTGATCTTCTTTGACCCAACACGAAGGAATCTTTATGATTGCACCACTAAACCTAGCATGCCCCCAAGTTGGCCTTGACACTACTTGATGAGCAGACCATGATTCATAGCTCGAATGAGGATGGTCTTCCATGAGATGATTAGGGAGGGCTTGTTGCACCTGTTGGAGCCCTAACACTCAAGAGAGAAGGCATTACATTAATTGTGGGAGAGCCATGGAGATGACATGGTGACACACCAATTAGATTTGACACCCCTAGAGATGCATTGAGGTTGCATTTGAGGGATACTCCTCAAATGATTGATGATCACGACACATGGACACACTTTTAGCATTACACTAACCATCAGGTAGCATCTAGAGCCCAAATGGGCATGATGTTACCATTTAGAGGCTTATGGGTCACACGTCTAGGTCTTTTGTGACATAATTTTGCATGGACCTAGTCGGTTGGCACTTAACCCAAAGATTACTTTATGTTTACTCATTGTCAAACTTGTTTAGGGGTTTATTAGGCTAAAATTAGGTGAGGTAGACCTCATATAAATAAAAGGTCACTTCACATTTCATTTCATCATCCCTTGTGGACTATTTTGGCCTCCTTAGATATTCTGAGCTAGCTCTTGTAGCATTGTACTCTTGTGGAGATATGATCTTTTTGGATAATTTTGCTATTGGAGACTAGTCTTGGTTGTGGAGACATCACTTTGGAATAATGGAGGACTTGTTCATGAATATCTTGTGAGTATCTTTACTGTTGAATATCTTTTAATGGTTATTGCATGCATCCACAAGGTCTTGGATAGACAGTGATCGAGTGCGTTATCACTCTCAAATTTTCAAATTTTTTTGATAGGGTCATCATTAGCTTCACCTTGTCTCATTAGGTTAGATCATTCGATCATTCATTTGATGAGAAATTCACTTAATCATGTTTATTATAGGTCATAGACACTTCATTAGTCTTGTCATTAGGGTCATATCCACAATAATCCACCTTGGGTTCACTTACATAGTCATCAAATTTTTAAAAAAGAGCCACTTCTCTAGTTTTCCGCAGTTTCATAGCGAATACAATGCAAAATAGGCAAATTTCGCTATGAAACTACATGACAATTTCGTAGCGAAACTAAGGATTTCTTTGTTTTTTGACTTTTTGAGCAGTCAACTTCAAGGGCAGTTTTTGGGCAAACAGAGAAGCATTCTAAGAAACTGAGAGAGATTATTTTCAAGCACAGATCAAATAACATTAACCTCTTTCACTTTTCTCAAAGGTGCTATAAATTGGGAGATTCAGAGAAGTCTTTCGGCTCTATTTTCAGAATGAGTTTTTTTTCCTGCTTGATACATGTTTTCAAATGCAATTCTCGGACACCTCGAGATGTTTTTCAAAAAACCAGGAGAGATTTTTATTCAGAATGAACTGAGCTACAAAAACCTCCTTCAGTTTTGCAACAGCTATCAAGGATATGGAGGTAGGAGCTCATTTCTTAAACCTATTTGTTCAAAAAAACAGAGTCATTTTATTGGTAAATAAACTTGCTAAAGGTGAAAAAGATACTTTTTGAAGAGGGTAAGAGGCATTTTGAACCAAGTTTGCCTTATCATCCCTTCATAATATCAATTTGAAGACCTATAGGTGAAATTTTGAAGAAAAAGAGAGAATTTTGAATTTTTCTGCACTTTAGGTAGTTTCGTAGCAACTTCCAGGCTTGAAGCCTAGAATTTGCTACGAAATTTCTGTAGGTGATTATATGGAAAAAAACATGGATAAACTCAAAGTCAAAGCCTGAAAAATTTTGTTTTAGCTCTTTTAACCCAACAAACATGTCTACATCAGCAAAGAGAGCTAACAAGTGGCAAAGGTTGGTGAATTAATTTGCTACTAAACTACGCTATGAAATTTTATGTACGACTGTTTTAGCAGTCAACTTCAAGTTTGATTTCTGACCAAATGAAAAAGGACTTTGGAAATATGAAAGAGATTTTTCTTCATCACAGTCCCATCTACCAAAACCTCACTCAGTTTCTGCAAATCCATCAGGGTTTGGAAATTATACACTCATCTTTGAAGCCTATTTTTAGAATTTTCACTAACCAGATTTGTGAAAAATTTGTAAAACTAGACTTGGAGGAGGTCCAGCTCAGCATCCACGTGGCATAATAACACATCAGCACTCTAGTACACTCAGAAAATTAGTTTGTTGCAGTGGATAAGGGTTATTAAATTGATTTGTTGAACTATTAATGAAAGAAGATTCCTTTTTGTATTCAAACTCTGCAAAACAAAAATATCCCTAGGAAGTCTCCAAGTGATGGAATCATGTTTGAAATAGGTCTCTGAGGTGGGAATTCGAGGTGAGCAAGGTGGCAAATCATTTGTATGAGTCCTCACTCTATAAATGAGAGAGTTTTAGAGTTAGAAAGGGTTGGGAGATGTATGTATGCACTACTATTGTAATCTTTCACTATCAATAATATACTTTTGCAGCAGCTTGTTTCAGACCCAAGATTCATTGTATGTTCTTATCTATGCTTGTTTATCTTAGTCCTTTTGATCTTTATGCAGTGGCTCATGTGTAATCACTTGGAATTCAATAATATGCTCCAATTTCATGTACACATGTAGTTGTTGTTTTGTCCTTTATGTGTGAATTTATAAGAATATAAGTGCCCTGGCTTCCATGACATTTGTTGTTTTGTAATTGAGGTTTACAATGACTCCATAAGCCCAATGGTAGCAAATCCTCTACATTTTCCACCTGCAATTAATCACAATCAAGTCACTGTTATAGAGTTTGCCATCTAATAGAGTTTTCATTCAACAATCACAAGTTATCTTGAGAGAGCCCTCTCAGACTGAAGAGGCTAATCTTCAGTCAAAAGTTGGTATGAAATAGTTACTCCAAGTTGACCATTGAAGCAGCCCAACAAGAACTCAATTTGGTGATAACAAGGTGCATTGTTAAGGCACTCCTAGATGTCAAGTCACTGGTTCAATTCCCCACCCTATTCGGGTGTTATTCTTGGACATGACCATGGAGTAGCCTCACCAATACCAAACTTACCAAAAAAAAAATGTATTGCATGCAATATATTTGCTAGGGTTTCTATGTTCTTGTTTAATTGCATTATCTTTCTATGAAATTTTGACGAAAAACTGTATGCTTTAATTAGAGAATCTTAGACATCCCTTGAGGACCTCCTAGAGAGCTTTCCTCTTGTTTTTATTCCCTCATAAAGTGATAGCTAGGGTTTTGAAAGTGAGAAAACTAAGGTTTTTCCCCTTACTCCCTACTAGGGTTTGATATCTCCATGGTAATTGTCCCTTAGACTCCATCACCCAAGTAGGCATTGGCTTCCACATAAATGATCAAACATCATCTCTACTTTACATTCTCTCTCCTTATCAATTTCAGCCTTTTAAGGCAAGCCGTTAGGGCTAGGGCATAGGGTCGAATACAACTAGGGCTAAATAATTGACTTGTGAGGTGTTTCAAGTGGATTGAACCTTATTGCATCAAAATATAGCCTTTTACACAGTTGAAATAACCTCCCTAGGGTTGACGTCACAAACCCTAGGCAATGTTTCCCTAGGAAAACCTAATTTAGCATTAAGGCTTCAACTTAGGGCTTGTTGAAGGCTTGTGGCTCCTTTTGTTTATTATATCTATTTTTCACAAGTCTTTTCCTGGTCTTGTATGCCTATGTGACCCATTCTTGTTGAATATTCCTTGAACCCTAGGCTATTAGTATCTTCGATAAGTTTCTTGGAGAGCACACTATTCCTTGTCTCATTGGATTGAGCCTTGTCCTTAATTTCAATGTCCTTTAGCTTATCCTAATAATCACCTTTGGTCCATTAGCTTAGAATACCTATTAGATGACTAATACTAGGAAGCCTCCCTTGTGAAAATCCAATAAAGAGCAGGAGGTGGTGTTTTGTGGTGACAATGGGCCTCCACCTTGTTGTTGTCTCTTGGTCTAGTTCTCGCCTCTTGAGGCCTCTCACAAGGCCTGCTAGATTTTCAGGCAACATTCCTTTCACTCAAAGCAAAATCATTGATTAGGCATCTTAATCTTTCTCTACCTTATTTTAACACTTGGATTAGGGAGTTTCAGCAAAACTAGACAGTGTTGCCAAAGAGTGCTACTAATGAGATCCCACTATAGGCAATGTTTTCGATAACATGAATTAATTTGTTGTAACATGATGTTTTTGGACTCTAGAGGCCATTTAGAGCCTCAATGTCCACGTATTTTGTGTCAAAGATGTATTGTGATTTGCACTCAATGTCATTTTACTATATTCACCCTTAGTACTCGCATGTTATATACAAGATCAAACCTTTCATATTTGGTGTCCAATGATTTGGATTTACATTAATGTGCATGAGTGTGCATGCATATCAAATTTTCATATTTATGTACTTTCTAGTAAACTAGTTCACAAGCTAGTTCAATTTCGTACTAGTCGAACCTCAACAAGTTCCGATTATGATAACTTTGCTCCTAGCGATGAATCATGAGATACATTTATTATTTTTTTAATGTCATTCTCTATTAACCTATCAATACTTAGGACTGGAGACAAATATCAGAATTCATATTGATGTCAAATATATCACTCAAAATCTTATACATCTTATATAATAGTTTTATTTTCATATTTATGTGGCAATGTGTTTGCTTGATGTTGGTGTTGCTTTAAATATCTACAAAAAAAAACAGAAAATGAATGTTTCAAATGAATGCTTCTATATTTTTAAAAGTTTGTTCAATATTGTTGCTACATTATGTTATCGACCTGTTACCCACCAATAGTGGGTAATGCATAGGAGAAAAATTTTCTCCACATTTGACAACCAACCAATTTGCAGTCCTATGATGGTCTTTAGATAACATTATGCCAAAAGTCTCCACCAATTGCTCTGATCAATGCTCTCTCCCATCTAGCATTCTTCATAGAGGAAGGTGGGTCATCTATCAAGTACCAAAAAGTACTGTAAACATTTAAGCAAACATGTGCTTTCATTTAATGTTATGGGCATATTAATATAAATCACGAGGCAAACTAGATGATTGATCACTCTAGATTGTATCCTTGTTCCCACACTTCATTTGGAAGATTAGCTTTTGACTCTAGTCCAATGGCACCTCCTCTAAGGCAATATAGTTTAGGAAGGACACTACTTGGTGGGGGGCACTAATTGATGTAGAGTGTCCAAGGTAATCCATACTTACTTTCCATCCTTCCCAATTATTCATCTCCATTCTTTGGGTAAATTGTCAATGATCATTGGGATTGACACCCTATATCCACATCCTTGAGTCAAGGTTCGAAAACTTGGCCCCGAAGGTTGATGTAGCTGAAAAAACGATGAAGCATATAGAGCCACAATAGAAATAAAATGTGAAACGCAAAAAATGATTGGGACTTACCTAGCAACTAGCCAAAACGTTATCATGAGCTCTAACACCCTCATTAGCCATCACCCAGTTCCTCAAGCATTTAATGCTTCATCTAAAATAAAGGAAACATTGGATGTCCCAACCTTGATGAGCAAGAAATGGATATATCTAGATGGGGCATTGGAAAACCACAAAGCAGGCTTTGTCTCCTAATCTATGCACCAAAGAAAGATAAACATTAAAATAAAAGGAGCACTAAATGGGTGGAAAAGTCAACCAAGGAAAGCGGTAACTCATGCCTCCACTATTGCTCCCTCACATCATTACACCCTAGATGTTGGACCTCCATTAGTTGGTCTCATGGTTGTGGCATCTTCTTTAAAGTCTTTCCCACTCCATGACCACCTTACCACATACACCAATGGATTGATGGGTCTACCTAGGACATGTCACTCCCCTTGGGGGTTGGAAACACCTAATAGGATTGTTCACCTAATCATCCCTGAACATATAGGAGTTAACTTGTTTACAAATCTTGCGCTAGTTAAACATTTGAAGTTAAGTATTTTTTTGCCCCTAGAATTAAATATGGTCCACTATGATGCTTTAATGGTTCTATCCCTGTCACGAGGGGAAGCTCAATTGGCAATTGTCGTGTTATGAAGTATTAAGTAAACTATGAGATTCAAGGTTCAAATCCCCCATGGGTCAAACCAACAAAAAAAATGTTTTTTGTCCCTAATGATGTTGATCTCATTTGATCTTGACAGGTTTATTCAGTTGGTAACACATGTGCAACATAGATCCCTTGAAGGATGGCTTGACTCCTTTCCAGCACATTCCCACAGACCCATGGTATTGCACCCTTTGGAGAAGTATAAGTACAAAATTGAGTGATTCATTCTTGTGGTGGTTAGTAAGAAAAAATCTTGTAGAAAAGAAGGTCGAGTAGGCCTTAGACTTATGGACGGCGAAGAGGGCCTACTGATAACAAAGAGGGCCGAGAGGGCCTGTTGTTGGCAAAGAGGGTCGAGCAAGCTTGTGGTCGGAAAGAGAGCATCTTGTGGAAGAGAAGGTCAACTAGGCCTCAAACCCCTTGAGGGTCGAGAGGGCCTGTGGAAGGTGGATGGCAAGACAGCATCTTGTGGAGGACAAGATTGGGTAGGCCTCAAACGTTTGACAACCGAGAGGGACTGTGGAAGGTGGTTGGCAAGAGAGCATCTTATGGAGGAGAAGGCCAAGTAGGCCTCAGACCTAAGAGGGCAAAGAGGTTCAAGCAAGGTCGAGAGGGCAAAGAGCGACAAGAGGGCCTAGCAGAGCACAAAGACGTGTGGGGCAAGAGACATTGAGAGAGAGATTCTCTCAAGGAAGAGATCTGCATGAGCAATATTACATGCTTGTTGTGAATGAGGTACTCAGTTGTGTTGGGTCGAAGGAAAGACCATGGAGCAGCAAAGGAGATCCAAATCAGCCAGATCGAAGATGGAACCAGGGTTTGATCTGATGGATCAGATCCAAGGTAATTGTTGTATATGTGATTCCTCAAGGGCCATTATCCCAATAAGGGGGGCCAAGTAGGTTCTAAGAAGAATTTAATGAAGAACTGTGTATTGGGCAAAACTTGTGTGAAATTTTGAGATTATTGTGCATGATCTTATTGTTGTTTTTATAAGTTTTGATGTGCTAAATTTGTATCTAGTTAGGCACATCAGTGTGTTTCAGAACATTATATGTGTAAGTTAATAGGAAGCTATTACCAAATCTAGTGTGTGAGTGTGCATTGAGTCTAGTGCCCAAAATTTAACATGGTAACAGAGGCAAGATTATGAGAAGATCAATTGGATCTGAAATTTGAATAGGTAAAGTCTTTGAGAGAGAGATATAGGAATTGTTGCGAGTAGTGGGAGTGTTTTGAATAACCATGCCAAGAGAGTTGGCTAAGTATGGCAAACTACTTGTATGGACTGTGAAGGCTAGGATCACGAGACCTACTGAGACATGGAGCAGATCATTCACACGAAAAGTTGTGGATAGTAGCAGTCTGGTGTATAGACAAAGAGAAATGGATGAGAGATTCATTCATAAGATGTGCTAGGATCTTGAGACGAGATCGACTCAAGAGAATGAGAGATTCATTCATAAGATGTGCTAGGATCTTGAGAGGAGATCGACTCAAGAGAATGAGAGATTCATTATGATCCGAGTTTGAAGGTCTTGTGAAGGATATGAGCTTGGAGGGGTTAAGTAAGGGCCAAATTTGTTCTTGTGATAGGACAAGCGCCAAGAAGGCGGGATCGAGATGGTCAGAGAGCTAAGATAGCCATTGGAGATATATAAGTGAGAAACTTGGAGTGAAGGTCAAGCAGAGACCTTGAGGGACAAGAAGACCTACAATTGGGAGTCAAAGAAAGTCAGGCTTCAAAGTTAGTGAGTAAGCGCACGAGAGTGTCAGTCTTCAAGAGTCAGCAGGCTCAAAGGGAGTCAACAGTTTAGAGGAAGACAACCTTCAACTTCAGGAAGTCATGGTACAAGATGGCCATGCAGGATGCTAAGGAGCGGGAAGCTTCTAGGAGTAGGGTGTCTTCAAAGAAGGGTCCTTGCCAGATAGCAATAATTGCTTCTATGTCATATGGAGCAGTTGTGGTAGCAGATCAAGGGTGGAAATGTGTTCTACGTTCAAAGGCAAAGCCACTCCCAAGTCGTGTTGTGAGAATACATCCCTCACTAAGAGGGAGTGTTGATGTTTTACGTAGCATCAGGAGCATTATCATATGTGGGGTAAGTGGGCTAATTAATGGGGCTTTGCACCCATAGACCCATGGCATTCTGATGACCCATTATATAGACCCATGCTATTCTAATGACCCGTGGTATTGCACCCTTTAGAAAAGTATATGTACAAGATTGAGTGACTCATTCTTATGATGGTCAGCAAGGGACCATTGTTGATTTTTGGGTAGCATCGGATGTGCTCTAGCTCTGAAATTTTGTGGAGGGGCTAGAACACATGAGATCTCCAAGACCCAAAAATCGTTTGGAGAAATTCCACCCGGATATTAAGTTATTCAAATAATTAATTATTTTAATGGACACCCTAAGTCCAACTTAGGGAAATTAAATAATTAAAGTGAATTAATTTAAACATGTGGGTGAGAATGTTCTAAGTGACGAGGATCAAGCCTTTCCTAATCTTAGTCGTTGATTAGAGAATAGATCACGATCGTTGAATGTTCTACAAGAAAAGTATTAAAAGAAGGCTTGGGGTCAGTTGGAGAACACACACAGAGTGGCAGCGCTTGAGCTAAGTCAAAATATTGGGGCGTGATTTGCTGAGAACTTTCAAGTGAGCTTGCAATGCAACAAGGGGCAGTTCGGCAATGGGATTTCTGATGCAAGGCCGAGAATACAATAGCAGAGAGGCAGATCAGCACCAAAGAGGTAGTGCAGGCCTAGGAGGGGTGACGCAAGCCCAGGAGGGGTGACGCAAGCCCAGGAGGGCTCACGCAGAACGAGCACAGAGGCTCATGCAGGCCCAGAGGGGTGACGCAGGCCTAGAGGAGCTGACGCAAAGCCATCAGAGGCAGCATTGGGGTTTTAGTGGGCCAAATCAGGCTCGTATTCAGCTAAACCAGAAGGATGACAAGGCCACATTGAAGGGTGATGCAGTCTCAGCGCAGAGCTTGTTGGGGACTACGTAGGCACCTGTGAGGTTCTTCATTCTCACGCTGAATAAGCCATAATATCTGTCTCCAAAGATAGAGGCTTTGCACCCATAGACCCATGGCATTCTGATGACCCATTATAGAGACCCATGCTATTCTAGTGACCAGTGGTATTGCACCCTTTAGAAAAGTATACGTACAAGATTGAGTGACTCATTCTTATGATGGTCAGCAAGAGAGCATTGTTGATTTTTGGGTAGCATCGGATGTGCTCTAGCTCCAAAATTTTGTGGCGAGGCTTGAACACATGAGATCACCAAGACCCAGAAATCGTTTGGAGAAATTCCACCCAGAGCTTAAGTTATTCAAATAATTAATTATTTTAATGGATACCCTAAGTCTAACTTAGGGAAATTAAATAATTAAAGTGAATTAATTTAAACATGTGGGTGAGAATGTTCTAAGAGATGAGGATCAAGCCTTCCTAATCTTAGTCGTTGATTAGAGAATAGATCGCGGTCATTGAATGTTCAACAGGAAAAGTATTAAAGGAAGGCTTTGGGTTAGTTGGAGAACACACAGAGTGGCAGCACTTGAGCTAAGTCGAAATTTTTTGGCGCAGTTTGTTGAGAACTTTCAAGTGAGCTTACAGTGCAGCGAGGGGTAGTTCGGCAATGGGATTTCTGATCCAAGGCCGAGAATACAATAGCAGAGAGGCAGATCAGCACCAAAGAGGTAGTGCAGGCTTAGGAGGGGTGACGCAGTCCCAGCCAGGCTCACGCAGAGCCAGCGCAGAGGCTCACGTAGGCCCAAAGGGGTGACGCAGGCCTAGAGGAGCTACCACAAAGCCATCAGAGGCAGCATTGGAGTTTTAGTGGGCCAAATCGGGCTCGTATTCAGTTGATCCAAAAGGGTGATGAAGCCACATTGAAGGGTGATGCAATCTCAGCGCAGAGCTTGTTGAGGACTGCATAGGCATCTATGGGGTTCTTCATTCTCATGTTGAATCAGCCATAATATCTATCTCCAAAGATAGAGGGTTTGCACCCATAGACCCATGGCATTTGGATGACCCATTATATAGACCCATGCTATTCTAATGACCCGTGGTATTGCACCCTTTAGAAAAGTATATGTACAAGATTGAGTGACTCATTCTTATGATGGTCAGCAAGAGAGCATTGTTGATTTTTGGGTAGCATCGAATGTGCTCCAGCTCCGAAATTTTGTGGAGGAGCTAGAACACATGAGATCTCCAAGACCCAGAAATCGTTTGGAGACATTCCACCCAGAGCTTAAGTTATTCAAATAATTAATTATTTTAATGGAGACCCTACGTCTAACTTAGGGAAATTAAATAATTAAAGTGAATTAATTTAAACATGTGGCTGAGAATGTTCTAAGTGACGAGGATCAAGCCTTTCCTAATCTTAGTCGTTGATTAGAGAATAGATCACAGTCGTTGAATGTTCAACAGGTAAAGTATTAAAGGAAGGCTTGGGGTCAGTTGGAGAACACACATAGATTGGCAACACTTGAGCTAAGTCGAAATTTTGGGGCGCGGTTTGTTGAAAACTTTCAAGTGAGCTTGTAGTGCAGCGAGGGGCAGTTCGACAGTGGGATTTATCATCCAAGGTCGAGAATACAATAGCAGAGAGGCAGATCAGCACCAAAGAGGTAGTGCAGGCCTAGGAGGGGTGACACAAGCCCAAGAGGGGTGATGCAGGCCCAACCAAGCTCATGCAGGTGATGATAGAAAACGTGTTGTGGGGATAGAAATTTGCCCAAAGGTTCCAACTGAACAAAGAAGAAAATACATCCAAATAGAGGAGGTTGCACAACAAAAAAATAAAAAACAAAAAACTCAATCTGAATCAAGTGCAACCTCTAGATTTGGTAGCTCAACCTTTCATGGTGCTTCTACAAGTTCTGGAGGTAAAAAACAATAGCAGATTTCCTTAATGTTGCTGGGAGGGATGATGTGGATGGAAATATAGTCCGATTTCTTTGTGCTCGCAGTGTACCATTCAATGTGCTTCGCTCTCCCTATTGGCATGAAATGGCAAAGGCCATCAATGAAGCCTCAAAAGGATACAAGTCCCCCAACTATGAGAAAGCTAGAACAATGTTATTAGAAAGAGAAAAAGGAAAGGTTCAAGTAGCTTTGACACATTTTACAAATGAGTGGGTGGATAGTGGGGTATCCATTGTATCAAATGGGTGGAAAAATATCAGAAACCAACATCTGATAAATGTTCTTGGTGTTTATGCTAGTGGTGCAGTGTTTATTGCATGTCATGATTCCTCCTCTGTCAGTGCAACTTCCCAAAACATTGCAAATCTCCTATTGCAATCAATCAGAGATGTTGGTCGTAAAGTGTTTCAAGTGATCACAGATAATGCAGCGAAATGTAAGGGAGCAGGAAAAATTATTGAGCGTACTTATCCACACATATTTTGGTCTGGGTGCTTGGTGCACACATTGAACCTTTTGATGCATGATATTGTGAAGCATAAAGAATGTAGGTGGATTAATGAGGTTTACAAGAGAGGGAAGAAACTCATTAAATTTATCACAGGGCATACAAGGGTAGACTACTTCTATGGCACTTACTCCAAGTTGAAGTTGCTTAAACTTGCAAAAACCAGATTTGCAAGTTATTACCTCACCTTTAGGCGGCTAGTGAAGATGAGACAAGCTTTAACTAATATGGTCACCGCTGAATCATGGGAGGAGATTAACACTGATAGAGATGGTGCTAATGCAGCAAAGGACACTATTCTTCACATGTTATTTTGGTCATAGGTGGAATATGTTTTGCAATTCACCAAACCAATTAATTACATGATCAAGTTTGCAGATTCAGATCAGCCAATAATTGGAGAGGTGTATGAGCAAATGGATAACATGTTGGGGCAGATTAAAGACACTTTTGAGCCTAGCAATACCACCTTGTACAAATATATTCATGCAGAGGTGGTACAACGATGGGATATGCTAAATATTCCATTGCATGCATTAGCATATGTTTTGACACCTAAATATTATAGTCCAACATGGCTTTCAACAACAGCACCTGGGGGAGCGAGCAGGAGAAAACCACACCTAGATCCATAGGTCCTACAAAAATATATCATTGCACTGGATAAATTAGTCCCTGATGAGGAGTCACACTCAATACGAAAACAGTTGAGCAACTATACACTTTCCACTGCTCCATTTGGGAGCATGCATGCTATTAGAGATCGCGAGATTTTTTCTTCTATTGAGTGGTGGAACATGCATGGAGGTGCTACTCCACTTCTACAAACTTTGGCATTGCAGGTGCTATCACAGGTGGTAAACAATTCTTCTGCAGAGAGGTGTTGGAGCTCTTATTCTTTGATCCACAGTGTTAAAAGGAACAGGTTGAGTTTAGACCGGGCAAAGAGCTTGGTTTATGTTCATTACAACTTGCAATTGTTGTCCCATTACTGTGATGATGCAAAGAGTAACAAAGACCTTAATGTTTGGGACAGGTATCCAGAGGAGGCCAATTTGGAGGATGGAGTGTTGCGATTAGAACATTTAGAGGATGCTCTTATCCATGATGATGAAGATCGACTTGACATGCCACCCCCCACTGGTCCCTTTTTTTCCTAGGTTCCATGGTTCAACACCAACAACAGGGGCTTCATCTTCATCAGTTACAGTGCCAGTGCCACAACTTCCACAGCCACGATCTTCTTCATTGCCACCACGTGGAGGCGCACCGTCACGTACTCTTCATGGTGGGAGGAGAGATGAGTAGATATTTTCAGTGTTCATACTTTACTGCTTTTGTAATAGATTATCATTAGACTTGTCGGCTTGTTGTGAATTTGAACATTTTTGTCTTGGTGGTGGCCAAGTGGCCTATTTTGTAAACATTATTATTTGAATTTTGGACATGACTAATGTTGACAGTTGCTCACTCATTATATGCTTTATGTTTTATAATATGGTTAAATGTTTTATGTTTATCATTTATGTTTTATAGTATGCTTAAATGTTTTATGTTTTATAGTATGCTTAAATGTTTTATGTTAATCATTTATGTTTTATAGTATGCTTAAGTGTTTTATCATGCTTAAAAATTTGATGTTTGTAATTGCTAGGATCTAGAATCTAGATTCTAGATGGTTGATGCTTGAATAATTAATTATTGATGTACAATGGAATCATGGATGTCATATCTATCTTGATTTATGTAAAAATATGCATGTTTTCATGTCTTCTACAACTAATATGGTATTTGGGATGTTTTTTTTAATATAAATGCAAGAAAATATTAAAAAAAATATATATATATATATATACTAGACGCTTCCGCATCCCCGCTTTGTGCAACGTTGGGATGGACATATCAGTGTGTTTCAATCAATGTTGCACAACTCGTACTCGTAGAAGACTCATTTGGCTATTGACTCTGCGACCCGTATAAGAATCGGCAAATTTTTCCCTCCACATGATCTCCAAAAAAAATTTAAAAATTAAAAAAAAAAACGAATTTTGAGGGTCTCCATGGGTCTTATGCGGTTCATATGTGGTTCTTCACGAGTTCAATGCGGGTAGTCGGGTTTTATGTGGGTTTTGGCAAGTACGGGTAGAAACCGCAGGTTCTATTCGAGTGACTCGTCTCACTATAAAACTCGTCAACTCGTAAGAGTCGTGCTACAATGCTTTCAGTTCATTGGTTGTGTAAAGCTAATAGGAAGTTGTTACCAGATCTAGTGTGTGTGCGCACCGATTCTAGTGCCCAAAATCTAACAGATATATCAGTGAGGCATCTCAAGCAAGTTGAGGAAATAACTTACACAGGAAACCAAAAATAAAGGTGGGTGCAAGAAAAATAGGATTGAGATTGTTGTCACTAAATCTAGCAAGCCTTGTGGAGGGATTCCCTACAAGGCAATTACTAGACCAAGTAACAACAATAAGGTAGTATCCCAATGTTACCACAACTACTACCCCCTGCTCTTTATGGATTTTCACCAATGGGAGGAGTCCCAGTAGATAGGTCACCTAAGAGGTGTTCTATGCTTAAAGGTATAAGGTGACTAAAAGGCTTCTAAGGGAGGAATCAACTTAAGGACAAGGCTCAAGCGATGATGACTTGGAGAAAAGAGAGAGAAGAATTTAATTTGCAGATATAATATGACTTGATCACCAACAAGACATGGTCAATGCCTAGTCCTAGGGTTGGTGGAGTTTATGGATTCTTAGGAATGGCTAAAACTTGCAAAGGAGTAGGTATATTTTGATGCCCTAGCAACAAAACCCTAACTATTACCTTTGTGAGGGATCAAAATTCACTTCGGAGAGCTATGTAAGATTCACCAAGGGGATTGTCATTCACAATCATACAATGAGTTATGCATCCAATAACCTAGCTTCCATACAATTGATATTCAACAAATTAGCGCATAACAGAAAAACTTGGATCATCAGTTTATTCCATAAACTAGACTTAAAATCAGAAATTTTCAATACTAAAGCACTTACAAGACAATATGCATGGACAATCCAATTATTGATCCAAGGCAACTTCTCTAAAGATAAGAATATAGTTCCAATACATAAAATGCTCCATACATCACATTTCTCCAGAGGTACAAGAAGGAAAAAATTCTCCTAAGAGAGGCCAAATTGTCACAAGTGATGATAATTAGATATGAAAGTCCTCTCCTCTATTTATAACACAAAGTTAAATCACAATAACCCCTTGGGTTACAACTTACAAGCCAACCCACTAACTCTCAACATAAACGTTAAGAAAATCCCACACGTGTGAGTTGTGAGGCCTCTAAGGCAAACGTCATCCATAAAGTGAGATCCAAAAGCGTTGATGCTACAAAGTACCAAATCTGATGTAGCAACATCTCAAAATCAACCTTTGAGGGTTGGCCCTCAAATTCCCATCAATGGTTCTTTGTGGTCCCCAAAATTCAGCTAGGGCATCACAAAGTGGTCTCTTGGGTCTCCAACTATGAAAAAGTGTCAGACTTTGCTCCAATATTGAGGACTTTCCAAGTGCTACTAGCCCTCCCAAGTCTATGAAGGTGAGACCATCCTCATCTGGGCCTTGAATCAATTGTCATCCCTCACATGGTGCTAACGCCAACCTAGGGGCATGTTGGGTCTAGGTGTATCATCCTGAAGAATCGTCAAAAGTAGTGCAAAGTGGCAGAACAGCTTGGGTGCAAGAGGTGCCTAAGGTAATATGTGATGTGCTACTACTACTCGAAGACCCAAGGTTCTCAACGCTTCACCTGTGGGGTGCCAATATACTCTTCTAATGGCCTAGGTAACAGTGGGTAAGTTGCCCAGGACATGGGTTGTTGAACCTCCTGACAATTACAACATAAAGTTTAGTGAAAGCAACCAGTCATTAGGGACAATAATCATTATTGAATCTAAGTGAACCAAGCATGAATGTGATGGGTTGTTTAATACTTCAAATAAGGATTCTCTTCCAACTACAACTCTAGATCACCCAATTCTCCCCTGGAGATATGTGGGCAATCATAGCAAACTCTTCCTCCTCGATCCTCGTAATAGCAGCCTGCGCATCATGCTTCTCATCCTTGTCCTTCTTATTGAGAGGACACTGCGTAGCGTAGTGACCGAGCTCACCACACCGGAAACACTTGATCTTTGAGACGTCCTTCTTACGCCTTCGCTACTCCTGCTACCCCTTTGATGCAATGGTTGCATTCTCCTCCTCCTCCTTGGGCTTCGTCCCACTGTTGTTGTTGCCATCAAGTTTTCACTTGACCAGATCTTGCCTCATCTCTTCCTGCTGAAGAGTAGCCCACATTCCTTCCCAATCCAGCAACTTCTCTCTACCCAGGATACTCTGGACAAAGACTTTCCATTCTTTTGAGACTGAATTCAAGGCCAATCTAACCATCTCTATGGCCTGAGGTGTTGACCCTACAGCTGCCATGTGATCTCGAACATACTGAAGCTTCGATAGGAACGAATCTATGCGTTCTCCCTTCTGCATCCTCGTAGATCTCATTTCTCCTTCAAGAATATTTTCCGCTGCTCGGAAGACCCCTAATAAAGGATAGCTAATGCATTCCACATCTCCTTGGCAGTCCCTTTGCCAGAAATGTGTGATACACTGTCATCCTTCACTCCGTTGAGGATCATCGTCTTGGATTTTTCCATATCTTTCTTATAGGCCTTCAATAGATCCGAATCTGCAAGGACAACTACCACACTATCGATGAAGGTCTTGAGATCATGCTCATCTAGAAGGAAGGAGATCCTTGTCTTTCAAATCACATAGTTGGAGGCACCCTCCAACCGATCCTAGTCTCTCAACCCAATTGTTGCCATCTCACCCAACCAAATGTCAAATGTTGCCTCTAACCCTCTGGGCAGCTAGCTCTATGCACTCCCTGCTGAAGTGAGCAAAATAAGTCTTGGTTATTGTTGCTTCTGCACGGGAAATCAAAATTTCTTTAGGTCAGAAATCCCTCAGTATGCTCCTTCTTCCTTCTTCTTATGCTTTTTTGCACCACTAAATGTTGCAGCAAAAACTACGTCCCACTTGAAGACTGCTTTGCATTGAAACTACTGTGTTGCTCCCTTTATCACTGGAAAATTATGAACTAGAAAATCTTCCTCTATTGACTCACTGAGAGAGAGATTTTTCCTCAAATAACTTTCCCTCCTAGACTAGACTGCGCAACCCCTCTGGGATTTGATATGCTACTTACGCAACTCTTCAATCTCCCTCCTATGTTCCACGTTGAGCTCTCCGGCTCTACTCTCTTGCTTCACCTGTGCTCTGATACTATGTGAAAATTCGATAAACCCAAATCCCTACTACAACAATCTAATATTACTTGTCCTACTTGACAATTCCATGCAAGTTATTTACTGTGTTAAAACTATAAATATCGAAGTAAATACAACTGCACCCTTCACTAATTAAATTATATGTGGAAACAAGAACTGAGCAAGAAGAAATAAACACACATATGACACTGTTATTTTTGGACTAAGTCCCCGGAAAAAACCCAATGCGGGAAAATCAGTGCAGCAACTGAGGGTTTGTATTATTAAGCAGTGGTTTTGAATACATCTTGGATGCCTTACTGGCTATCCGGTACAGAGAAATAACTGGCGAGAAAGTGAGCCACCCTCACACTGGTATGGGAAGATCCAGTACTAACCAAACTGAAGATGAGCCCTCCGCATTGTCTCTCCGCAGCTCTACGTCACACTTACGCAGTTACTACATCATTGTTGTTGGGACTGCATCGCACCTCAAATCTGACCTTCTACTGGCTGGAAACTCAATCAACTGACCTCCCGGTCTCACACCTTGGCTTCTGGTACTGGATCTTAGTTTTTCCTCAATAAAACTTCGATCTCCCTTTGAAGCACAGCATTGCCTCTGTGTGGCTCTACGTTGCCCAGCTTAGCTCTGCGCTGCCTCTTCTGCACCTCTCTCTGCCTCCTCTGCGTTGTATCCCCGGCTCAGAAAATATCCAACCGAAAAACTATCTTTGCCCCTCACTACAAGAAATCTCCACAATGATCTCTCTGGCAACTGCTGCGTTGCTCACTTGAGAAATCAATCTCTTGATCTCACTCGATGTGCCTTTCCAAATGCCCATCCATGTCCTTGTAATCTTCACGTTGAGAAATCAACAGCCCAAATTAGATTCTCATTAATGGCTCAAATCATATTGACTCAATCTCTGTCTTTTTCTAGAAGATTCACACCCAGTTCTATTAACACACTTTAATTATTTTAATTCCCTACGTTTAGACTTAGGCATCCATTAAAAATAATTAATTATTTAAATAGAACCTCCTCTGAGTGGAATTTCCCAAAACGATTTCTGGGTATTCTGGAATACATATGTCCTAGCCTCCCTGCAAATTTTGAGGCTTAGAGCACATCTGATGCTACCATAAATCAACAACATGGCTAGCCAGATGGATGTGAAGAATAGGAGAAAAAATTATCATATGGGGTTACACACCTTTGGTAGGTAGTAGAGACCTCAAAGAAAAGAAAGGTAGCATTAACCTCTTTTAAAAACATGCATAAACAAGTGTTAACATACAAGGCTTGAGGCAAGGGAGTAGGAGATGTGTATGGCCTTTTGTGACCAAAATAGGATAAATACAATCAATGATTGCTGAAAGGCTAACTCAAACTACGAATCGCCTTCTAGTCTTCATGTCTTGGGGGCAAAGATGGACAAAACTCAAACCCTTTTGCAATTTGTTACAATGTTTCTCTTTCAAGAACAAGGGGCAAGGGGACAAGGGGACAAGTTTTGAGAATGAAAGGACCTACCCCCAAACACCACAATAGTGAACAATATACCCTATGCCCCTCAAATATACAAAAAAAAATATTTAAAAATTCAAAGAATAAGATCAAATAATTAGAAAAATTAATCAAGACTATCCACAAGGCTACATTCAATTATACAATTTGCAATAGGTGAACCATTTCTTTTCCATTAGTAAATCCAAATGAAAATAAAATGATGCGTCCATACATCATCATCATGTGGCGTACAAACTGTTTTCCTACACACATCTCCTTAAACCATCGTTCCAAAAATAAACTAAGTTGATTATACCCTAAGTCTTCAGTACGTGATTCTATCCTCATGTAACCTTGACCCAATTTTGCATAATCTATTAATTGACTTTGCACAAAGTTTTAGTATGCCAAAGTCACTCATCATACACCAAATCCAATATAACATTGAGACAATACCATTAGATAGGGACCCAGCCAAAGGGCTTAGATCCATTAGTCAGGAGCACAGAGATTTCCATTAGTGGGTAAGGTTCAATTTTCATCAGGGTTGGTGCTAGAGCCATGAGATTGTGAAAAATCCTTGATTGCAATAAACTGGAAACTATTCTTCAAACTGTTGTAGTTTATTTGTCTTTTGTTAATTAGTTAACGACAAATAACAAATAGCTCACTACGGCAATCTTCCAAAAAAAAAAATGGAACTAAGAAATAGATGCGCACACAATAAAATCGCCACGATAATTTTTGGACTATCACTGGAAAAGCCCCGAAGCGAAAACCAGTGCAGCAGATGAGGGTTTATTTTAATATACAGTGACTGGAAAATTATTACAACTGATTGCCCAACTGGCTATCCTCCAGAAATATACTGGCAAAATATCTAGGAGAGATCTCCCTCTAGGCATCTATTCAGCTCCTCTGGCCCGACTCGCACCCCTCTCTAGCTACTCACACTGCCTGTTAGTTGGCTCCTGGTGAGTTATCCTGCCTCCCACTGCCTCTGGAAAAATTCGCTCTACCTCCAAAATGATCTTCTCGGCCTTCGGCAACTCGCACTAGGGTTTTTGGCTACTCGCACTGTTTGTACAACCCTCTCGGCAGAAATACTCGGCCTCCTCTCTCCTACCAAAATGGCACTAGAAAGACACTGGAAAACTCTCTGAAATTCTCCTCTTGTTGCTCCCTCTTACTTATGCTCCTCCACTGACTCGAACTCCTACCTCACTTAATCATTGTGCACTGCGAAATTTGCACTACTTGGATAAATTGTTCTCCCTCTTGTGTCTTATCTCCATCCCATCGACCTACTCTTATAATCTCTCATTGGAGCTTCAACGGCCATGATTAGATCCCCATCAATGGCTAAGATCATCTTAGCCTTGATCCAAGTCACTTTTGAGAGGTCTCTAGAGCATAAGTTAATTTCCCTAATTAATTAGCTTTAATTAACCAATTTTCCTAAGTTAGACTTAGGGAATTTTTAATTATTGGCTAATTAATTTAATTAAGGTGTTTCGCAAGCTTATCTCGCGAAACCTTTTCTAGGTTTTGGAGATCTCGTGTTCTTTAGTCTCTTAGACACAAATCGAAAGTAGAACACTTGTCCAATGCTACAAAAACTAACAGAGATCCCCTTCAGGTAGTGGTGGAATGAGTGGTTTCACCTAGAGAGACTATATTAAATGATTTCGTGACACATGCACTCTAAAGTGGATCAAATTCAGCCCCCATCTCCTTTAAAATGTTTCCCAAAGGGCTTAAGATACAATGGTGAGGAGCGAGAAGTTTTTCACCAATACCCAAGGTATAATTCCATGAGGGTTTTTCCTAGAACCACGGTCACACCCCGAGGTAGTGACCAAACATGTGGTTACACCAAGAGAGATTATATTAAATGGTCTCATCACTCGTGCACACATATGTGGATCAAATCCCTCCTATGTGTCCTTTAAATTTAACCTAGAAAGGTTGGATCCATTGGCAAGGAGGAAAGAATTTTTCACTAATGAATAAGGTTCAATTCCCATGAGGACTTTTCCTAGAACCATGAGATCCCCTTCAGGTAATGGTCGAACATGTGGCTGCAGTTAAAGAGATTATATTACATGATCTTGTGATTTGTGCACATATGTCAATCAAGGACCACCACTATGTACTTCAATTATAAGCCCAAACAAGGGTGAATCCCCTAGTAACAAATGAGGAGTTCTTCACCAAATGCCAAAGTTTAATTCCCATGAGGGTGTCTAACCCTTGAGGATTGCATGGGGGCAACCAAAGGTAGTGGCCAGACATGTGAGGCTTACATTAAACTCCCGATACACAAATAAGTGGATTAAACCCCATCATTGCGACATTCTTAAGACCAAACACTAACCATTACAACCATGGCCAAAATTTAATATGAGAGGCAAATGTAAGGGGAATCATGACTAATCCCAAAGGAAACAAAACATTAAGGTTTGCATGGGGAATTGGACATGACACTAACAACAAAGAAGAGGCCTTGGTTTTGTATCAAGATCTGACACTATCAAAGAATAAAGGGATATATAATATTGTAGTGTTAGGAGGTTCTTCAATCATCATCCAACAAATGCACTTCCACATGATGCCGAAAGACACTCAATTGTATTGGATTATCAAAAGGGTACAAATGTTGGCAACAATGTATGATAGCACTAAGTTATATCAAGGCTTGAGAACCCATAATTTATTGGCAAACTCTAAGACTAATGAAGTGATGGCAATTGAAATAGGCAAAATTAGGATAGATGTGAAGGTGGGGAGTGTGGGGGGGGGATGGGGAGCGCACATCTCATATCCAGCCTCCCAATACATTTGTTTTGGAGTGGCAATTGGTGCATCATGGGTGAGTGGACGACTTGATTTTCAATAAGAAACCCACGATCAAGAGTACTATCACTACTCATTCTACTCACAACGAACTCTATTATGGCAATTGGGATGAGGTGGCAAAGTAAATGTGGGTTTAATGGTATAGAGTGTGGGATCCAAGATTTTAGTTTGTGCTTTTTGTTTGCACTAGGTAGAGGGAAGCCAAGGCATGGAGGTCTCGTTTCTATCGCCATGGTGAACACTCCATTATTGGATTTCTTTGTATGGCCAGTGAGGAAAAGAGCTAGGGTTGCTAAGGCACTTCATGCAGAGGAATTGAATCCTCTATCCTAGAATTGGCCTCGCACTGGAGTCTAGCATGGGAAAATTTGTGAAATTTTTTTAATATACTTAAACAAAAACCCTACTGTTATATTATTGATTTACTTCTCCTACTTACACAAGTTATTAATCTGAAATCTTCAGCATTAACATCGAAGTAAATACATTAACAGCCTACACATACAGATTTGAACTGAATAACATGCATAATGACAAAGTGACACACAAGGATTTTCTGGACAACTGTCCCTGGAAAAACCCAATGCGAGAAAACCGGTCTTCTAGCTCTGGAGGGGTTTTATTATTAAGCAGATTCTAAGTACAACAAATCTGGCACCAAACTGGTTAACCCGACAGAGAAATAAAAACTGCAGCTATACATCTGTTCTAGAGACAAAAAACTAACTGATTCACACCCTCAAACAGGATTTACAGAACTCAGCCTTTTCCGGCCTCTAGAAACCCCAGCTTTGCTCTGAAGCCCTCTGCGGCAACCCTGCTAGCCTGCGTCAGCCCCTGCACTGCTCAAGAAGGGCATGTGTCACCCTATATTGGGTTATGTTGCCCCTGCACTACCCTGGCTGGCACTGCATCAGCCCTCCTGGCCTCCCGCTGCCTCTCTGTTGCCCTTTCTGGCCCTGCGTCAACCTTACGTAGCTCCTGATGCCTCTGCGCTGCCCCTGTTGGGCTCTCGACTAAGCTATGTAGTTGCTGCCTTTGTGCTGCCTCGGTCTGCTGCTTCTTTGCCCTCGTTGTACTCTTGGCCTGGGACTACACCATTCCCCTCGCCAATACTACCCCTCCGCAGCTGAACCACTTCTGAAATTCTTAGCAAGCAATGCCCTAGAATTCCAACTTAGCTTCAGAGCTCTGCCAGTGTGTGTCTTCTCCAATTGACCCCAAGCCCTTTTCTTATACTTTTCTCGTTGGAAAACCAACGGCCGTAATCTAATCTCTAATCGACTGCTAAGATTAGAAGTTGCTTGATCCGCATCACTTAAGTCATTCTTATCACATGTTTAATTTAATTAACTTTAATCTTTTAATTTTCCTAAGTTAGACTTACGATCCTTAATTAAAAAGATTAATTAATTAAATATCTCTTAAACCTGATGGAATTTCTTCAAACGCTTTCTAGGTCTTGGAGATCTTATGTACTCTAGTCCCTCCACAAAGTTTGGGAGCTAGAGCACATCCGATGCTACCCCAACACCCCAAAATCTCAACCAACTTTTGGGAGTGGTACCAATCCGAAGCCAAGAAGAATTTTTTAAAAGCTAGGGAGTTTTTTCTAGCTCCATGGTTAATCGCCATTGTGACTTGGACTGTTGTGCTCTGTATTTATCTATCAAGAGGGGGAAATGTCGGAAAGAACACCAAGAATACAGAGCTTCCATGGAAACTCATAAGATTTACAGGCATGTTATAATTACTAGCATGCAACTTAAGGTCCACAAGATAAAGGAAAATGGTCTCATAACACATATGGGAAGCAATAACAAGAAGTATGCATTCTTTTGGAAGTCAATTTTGATTCCTCTATAGTAAAAGTATCTAAATTAGCAGCAGGAATGAAATTCTCTTTTTGCCTTGTATATCTTGTTATCCAGTTCAGCCTCACCCAACTTTTAATAGAAATTATACCGTTCTTGTTTAAAAAAAAAACATCCCCAAATACCAACCCAGATTTATTTTCTCACGGCAGTTAATTTTATTCCAAATAGTTTATTTATTTAACCAGATAACTTATGAATTACTGAAAAATAAAATCACCAGTATTTTTAACCTCTAGAAATATATAGATGCAGCAGAATTTAAATTAGAGAGATGAAGATCAATCACACATTTCAAAAATAATTGACCCGTAACAATTCTCCGTCATCTATTCATCTGGAAAATCTGGGTTTCTGACCAAACAAAGACACAAGGAAAATACAATAACTGGAACCTATAACTCGATCCCCACAAGATGAATTCAGCCACCTGGAAATCAACCTCAGAAGTAATTCAACCTAAAGGAAATCGGTCCTAGTAATCACCAGAAAAATCGGCCTCTGCGCCCAACAACTCAACCCTGGCAATTCGGCCTACCCAGCAACTGCATCTCACTTCAGCAACTTGGATCCGAAATCTCCACAACTCGGCCTGGGACTACACCTTCAAATTCTCCAATACTACTCCTATGCACTTCAGTCTATTGACCCACTCGCACTAGAGAAAATATCTCTCTGCGATGACTTGCTCTCCTGAGTTCTTGTGTGTCTTCACCTCTTTGCCAGGCTTCTTTTATAACCTTCATTAAGCCCAAATCCCTAACCCTAATCTCCTTCTAGAAGATCTTGAAAATCAACGGTTGAAATTATTTTTGAGTCACTTGAGTAATTAAATTATTTATCCTTAGAAAATGACTTAATAGTCCACAATAATTTATTGACGTTAATTATTGTACTTTTCCTAAGTTGACTTAGGAAAGAAGACATAAATCACTTACTCCACCAATCAAACACCTAAAGAGGCAATAAATCATCTCCCACATGGTAAGACAGCAAGCCTATGCAAAAGACCCCCTGAAGCTATCACAAGCTTCAACAGGGGCACACTACAGACAAAAATGTACCAAAATGTTCTTTTTAATGACTTCTTTTTATAAAAGGTACAGAAATATATTTTTTAATGACAGTTTTTTATAAAATGTATAAAAATGTTTTTTAACGACTTTTTATGAAGGACAAGACCCATACGGAGGGGGTCGCCCTGACATTTCTGTTTGGCAGTTTATCTCCATGGGAAATCACCATGGCATCCCTTTTGAATTGGACACAGCAGTGACCATCCCTACTCCATTCCCCCATCCTCTGCATCCTCATTAAGCCCTGCAACTTTACTCATAAGCATCTAAAGACCAAACAGAGCTTATAGTAAGCAATAGTCCCCATATCCATAGGCTCAATATATTTCAACCTTCACTTTGAAAATAAAATCAGTGACTATCAAAAACTCATTAGAAAGATTGAACTATGTCATAGATTACAAGCATAAAATTACTCACCTCCCAATCAAGAACTGTGTCCTTGAGTTTACCCCCGCAATTTAGGTCAGAACAGCGCCGTCCTGTCTCTTTCAATCCTATAGTCTCCACTTCGAAGTCCCGGATATACCTTCACCAGTTCAATTCACAGGAGTAAAACAAATGCAAAATGTTACCTAACACAATCATTGTAATTTTGATGAAAAAGACATTAACTCAGAGCAAAATTGATAACTTCCGATAACCCTCAGCCATGCACAAGTAATTATGAATCACATTCCAATTTCTTCTCAGAGATGTCCATGCCACTGATATCAGTTTTGGTAAAATAAGAACACAGAAATCATCATGCTGATCATTGATGAGAATTAGAAGCTTACTCTTTTCCACAAGATGAACAGATCTCTCTAAAGGAGTTCCCATGTAATTCAGCAAGCTTCTCCCTTGGTATACCAGATCTCAAATGTAGTCCATCTATGTTCTGTCATAAATCAAGAGTTATAGCTAAGGTTTTTTAACCATGCTTTGCAGCAAATCAACTACCTGGTACTTCCCTACTTGTAGATGTTAATAATCTAAAGGGATATCAATTTAGAAACAAAAATCCACAAAAAAAGCATCTTCCTACCATGAAGAATAAATTATTTAAAGCACAAGAAAAAAATAGGAAAAAAATCTAACAAATAGTGAAAATAGGAGTGCAATATTGATCATAATTGATTGCATTGAACATAATCATACAAGTGTGAGACAAAAATACAACAGTAGGAAAAAAACCAAAAAATATAGTGACCTAATGCTTCACTGACTAAAAGATATAATCAACTTCCAACATAAAATAAGGCTTTGGCTTATCTAGAGAAAAAGTTGACTGGACATAATGACAGGTACATAAAGAAGGAAGCACCTATATAATTTTGTAAGATACTTTTATGCTATCCTCCTCCTGATCGGTTTTTGCAGTAAAATGTTATGGTCCAGGACTACATTTGCTTTTTGGAGAATATATTTCTTAGATTAAAAATGGAAAATATGTATAAAACCATAACGGAAAGTTTGTACAATAACTTTGAAAGCAAGTAAAAATGCATCAACATTTTCAGCATCCGTAATCAACAAAAATCCTTTGGTTGATAGCTCAAAGCATACCTCATCCTGCCATGTCCTAGGGAAATAGTAAAGAGAACTCTCACAGTTTTCACAGATACAGTTAGATCTCATTTCTAAATCATCTGTATTGCAGATACCTGAAAGTTGAAACCAATGCCAAACCACATAAATACTGATAGAAGCAACTGTCTAGAATCACCCAGCAGGGTATCTCTAAAATGAATAATACCCTGCAAGATAGTGGAACATATTGTCAGACCTCATTCCAACAGCTTCTCGCACTTCCATAGAATACGCTGGGCAGTTACCACCTTGCCACAAACTGGACAATGAACATCTGTGAACCCACTTTTGGCTAAACATTGTTTCGTTGGTAAAACTTTTTAAATAACAAGAACAGCAAAGACGTACAGCTTATACAAAATACACAAGGACTGAGCACTATGAAGCATCTGAATCCACCTATTCTTTGGGTCTAAGGAAGTGCCCTTGGTATCCAGTGTAGGCACAAGAATTTTCTGCGTAATAGCGAATACAACCTTTTAGAACCAAAAATTTGGATTGGTTATTAAAAGACCAATGCCAGTCCCTCCAAACAGTTCCCCTCAGTTGAATATTCATTTTGAAACACTCCTATAAGTGATAAGCTTCTGCATGTCCCTTATAGCCAACCTGTCAGTAGCAAGAAGGGAATTTTGTCCTGATAAACTCCTCCACAGGAACCAAGTCCTGACACCTTCATCCCAATGTCCTTCCAATGGAAAATACCCTTCCTGCTCATTCCTATCACTTGAAAGCAAGGAATTTCAGCAACACATATTCTTTGAATCCTCCAACTTAAGATCAGGAGAAACGCTAAATCTCATCCACCTCTACTACTTGAGAAATTCCAACACAAAATTTTGGGAACAAAACCTAAGCCTCCCAAAATCCCTTCATGATAAAGGACCCCAGAAATATGAATAGATGTGGAGTGGTGATAATATTGCACAAGAAAAAATATTAGTAACTTAACAATGCATCTATCTAATTTTAGATCTCAGCAAAATCTGCCAATGAATTTCTCCTTCCAAACACCAAATCACTCATTTTGCCGATAAAATTTTACCTGGTAGGGCACACCAATAATACCCAGTTCCACCCCTCCTCAAGCATAATGCAAACATCCCATGGAATCATTGGAAGACCTCTCTCACCCCCATACCTGACCACAACAAGGTTCTAAGTAGCTTTTCCACACTACCTAGTTGTGCATGATTTGCAAGCCAACAAGAAACATAGTACATATGAGAAGCCTACGATATTCTGAAAAAAAATATAACTTAAATAGCAAAGGGAAGATCCTTATATTGCTGATATTGAAGCTTAGACTCTAGCCTTTGAAGACGCCACTATCACATGGTTGTTGATGAGAAACCTATATCGAAGGGGATGCCCACATACAAAACAATTTCCCTCAAACAAACAAAATTCCAAGCATCTGGAATCCAATCTGGTGGATTGTCAATTTCAATGACCCAATAGCCAATACTACACACAACACATCCAAAAATCCCATGGATGTCTCAACCGATACTTGATCAGCATGTACCAAGATAAGAAAATCATTGATGAAGTAGTTATTGACCATCTCAAACTCTCAAGGAAAAGCAACGCCTCTATCCTTTCCTTGTAATCCAGTTGCTTCAAACAAATAACCCAGAGCATCAATTGCCAATATTTAAGGTAAGGGGCCAAAGGACATCCATGCCCAATCAATCAATGCATGATAAACCTGTCATAGAAAGAACCATTAACTTAGACAAATGTTTATGCATTTGAAAAGAGGGTTTTCACCATGGCTACACTATGAGAACCACATCCAAGGATATACTTTATGAAACTCTATCCTATCCTATCATATGCCTTGTCAAAGTCAATTTTAAGGAATATGGATTCATGCTGAATCTCTTCGGCCCACAATATGGCCTCCCATATCAGAATTATTGAGTCAAGAATGAACCTTGCTTGCACAAAACCAACATGTTCTTGTCAAAAAAATACAAGCAGCAATTTTCCTTGACCTCAAAGCCACTATCTTTGCCAAAATTTTGTAAGAGATATTTAACAAATTTATAGGATGCCAAAATCTAGCAAGCCTTGTGAGGGGACTCACAAGGGGAGGGCCAAACCCTATGGCAACAATGAAGAAGGATTGCCATTTTCACCTCAGCAATCTTCCTCCTATTGTTTAGTAGAATTTCACAAGGGAGGCTTCCCTGTATTCACCTATAAGAGTATTGTAATTAGAGGGTTCAAGGTGTTATGAATGGCCAAGTGAAAGATACCTTATAGCCAAAATAGACTTGAATCTTCTTTATAAAGGAAGAAGTATCTTAACCCTAGACTAGCTAAGGACTACTACAACTTACAAGTTATGGTTCATTGATATGCAAAGATAAGGAGTATCTAAAGATGTAGAAATCAAGAAAAGGATTCCCTCAATGAATTAACTCAAGAAAGGGATAGTAAAACCCTCAAATAGGCTTCAAGTTGAAGCTTGGCTAGGGACTAGGGTTTTAATGACACAAAGGAGCTTGGAAAAGATTACATCAGCCCTAATTAGGGAGGTTTTAACACAATTAAGGCTAGATTTTGTGTCTAAAAGGCTTATGAAGG
Source organism: Pinus albicaulis (assembly GCA_034641835.2). NCBI lineage: Eukaryota > Viridiplantae > Streptophyta > Pinopsida > Pinales > Pinaceae > Pinus > Pinus albicaulis. The sequence goes on from CM076580.1 coordinate 634,998,745, forward strand.
CAAACCTTGGAATTTCATCCACAAGCATCTGCTCAAACTCAACTCTATGGCAAATCGGCCTTAGAAAAGCCCTAGCGACTTACCTTTAAAAACACGAGAAAGATAAGAAAAGATAAATATTTAGGTTTTGATAGTTTTTTATCAACACAACCTTGGTCAATGCCTACCCCTAGCAAAACCATCTGAAGATCAAGTGAAAGTCACCAATAATTAGGGACAATGACTATGGATGCAACATTGTGGACCGTACTGAATTGTTGAGGGCATAATAACATTTCAAACTGAGATCACCTTCAAATATCTAACTAGACCAAGTCTCATAATATTGTTCCCTACTTGTGTTAGGGATGGCTAGATGGTTAAACCTATTACGTGTTTCCCACCCCTAAGGGGAAGTGAAAGGTCCAAGGCCAGCCCTTCAATCCATAGGTGCTTATGATGATAGTGGCAATGGAGGGGAAGGACTTTGCTGCAAGGTGCCACAACCATGGAACCAATTAATCAAGGTCCATCATCCTGAGTGTATATATATATAAGCAAGGAGCAATCATGGAGGCATTGAGTTACCCCTTTCCTTGGCCTACTTTCTCCACCCCTTTAGTGCGTCGTTCACTTCTTTTTGATAATGCTTTGACTAGGAGCATAACATAGGAACCCAAGCTTGCTTTTAATGTTTTAGCATTTATTTACCCCTTAATGATCAGTCAGTTTCTCACTCATCAAGGTTGGGACATGCCAGAGTTCCTTTATTATGTGATGGAGCATCATGTACGCAAGGAACTAGGTGATGTCTAATGAGGGGCGTAAAGCTCATGCTAGGATTTTTCTCATGCACTAATTTATGTCCCGCCAATCTTTGGTATTTTATCATTTATTTTACTTTCATTGTGGTCATTTTATGCTTTTAACATTTTTTCAGTCGCATCAACTTCCAAGGCAAAGCTTTCAACCCAAACTCAAGGATGAGGATAAAAGAGTGCCAAACCCAATGAACCAATGACCACAAGCCCAAACAACGAATATGACATCATGGAAATGATGAGAAGTGGTAAGTGTGGAAGATCATGGACATACTACATGGACATTGCTTTATCTTTCATTTTCATCCTTTTACTTAAATTTTTAACATTATCATTAAGTGTAGGGAAAATTCTTGAATGTGATAGGGCTTCCAGCTCTTCAACCATGTGATTTGTCAGCCCTCTTTTATGACGAAGTTTTGCTATGGCTTATGTGACTCCTTTACCATTAAAAACACCTATTATAGTCAATTTGGACATTATTATATCATATTTTCCCATTAATAATATTTCCCTAAGGTATTTTTATCGAACTTTTAATTTTCAAAATTTGATGTAATTAAATTCACTATGAAAAGTAAATTGCAGATTTTAGTAGATTTTGCAATTCATCATGCGTTGTCATATTTACAGGCAAGTTGGGTAAAAACGAAGACATGGGTTTTTCTCAAAGGTATCCCAAGATGGTACAATACCTATTCGCTCAAGCTAAAACTGCCCTGAGATGCTTGGTCAATGCGAGTACAAATTCCTAAAAATGCCCAGATTTGAATTTTGAAGATCAAATTCATGATGTGAGCAACTGAAAAGGAGATTAGGATCAGATCTTAGTGTTAAAATTGCTAGCAATCAATTCTGAACGTGATTTATGCATGTTTTGTTAGAAATATACCTATAAAGGCAAGAGACATCTCAAAAACCCAAAAAAGGTTTATGGAGAAAATACCTAGAGACCACTCAATTTAATTAGTTGATCGATAATTAAAAATTCCTAAGTCTAACTTAGGGAAATTGATTAATTAAAAGGATTTAATTGAGGAAAATTGAGAAAGCTCTTTAGACTCACACGAATCGAGTCTAAAATGATCTTAGTCGTTGATGAGAATTTAATCATGGTCGTTGAAGCTCCAACGAGAGATTATAAAAGCAGATCGATGGGATGAGTTGAGACACAGTTGTGGAGAGCGAGTTTCCTTGGTAGGTCGAGCTATCTAGTTGCAGCTTCAGCAAGGAAGAGAATTCGAGCCAAAAGGAGAGCAGGAGAGAGAGAGAGAGAGAGCAACAAAGAGAAATTCCAGATGAATTTCCCAGTGGTTTTCCAGTGTTGGAGAGGTAAAAAAAGGGAGGTCAAGTTTTTCTACAGAGAAGTCATCCAGGAAGTGTGAGTTAGCCAGTACAGCTAAGCAAATTGCCAAGAGGAGTTTGGTTCAGTTGTCGGAACCCTGGAAATTCTTCAAAAAGGCAGAGGGAATTTTTCTAGTGGCAAGAGGAGGCTAGACGGCCCAGTAGGAGGCAACTCCAGAGGCCGTCTAGATTTATGCCACCAAAGCAAGCAGTCAGAAGGCAATACGAGTAAGCCAGTGAGAGGCTGGGTTACTTTGCCGAAGGGAGAATGTTTTGCCAAATTATTTGGCCAAATTATTTGTCAGAGGATTGCCAGTAAGGGATCCAAATTATTGTACTCAGATTTTACTACTAAATAATAAAATAAACCCTCATTTGTTGCACCGCTTTTCCCTTCAGGGTTTTTCTAGGGACATTAGTCCAAAATCACTATGTTAAATGTGTGCAACTATTTTCTCAGTTCCATATTTACTTTTGTGGTGTATTTATTTTATTGTGAAGATTGCAATAGTGAGTAGTTCGTTATTTGTCATTAGTTTAATTAACTAAAGACAAATAAATTGCATCAATTAGGAGAATAGTTTCCAATCATTGCAATCAAGGAATTTTCACATGCCATCAGAGCATGTTGATCAGATCTTAAGCTCATAAGCAAGGGAAGCAAAATTGTGCAATTTCAAAGGGAGATTTGAGCACAATCTCTCTGGATCTGTGCAGGCCAGCCAATGGTGCAAATTGCAGAGGCAGAGGGTTCGATTCCAAATCCAGTCCAGGGAAAAGTTCGAATAGCCTCAGAAGTAGCGTTTGCAGGTAGTGGATTTGTCGGAGAGGGCTCCAGTGAACATATCAGTTATTTTGTAAAGCAAATCTATCGCATCTAGGCGCAAAGATTTGCAACAGGCGTTGCAGTTGCAAATCTCTGTAGGGCAGGGAAGAGAAAAGCGCACAGGAAGGAGAATTTCCAGTTTTCCAGTCCAAGAAAGGAAATCGAATTTTTCCAACAGGAGAAGGTCATATAGACTAGCCAGCTTAGTCAGTGCGAGTTTCAGGGTCAGTAGTGCGAGTTTCCCTATGAGATTGCAGGGTGTACGAATTTCGAGAAGGATTCTAGAGGCTGGTGCAAAATCTCTATAGCGAGTGCAAGAACAGATTTTTCAGTACAGGATCAGATTTGCGCATTCCAGGAGGGTTGTGAGTAGCAGAAGGGGCCAAATTTAGTTCCCTGAAGGAGAAAGGGAATTCCAGTTTATTAGTTTCCATATTACTTGAGTTTTGCAGAGATGGCCACAGCAGGACTCAAGGATCAAGTCAGACTTGACAAAGCCTCTAACTTTGTGTATGGAAGGCTAAAATATCGTTCGTATTAGATGAGTATGGTCTGAAGGAGTACGCAGAAAACAAAGTTTCCATACCTACATATGCTCAACAACATGCAACGTATAAGAAAGAAATGGCCAAGGCTAAGAGGATGATCCTAGACAGGGTTCGGTATCATATCGCTCTGCATATTGCTACACTGAACACAGCAAAGGAAATGTGGGATGTCGTAGTCAAACTATATGGGAATCCATTAGAGAATCGAAAGATGATTCTCAAGGAGAAGATGAGGAGCACTAGAATGCAGAAGGGAGAAGGTGTTACACCCTACCTCACCAGGATTCAGAATGTCATAGGTGAATTTGCTATCGTTGGAGAAAACCCATCAAATAGCGAGCTAGTCAGAACAACTCTCAATGGTTTCACCAAGGTGTGGCATACTTTCGTCCAAGTTATTTTTGGGCGAGATGCGCTACCTGTAGATCGTTTGTGGAGGGATTTCAGTCAAGAAGAGATGAGACATAGCCTTGCAAATGGTTCTACCAGTAGCAGGAGCAAGTGACCGAAGGAGGACAATGAGGAAAACGTGGCCCTTGAAAGTTGCAGGTAAGGGAAAAGAGAAGAAAGGCCCCAGTCAGGGACAAGGCGAGAGGAAGAAGCAAGATTTGTCGAAGATCAAGTGCTTCGAGTGTGGTGAATATGGCCACTATGTCACCCAGTGTCCTCAAAGGAAGGACAAGAAGGAGAAGCAAGAGCAGGTAGCAGCTTTAGCAAAGATTGATGAGCTAACCACCAAATTGGAGGAGTTTGAACTGATAGCAGACATATCTTCAGGTGGAAGAGGAGCATGATACATGATGGTGTTAAGCTAGGCAGGATCCAGATGCTACAAGGAGATCAGGTTGATCTGTTGCAGCACAATCATTACCATTGCTACAAGGGCCCACAGTATTCAGTAGTAGGATACAATGTTAGCAATAGTAGTTGCGGTCAAATGCTCGATAGACAGTTGCAGAGCTAGTTGCAATAACACAGTGTCAGCATGATGGTATCAGATAAATAGTAGCAAAGCTAGTTGCAGTCAAATGATCGAGAGACAGTTGCACTGACACAGGTAGTGCAAATTGCAGCTACAATTCTAGGCAACATATTCCTAACGCAGAGCTACGCAGTCCAATTTCAGTGCAGGACGACAGTGCGAGTTATCAGGAGGAAGCATAGAGATTTCCCACGAGGAGATCAAGACTCGGAGGGAGTAGCCCTATGGAAGCTAACACTTCAAGATTTGGGGAGATCAAACTCATTATTGCAATGGTTGCAATAGTAGTGCACAAGTAGCAGCAAAGCAATAGCAGCAACAGTGTGAGTAGATCAAAGTTTGTGAAGTAGCATGATGCGCAGCAATCTCTTCATAGTGATATCCAATGACAGATTGGTCAACTTGGAGAAGTGGAGGAAATCAGTCAGGCATCAGCAGCGCAGGATTCTCCAGATAGGAGGGTATGGTAGTGGAGAAAGAGATAACACCTTCCTCACTAAGAGAGACTTAGTTTTTGTAGCATCGAACAGGTGTTCTAGTCTCGATTTGTGTCTAAGAGACTAAGGAACATGAGATCTCAAAACACCTAGAGAACACTCAATTAAATTAATAGATTGATAATTAAAAATGCTTAAGTCTAACTTAGAGAAATCGATTAATTAAAAGGAATTAATTGAGGATGATCAAAAAATCTCTTGAGACGCACACGGATCGAGTCTAAGATGATCTTATCCGTTGATGACAAGTTAATTATGGCCGTTGAAGCTCCAGTGAGAGTATTATAAGAGCAGATTGATGGGATGAGGGAGACAGTTGTGGAGAGCGAGTTTCCTTGGCAGGTCAAACTATCGAGTTGTAGCTTCAGCAACAAAGAGATTTCAAGCCAGAAGGAGAGCATGAGAGAGCAGCAGCAAAGAGAAATTCTGGAGGAATTTCACAGTGGTTTTACAATGTCAGAGAGGCAAAAAAATGGAGGCTGAGTTTTTCTGCAAAGAAGTCATCCAGAAAGTGCGAGTTAGCCAGTCCAGCTGAACGAATTGCTGGGAGGAGTTTGTTTCAATTGATTGAAGCCGGGAAAATCCTCAGAGGGGCAGAGAAAATTTTTCCAGTGGCAGGAGGAGTCTAGACCATAGTTTTAAAAACCAGTCGTCCAGGCTCGGAACCGGCCGAGTTCACCGAGCCAGAGCCTTGGCCGGTCCGACTCAGTAAAACTGGTCGATTCAGCCAAGCCCGAGCTAGCTCGACCGGACAGTTCCCAGCCGGTCGCAGGCCCTAAAAAATGGAAAAAAATGGACTTGAAACCAGTATTAAACTTGTTGTTAGGGTTTTGTTAGTGTATCTAACCCCTCTCCATCCTATTTAACCTACCCAACCCCTCTCAATACCTCACATCTATCTCATTGAATTTGCTTGAGCATTTGTGAGGAATTTGTGAACAGTTGTGGAGTTGGTTTTGGAGCAACTTTGAGGAGTCTTTTGGGCAAGATTTGGAGCAGTAGTGAGGAGCTTATTGGGCAAGCTTTGGAGCAGCATTGAGAAGTTGGTTTGTTGAAGCTGCATTGAGGAGGCTAGAGGCTAGAGGTATTTATTTTTTCTCTTCTAAAATCTGCCTTTGCTTGTTTTATTTATTTTGCAAATTTGAAAATGGTAAACATAGTTTTTGGTGAAAGAAATGAACATAGAATGAATAGTCTTTTTTTGTTTTCATTTTCAGATTTAAACCTTTTCTTTCCAAGTCAAAAACTCAGTCCAAAATGGCCCCTAAAATGAAAGATGTTGCTTGGGCATATGTTGAAATGGTTGATGATCAAAGGCATTGCAAATTTTGTAAGAGAAAAATTAAGGGGGGTGGAGGGGGCATTCATAGACTGAAACAACATTTCACTGGTCTTAGAGGCCAAATTACTCCATGTGAAGCACAAAACATTGGGGAAATTAAGAAGGAGTTGAAAGAGCAATTTCAGAAGTTTGAGGAAGATAAGATAAGATAAGATAATTTTATTAATGTCCGTCGAATGACCATAAAAAGGTCAACGGGACTGCTGGTTACAATGATGTCATCACACTAGCTGGCAGACCAAATGGTCCCCTTTTTCACAAAAGCAAGAAATATAAAGCTATAAGGAATACAAAAGTAAAGCCTAGATAACTGAATGTTTGATATATCATGACAATGCGTTGTAATGAGGAAGTACTGGAGGAGAAGGATGAGCCTCTTGAATGGAGAGAGACTCCTCCTAACAACCGAAGCCGATAGAAGAGGACTGAAGGAAACTCGTCAATGTCTGCTACCTTGAGGAGGAGCTGGATCTGGATTGTAGCTGCTGCTGCCTGGAGGATTTGGGGTGTCCCCTGGGTTGGGGGGGGGTAGGGGAGGTGCCTGGTTCTGGAATGCCGAAGGGGTGGTCTGGTGGGATGAGAAACCCGGAGCCTCACTGATCTGGACTCATGATCTATGGATCGATCAAGGGTTCTTTTGGTGCCCTGCGGTGCTGAGAGTACTCTGAAGAAGTCTGTGATCCTCTGTGTGGTGGCCGAAGTAAACGGTGGCTGGAGTAGAGTCGAGCGGTATCTGAAATCTCCTGGAGGTAGAGAGCCAAGCATCGCTAGTCCGAATATCTAAGGAAGTTGACCAGGTTCTAGGGGCCTCTGAATAAGCAATAAAAGCGCCCGCGGATCTCATAGTAGACCAGGCATTTGAAGATGAAGTGTGACTTGGTCTCCACCTCCTGAAGGTGGCAAAGCTGACAGATCCTCCCCGTCCTGTCAATATGGTGGTTTGTTTCCACCCGAAGCCTGTGTGACCCAACTCTGAGCTGCCCCAGAGGGATCCTAATGGCATGCATCCAGTGTTGGAGGGTATAAGAGGGTCGAGTGATGAGCCCATCTCTGATCTCCAAAAAGTGTTCAGCGTAAAAGGCCATTTTTGGGCGCAGACCGCCTAGAGGATTAACCCATGTGGTCTGAATATACCACCCGTAGATGTCCTCCCTGATTTTTTTGTTAAGTTCCTGCTGGTTTGGAAGAATGTGCCCCGGGGCGTTCAATGAATACTGAAAGGGGGGGAGATCATCTGTCTGGATACCAATAAGACTGAGGAGCTCTGTCATACCTGTGAACCAGCATTTGGTGCGGCGAGTCTGGGTATGAGCGATGTTCTCCGAGGAGCAATAGGCCAGGTATGGGTATCTGTCTCTCCCCTCCCTCGTGTCTGCCAAGCCATGGATCCGATGAAGATAAGAGACTATCCTGAAGATTGCCTCCAAACAGAAGCACTTAGCTCCAAACTCTGCTAGGATGATGTTTTGCGGGATTGTCTACTGCACCGGATGAAGCGGCACAGATGAAGAGTCTGGACTCGCCCAACCGAGGCCCAATCTGAATCCAGTAGTGAGGGGCCCCATACCTCCGATCCATAGAGCACGGTGGGATGGATCAAGGTATCCATGACGTTCATCTTGGATGGCATATCCTAGAAGTGGTGGCAGAAGCACTATCTCTCTAGAAGGGCCAGGGAGTCATATCCTTTGTTTATCCTAGGCTGGAGGGTCGGCCGAAGGCTGAAGAGGGGACCCGAGAACTGCACTCCCAAGGTGTAGCTGCTGACGACTTCGATTTCTTCCCCCTTGAAGAGAAAGTGGAAACTCGAAGATTTCTTCAACCCGTTGAAGATTATAACTTTGGTTTTGCTCAGGTTCACTGTCAAGTGCCGAAGGTCACAGAAAGCTGCGAGGGCATCAAGCTGTCTCTGTAGTCCTTCTAGGGAGGAGGCCAGGAGATCGATATCATCTGCGAAAAGTAGAATGGAGATCAGGACCTGGTGGAGAAGGCACCCATCGGACTCCTGGATATGTTCTCGGAGAAAAGATTCCAGCTCATCAATGTAGATCCCGAAAAGAGTGGGGGAAAGTAGGCACCCCTACTTGACTCCAATGGTGTTGCGGATGAACTCCGACATCCCTCCAATTGTGCGGAGATGACCAAGCATGGACTCGTAGAGAAGCATAATGGCAGTCAAAAGAGTCGAAGAGATGCCAATCTCTCTCAACCTCTGAAATAGGTCCTCCTTCGAGACGGAGTCGAAGGCCTTCCTGAAGTCCACAAAGCAGCAGTACACTTTGGAGGACCTAAACCGGGCCTCTTCAATCATTGCCCGAAGAGTGAAGATATGGTCGGTGGTTTGACGATCCGGTCTAAACCTAGCTTGCCCCCTGGCCCTGAGTTGTTTCTGCTCTAGGAAGCTGGATAGTCCCCTGTGCAGGGCAGTAGCATACAACTTGGAGAAGGTGTGCCCGACCATGATCGTTTTGTAGTTGTTTGGGTTAGAAGTGGGCCCTACTTTGTGGATAGGATAGATAATATGGCATGACCATTCCTCAAGGAAGCCATCACGAATGACCTGGTTGAAAAGATCTGCTAGATACCCAACCAGAGGACGAAGCCCAAATTTGAGGAATTCAGCCTGGAAGCCTTCTTCGTCTGCGGCTTTGCTGCTATTTAAGGCCCATATCGCCTCTCTGATGTCTCTGTCAGAGAAGATTTGACAGGTGGTTGGGGGGGAAATGACCTGAGTGGGGGGTTGCCCAAGGATATCATACAGCTTGGTGGTGTGGGAAAACATGGAGGTGGGGTCGAGGTCGGTAGGGGTGGGAGATCACTTGGAAAGGACGGTGCTCCAGAACTTCTTGGGAGAGTGGAGACGAAGATCAGAAAGAATCCATCTCCGGTGGAAGATAAAATGACGCTTTTTGCGGCGAAGGAGGCAGCGGTAGGCCGAACGAATGGCAGGGTAAGACAGTCGGGAGTGTTTGAAAGCATGCCGAAGATCCTGGTGCAAGGTCTTACACTCGTGGTCATACCATTTATTCATAGGACATCCTCCAGGTCTAGAGGGTGCAATGGGGCGGGTGGAGGAAGGGAAGGAATGGAGTGCGGCCTCCTAGATTGCAGATGAGAGGCAGTGGTATTTGTCGGTGGCGGACTCGAGGGAGGTGAACTGGGCTATAGGAGGAAGCGCGTGCTTGAGGGTAGAGGAGAAGACGTCAGGATCGCCTTCTTCGAACTTGAAAAGGGTGCGGGATGGGCCCTGAAAGGGGGGGGGGCTTATGCGGGATGTCGATCTAAAGAGAGAGTGAGAGAAGTGCATGATCAGCTAGGGGAACAGGGATGATAGAGAAGTTATGAATGTGCGAAAGGAGATCAGGGCTGGCAAGAGCATAATTTACCCCCCCCCCCTGTGGGGTTGGCAAGTAAAGAAGTGGGAGGAAGGAAAGCAAAGGAGGCCATTCAGGATGATTAACTCGTGAGACTCCCCCATCTGTAGAAGGTGCTTCCCGTAGGCTGTCGTGGGGCCCAGGCTATCCTCCGAAGTACGGTGCATGTTCACTGAGGCTGGATCTATCCCTCGGGTGTAGAAGACATCCTCTGTACGATCATGAATGGGTATCTGGAAGTTCCCGGTTCGGGCATTAAAGTCCCCCATGATAATGGTGTCACCCAATGTTGAGTATTTGGTAATGTCAGGGTACAAGTCTGTGAAGGGGTCGTCGTCACTACTATGGATAGCAAAGGAAGAGGAAGTGGGGGGTAAGTGGCAAACCGCAATGTAAATGTCTCTCAGAGGGGGGATGTTGGCCCTGATCTGGATCCACATGAATCTGGCATGATCGTCAGTCGCTACCACAGATATTTTGTCACTCAGATCCTCTCTAGCGAGGCACGCTACTCCTCTAGAGCCTCGGACTCCTCCAGAGCTCTGTGTCTCCTGTCTGCAAGTTGAGGACCACTAGTAACCTATGATGTCCGGGATAGGGCGGACAGGGCTCGCGTGTGTTTCGGTAACAAGCAGGATGTCTACTGAAGCCAAGGCATCGTGCAGTAGGCCTGGGGATGACCAGAAAGAGCCATTTTCATTCCAGCAGTGGACCGGAATACTCGTGCCCCGTCTCCTCTCCTCCCGGGCCCGTCATTTCGAACTACCAATTCGGGGAGCCCACCTCGGGGGGAAGGAGTCTCGAATAACTGCACGGAGATTTCTAATGACTGCCCACTTTCCTGCCTGTCTCGCTGCCGCGACCTGTTCCCTAGCCTGTTTAAGTTCAACTACCTATGTTTTTGTGAGGTCCTCGTCCAGGAATACTTTGTCAGGGAGGGAGAATAGTTTTCGTTTTGCCGGAAGTGCCCTAAGTCTATCAGTGGCATTGTGGAATCGGAGAAATAGAGTGGAGTCGTGTCCCAGCCATGTCTTGTCCAGTGTTGTATCAGAGATGTCCAATGTGTCCCGAAGAAATCTGTGTTCGATGAGGAGGTGGGTGGAGGAAGTCCCCTTACTTTAAGATTTAGTTCTCTTGCTCGCCTGGTCCTCTCTTCCACAAGTTTGGCCTGCACAACCTCTTCCACCACTGTGAGGGGCAGGGCCTTCTCTTTTCCTCTGACTACCTGCACCCATGAGCTGATATGTGATTCAGTTTCCTATTTGAGGGATACCTGCTCTGACCTGATTTCCTCCTGTTTGTCCTTAAGACCCTGAATTTCTGCCTATAGAGCCTCATCCGTCCGTCGTGCTGCAAAAATTTCCCTACATTCCTGCAATCGGTTCTTCAGGGATGAGTTGTCTTCCTCAACCGCTCTAATCCTGTTGGATAGGGTGCCTACCTCGGAATGCAGCCTGAAGTTCTCCGCTTCGAGGAGTTCCATTTTCCTCAGCAATTGCTTGATTTGGGAAGTCCAGAAGACGAAGTCGGATTCCAGCGCGATGTCGGTGGAGCTGTATACAGTTCCCGGCACATTGTGGCACTGCTTAATATACCTAAGAGATCCCCTGTCATTGAAATCCAGAGAAATAGAAAATTCGAGCCCCTCACCGGGGTCCTTGTTCTTCTTCCTCTCCGTCATCCCCTTCAATGTTGTGCATGAAGGCATGGGGGCACAATGGTTGTGCGACGAATGGAACAGAACGGTGGTAGCTGACAATGGCTGCGGGAGGCCAAGCGGCGGGGGGCTGCGGGGAGGGCGAGCAGCGGGGAGCAGCGTGGAGAGCAATGGCTACAGGAGCAGGGACGAGGTCGGGAGAGTAGCAGTGGCTGTGCGGAGAGCAGCAGCGGCTGCGGGGAGAGCAACCGCAGGTGGCTGCGGGGTGACAACAGCTGCGGGAGGCCAAGCGGCAAGGGGCTGCGAGGAGGGCGAGCAGCGGGGAGCAGCATGGATAGCAGCGGCTGCGGGAGCAGGGACGGGGACAAGGGAGCAATAGCGGCTGTGCAGAAAACGGCAGAGAATTGAATTAAACTACGTGTATTCAAAATCGACCGGTCAGATGCCCAGCCAGGTCAAACCGGCTTGAAAATCAGGTTACGGGAGGAGCTTGACCAATTTTTCTGGTCCGACAGGTGCTAAGACAAAATTAGGCAAAAAGAAATAGAGGCTGAAATTGGGGAGAAGATAAATATACAACACATGATGGTTGCCAACCCAAGTTTTGATTACGAGGGTTCTTCATCTATCCCTTGCATTGATGCATCAAACCCTTTTCGCTATGTTCCTCCCTCTATGTTGTCTATTTCTGAAAAGGGTAAGGGTGCAATGAGAAATAAGGGTACTATCAAAAGTTTTTTCATGCCATGCCCTCTTCTCCCTCTGATAGTGCACATGGTCCTAGTCCTCCAAGTAGAGGTCAAGTGCAGCCCACTTTAGATGCTCATTGGAAAAAGAAATTGAGAGATGTTGCTTGTGATTACATTGCTAGATGGTGGTATGATGCTGATATTCCCTTCAATGCTACTCATTCACCATATTATGAACCTATTTTTGATGCCATATATACTGTTGGAAAGGGCTTCAAAGGCCCTACTATGCATGAGTTAAGAGGATCTCTTTTGCAAAAAGAGATTATGTCCATTGATGATTATTTGAAAGAGTTCAAAAACTCATGGGCACATACAAGATGTACCATCATGTCAGATGGATGGACTGATCAGAGGAACCGTACCATCATAAACTTTCTTGTCTTTTGCCCACGGGGAACCATGTTTCTAAAATCAGTTGATGCATCTGATAGGGTGAAAGATGCACATTTGTTGTTCAAATCATCACAGATAATGCCTCTACATATGTTCTTGCTAGTAAATTGTTAGAGGAAAAACACCCAACCATCTTTTGGACCCCATGTGTTGCACACTGCATAGACCTCATGCTTGAGGATATTGGAAAAATAGACTGGATCAAGAACACTATAGAGCATGCCAAAAACATCATAAAATATATTTACAATCACTCATGGATTCTGAATCTGATGAGGAAACACACAGGGGCAAGGAAATTATTAGGCCTGCCATCACTAGATTTGCAACACATTTTTTGTCATTGCAATCTATGCTTGCCCAACATAGAAACTTGCAAAAGTTGTTTTCTAGTGATGAATGGAATGAATGTCAGTGGGCTCGCAAACAGGATGGCAAAGATGTGAAAAGGAAAGTCAATGAAGAAATATTTTGGAAGAAGGCAGTAGAGATTGTGAAACTTGCTGAGCCACTGGTTAAGGTGTTGTGTTTGGTGGATGGGGAAAGATTGGCTATGGGCTTCATTTATGAGGCTATGGATCAAGCAAAGGAGCAGATAAGGGCAACATACAAGGACAGAGCGGGTAAGTATGGACCCATGTGGGCAATCATTGATCAGAGATGCAACAATCAACTCCATCGGCCTATACATGCAGCTGGGTATTTTCTGAACCCAAGGTATCATTATAAAGCTCAGGAAGCAAGAGCTTTGAATGGGGAGGTTAGAGATGGATTGATTGACTGCATTGATCGCATGATCCCCAGAGAGAATGAGCAGTTGAAGATACACAATCAAATCACTGTGTTCAGCCAAGCCACAGGTACCTTTAGCAAGAACCTTGCAAGGATTGCAAGGGAATCATATGAACCAGGTAAACAAAAAAATTCAATTTTCAAATTCCTATTTTATTATTTTGTATAATTGTTTATAATTTCAATTTCAAAGTTGGATATAAATTGTTGAGCTAACTGAAACTCATTTTTTGCAGCACAATGGTGGGAGGCATTTGGTAGCCATTGTCCTGAATTGCAGAGGTTTGCAATCCGCATTTTTAGTCAAACCTGCATTGCTTCTGGGTGTGAGCGCAATTGGTCTATCTTTGAGAGGATTCACACAAAGAAGAGAAATCGTTTGGAGCAAAAACAGTTAAATGATCTAGTGAATGTCCAGTACAACTTCCGACTAAGACGCAACCAATTGCTGAACAAAAGACCTGATTCAGATCCCATTGTGTTGGAGGATATTGATCCAACGTCAAATTGGGTAGTGGAGACTTGTCCACCAGAGTTTGACTCTGATGAGGATATTGGTGTGGGGATGGACTTCAATACACAGGTAGAGCCAGAGGATGCTCGATGCAGATCCACTAGTAGCAGACCCAGTCCCAAGCCCTCCAGTCGCAGGTGCAGGCACTTCCTCTAGTCAGCCACAACGGAGGCGCATAACCTGTCTATCTCAGGATGGTAGGGCTATAGTTCCAGTTGAGGATGTTGATTAAGAGGAGCGAGCGGTTTCCCCCTTTGGTTCAGAGTTTTAGGAAGAGGACATTGGCTTGTCAGATGTCTAGCAGTAGTGATTATTCATGTTTTGTTGTGGAGGCCATTTAGAACCTCCTTGTTTATGTTTTTTGTTTTGATCTCTATCTCATCATCATGTATTGGACAGTGCACTGGGTGCAATTTTGATATAATGGATATATTCATGAGCCTACTTTGATCATATGTTGTCTTTTGTCTATATTGTAATGCTTTTGTGTTTGGAAACATGAACAAAAATCTTTAAAATTATGTTTTTTTACAAAAAAAAAATATTTAATGTATTTTTTACAAAACCGAGTCATTGAAACTGAACTAGCCGAGTCAATACCGAGTCGGAGCCGACCCTCGGCCGAATCGGAACCCGAGTCCGACTTTTAAAACATTGGTATAGACGGCCCAGTTGGAGGCAGTTTCAAAGGTCGTCTAGACTTGCGCAGGCCAGCAGAGCGAGCAACCGAAAGGCAGTGTGAGCAGGCCAAAGAGAGGCTTAGTTAATTTGCAAAAGGAAGATTTTTTCTTCAAATTATTTGGGCAGATTATTTGCCAAAGGATTGCCAGTAAGGCATCTAGATTATTGTACTCAGATTTTACTACTGCATAATAATAAAATAAACCCTCGTCTACTGCATCGATTCTCCCTTCAAGGTTTTTCCGTGGACATTATGTTGGAAATACTGAGGGGGGGGGGGTGCTGAATCAGTGTTTCTTTCAATTGTTATTAATGCTAGTAGGATTTTATCACAAATTTAACTAGACATGAAATAATTTTGTTGACAAGTGTTGAGGACACCAATCCTCCTTTACAACAGTTACAAGCTTCAACTTGTAAAAAAAGTTGTTCTAGGGCTCCAACCCTAAGGACACCAATCCCAAGACCAAAAAATTCAAACTTTAACTTGACAAATATTTCAAGGTTAACTCTCCTCAAAGTTGCTTTTGCTACAGGTCTTCACTTTTTGCTACAGATTTTCACGTGCAGGTCTGATGTTCCAAGCAGTCCTATGTAGCATCCTCCACAGTTCTACAGTATACAAATAATTTTCAAAAAATCCAGAAGTCAACTTAGCTGCAGAACAGGGATGTAATAGAATTCCTTCTCAAGAGATCGTAAGTATAGGTCCATACAGCAAAAACATTTTCTCTGCAATCGAGTTTTTTTACTGAGGTTCGTACCACAATTAATTCTTCAGGTCTGGAACAAGGTTTTACTGATATCCGCAAATGAAAACATCATTGTAACTTCTTCGCATGTGTTTTTTTTCAAGGCTGAGTCCCATAAAAATTCTGAACCAATGCAAAGGTGTCACTGCAATGATTTTGTTGTTTGCTTCTTACAGGTCCGAATACACAATCCTGAATCTATTTCAAATTATACAAAACAATTTCGTTGTTTGAAATAGGTCGAGACAAACTGATTGCAAAGAATAGGTCAGCGTTATCAGTCTTCAAGAGGTTTGAGCGTTAATTTTCAACAAGTTCGTGAGCTTTGAGTGATCAGTCTCCAATGATTTTCCTTCGAAGTCTGAATTAGTTCCCAAGGTGTGAACTTTTTTTGAGTTCTCTACGATCTTCCAACCAATGAAGAACGAATATCATTATGCAGTATATATAGTAGTTGGCTTCTGTGGACAGTCATAGCGATAGACTTAATAAGCCGACTTTTGTTGAAGCCGACAAGTAGAATTTGTATAGATTTGAGGTTTTATTTTAATCAGATGCCAATACGCTTGGTTAAGTTGTTGTCGTTTTAGCACAATTTTTTTCATAGGAATTAAACATTGAGGTTAGGATAGATAGGGTTAATATATTTTTATAGGGACACAAGGATTTAGTCTTTTAATAAATGGGGATCCATTGTTTTTAAACTAAGGCAAGGTGTCAAGGATGAATCTATAATAGTACTAGGGTTTTGTTTTAGTAAGGAATAAAAGATAGGGAACTAGGGCTATCAAGACATGCTTCAACAAAGGTTGCCATCAAATTACGTTAATGTAAGAACTAGGGTTTCATAGATCTAGGGTTCAATAACTAGGGGTAGGATATAGGGTTCTGGATAGGGTTAGGATTTAGGGTAGGTGATAGGGTTAGTATTTTGAATTAGGGCAAAGGGCTTTATAGGATTAGTCTTGACATCAATGACAACTTTATCCAACAATCTCCCCCTTTGTCATTAATGGAAATACGCTTCCTCTTCCGATGTTTCCTCCCCCTTTGACATCAATGGCGACTCCTCCATATTATGCCCCCCCTATCATGGTGCTCCTCCCCCTGTCAATGTGTTGCTTTAATGGGATGCAAGAGAAATGACCCCCATCTTTTGGCAAAGATATTCAAACGCTTCTCGTGGTAGGGGCTTTGTAAAAATATCTGTAATTTGTTCCTTTGTATTGACATATTCCAATCTAACATTTTGCTCTGCAACTTGTTCTCGGAGGAAATGGTATTTGATTGGGATATGTTTTGTCTTCGAATGCATTATCGGATTCTTTGAAAGACTGATGGTGTTGATGTTGTCACAATAGATAGTGATTGGTTCATTTGTTTCTATGTTGGCATCTTTTAGAGCTTCCTTCATCCACAATATTTGGGTACAATAGTCTGCAGCAGTTATGTATTCAGCTTTGGCTGTAGAAAGAGATATAGATGATTGCTTTTTGATAACCCCAAATACAAGACAATTTCCCATGAAGAATGCATTTTCGCTAGTACTTTTTCGGTCATCTATGCTTCCATCCCAATTAGCATCAGTGTATGTTGTCAAAGTAAGAGTTGTGCTTTTGGGATACCGTAGGCCAAAATTAAGAGTACTTTTCAAATCATTGTGGAAACTTTTTACAGCCATCAAATGGGATTCCTTAGGAGCTGACTGAAATCTTGCCACCATTCCTACTTCCTGCATAATATCTAGTCATGAAGCATTTAAATAAAGAACTCAAATTATTGATCTGTAAAGAGTTGCATCTACCCTTGCCTTGTATTTTTTGATGCTTCCATCAGCCTCGTGCTTGATCTTATAGATCCATTTGGAGATTACCACAAATCTTCCCTTCGGTCTCGACACAATATCCCATACATCATTTTTCATAATAGACTCGTCGTCTTCAGCCATTACATCCTTCCAGACTTGTTCCTTCAAAGCTTCTTCAAAGGTACTAGGCTCAACTTGAATCATATTGTTGATAGCTACAACATATGCTTAGTACCTGCATGGCTTCTTGCTTTCCCTGAAAGTTCCACAAGCAGCAGCGTGTTTCTCGGCATCTTGTAGTGTGTCTTTGAGCCAAAGTGGTCTTTTCCTGGTAGGAGGATCACTTGGAGGAGGATCCAAAGGGTCCATAGGCTCCATAGGGTCATCTGACATCAATGATGTCCTTCTCGGATTCAAGCGGAGAAGGACCTTCTAGAATATCCATGTCATCACTCTTGTCTTCAAGAGGAGGAGACGGAGGTAGGTCCCTTGCTTTTCTAAGGGCAACATCTTCATCAAATGTTACATCTCTGCTAATTTCAACCTTCCTTTGACCAGAAATATATATTCTAAATGCTTTAGAATCTTGAGTATATCCAACAAACGTACCTTTCCTTCTAGTAGCTTCTAGCTTGTTTCTTTTGTCCCTCGGCACATGGAAGTATACGGTGTAGCCAAAAATCCAGATATGACCAATATCAGGCTTGACACCAGTGAATACTTCTTCAGGATTTTGTTGTCCAAAGCTTGATGAGGCAACCTGTTTTGAACATATACCATTGTGTTTGTTGCTTCAGCCCAAAAAAAAATTGGCATCTTTTAATCATGGATCATGGCTCGGGCAGCTTTCACAATGGACATGTTCTTTCTCTCAGCCACTCCATTTTACTTGGGAGTGTAGGGCACAATGGTCTCCTTAATTCCTTCCTTCTTGCAAAAGTCTATAAATTCATTTGAGACGTATTCCTCGTCATTGTCGAACCTGAAGATCTGTATTTTCTTTCCTGTATGATTTTCAACCAAAGCTTTGAACTCCTTGCATATTTTGAATGCATCAACCTTGTGCGTCAAATAGTATATCCATGTCTTCCTTGAAAAATCGTCGATGTAGGTGATGTAATAAAGATGACCCCCAAGTGAATGCATGGGCATTGGAGCACATACATCAGAATGAATAAGATGAAGAATTTCTTTCATCTTGTTTTTGCTAGAGGGGAATGGTCCCCTTGTCTTCTTTCCACTAGCACGCCCAGGGCATACTCCATCATGATGAGCTTGAACATCAGGCATACCAGAGACCAACTTCTTTAATTTTGGAGGAGCATCATAATGTAGATGGGCCAACCTTCAGTGCCACAGCGTGCATTGAAGATTTGTATTATGGACCATAGCTAGAAGAGGTTTTCCAGTGACTCTATACAGTCCTTCAAACCTAGTTCCCAATGTGAAGGCATTTCTCATGTAGGATTCAACAAACCAAGTAAGTTGTTTTCCTTTAATGAATGCAACTCCCATTCCTTTATCCTCCAAAGCATATATCAAAACCAAATTCTTCTTCAATCCCTACACATATAATACATCATGAAGCAAAACAAATTCCCCGAAGTTCAAATGAAATTTGACAGAACCAAAACCCTTTACGGGATGAGTGGTATTGTCACCAAGAATAATGTTCAAATTGGTCTCCCTCTCTACCAAATTAGAGAGAACCTCCTTATATCTAGAAAAGTGGTGAGAGGCCCCACCATCAACCAACCAACTATCCCAAGAATACGGAGGAGATGAACTAGATAATGCGGAAATAAGAATATATTCAAATTGATTAGTGCCATTTCCTTCATACCTGGAGTTCCTTGACCTCTTTGGTGGATGATAGTTATCTTCACAATCATCGAGTGAGGCTCCTCTTTCATTCCTCCATCAAATAAGCAGTCCAAAGTGGAATTTGACCATAGTTGCATAATTTAACACAAGTGTCTACAAGTTCAAGAAAAAGGGTAACCAAGGACCCTACTAGGTGGTTTCGGCCTTTAGGGGGGTGAAATGCCCATGGTACATCCATCAAATGGCACGTGGCATGTGATATAATGATGGAACGGAGTGGGGCATCAGGGGAAAGCTCCAAGCCACGTGCCACAGTACAAGTGTAGCTATGATAGAGGAAGCCCACACGTGGGTATATAAATGAAGGAGGGAGCAGTTGTGGTACATGAGTTACCTCGACCTTTGTTTTTCCACCCTTCTTCATGTGCCTTTTGCCTTTTATTGATTTTTCGTTTTATAACTGCTCGAGGCTCCAAGGGATGAGAGCATGATGTGTGAGATATAGAAGTGAATACCCACACGTGGGTATATAAATGAAGGAGGGAGCAGTTGTGGTACATGAGTTACCTCGACCTTTGTTTTTCCACCCTTCTTCATATGCCTTTTGCCTTTTATTGATTTTTCTTTTTATAATTGCTCGAGGCTCCAAGGGATGAGAGCATGATGTGTGAGATATAGCAGTGAATACCCCCTTAAGGTGGCTCATTTCATTGTCCACCAGAGGTTGGGACAACCATGGGCTCCTTGATAATAAAAGGGAACAATATAAGGGGCCCTAGAAACCAAGGTGATGGTCGTAATGATAAGGGTATAGCTCATGTTGGTTTTGCCCATGTGCTAAATTTGTATGTCCTAGCTATCTTTTGCATTTATGGTACTTTTCCTGTTGAGAGGCCAAAATATGTTTTTCCTTTCTTTTTAGCTGCATAAACCTCTGGGGCATCGTTCCGATCCCAACCCAAGGTGTCGACAAGGGGAGGGGGAGGCTAACTCTTTGTGGACCCAATGGACAAATGTGGACCCGAATGGGAAATTTGGTGAATGGGGATATAATAAGCAGAGGGGAGCGATGTATATGGTGTCGCAAAGTGGGACCACCCAACCAAAATCGGGATTTCCCATGTAGTGCCACCCCTAAAGCTAGTAGCCAATAAAGGAGATCCCACATGACTAGGATACAAGGTTAACCATCAAATTGGACAAAGGTGACAAGATTACAAACCAAGCCCACTCTTTCTGCTGAATCCCTCCACTAATCCATGCCCAAAAGTGTCCATGATAAGTAAACAAAAATACCCAACTACACAATGAAAAGCCATACATTCATGGTTGGAAGGCCCACCTTCAAAACATAGGATCACAACAGATGGGCGAGGGAGCATATGACTGGCTCAAGCAGCGGAGATAGTGGCACATCGAGCTATCTGGTCTCTGCAAGGGGTTGCTGGTTGTCGGCTGAGGACCATCTAGGAGAAAAAATTTCCCCCCTATGGATATCACCCACAGGTGGTGGGTAACAAGACGTACATGCAAGGACATACACTACAAACATGAAAAATGAGCCTAATTTCATCACTTGTGTATTCAATTTTAGACTATGATAAAACCCTTAGCATCAGAAAGAGTGAAACTTCCTACTCTTCTATTATGTTAGTACTAGTTGGGACGCTTCTATACCATATGTACTAATTTCACAAATAGAAGCACAGCTATCTCGCTGGAACTGTAAGAAAAGATACAAATACAAAAGAAAATTGACTTTTTTCCATGTTCCATCCAAACATTTGTTGTAAAACCAAGTACAAAATAGAGTGGAGGTACAAATTTCAGCACCCTTTTTATACAAACTATATAGAAACATTTGAATGTCTGTTTGGAGATCAGGTACTTCACACGTTTGGTAAGGAAATAACTACCTATCTCAATAGAATGACCAAAAACAATCTATAGACTGATACATGTAATCATATCCTGGAGATCAAGTAGGGAGTTCATAATTATCTCAAAATTGTCTAACATGTCTACAAAATGGTGATAGAGTAAGTTACAAATGGCAAATCGGCAAATTGCAAAATATAGCTTATGTTTCATGTATTAGTTATAATGTTTGCAGCTACGATAGCCATGCAGTATAGCTAATAAGTTAATAACCTGTATCATATTTCCTGTCCAACCAATATGACAGCAATAATTACGTTGATAAAGGAAGATTACACCCATTCATGTATTAGTTATAACTTTTGCAGCTAGGGTAATCATGCAATATAGCTAGTGACCCATATCATATGTCCTGTTCAATCAATATGACTGCATTAATGATAATTAAGTTAATAAAGGGAGATTGCATCCATCAAGATATCTCATTGCATTTTAGGAGGACATTAAAGCCCAGGTCAGATACAAAGAGAAAAAATAAGCTTGTCAGTTAACTAAATTGCTCAGAATGGACAATAGCTAGAAGTGTCCAAGTTATTATACCATTATATAGAACATGCCAGAAGATAGCTAGACTCCATTTTCATTTACAATCTCTATATAAAATAGATCTTCCTAAAATAAGAAAAATTAAAACCAGCAAATGCTGATGACTCCTAAATGAATAGTGGTAGCAAAAATATGATTCCTGTAGCTCATTAAAATCATTCTAAGGAAGAATTTTCTTTATATACCTGACTAATGACAAACTTCAAGAATCCAACTTTCTCTAGTTCTGCCAATGCCATATGCGTAAGACCTGGCATTGCTCGATGAAATGGCATTTCTGCTTTTGGAAGTGGTTTTCCTTCACGCTGCACATTATCACTCTGGCACAGTTACTAAGAAGGGTATTTACAAAGCCTACAAAACACAATAACTATTGTCATAAATAGATTGGGGGGCAACCATTGATTGTTCACCCCCATGAAAAAGGCTTAAGTGGATGTTTTTTTTAATTCACCTATTTGTTAACAAAATTTTACAGCTAGAGTGTAAATCTGGTTTTGCTGATAACTCCAGCTAATCATATACAGCAGGCTCAAGCTAAATTTCTATACAGTAATATAAACATAAATAAGGCATCTTTCACCTATGAAATTTTCTGTAAAGTTACATAACCCAAAAGAAGGCATGTTTCCCCAACCTTTTTTGTTGTCATTCGAATGTATTTATATTATGTTCTATTATCCTAAAATTGACACATGACAATAGCATCGACCATATTATTTGAATTAATAGAATTCAAATATTTCCTAATGATAGGGGAGCAAACATTTAAACCTGAAGAGTCCAAATTCCTGTGGGACCACGAAAGTCAGGAATGCCACATGAAGTAGAAATACCAGCTCCAGTGAATGCAACCAGGTGTTTGCTCTGTATATGTAGAGTTAGGAATAAGCTTGATCAATGAAAAGTTGAACTGGCAACATGCAACATGAAATAAGTGAATGAAAAACAAGCTGTATAAATGAAATACATCAATGCTATTAGAAACTGATCAAACCTCTTCAATGAGTTTTGCCAGCTCCTCTATCTTCAGTAGTGCATACAAGTTGTCATCACAGGAAGCATCCATGCATTAGATGTCTCAAAGAATAATATGATGCCTTAACATGGTAACTAGTGTACAAAGCATAGATCTATCTTAAATCAAAGAAAGTAAGTTTCCACTTCAGGTGTGATGAAAGAATAGTATAATTGAACGGGCATTACAAAATGTAATCAACCATCAAAATCTAAATGAGCAAATATAGTGTTTGAAACTAACATGAAGCAAATTGAAATAGACAAAAGACAGCAATCGGGAGTGGGAACTATGCATATCATATAGAAAATGAAGACGACAACAAAATTTACAAATACATTTGAGTTTCGAATTAAAATATTAATGTCCACTAGTGGCCCAAATCAGCCAATGGGACTGCAAAAAAACAATGAGTGCTAAAACCATATCAATAAAAGCTGGGAAAATGTAAAATTAAGAGTGTACATAGAGAGTGCCAAAAGCATCTCCATGCAGAAGCAGGAGGACAGGATGAGATGAAAATAGGTTATAGGAGAGACAGTGAGGCACAAGAAAACCTAAGAGTAAAGATGACAAAAATTCAAATAAGGGACTGAGTTAGACACCCTAAACCAGAAACGTTGTTACTAGTTAGTAGTGACTCAACAGCTTTCCTAGCTGTTGATTTTTCAAGTGCAATAGATACAAGCTCAAATTTCAAAAAACTGATAGTTACTTCTAATGATGTAGATATTCTTTTAGCACTTCCAGTTTATCATTAAGAAATTACACTTCAGAAATTCAACCATAAATGCACAAGGACAGAAAAGATCACAATGCACAAAGAGAAGACAAGATTTACCCTACGAAAACCCACTTGGGGGAAAAACCCCGCAACCTTTCCGTTAGAGAAATCCTTCAGTTCAACAAGAGATATACCTAATTCTGATAGTCAATATGATGGTCAAGCTGACCTACAATACAATGGTTAGACCTCGTCAAACCGCCCTCTTGTCAAGCCCAATAAACTCAGCCCTGGCTGATCTACCTAGAAGCCATAATTATTATTTTATTGTAGAGGATATCGAGCTACACTCTATTTAGGGAGTATCTCTTTCCATTTGTAGTCAGGGTTGTACTTGGGGAGTTCCGCCCTTGGAGATTAGTTGAATATCTTTAAGGCAATGAAAGTAAGGATTCCCTTCTCTGGCATATGTGTTTGGACTCAATAATGCCAAAGACTAATGCTGGAACTTCATGCTTCAAGCGTGTTGTGAAGGGGCATAATCATGGTAACATTGTTCCTTGTTTGGAAGAAGTTTACTTGTGGTTCATTCCCCCTTTGAAATCTGTGTTTATTGCTGGAAACATAAATGTGTATCTTTTAAGAGATGGCTACCATTCACATTTTCTATTGGTAAATACACCATGCGCGTTTGGAACTGCTCCATAATTAGGGTTTTTGGAAGTAATTTTCTGTGATAGTGGACAGCAAGATAGGGATGTTTGTGGGTTGTTAATCCCAGCTACATTCACTCCTAATCTCATTCGAAAGAAACTCAATAGTTGCTGCCCTTCTAGTTTATCCTTGACTCTACTTGCTCAATGGATTGACACTAGTCTTGGTCCACCCATCGCCCTGTTCATAGAATTTATATCACAATTTCTGTTTTCTTTTTTCCTTCAGTAATATATCCCAAGGGAAACCACCTAGGCACTTCCACTCATTCCAAAGATGGCACCTACGGTAAACCTTAGATTCTTCAGGGCACAAGACCATGTCAAGAACCTATGAATAGATCATACATAGTTCATCAATAAGCAACTTATACAAAGGAAACATGTCACAAAGTGAGATTTGAACCCAGGAAGAGAGAGTAACAACTTTCCCTCACAAACCCCTCAAGCCACACCCAATTGACTCACAATTTATGTTTTGCTAGATATAAACCCTTCATTTCACCTCAACATTCCATTCCATATCTTTAACAATCTTATTCTAGCTATACCCCCTTGTGTTGAAAGGGAGTCGGCCTAAAGAAAGGCAGGGAGCTATTGTGGTGACAATCGATATTTGGGTGGTAATAATACCCAAAGATATTTGTGTTGATCCAACTAAGAAGAAATACCAAAGAATAAATAAATAGATATACAGGAAAATTTTAAAAAGCCCACTTTTGTATTGGGAGGACTAGTATGGGTATTACGGTTAAGAGGCAAGTAAAATAAACTAATATTTTGAATTTATTGTGTTAGGCTACTTTATCCCACATGCAAATGCAACATGCTATAAAAAGCGAACAGTTTCATTGAATGGGCCTTGGCCCTTCATGCCTAAGAGTAGGGAGGTTAGGGTTTTGAAGGATCGTGTGGGTATTGTTTTGAGGTTAAGCTTGGATACCATACCTTTGCCTAGAAAGGAGTGGGACTATGCATCGTGAGCAACCTATCAAATATAATGTTTTCTTTCCTCATGTGTTGTCTAAAACATGCACTATTAATGAATGAATGAATGATATTTTAATGTCCACGAGACTAAAAATAGTCTATGGGACCACCAACTTCCTTGTTTTTCGCCTTCTGCAATTCAATCCTTTTCTTACTCAAATTGATGATGAGCTGACCCAACCTTATAATAGTTCCATCACTGAAAAGACAATGCCACAGAATTGATGCTAACATATTACGGTAACTGTCCCTGATGTCTCTGAAAGCATCACACTCCAAAATGAAATGTTTTTTCTGATTCCACTGCCCCAGAAGTGCAAAAAGTACATACCCTTTCTTCCCAAGCTTCTTTAGGTCTCTTCCACCATCCCATTTCACACCGAAGTTGATGTGAGTTAGTTCTTAATTGAGCTATAAGAACCTTTGCCCTCCACAGAATGCTAGCTCCAATGTATCCTTTTGTTGGAGATCACAAGTGGGGTTGAATTCCTGAACATAATACTTCTTCTTTCTACCCAACTCCTTTCCCCATATACCCTTACGGAACTTCTCGAGCACAAAATTCTTTAATTCCTTGCTATTTGTGGGACATGCATTCAAGTAAATATTCCATTTTTGCATCCATTTGTTGTTTTGTCTCATCCATGATTTCTTTCTTTCACTCATACCTTCATTGAAGATAACTTTGGCCATCTACCTTCTCCCATTTGCTCCATTCTCTTTAGGTACCTTATAAGACACACCATGGGAATTGCCTCGATGGGCGTTGCCCCTGTTTCACTCAACATTATCTCATAGGGAACCGAACTTTTTATTTTGAACTTGCTCATGATCAAGCATTTTTGAATTTTTTCAATTTGTTTCCATTTTGAAACAGAGATGTTGCTAGCTCACAATTCACACCCATATAGTATCACTGGACAAACTAGGAGTCCAAAAAGTACTTGATCGTGTTCCAATCCCATAACTCTGCCTCTCTACATCTATTTTGAAGTGCATATAATGCTTTCCACCCTCCTAAAATTATTTTCTTTCTACAATCCTCCCAATTAAGCTTGTTGTTGAAATCGATCCCAAGGTACTTGTATTCGTTTACTTCTTCAAGAATGTTGCCTTCAAAGAAAAACGTACGCTGGCTTTGCTTCCTTTTATTAGAGAAAATCATTATCTTGGTCTTACTGGTATTGACTTGCATCCCCACTGCTTTACAAAAATGCTCAAGGGCATATTGATGCATCTGCAATCCATGGGCCGATTTAGCAACCAGCACAATATCATCGACATATAGAAGAAGCTTTATCACAAACTCCCCAACCAAACACCCTCCCCACCTTGCAAATTTAGCCACTCTTCTAGTTTGTCAATATATAAACCAAAAAGGGTAGGGGATAAAGGGCAACCTTGCTTGACTCCGATGTCACTTCTAAAACTTTCTGAAATGCCTGTTGAAGTTCTAATCTTGACTTTCACCTCTTCATAAAGCCTATGGACAGCAGCTCTATATTGTAAAGGAATTTCAAGTTCTTCCATTCTACGCCACAACTTATCTCTAGGGACCATGTCAAATGCCTTTTTGAAGTCAACAAAGCAGCAAAATACTTCTTCTTTGCTCCCCCAAACCTTTTCAACAATGTGTCTCAGTGTGATACCATGATCTATTGTAGAATGCTTTGGCCTAAAACCTGCTTGCCCTTTTGCCCTCTTTTCTTTACTTCTGCCCACTTATTGATTCTATTTTCTACCATGCCACTGAAAAGCTTTGCAAACAAAGGATTGATCATAATGGTTCTATAGTTGGAAGGATTATTAATGTCTCCGCTTTTAAAAAGAGGAATTGCTAGACTAGTTGTCCAATCCCCTGGGAACCCTTGCTGAATGACGTTATTGAATATTTCCATAATGTGGGGTGCCAAAATGTTCATTCCCCACTTTAGATATTCTGCTTGAAGCTCAACCAAGTCCCTTGCCTTCCCTGCTTTCAACTTTTTAATAATAGCATCATTGTGTTTGACTTTTAGAAATGTCTTCACTACCTAAAGTATACTTTTTAGATTTTTGAGATTTAAAAATGAAGGAAAAATTCAAAACACGCAAGTATTTGGTTCAATATGCATAAGTTTTGATTGTGGGAATCCTTTGATTGTAATGTTGTAATCTCTACAAAACAACAAATTTTCTAGCAGCTCTACCCACTGTCAACAGATTTGGCTCATAACAGGGCTTCAAATCTCCATCCTAATCGCTTAGATCTAAGAATCAAAGCCAAACTGCATTCTCACGGATCAGACAAGGGTTCCCTTCATCCACCTATTGTCGCTCAAATTATACAGGCATTGTGACAACAACTTAGGTCAGGGGTTGTCACTCTGATCTCCAACCTTTCCATTCTAGTTGTCTCCCAACATCAGGTTATGGGGGGTTGTCCCTATGAAATGTGAAAATGCAAGACTCGTTGGCAACCAACAAGTCCGGGAGACAGGATTGAATGGCCTAGCCACTTGGTTGATTTTGGCTAGTTTTTAGAGATCAGATTAAATTACTTTGTGAGACTAGTGCCTTAAGGAGTCAACCACTTGTTTTATATCAATCGAAGACCAAATCACTGGATGAACAACTGTTGCTTAATGAATTCTTGACGATCCTAGATGAAATGCAAATCCTATGATCTAGGTGAAGTGCAAAATCTTGGTTTAGTTTAATTAAATGACTAACTAGGTATATCCCTTGATCTTTATCTATTTTGAGCCTAGTCTCTAAAGTGAGTGGTAAAGAGAATTCAAGGTGAAGCAAGCAAAGGCTTGGTTAATGATACCTCTCCTTGAAATCTAACGTACCTGATGCCTCTAGCGCTGTAAAGACTGTGGCTCTAACAACTGCAAGGTCACCGTTTTAACCACTAGAGGGGGCCAGACTTCTCAAGCAAAAATGAAAGGGTGTTCCTATCTCTCTATCAACCAAGCTTATGCTTGGAGGTAAATTATTAATGCAAGACTAGCTCTAGGATGAAATGCAAGATGGGTGAGTGTCTTCTTAAGGTGAGATTGTTTAATGTTTCTTTAAGCACTTAGTTATGATGGATCTTAAGTTATGGCAATAAGTAGTTAACAAAGGTAAATAAGAAAATCTCAACCACAAGGAAAATTGCCAATTTTACAAGTGCCAACAAAATACAAGAGATAACCAAGAAGTAATTTCCCAAGTGTTAGATAATCACAAGATAAATGTTCTTTAAAGGAAAGACAACCAATATGCCAAAGATCCACAATAGATATTAACCATAAAGCAATAATGACAATAATGGCAAGAAAGAGAGATGAGTGCACTTATCCACGATGTTATTCAAAATTATTACCCAACGACAATTATCCAAGAAAGGGACAATAAGATCATCAATGCTCTTTAGACAATTAGAAACCTTACAAGTTATGTCAACAAGATGATTATACTCTTCAATGCTAACAAGAGATGCTAATGATAATTATTCAAGAGACATGCAATTAGATTCCCAAGGCCTCAAGTTGAGAACACTTAGATCTTTAACACCAATGTGTAAGATACCAATATCCAATCAATTATATATTTATCCACTTAAGCAACCATTCAACAAAATTATTGGATTATGTCAAGTGCTTTAGAGAGTGAACTACTTAGTGCAAGTTTTAGATTAGGAAACTCACAAGAGACAAAATGTTTATATTCTTCCTACGAAACCATAAATCATCTTAATCGAACATTAACCAATACCAAGAGTCTTTATGCAATTTATGACACCAAAGAAGCAAGGAATAAATTATTATGACAGTAGTGAGTTAATTTGATGCCAAACATGCCACAACAGTCCCAAACTTATCTCTTTATCTTGAGAGCACTCAGAATGCAAATGCAAACAAAAAGAAATGCCTATGATTTCCAGTGAATGCAAGAAGAAATTGCATGCAAATGAAGCAGCCAATGAGAGAAATTGAAGGTAGCCCTCCCAAACCACTTTGCCAATACAAATTTTTAACTAATAATGCAATGCAAAAGAGACAAATGCTTAATGAGTTTAGGGTCTTTTCACATGCCACTGTTATGCTATATCAGACCTTGAAATACCTCTCCAAACAACGTGACAATCATCCAAAATGTATGAAGTGAGTCAAACAAGTGATTACCCAATTTGCAAACAACCTTCCAATTTGACAAGATGACTGCAGATTAGCTTTAAGCCACTGTTATCAAAGTGATTAAGTGCAGCAATTAGAACAAGAGATGAATAGAGGGTTGAAGAGGCAAACTAATGAGTGTTTTTAGTTTGTTTGCTTACCCACAAACTCCTTCAACGTACTAGATAGTTGCAACCACCAAGTGTTAGCTCATAAAATTTTGAAAATCGTTGCAACCAGAAAGAATTAGTAAAAAAATCAATGATAATCCAATAAGAGAGTAAATGAGAGTAAGGAAGGTAAGGAAATGGCAAGGATGAGGGTTTTGAAAGCCTATTAGGTATGTGGCAGCTAAGGAAGAGGCCAGGGACTTGACGTCAAGGTGAAAGAGGGTTGCCAAGGGCTAGAAGAAGGCTCAAAGGCCTGCGACAGCGGCTAAGGAAGGCGTGAGACAGTGTAGGAGAAAAGGGGCAGTAGAGAGGAGGATGAGGCTAGAGGATGAGGGGATAAGGCAAATGGCAAGGGTTAAGCAGCCCTAATGGCCTACGGCAAGGGTGAGGGAAGTAGACGGAGGGCTGCAGAGGAGGAGTAAGGCCACAACAGAGCTAGAGGGGCCCACAACAAGGATTCCAAGGCCTAAAAAGGCCAGCGTCTAGCCAAAGGAGGATGAGAGAGCTACGGCCAAGGTTATGGGAGGTAAAGTTAGGCCTTGGAGGCCCAAAAATTAAAACTCATGCAAAAGAACTCAAATTTGCTTCAGATCTTGAAATTTGACCACAAATCACCACAAAAACTCCCTTGAGGGCTGACGGCTTCTCCTTGGGCTTGATCGTTGAGCTTGGAGGAGAAAAAGATGGTGGATATTGCCTTCCTAGGCCTAGATCCACCTCTAGAAACCCTCACGAAAATATTCCAAAGCTTGAAACCCTTGAAAATCTTCAGATCTAGCTTGAAGCTCACCTGCACAAATGAGAATAAAATTTCCCAAAACCCTAATATATACAAAGTTTAAAATAAAATCCCAAACCCCAGTTACTGCCAAACAAGGGTTAGAAAAATATTTTACAAAAGAAATATTTAGAAGATATATACAAATATAAAATATATACAATGCTTGTGAAAGTAAAATATTTTTGGGAAATAAATTTTTAAACGATGGATGAATACTGACAATAGATTAAATGTGTTTTGAAAGTTGTGGTATTGCCCACAGCCTTAGAGAAGTAAGAAAATCAAGGGTCAGCATACCTGCAAACACTATATATTCCTTCAAGCAAACTTGTTAAAAAACTTGTTAGACATATGGTGAATCATATCACCTAAGATAGACTCAAAATATACCAATAGAATGTTCTTAACACCATCTAATGAATAAACAAGCTCATAAAATTTTAGCACAATATAAGAAAGCACATAACCAGCACATACCACAGATCATCGGACAAAGAACACCATGAACTGAACCCCAAAATCTTTTATTATGATATTTCAAATGCTCCCAGCAGATCAACGGAACAACACCAACGTTACAAAATTACATAGACAAGAGTCGGAGTTTCATCATGACTTGAGAAGCAAATGACTTCTAATCTATAGATAAATCCTCCAAGTGGAAAATAACAGCTAGTTGGATTGATTCCCATCAAAATAATCTCGACCGTCAATAAATATTTGATCACCTTTTAATCTTTGTCGTCGAAAATATTCTTTTTTGAGGAATTTTTAAATTTTTCACAAAAAACATTTTTTATTAATCCAAAATTTGATTTTTTGGATTAATTTCCTCAAAATTTTGACTTTGACTTAACCACCAAGGTCCAAGGGCTTAATTTTTCTTAAAATGTTCATTTTTGTCTTGGTGGGAGACCTCCAAAAATTAAATTTTTTTGACCCATGAATTTTTTGGTCATTTTCCACTTGGAGAAATTAATTTCTTTGAAATTTAATTTTTGACGATAAGTTAATTAATTTTTTGGCTTAGGATTTAATTTAGTTTGCCAGAAAAATTAATTAATAGATACTTGAGGGGATTAGTTATTTTTTTCATCCTCAAATATTTTAGCCATGGCGTTTGATTGCGAGGGACCATGCGCTAAAATATTTTTTACAATAGATATTACAAATTCAACCCCCAAGGGGGAATACCCATTCATTATAGACCCTCATAATATTTACCCAATTCTGCGACACAATATGATCTAGTAGACGAAGTGATATGTAATAAAATAATTTAGCCAAATAGCTTAAATTATTCCCAAACCACTTTTACAAAAACTCAATATAACACTAGGACTCACCTAAGACCTTGTCAATGAATTTCACCCTAGATTTGGGGTTTAAGCTAAAGGGAAAAACTTTGTCGATTATCCGTGTTTAGAAACACACATAATTCAGTGAGACGAAAAATCTCCCAGGATGAAATTCGTTGCCAAAATCATAGGCTTACCTAGGTTGTTACATAATTAAACAGTTGTACTAGCATCATTTACATTATAATTTGCAGAAATTGGGTTACAATGACATAAGAACTCGTTCGCTGATGATTCTGAACTTTGAAAAAAATTGTACAATTGCTTTCTTGGACTTGCGACAAAATAGGCGCAACAACACCAAACATGACTATAACAATATATTATAGCCACCTTCCTGGACTTGTGAACGTCGAACGGACACCATCCATGGACTTGTTACCCCTCATGTTAGCAGGGGTACATATATTTTTCACATTACATTTATCACCAATGTAAGCCCAAGGTCACAAATCTAAGGCCTTGTACCAACCCTATGAGTCATTGTATTAAGTGTCCTAGACCTTGTGATGGATGCCCATGGTCTATCCTTTTGGGCTAAGTCCTTTTTTTGTATTGTATAGGATCGAGGGATTTTAGATGGATCTTGGGGGCACTTTTGGTTTTAGAGAAGCCTTGCTTATGTAGGAGTGTGTTGACCACACTTTGTCAGCAGTGCAAAAAGCAGAGTCAAAGCACTAGACAAATTTTTTCAAGGATCAATGCCATCATCCAGCTTCCAGTCTTATCATTGTAAACACAATTTCTGCAAATTTTATTGTAAATGATGCTAGTATGACCATTACACCACGTAATAACACTTAGGCAAGCCTATGATTTTTGTCAAAGGATTTCATCCTAGAAATTTTTCTTCCAGTTATAACCCCAAAGCTAGGGTGGAATGTCTTATAGGTAAGTCCTAGTGTTTATCGAGTATATGTAAAAGTGTGTTTAAAAATAATTTGGTGCATGGTTACTCATAGTTAGACACCATGGCTCAATTGTTTTATTATAGACACACTTGGTTTCATACTAGATCATATTGTGTTGCGGAATTGGGTAATGTCTTAAAGGTTATGTCTAAATATGTATTTCCCCACCTAAGGGTTGAATTAAATTGTAATACCTTAAAGTAAAAAATATTTTAGTGCATGGTTACTCATAGTTAGACACCATGGCTAAAATATTTGAGG
The DNA here is from genome assembly GCA_034641835.2 of Pinus albicaulis. NCBI lineage: Eukaryota > Viridiplantae > Streptophyta > Pinopsida > Pinales > Pinaceae > Pinus > Pinus albicaulis. Next base: position 635,031,185 of record CM076580.1, read on the forward strand.
GTGGAAAAAATAATTAATCCCCTTTACTCATTTAAATAATTTTTCTAACAAAATTAAATAAAAAAATCCTAAGCCAAAAAATTAATTAATTTTGAGTCAAAAAATAATCTAAGAGAAAATAAATTCTTTCCAAGTGGAAAATAATCGAAATTCGTGGGTCAAAAAAGAAATAATTTTTGGAGGTCCTCCACCAAAGGAGGAATGGATTTTTAAGAAAATTTGACCCCTTGGACCTTGGCGGTTAAGTCAAAATGAATTTTTTAAGGAAATAAGTCCAAAATATTATTTTTTGGATTAATAAAGAAGGGGTTTACAAAGAAATTCGAATTTTTCCTCAAAAAGTAAAAAATCAACGGTCAAAGATCAAGTTATTTTCAAAGGAAGATCAACGGAGGAGATTATTTTGACAAGGATCAAGCCAGCTAGCCGTTATTTCCACTTGGAGGGGTTTTCTTCTCTCATTTTTTATATAAGGAAGCTATGAAGCTCCTATTTTCCATCTTTGGATGATGTAATCTGTAACGCATGTACTGAGCCTTACTCTGCTGGAATTGTATTTCTCATAATAAAAAGACTTTGCGGTTTGAATTCATGGTGTTCTTCTATCTGTTGATTTGTGGTATGTTCTGGTAATTTTTCATACTCTATATTATATGTGCTTTATAATTGTTATTCCATTTGTTGCATGATGAAGCATCTATTGGTACAGGTGTCTTGCCTTAGGTGTTGCGTTTAGATCTACAAATCTAAATCTCTTATGATCTAACAATTTATCTTTTAAGTTTGAATAGAGATCTACAGGTATGCTAGCCCTTGGTCTCCAAGTTCACAGGCTGTGGGGAAGAATTGACCATGTTTGGATTATGAGCTTTCATTTTGCAGGGTACTTTGCAGAAGGGTTTTGGTCGGTGATTCATTTACATACATCATTCATAAAAAAATTCTTAAAAAAAATAATCTATTCCTCTTGTGCTATAATGAAATTTACATGCTATTAAGAGCTAATTTATTTTTGTTACTATTGTAAACATTTGTAAATAATTTTTTCTAACCCTTGTATTTTAAATTTTGTATAGCATTTGGGGTTTGAGGTTTTAAAATTTTTTGTATATATTGAGTATTTGGGCTCTCCATTTTTTCATTTGTGCAAGTGACAGCTCAAGGGTTTGAAGCAACAATTAATTTGTAGGCTACTCATTCAAAAGTAGAAGGTTGATCTAGGCCCTTGAGGGTAAAAGATCTAGCCTTCCAACTCCTAACAACTCAACATGTAGTTGAAGAGGGAAGACATCCATCCCTTAAAGGGTGAATTTTATCATTTTTTTTTGGGAGCGCGAGTGTATTTTTAGCACCCTAGAGGCTAGCAGCAGCCCTCTAGGGCATTATTTCCCTAGGTCGCAGGCCCTAGGGGCCTTCTTTCCTTAGTGACAACCTATCTAGGCTTGGTCGCAACCCTTTATGGGCCTTTCTTGCCCAACCGCAGCCCTAATTGGGCTTGCGGCAGCCCTTTGAGGGCCTCCTCCTCCTTGTCACAGGCCTAAAAGGCCTTCTTGTGGTAGTCGCAGGCCTTGTGGGCATTTTCTGGGGTGGTCGCCGGCCTTAGAGGCCTTGCAGCCCTAGGTTAAAGTCCTAGGAGGCAATTTTTCCCTAGCATCAGACCTCATTGGTCCTTCTCTCTCCATCATTCTGCATTTTTGGCATATTTGTGGGGTTTGGCAATCTAATTTTGGCTAAATTTTTGTGGTTGCAAGCCTAGGGCATCATTGAAAATATTTGGGACCGATATCTATTGTTTTGGATCATAATTTTTGAGTTTATTGGGCTAAAAAATTGTTTTACAGATTAACTAGCCTCTTGGGCAAGGGTTTCAAGGGCCAAAGTTGCTAAACAAGCCATCAACCAGCCCTAGAAGCCCTAGCTTCAGTCACAATAGGGTTGGTCCATTCATTTCAAGGATAATAATTGTGTTGCAGGTGTTTGAAGGAGTTCTAGTCCATTGGAAGGTCAACTAGCCATCAAACTAGGCCTCTAGGCCTAAGGGTTTGCTCTCTAACCTTGTCTATTCCTCACTGTTTCATAAATTGTATCTGAATAAGTCATTTTAACAGTGGTAAAATCTGATCTAAACACCTTAATAAGCTCTCAAATACATTGGCATAAGCCTATACTCATTTCACATTTAATCTTAAGTAATAAGAAAGACGTGTCTCATGGTGTATATGGTTTTATAGTTGATTTTGAAGAGTTGATATACATTTTTCTGAGTCTGATATATTAATTTCCGAATCTGATATAAATGCTACAGCAGTGAAGTTCATGTGTTTTGGTGCTAAAGTTTTGATCCAAGCAGTCCTAATACATTTAAGAAGCCATAATAAGCTCGGTTTGGCAAAGTAACATAAGTGGTTTTGCTCTAAGTGGTTTATTGTCTTGTTGGTCACTCTTTGCATTTTGCATCATTGGCATAATTTTGCATCTCAAGATTTACATCTAATTGTGCTCTAATAAAAATCAACCTCATTGGTGAAGAGAATCTAACTGCACTTGTATAATTGCTACTGCTCTAAAAGATCATTGCTCTTTCATTTGTTGCATTGCATAATGCATTTCATTTCTATAAGTCACTGTTGGTAATTTCATCTCAAGAAGATTAACTAGATATTAGCATTCTATTGATATCACTTTGTTGCATCTTGCTCTATTAAGCAGCCTACTGTTTCTAATTGATAAGTGACATAAGGAATTGGTTGCTCATTAGATAAGAATATCATTGTGATCTAAAGATAATCTTGTGATATCATCTCCTTTGGATAATATTGTGATCAAAATTGTGATATTGGTAATTTCGTTTTAAAGTCATCTTCCTCCATTGGTGTTGCTAATCCTTGATCAAATTGCTAAAGGATTCATTTGAGCATTTGTTGAATACATCCTGAAGTGGCTTATATTTGAGCATTTTATGATCTTGTTCCATTAGCACATTGTCTTAGTTCAGATTGTTCATATAATTGCTTTCTTTAAGTACTTATTTGTGCTCTTGAATTGAACATCATAAGCATCTGATTTAACTCGAAAGTACTTAAGAGGGTCATCTAATAATCCCATTTAAGACATTCACTCATAATTTGCATTTCATTCTAGGATTAGCTGTGCATTAATCAATTTACCTCCAAGCATAAGCTTGGTTGAAAGAAGATAGGACCACCGTTCTCACCCAACTTGCGAAGTTTAGACCCTCACTTGTGGTTAACTCAGTGACCTTGGACTCGTCAGGGGCACAGTCCCTGCAACGCCGGAGACATTCGAGTGGTTAGAAACTCCAGGGGAGGTATTGTAAATAAAGCCACACTTCTCCTGGGTTTTTCTCCTCCACAAGCATAAATTGTAACTTGCAGCAAATACTGTGTTTGCCGCTCCACCAAATTGCTGGAAAATTCCTCAAAATTGCATCCAATCACCCAAGAAACTCCCTTCCGGCCTTCCCCACAAGTTTCAGCCCCAAATGATCTTCGCTCCTCAACCCCCACGTGTGGATCCAACCTCTACAGACCACTGCGCAGTGTCTACGCAGCTCTTGGTGATGTTGGCCCCAAACTACGAAATGCTGCTCCCGGAACAACTAAAAATGGATGAGACTCCCTCCTTGGGATGGCACTCGAAGTCCATCGAAGCAAGGGTTGAGATTTCCACTCGCAAACACTCGTGTGCTCAACAACACTTGCAGACTTGGCTTCAGCTCAAGCGTGCTTGTCAAAGGCAAATTATCAAATGATCAAGAATGAAGAAATGAGAACCTTCCCTTCCTTTTTGTCAAAGTGCCTCCAAAATGCCCATGTGGGCCCAGCTCGATTTCTCCCCACCAATCTCCAAGCAATGAGTGTGTATTCCTCATGTGGGTCGTATTTCTCTACGAGTGGCCCCCACGCTCCACTAGAGCCGCAATATTTCCCCTCCAACTCTAATGTTTGGGCTGACTATAATCAAAAATACATGTGGGGCCTCTAAACCCACATTTCCTAAGTGCAAGCATGAATTAAGACAAAATGGCCGAAATTGATATTTCACTTAGCAATAATGCCAAGTGGGAATATCACATGATGCATATGGTCGCAAAAATTCTAGATGACATGCCATGTTTGTCTTTTATGGTATCGAGAAATTCTAGATGGATATCAAGGGGGCTCATAGTTTTAGAGGAGCCTTGCTTATGTAGGGGTGATCACTGGTGTATAGACCAATCCAAATTATGTCAAGGTGCAACCATGTTTTACGGCATGGTTATGTCTGACTTTGAGTCTATATGTGGCCTTGCACTTGGTGTAGTGTTTACTATTATTGAGACAGTTTTCAACATGTCAGTCTCACAAAATCAATATTTTCACATTTTTCGAGACAATTCATGTTTTTTGATGCATGTGTTGCATGAGTAAAAAATTCGACTTAGTCTCCAAATGCTTAGCAAAAAATCTAGATGACATGCCATGTTGAACTTTTTCCAAAATGTGAAGACAACATCAAGAAAATGGCAGCAATGGTGACCAACAATATGTGGGGGTTTCAAGTGGCATAACAAGGGCAGATCTTGATAGAATTTGACATGCAATAAGTCAAAAGTAGTATACAAAGTCAATCATATAATAACCAAGTGGCAGATTATCCAAATTCTCAAGGGCATCTGGAGATCCCTTTCTAGGCATGATGACATAGCACATATGGGCCAAGAGATTTAGCGTAAAGGGGTATGCAATATGTCAAAAGTTACGTAAAAAATTAGCCAGACAACCCATGTGCCAAAATCCTCGAATTCTCAAGGGCACAATAGATCAATCAAAGGCGGCCAAATTTGTGAAAAATCCTAGATCCGGATTTCCTACTACAACAAATCTAAATTACTTCTTCTATTATGTTACATAATTATTTCATTACTGTGAAATATCAAAGTAATTTCTAAAGCAGTCTACACAAATAATGCTACGGAAATAAATCTAAGTGTTGAAACAATCTGAACAAAATACAATGAAAAACATCCACATGTGACAGTTATTTTTGGACTAAGTCCCCAGAAAAACCCAACTTGGGAAAACCAGTGCGGCAGATCTGAGGGTTTGTATTATTAAGCAGCAGAATCTTGAATACAACTAGGGTGCCAACATCCGACAAACCCTTCAGAGAAATCTAGACAATCCGGTGAAAAATGTGAGATATACCTCACTCTGCAAGTCTCCAGCTGATCTGACAGTGTGAGTGAAGCCCTCACTGCCTCTGCGTGATTGCCTACGCTAGAATTGCGTAAGCCTGCGTGGGAAAGCTTGAGGAACTGCGTAACCCCTCTCTGCAATTGATCTAGCTGATCTAAAGCTGGATTTTGGCCCTCCTGGCTCAGAACCCCAGCCTCTAGCCTGGACCGACTCCAAGAGACACTACGCTATTTCTGCGTGACTTCCTGCAAAGTCTGCGTCACGTCTTCAGAAAACTGCGTTGTCCCTCTATGTCCCCTTTGCCTCTCTCTGAAATGCACTCTTGGTCCACCTGACCAATCTCTGCTTCTGCCCTTCTCTAGATCTGATCACTGAATCACAATCACTTAGCAAACCCTGCCCCAGTGATTTGATCCTTGATCAACCGCTGTGTCTCCTCACACAAATTTGAAAATGCTTAATAACTCAAGTGTCACAATGTGTTTTCCATAGGCCCTTCACCCTCCTTTTATTCTTCTATTGAACCATCAACGGCCAAGATTAAAACATAATCAATGGCTAAGATTAACTTGGAGGTGATCCATGACTTTATCTAGAAGATTCACACTTAGTTTAATTAATACCCATTAATTAATCAGTTTCCCTAAGTTTAGACTTAGGAAAACATTAAAAAACGATTAATTATTTTAATTAAACCATCTCTAAGTGGAATTTTCCAAAACCATTTCTGGGTTTTATGGAATACATGTGTCATAGCCTATATACAAAGTTACAAGGCTAGAGCACATCCGATGCTACCATAAATCAACAAAATTGACCCTCTTTCTAGTCTTTAAGGTCCATGCAAGTGGGACATTGGACTTCTAAAGGGACAAAAGAGCCAAGTCAAACCCCTAGTGGGCAAATCCTTGTAATTAGAATTATTTTTTTAATTTACTCGGTCTCTGACATGTGGATGACGAGTAAAACATATTATTTTTTAGAGCGAGGTTGAACTAACCATTAACTTCTTGTTAGAAAACATAAATTATAAAAGGCTAGCCTCTCCGCTCTTTCAAGTTGTTCATTTGTGAAATCACTATATGTGAAAATTTCATTTATTGCAGCAACTGGAAAATATTCTTCTAACTGTAAATTTAATTATTCAGTTTATTTTCTACGGCAAACAACAAATCAAATCACAACTGCAGTTTTCACAATAAAATTATTGCAGAAAATAAAATATTGGAAACTGAGAAATTCTAGCACACATAGGAATATAACACAGTTATTTTTGGACAAATATCCCCGAAAAAACCCAACTTGGGAAAACCAGTGCAGCATATGAGGGTTTTCTTATTATTCTTCAACAACAAATCTGAGTACAAAAATTTTAGATGCTCTAATGGCAATCTAATCTGAGGAAAATACTGAGTGAATTTTTGTGAGAATTTTCTCACACTCCACTGCAAATTTCTGCCCCCGAGATGGCACCTCTATCCTCACGTTGGAGCCTCTGCGCAATGACTGCACAGAGCCACTGTGGAATTCGCCCTTCCTCACTCTGGCTCTTCCAGAAGCTAGAAATCTTCCTCCTGGAATTTTGCTGCTCTCCTCTCTCACCTGCTACTCACCCTCTGGCTTTATCTTCTCTAGTGAATCGCGGTCCTTGAGAAAATCGAATTTCCTGGGCAACTGAGTAACTCCACTGGTGTGTTCTCCATCTACCCATCGTCCTCTTCTTATAATCTTCTGTTGGAGCACCAACAGCGAAAATTAAAACATAATCAATGGCCCAGATTAATTCCCTGTTGATCCGTGTGAGTTTCTAGATGATTCTCACCTTATCTTAATTAATATCGATTAATTAACCATATTCCCTAAGTTTAGACTTAGGAAATATTTAAAAATCGGTTAATAATCTAATTGAGACACTTCTAGGCAGAATTTCCAAAAACGATTTATGGGTTTTGGAGAACTCGCGTATTCTAGCCTCTCCACAAAATTTCGTGGCTAGAACACATCTGATGCTACAAAAAATAACACTCCCTCTTAGTGAGGAATGTATTCTAGTGGTGCACCTGCTGCCACAACACCATGTCTTTGCATCATCTCCTGTCATGTTGCTGATGTCTAGCTACTGTTGCCTACCAACCACTGTGCAACTCTGATATGAGCTTCATTTGTGCTGCTACTAACCATGTTGAACTGCTGTGAACACTGCATCAGCATATGCAGCTGCTGACCATGTTGAACTGCTGCGAACAATGCATCAGCATTGTAACTCCCTCTCATCTGTTGCTACTGCAACTGCAACATTTGCAATTGAGAATCATCCAAAGTGACATGTCCCTGCTACTGAAATGGGTTCTCCACCATACCCATCTGCTCCCTGAATTGGACGAACTTAGCTCTTCCTAGAGCTTTCGTAAGTATATCTGCCACCTAATCTCCTGTGTGAACATACTGTAGTTGGACTGCCCACGCTGTACACAGTCTCTGATGAAATGGCATCTAATATTTATGTGCTTCGACCTGTCATGAAACATTGGATTCTCAGACAGCTTTATGCAACTATGATTATCACAGCAGACGTTGGTCGCTTCCATTCTCTACCTGAACAAGCTTACTAGCAGCTTCCTAAGCCATATAGATTTGCACGTAGTTGTGCTGGTTGCCATATACTTTGCTTCTGCAGAGCTCAATGCTACTGACTTCTGCTTCCTGCTACACCAAGAAACCATCCTTGATCCAACACTGAAGCAGTACCCAGAGGTACTTTTCCTATCCACTGAACTACCTGCCTAATCTGCATCTGTGAACACACATAATATGACGTCATCCCCTCGAGTATATCTCAAGCCATACTCGACTGTGTCACGCACATACCTCAGAATGTGCCTCACTGTTGCCCAATGTACCCTCTTCGACTCTGCCATGAACTGACTTTGGGTATTGACTGCAAAGCAAATGTCTGGCCTAGTGTTGACGAGATACATGAGAGACCCAATGATCTGTCTATACAAGGTGGGGTCGACATCCTTGTCATCGGATGCATCTATCTTCTTCCAATTTGTGACCATGGGCGTAGTCATGGATCTACAATCTTGCATTTTGAACCTCTTCAGAATATTTGTAGTGTATCTTCCTTGTCCAAGGAAGATCTCCCCACTCTTCTGCCATACTTCCAATCCTAGAAAATAGTGCATCAACCCCAGATCCTTCATGTCAAACTCTGTTGCCAGGTTCCTCTTGCAGTCTTCTATGAGCCCTGGTGACCTTGTCAAAAAGAGATCATCCACATACAGAACTAGAATGAGTGGCTCGCCTTCTACCACCAAATAGTAGAGGTTGGGATCTACATCACTCTTAACGAATCCCATCTGCTGCAAGTAACTGTCAATCCGACCAGACCAAGCCCTGGGAGCCTGCTTGAGCCCGTATAGAGCTTTCTTCAGTCTACACACATGAGTGTGTCTCTCATGAGTTTCGAAGCCCTATGGTTGTTCTATGTACACCTCTTCCTCTATCACCCCGTTCAAGAATGATGTTTTGACATCCATCTGGTGAATCTGCCATCCCATCTGAGTTGTTAGCGATATAACTGACCTAATAGAAGTGTACCTGGCAACTGGGGCGAAAGTATCCTCCTAATTTATTCCTTCTTTCGGTGCATACCTCTTTGCCACGAACCTAGCCTTGTATTTCTCCACACTACTAGTTGCAGTGTACTTGATCTTGTAGATCCATCTAGAACCTACAATAGATCTATCTTCCGGCCTTGGCACTACCTACCAAACATCGTTTGTCATCATAGAGCTATATTCTTCTATCGTGGCATCTACCCACACCTGATGTTGTGCGGCTTCCTAAAAGCTTGAAGGTTCTACAACCTGAGCAACCAAAGCTTGATATCTGTCAGGTTGTTTGCATTGTCTTTTGTTTGTCCTAGGAGTTCCAATAAACTCCTCTGTATCTCTCAATGTTTGACGAACTTCTCTGTTGGCTCTTCCACTGGTGGTAGGAGGTTCAACTCGCTCCTCCTCCTCCTGTTCCTGTTGCTGTGTCTGTTGAGAACTCCTCGAATCTTCTACCCTTGAGGAAATACTAGTACTAATCACTGTACTCAATACCTATGACTATCCTCATGTCGTTCCCACTGGCTGAAGTTCGGCAAGAGAAATCAATTCAGAGGGAGAGGTGCAGGTGGAGGACAGAGAGGGTATCAGCATCAGTCGAGAGTGCAAGGGCAAGTGACACAGTGCATAGAAGTGACAGCGCAGAGCAATGACACAGAACTGCCCAGTCCTCATGCAATGCTGACACAGTGTTGACGCGAGAGGGTCAGCATGGCCTCTCAGAGATCAGATTCTCATCAGAAATTTGTGAGAAAATTTTCTCCAGTGTTATCACAGAGATTTATCTTCATTCTATTGATTGTTATTTGTACAAGAAACTTTTGTTGAAGAATAATAAAGAAACCCTCATCTGTTGCATTGGTTTTCCCACATTTTTTTCGTGGACAATTTTCCAAAAATAATTGTGTCATTCTTGTGCTTGTATTTCTTTACATCTTGTCTCAATATTTTAGTTGTGAAGGTTGGATTACAATTTATCTTGATATTTATTGAAGTAATTTTTGTAAATAACTTGTTACTGGAATAATAAGTATAAGAAATAACATCAGTTACTGCAGTTGGATTTCAATTTAGAAATTCTCATATGGTATCAGAGCTTGATTGGGCAAGGGTACCAAATAATCTATGTTGAAGGGAAGTCGTGGCGCTGCATTTGCAACAAATCGAACCCCAAAGGGATCACGCAGTTTTTCTGCAAAGGCTACCAGAGAGAAAAATAAAATAAAAAAATAGAAAATAAAAAACATGATGGAACATCATGACATCTCAGAGTTATATTCTAGATTGGAAGAAGAATTTGCTTGTTTATTGCAAAGAAGCAAACATCGCGATCGGGATTAAATCGCCGAGGGGAAAAAATCGGAAAAAATCGTAAAAATCGGTAAAAATCGGGAAAAAATCGGCACATCCAAAAATATTCATTTTTTTTCAATTTTTTTAATATCTAAAGCACCCACAACATAAAATAAATGCATTGACACATAAATATGAAAAAAAAACTAATATATAAGACGTGTAATATCATGTCTAGTGCTACATCACACATAATAGTGAATCATGTCCTGAATACTAAGTCCTGAGTCTCAACTCAACCTCAAAATATCAACAAAAAAATATAATAATGTATCTCATATCATGAGTCATAATGTTATATACAAAGGAATGCACCAAATAACCTATACTACTGATTTCCTCTACCCCTCTTGCGAGAAAATGTAACAGCTTTCCCTCTAGACGAAGAAGCTGGCGAGGCTGGCAATAGACTCTGTTGTGCTCCAGATCCTGAAGCACCAGGAGCTAAAGTAGGCAGACCACATCCTTTACTGGTAGGAGGGGTAGGTGGTGTCACCTCCTCCTCCTGTTGTTGCTCCTCCTCCTCCTCCTCATGAAACTCATCATTGATTCATCGCTACTAGAAATGTGATCATCAACAAGAGATACATAAACATCATCTAACTCAAAGTCTTCAGACTTGGATTGCTCAACCTTATAACATGATAGAAATTGAAAAAGTTTAACATGCCTAACCAATGATTTTGGTTTGAGTGAAGGGTTCATCTCCTCAACCTTAAAACGCAGTAGAAAAAGATTAACATGCCTAACCAGTTGTTTTCCTTTGAGTGAAGGGTACATTCTTGTTAAGGCCACGATAGGGGAGTTCAACAATCAATACCACCAACATCAACAAAGTTCAACAATCAATGCCACCAACATCAAGGTTCTTAAAGGACTTCATACTCTTGATCAAATGCCAATCTCATACCCTTACACATAATAGAATCAAATGGAAACAATGCAAATCTCCAAACCATGAAACCCTGAAAACCATTAAGTCTGCTGAATTTTGAGTGAAATCTAAAATTCTAGTTTCTCCATATGAAATCCAATGAGGTCGAAACCACTCTTAAACATCCTGAGTCATTTCCTGGTAATGTTAAAAATTTAAGTAAAATGATGAAAATGAAAAATAAAGGAAATACCATTAACTGAAAAATAAAGTAAAATGAGTCACTTTTACTTTAAGAATTTAACATTACCATTAACTGCCAACAGTGTCAGGAAAATGAGAGGGCTGCAAAAATGACAACAAAAAAAAAATCGATTTTTGAACTTATAAGGTTGCTATTTGATGGGCCCATGATTTTTACCAAAAAAATCGCGATTTTTTGGCGATCGGCGATTTTTTCAAAAAATCGGGAAAAAATCGCCGATAAAATCGTTGAGTTGAAAAAATCGCGATAAAATTGCGATGTTTGCTTCTTTGGTTTATTGACCTCTGCATTAGCCGATGATTGGTACATTGATAGCGGGGCTTCAGCTCATATGACTGGAGTACGAGAATATTTCTCGAGCTATCAAAAAGAACGAATGAACTTCCAAATTACTACGGGAAACAAACCGAAGTGTACTCCAGTAGGAAGAGGGACCGTAGCATTTCAGACAGAAGCAGGAGATAACCCCCAAGCCAGAAATGCGTTGCATGTGCCAGGATTGTGAATGAATTTACTTTCAATGCCCCAGTTGCAGGACAAGGGATATGATGTGTACATCAATGGAAGGAAAGTATATGTCAGGCATCAAAGCTAGAAGAAAAAGGCTCAAATTGGAAATCAAAGCAACAGACTATATAGGTTGCAGCTCGAGTCTCCAATGGCACTGGTAGGCAGTGATCTCAATGGTGGAAAGGACCTGAATGAGCTATGGCACAGACGAATGGGGCATCTAAACCATGGAGCTCTGAGGATACTGAGAGAAACTATTACGAGAGTTCCAGTCTTAAGTACCAAGCACGATGACGTATGCATAGGATGCATACTAGGGAAGCACGCTAAAGCGGCATACTCTAGAAGCAACAATATAGCACAAAGTGTATTGGGGCTAATACACTCAAAAATCTGCGGTCCAATGTCTACTAGAGCTCTTAGTGGTGGCGAATATTTCGTCACATTTATTGATGATCTCTCCAGGAAAACTTGGATCTGCTTCTTGAAGACCAAGGATGAAGTCTTTGATCGGTTCAAAGAATTCAAACCTCTGGTTGAAAACCTGACAGGGAAGAAGATAAAAGTATTGCGCTCAGATAATGGTGGAGAATATACTGACAAGGACTTCACAAAATTCTATGCAAGAGAGGGCATCAAAAGAGAATGGACGGCTCCATATAACCCGAAGCAGAATGGAGTTGCAAAGCAGAAGAATATAACTATTGTTGGGGCAGGAAAAGCAATGTTGTATGACCAGGATCTGCCTAAGTTCTTATGGGCAAAAGCATGCAACACAGCAGTATATATCCAAAATAGGACTCCTCATAAAGAATTGGGAAAGAGAACGCCCAAGAGTATCATCATAGGGAAGAAGCCGGAAGTGAGTCATTTAAGGATATTCGAAAGAGTGGTGCATTGTCACATTCCAGATGAGAAGCAGAGCAAATTAGATCAGACTGCAGAAAATGGGTATCTTGTAGGATACAACGAGACTTCGAAGGCATACAAAGTCTACATTCCGGGCAGCAGGAAGATTGTAGTCAAATGGGATGTAAAGTTCATGGAAAACTGAGCTTTCAAGAAATCCCAAGAGATGCCCACTGAAGGGCAGTCTGAGGATGTTCCTCTTGTACAATAGCAGCAAGTGAAAAGACATCTGGATCAAGCACTGTAACCAACACCAGTATTTCCTCAGGTGAGGGAAATCCAAATAGTTCACAGCAAATGGGACAACAGGAAGAGGAACTAAATAAGCCACCCATCACCAGTGACAAAACTAGCAGAGAAGTACATCAAACGCTAAGGGGCACAGAGGAGTTTGTTGGAGCTCCTAGAACCAAGAAAAGGCAATGCAGACAACCTGACATATACCAAGCCTTGGTAGCATAGGTTTAAGAACCCTCTAGCTTTGAAGAGGTAGCACAGCATCAGGTTTGGGTGGATGGCATGGTAGAAGAGTATAGTTCTATCATGACAAATGATGTCTAGGAAGTTGTGCCTAGACTAGAGAACAAATCAGTTGCAGGTTCAAGGTGGATCTACAAGATCAAGTATGTTGCAGATGGCAGCATATAGAAGTACAAGGCTAGGTTCAAGGCAAAGGGATATGCACAGAAGGAGGGAATTGACTATGAGGAGACCTTCGCCCATGTTGCCAAATACACCTCCATCAAATCTATTGTGTCCTTAGCAGCGCAGATGGGATGGGAAATTCACCAAATGGATGTCAAGACAGCGTTCCTGAATGGGGTGATAGAAGAGGAGGTGTACATAGAATAGCCTGAAGGCTTTGAAACCCATGAGGAGAAATCTCATGTATGTAGACTGAAGAAAGCCCTATATGGGCTCAAGCAGGCACGCAGAGCATGGTATGGTCAGATGGATACTTGCGGCAATTGGGATTTTTCAAGAGCAGTTGGGATTTGTCAAGAGTGATGCAGATCCCAATGAGCCACTAATTATGGACTATATGTAGATGATTTGTTCCTTACAAGATCATCTAGGCTCATAAAGCATTGCAAGAAGAACTTGGAAGCTGAATTTGACATGAAGGATTTGGGGTTGATGCATTATTTTCTAGGGTTGGAGGTACGGCAGAAGAATGGAGAGATTTTCCTAGGACAAGGAAGATATGCCTCAAAAATTCTGAAGAGGTTTTGGATGCTGGATTGTCGGCCCATGGCAACGCCCATGATAACCAACTCGAAGAAGATAGATGCATCGGGAGACAAGGAAGTGGACCCCATCTTGTACAGACAGCTCATTAGGTCACTTATGTATCTAGTCAATGCCAAGCGAGACATCTGCTTTGTTGTCAATGCTCTCACTCAGTTCATGGTAGAACCGAAGAGGGTACACTGGGCAATAGTTAGGCACATTCTCATATATGTGCAGGGAACAATCGGATATGGTTTGAAATACACCCAAGGAGATGATGTCAAATTGAGCGGTTTCACAGATGCAAATTGGGCAGGAAGTTCAGCAAATCGGAAAAGTACCACCGGGTCTTGCTTCAGCATCGGATCAGGAATGACCTCCTAGTGCAGTAGGAAGCAAAAGTCCATAGTAGTGAGCTCAGCAGGATCAGGGATGACCTTCTAGTGTAGTAGGAAGCAAAAGTCCATAGCAGTGAGCTCAGCAGAGGCAGAATATATGGCAGCTAGCACAGCGACATTCGAAGCCATATGGCTTAAAAAACTGCTAGTAAACTTGTTCAGAAGAAAGATGGAAGTGACTAGTATCCAGTATCTTCTGTGATAAACAGAGTTGTATTAAACTCTCTGAGAATCTAGTATTTCATGATCAGTCAAAGCACATCAACATCAAGTGTCATTTTATTAGAGACTGTGTTCAGCGTGGGGCAGTACAGTTGCAGTACGTCCCCACAGGAAATCAGGGAGCAGACATACTCACCAAAGCTTTAGGAAGGGCAAAGTTTGTTCACTTCAGGGAGCAGATGGGTATGGTAGAGAATCTGTTTCAGTAGCAGAAACAGGTGATATCTCAGCCACAGATGCAACATCTGAGAAGGAGTTGCAATACGGATGCAGTGTTGATCGTGGCAGGATCAGCACCAGTACAGTTGCAACAGCAGCAGAGCTAGTGGACAACATGTCAGACATCATCATCGCAGAGGGAGATGCTTCAGAGTCAGAGCAGTGTGCAGCAGGGCATATTTGCTAGAGCACATTCCTTGCTAGGAGGGATTGTTGATTTGTGGTAGCATCGGATGTGCTCTAAGTCTCAAATTTTGTAGAGAGGCGTAGACTCATGTATTCCAGATAACCCAGAAACCGTTTTGGGAAATTCCACCCGAAGACAGTTTTCTTTGATAAATTAATTATTTTTAATGAGACCCTAAGTCTAAACTTAGGAAATTAAAATAATTAATGGGTATTAATCTAAACTGTGGATGTAAATTCTAGAAGAAGACGACGATCAAGTCAAAATGATCTTAGCCATTGATTAGCTTCTAATCTGGGCCGTTGAATGCCAACTAGAAGATTATTTAAGGAAGTTTGAGGGTCATTTGGAAAATAGCAGATACTCAGTTGCCCAAGCAAATCGATTTTCTTAGTGGCTGAAGTTCGGCAAGAGAAATAGATTCAGAAGGAGAGTCGCGAGAGGAGAGGACATAGAGGGTATCAGCATCAGTCAGGAGTGCAAGGGCAGGTGACACAGTGCAGAGAAGGGGCAGCGCAGAAGCAGTCAAGGGACAGCGCAAAGCAGTGACGCAGAACTACGCAGTCCTCACATGTGTTGACGCAGTGGTGACGCAGGAAGGTTAGCAGGGCCTCTTAGAGATCAGATTCTCATCAGAAATTTGTGAGAAAATTCTCCGGTGTTATCACAGAGATTTATCTTCATTATTGTTGATTGCTATTTGTACAAGAAACTTTTGCTAAAGAATAATAAAGAAACCCTCATCTGTTGCACCGGTTTTCCCACATCGGGTTTTTCCGAGGACAATTGTTCAAAAATAATTGTCATTTTTGTGCTTGTATTTCTTGATATCTTGTCTCAGTATTTTAATTGCGAAGGTTGCAGTAGAATTTATTTTGATATTTACAGAAGTAATTTTTGTAAATAACTTGTTACTTGAATAATAAGTAGAATAAATAACATCAGTAACTGCGGTTAGATTTCGATTTAGAAATTCTCACAACTCGGACCTGTAATGGAAAAAGAATCATGCCAAAACCCAGCCCTTTTCTCCTTCACATCTTGTCCTCCTCTCCTACGCAGCCTCAGATGTGTTTACACAAGAGATGAAATGCACTTGTATGATGAAATGCCTCCACAACACCTTCTATTTATACACTAAAATAAGGGCTCCTCGAATTAGTGAAGAGACATGTCTTTTGACTCAAGCCTCTATTTATATACTAAAAGAAGGGCTACTCGAATTAGTGAAGAGACATGGCTTTTGACTCAAGCCTACATGACTTGACTATCCATTAATTAATTGTCAACTTTAAAAATTCATATCTCATCAAGGACATCTCGGAATTCGATGATTCTCGAATAGTTGGATTCTCCTTTCTGCCCTCTATCATCTCATCCCATCATATGCCCAAAATGCTCCATGGAAATGCCCCAAAACACGATTGGTGCATAACTCCAAGCTTGGGTTCCAATCCCATAAGTGACTCGTGTGGTACTTTGCCCTCCAATTCTCGAAAACTAGGGTTTGGAGTACCTCCCAAGCTACTCAAAAATCAATAGTATCGTCAAAAGAACTACCAAGAGTTTTAAAAGAATTGTTATTAGGAATGGCCAAAGGAGAAGCTATTTTTTCATCTTAAATGTTCTTTTCAAAGGTAAAGAGCTTAATCTTCAAATATCGAGGTGGTTGCCTGAAATCCTCCTCGGTAATCGCGCCAAAAGATGTTGCCTCAGAATCTAGCAAGTCTTGTCACAAAACAAAGACTCGACCAAGAGACTTCTAACCATGGGAGTTTTTGGGATCACAGGGCATATAGTTGCTTCAGCAGTCTTTCACGTAGTCGTCTTCTTTCTTGGAGCTATAGTATCTGTTGAATTCCCACGATCTTGGGTCTAGCTTAGAGTCTTAAAATCACTAATGCTACCAAACCAAGAATCTCCACCAAAACTACTTTGCACAACAGAAAATATAAAGCAGTTTATCACATATGCACAAGTTACACAATTTTTAACAAAATTGTACAATAATGTACAACCCAATCTTCGTTATATTAAACCAATCTAAATAATACAATAGCCTATGGTATATAAGATACAATGAAAAACACGCTGCGTAGACTCAATGTCGTATCATGTCTTGTCGGTCCTTCACTTCCGTACTACTCACTAGTTGCCCCTTAGTGCTTCAAAGGACAACACATCGAGACTCCAAGAGGACTGCCACCTAACATTGTTGCATGTCACTTTTGTTGCATGTACATGGGTTGATCCAATCTGCTCTCTAGGCTGGCCAATTTTCGAGCTCCAATCTGCCAGGCTAGCAGTCACTTTTGTCCATCAAAGTGTTCCACTTTTGGCACCAATCTTCACCCAACCTTCAGCTCTTCTTCGTCACTTCAAGATAGCTAGTCAAGGGCTACTTTTGGTAGCCAACACATTGCCCTACACCAGATCAATGGCACCCACTACTACACTACGAGATCTGCTCCAATGAAGGCTCCTGATCACCGAATCATGCCTTCAAATTGGCTCCCACAAGCTACTACAACAGTTCAACCACTAGGAATGATACTCCAACATCCAACCCTACACAAAACACATCAATCATTCATATTTCATATCATAAAGTGTTGATGTAGATTGTTGTTCTTGAATGTTCCTAGTTAGGGCACCTTGCACGCTGCAACAACCCTATTAAATGCACCCAAATAGTCCTCAAATGTTGCAGCTTCCTTTCATAGAGGTCTCCCAATGCAAGGCTATAGATCTGGGCCAAAATTAGCCCCCCAAACAGACCTTCAAACACCCATGTACACTTGTGGATTCCCTATACTCCTTACAGCAGCGTTGAGGCTTCCTGTACACATGTTTTTATGCCTACGGCTTGCCTATAAGGCACATCTAGAGTTTCGGCCTTCTTTGGAGAGACAACCCACACCAAAACCGTCACAAATAACCTTCCAGCACTTGCCTTTTCCCTACGGCTTCTTCTTAGGTAACTCAGACCTATAATGGAAGAAGAATCATGCAAAAATCAAGCCCTTCTCTACTTCACGTCTTGTCCTCCTCTCCTACACTGCCTCAGATGTGTTTACACAAGAGATGAAATGCACTTGGATGATGAAATGCCTCCACAACACCTATTTATACACTAAAAGAAGGGCTACTCGAATTAGTGAAGAGACATGTCTTTTGACTCAAGCCTACATGACTTGACTGTCCATTAATTAATTGTCAACTTCAAAAATTCATATCTCGTCAAGGACATCTTGGAATTCGACAATTCTTGAAGCATTGGATTCTCCTTTCCGCCCTCTATCATCTCATCCCATCACATGTCCAAAATGCTCCATGGAAATGCCCCAAAACACGATTGGTGCAAAACTCCAAGCTTGGGTTTCAAGCCCACAAGCAACTCTTGTGGTGCTTTTCCCTCCAATCCCTGAACCCTAGGGCTCGGAGTACCTCCCAAGCTACTAAAAAATCAACACCCCTCTTAATGAGGGAGGTACTTCCAAGACTAGGAAGTAACTCATCATCATCATCACTACTCGCAACACTTGCCCAACTCTTGGCGCTCACAATTGCAACAATCCCTGTCATGTGAACTACACCTCTCTCGAAAGTGTCATTATCACTACTGGAAGCATCTTGCTTCTTCTTCTTCTTCTCCTGTATCGCTTTCCAATCTCTCCATGATTCCTTCTTGGCAGTTGTAGGAGCACCCTTGCTCCCCACTGACCACGTACTCTTTTTAGGCTGCAAAGTCTCCCTCTGAACCTGCAAGCTCCCACTAGAACTCGACTCCCTCTCAATCTCTAGAACCTGGACCTTCTTTGCTGGACCCTTTACCTACCCCTCTAAAGCCTACACCTGCACCTGCTTCTCTGGAACCTGCACCTGCTCCACCTGCTTCTCATGATCCATAGGCTTGCCAGTCGGCCTATATAGCCCATGCTCTCTAACTCCAAGCACAATACCAATGAAGTTAGAGCCTCTAGGCATGAATCTTGCCTTCTCATCCTGCAACAAGACCTTAAACCCCTTCTTCTTAATCATCGAGACAGAAATCACGTTATATCTAAGTCCTAGTACAAAGAGTACATCTTGGACCTGCATCACTCGTCATGTCTCCATCCTGAATGGCACAACACCCAATCCTCGAATCTCCAACTAACTCTTGTCGCTCAACACCATGTGCAACTTCGAGTCTGATTCAAATAGAGTCTCAAAAACCTCCTATGACCCTATCATATGCTTCGTCGCACCACTGTCCACGTACCATCCATCGTCATTGATGTACGTATCATAGCAAAGTCCTCCTCCTCCAATCTCCTGGTGAGATCATCTATCTCAGCTGAAGTGGCAACACCAACGACCTGCTTCCCTTTCCTCTTCTCGTCATCTCCCTTCTTCATCAAACATCTTGACGAAAATGACCCATCTCGCCACAGTTGAAACACTTGACTTTACTCAAGTCCTTCTACTTACCCTTCATTCATGCTGCAAGTGCCACGTCCTCATCTGCCCTCTTCGTTGGATGAAGATCCTCGTCTCGCAACTCTTCCTGAATGAAGTCGTCCAACAGCGTATTCCAGTCTGGTAATTTCTCTCTATTCCAGTTTAGCAATTTCTCTCTGGCAACGATCCTTTTGATGAAGCACTTTCGTTCCTCGATGAACCCTTTAAAGGCAATCTTCACCATATCTCCATCTGAAATTTTCACACCAATGGCAACAAGCTCATCTCTAACCTAAGACAATCTTGTCGGATATGAAGTCACTCCTTCACCCTTTATCATCTTGGTGGATTTCAACTTATCCTCCAATACCACTACTCGGTTCTTGTTCATATTCTAGAACAAATTCTGAAGAGCCATCCACATCTCATGTGTGGTGTTTTTCCCGGACAAATGAGGTATTAGGGCATCCTTCACACCATCTAGGATGATCAATCTCGCCTTCGTATCCAAATCTTCATATGTTTTCAGCTCCTTAGGGTCAGTTGGCTTCTTGATGACTTTCTCGACAAAATCCCAAATCTTGTTGACCTACAAAACCAACCTGATCCTTTCCTTCCAGGGACTATAGTTGTTCAACCCCTCCAACCTATCCTCGTACCGAAGACCTGCCTACAACTTCAACATTATCACCTACAATGTGACCAACTCCCTATCACGTTGTAATTCATTGCGTACAACTCTAATTCACTGACTTCCAAAGTAGTTCAGACACACTCTGATACCATGTTGAATTTCCACAATCTTGGGTCTAGGTTAGAGTCTTAAAATCAATTATGCTACCAAACCAAGAATCTCAACCAAAACTACTTTGCACAGTGGAAAACATAAAGCAGTAAATCACATATGCACAAGTATACACAATTTTTAACAAAATTGTACAATAATGTACAACCCAATCTTTGTTATATTAAATCAATATGAATAATACAACAGTCTATGGTATACAAGATACAATGACAAACACACTACGCAGACTCTATGTCATATCTTGTCCTGTCGATCCTTCGCTTTCGTACTGCTCACTAGCTACCCCTTAGTCTTTCAAAGGACAACACATCGAGACACCAAGAGGTCTGCCACCTAACACTGTTGCATGTCACTTCTGCTGCATGTACATGGGCTGATCCAATCTGCTCTCTAGGCTGGCCAATTCCTGAGCTCCAATCTGCTTGGCTAGCAGTCACTTTTGTTCATCAAAGTGTTGCACTTTAGGCACCAATCTTCACTCAACCTTCAGCTCTTCTTCGTCACTTCAAGATAGCTACTCAAGGGCTACTTTGGGTAGCCAACACATTGCCCTCCACCAGATCAATGACACCCACTACTACACTGGAAGATCTTCTCCAATGAAGGCTCTTGATCACCGAATCACGTCTCCAAATTGGCTCCCACGGTCTGCTACAACAGTCCAACCACTAGGACCGATCCTCCAGCATCCAACCCTACACAAAACACATCAATCATTCATATTTCATATCATAAAGTGTTGATGTGGAATGCTATTCTTGAATGTTCCTGGTTAGGCACCTTGCACTCTGCAACAACTCTATTAAATGCACCCAAACAGTCCTCAAATGTTGTGGCTTCCTTTCATAGAGGTCTCCCAATGCAAGGCTATAGGTCTGGGCTAAAACCGGCCCCCAAACAGTACTTCAAACACCCCTGTACACCTACGGCTTCCCTATAATCCTTGCAGCAGCGTTAAGGCTTCTGGTACATGTGTTTTTAGGCCTGCGACCTGCCTAAAGGCACAGCTAGAGTTGCGGCCTTCTTTGGAGAGACAACCCACACCAAAACCGTCACAAATAACCTTCCAGCACTTGCCTTTTCCCTGCGGCTTCTTCTTAGGTAACTCAGACCTGTAATGGAAGAAGAATCATGCAAAAATCGAGCCCTTCTCTACTTCACGTCTTGTCCTCCTCTCCTACGCTACCTCAGATGTGTTTACACAAGAGATGAAATGCACTTGGATGATGAAATGCCTCCACAACACCTTCTATTTATACACTAAAAGAAGGGCTACTCGAATTAGTGAAGAGACATGTCTTTTGACTCAAGCCTCTATTTATACACTAAAAGAAGGGCTACTCGAATTATTGAAGAGACATGCTTTTGACTCAAGCCTACATGACTTGACTGTCCATTAATTAATTGTCAACTTCAAAAATTCATATCTCATCAAGGACATCTCAGAATTCGACAATTCTCGAAGCATTGGATTCTCCTTTCCGCCCTCTATCATCTCATCCCTAGAGCTTGGAGTACCTCCCAAGCACCTTAAAAATCAAAAGTATCGTCAAAAGACCTACCAGGGGTTTTAAAAGGATTGCTATTAGGAATAGCCAAATGAGAAGTTATTTTTTCGTCTTAAATGTTATTTTCAAAGGTAAAGAAGCTTAATCTTCAAATATCGAGGAGGTTGCATGAAATCCTCCCCAGCAATCGTGCTAAAAGATGTTGCCTCAAAATCTAGCAGGTAAAGGCCCACTAAACCAAGAGACAACAATATGGGGTAAAGGCCCACTGTCACCACAGCTCACCACCTCTTGCTCTTTACTAGACATTCACCACAAGGGAAGCTTCCCTATGTAGGTCACCTAATAGATATTCAAAATCTAAGGCTTAGAGGTGACCAAGAGAGGCTTAGGAATGACACTTGGGTTAACGACAAGGCTCAAATCAGCAAACACAAGGCAAAGCATGCCCTCCAAAGGCCTATCTAGGGCACATGTGACCTGGGAATTAATGAATAGGCAAGGATAAAGGCTTACCAAGGTACACAAGGCCAAGAAAAGGCTTGATAAGATAGATATGATCATTAATTGGAGCAACAAGCCTTCAATAAGCCCCAAGTTGAAGCCTAAGATTAGGTTAGGGTTTTCCCTGGGGCTTGTGACATCAACCCTAAAATGGAAGAATTTACAGTGGGAAAGAGTTGATTTTAAGGCAATGAGACATAAACCACATGCAAAACCCTTCCACAAGCCAATGCACTCCTCTTAGTTGAATTCGGCACTAGCCTTCTATGGTGCAATCGACTTTGTAAATGTCCAGTGCTTGATCCTTGGGTGATGGAATCTAAATGGAGACCTACTAATGGAACAATCAAACCCTAGTATGGAGTAAGGGCAAGGAAAGCCCTAACTATCATTTTATGAGGGGATAAAATCATTGAAGAGAGCTTAACATGAAGATTCATTCAAGGGATTGCCACACATCCTATTAGGGTAATGCATACAATACATTGCCAAGATTTCATAGAAAAATATTCAACAAAACTAGCACATAGAAACCCTAACAATAACCATTCCATGCAATAGCCATAAAAAGATATTCAACAATATAGAATACTTACAAGAAATGCATGAACTGGTCCTTTATTATCCCAAAATGATGTCTCTGCAACAAGAGAATGTCTCCAAAAGCAAAATCTCCACAAAATATCACATCTCCACAAGTATACAAGACTATTTCAGCTAGACCGAAACCCTTCAAAGAGGTCGAATTGATCCACAAGTGATAATCTAAAATGAAGTGAGGTGACCTCTATTTATATAAAGTCTACCTCAATAATTTTTTACTAATGAAACCCCTAACACAAGTTTGGCATAAGATAACCTTGGGTTACAAGCCAACCCACTAGATAAGTGACAAAATAAGCTATAATTTCCCACTCGTGTGAGCCATAGCCTTGAGAAATGCTTACATCATGCCCTTTTAGGGCTCCAAATGCCATGTTGTGGTGATATGAGGTGTGAACAAGTGTCATATTGCTAGGTTCATCCACAAATTGAGGAATGTCCCTCACATCCTCCTATAGGGTCCCAAATCCAACTAGGGTGTCTCCATCCATCTCCATGGGTCTCCAACTATCAAAACAGAGCCTCCTCTCTCCAGTGTTAGGGCTTCTCCATGTGCAACAAGCCCTCCCTAGTCTCTCAATGGAGGACCAACTTCATCTGGGCTCTGAATCAAGTCCCACCCATCAAGTTGTGTCAAGGCTAGCCTGGGGGGCATGTTGGGTCTAGTGGTGCCAACGTCAAGAATCCAATATGTGGGTCAAAGGAAACCAATGTCCTGGGTCCTAACGGTGCTCTGGGACATCCTGCTCAAGTCATCAGGAGAACCAACTTTCTCAATGTTGCATTTGTTAAGCCAGCCATCTCTTTGAAAAGGCTTGGGTACCTGTGGAGTGGATGCCCTCAAGGCCTGGGCTATTGTGGACCACTTGATAAAAAGAACATGAACTCAAGTGAAAGCAACCATCCACCAAAGACTAAAGATCATATGAGCATCTAAGTGGACCAAATTTGAATGTTAAGGGCATATTAATACTTAAAACAAGGATCACCTTCTGATATCTAACTAGACCAAGTCCTGTAAAGTTGTTCCCTCCCTTGATAGAGGTGGCTAATGTTCAACCTTATTAGGTGCTTCAAGCCCTCAAGGGGAGGTAGCATTTCCAAGATCAACCCTTCAATTAATAGGTGTTTATGTAAATGTATGAGAATGGAGGGGAAAAGGCTTCATGGCCAAGTTCCATAGTCAAAGGGACCAACTGATGGGGAGTCCACATCCTGATTGTATGGATGTAAAGGAGGGAACAATTGTGGAGGCACGAGTTACCCTTCTCGGCCTGGTTTTTCCACCCCTCTAGTGTATCTTTTACTTCTTGATAATGCTTTGTATTACGATGCACAGCTCAAGGGTTAGAGCTAACTCTTTATGATCTAGCATTTTATATTACCCCTTAAGATGAGACAGTTCATTGCTCATCAGTGTTGGGACATGCAAACGTTTCTTTTTATAAGGAGGAGCACCATGTGCTCAAAACCAGGTGATGGCTAATGAGGGTGGTATAGCTCATGCTAGGCTTTTGCCCACGTTCTAACTTATGTCCCAGCCATCTTTCGCATTTTGATTTTCTTCTTTTTCTTATGTTCTGGCCATGATATGCTTTTTTGTTCTTTTAGCTGCATCAACCTCCAGGGCAATGTTTTCTGGCCCTACTCAAGGAGTGTGGACATGCGGGTGCCAAATCCCAAAGCACCAATGACAAGTTAGACTCGAAGGATGGAGATGGTATATGGAGCTTATAATGTGTGATGGAAAGTGTCAAGTATAGTGTAGGGGGTAATGAATATGCTATCTCAATCTAGGTTTTCTAAGTAGTGCCCAACCTATGACCCTAAGGCCTCAAGGGAGGTCCTACTAGACTAGGGATAAATATTAACCTCCTTGGTAAGATGAGAGAACAGTTTTACAGTCAAGATCAGTCAATCTTCAAAATCACCCCTTTATCCATATTAAATGCCCAAAACAAACAATTATAAGCACCCGATTGCAAAATGATCATAGTACCTTTTGAATAGTAGCCCACCTTCATCCAAGTGGTAATGTCGGATCGCGAGAGGTATGTGGTTGATGCAGATGGTAGAGGCACATGGAATATCATCATCAAATAGTGAATGTCAAGGGCTGCTAGCTAGCTGCTTGTTCAGTTGGTTGTCAAATGTAGGAGAAACGTTTTCTCCTATGGGGTTACCCATTTTGTTGGGTAACAAACCCATTTCTAGCACCTTGCTTGGGGAAGATCTTCACCTATGGAGGATGATGTCATGATTGCAGGACCTTTTACTCACAAGTATGGGATAAACGGGGGCCTTTCTTTATGTTTTTACATTGAGATAGCTATGTTTTAGGTCGGCTTGTGACCTATTGTACTTATAAACCTTTAAAGTTACATGTTTTATGGCTTTTAGTGAAAATTAAGGTTAACTCAACTTGGTTTCCCTGACATAAATAGAGGGAAGTCACTCTAGCCATGGATCATTGTCACGCACACACATTTTTCTCTCTTGATGAGTGCGCACTAGTTCTTTCTCTTTCACTTAGATGCAATGGATCACTAGGATGTGAATTGTCTTAGGGAAGATAAAATTGAGTGGACCGACTTCCTTTGGATTGATGAAGTGATGCTTTGGTGAATGGTGCTAATTTATTGTATCTTTCTTCCATTTTGCTAATGTTGTAGAATTATTATTTTATAAAATGTTCATGATATGATTTTATCTTTATTGTCTCTAAAATCTCCATATGCAAGATTTGTCACCAAGTATACCTCAAGAAAACTTAGAATGGAATTCCTTGACCTTAAATCTCCTCTTTGTGAAAGTTGCTAGGGTCAGATTGAGAGGTTCTCCTCTCTTTTTCTCTCCATCCAAGGTCTTTCGCCTTTGTCATCGTGTCAATCTTCTTTAACATTAATCTTTGTTTTTTTAATGGTAACTAGGGTTAGGGTTTTGCAAAATCTACATTGAGTGACAAAAAACACCTTAAATGTTATATACCTAGGGTTAGGGTCTGCATCCCCTAAGTTGGAAAAGAAAAATATCATTTTAATGCATTTTTCAGCCACAATTTGGGCTGACATCTCTAGGGTTTCCTAGCTGTTTTGTGCATTTCAGCAATTGAAAATTTTGCCTTAGCCTTTGATATTTTATTATTTATCATCATTTATAGACTATTTTTATTGCTGTTGCCGTAAATTTTGCATGCTGCTAAGTGTCTTTATCCCAAACCCTAATTTATAACAGCAATTGTTTATTTAATGGTAGCATGTGTTTGGAATTTATTTGAGCATCTTCTAAACTTATCTCAGCCCTCTAGTAGGCTTAGCCATAGGTTTCTTGAACTCGCTACCTCATCCTCATCTAGAGCCCTACCTTATTGAATACATTCTGGGGTGTCTAATTGACAAGTTCCTGGGAGGGTATTTAGCCTGGGATTCCTTGGGTTACTTAATCTCTGAGGCCTGTTGGGTAAGCCTCCCTTGTCGAGATAATATCCAACCATAAAAAAGAAAAAGAGCAACCACTAAGGTGACATTGGTAGCTAATCTCATTGTTTCCCTAGATGTAGAGTGCCTAGTGAGACTTTGCACTAGGCTGCTAGATTTTGTGGTAGCATTTCCTAATCGATTAGCTTCTGTTTGGACTAGATCTAACATCTTGCTTGAATTTTTGAATAGATCTAACACCCTTACCTCATAGAAACCGGTTAAAACTTCAATGTTCCCAAATCAAATAGATCTTTTTCATAATAAGGGAATGTGGTAATTTTCTGAGTTGATTTTCCATGGTTAATTTTTATCATGATTTTAAAAGCTGAAATACACATTCCTGGCAAATTATTTGAAGATCGTTTCAGTTGTTTTATGATCAAGAACATTTTAAGGATCAAACTGATGCCCTAAGTCCTTGAACAACCTCACTTTCCCTTGGGATGCCTCATCATTTAGAGCACTGATAAACTGATTTAAACACACATAACTCTAGGTTGTATGGCATATCTGTTCTTTAAGAACTGAAATGATTGATATGCATTATGGAGTTGAACTTTTCTGAAAAATTTTGCAAGCATGCATCCCATAACTTAGAATCTGGAATTTACAGGCAAGATTGAGAGATTTTTCTTTTCCAAATAAAGCACTAATAATTTGAACAGGGAACAAGTTGTGCAGTTGCGCATCTCACAGATATGTTGACAAATGTCTGAATCTTCATGATTAGTAAACTACAATGTTAACTGTCATAGCCTTTGTGGAAGGGTGCTGATTACAAAATACTATAAGTTGTGGAATCCGACATGATTATGTAAGTAACAGCAATTTCTTCATACTTCATTTTGAATGTGTGGTTAAATATGGTGCCCTATGTGACTAATGATTGACACAAACAACTGACACTACACTAATATCCCAATATTGAATGATTCGTTGATTACCAACAGTACTGGTTTGGGTTTCAAAATGAACATTCTGATTATAATCTCACATGATCCCTCAAATGATTAAAAAAAGGACAGAGTTGCTAGTAATATTTGAATTCATTTCTGGCACCAAATTTTGAATACTTTATTTCACATATTCAATTGCTGGGAGCACACTCCATTTGCAGCACAAGCATGACAAACACAGTCTCGTCAGCACTGAATTTCTAGTGATATGTTTTGCACTTTGACAATGCTAGTATATGATAATACTTCCTTTTACTTTGAGACAAAATGCTCAGATTTTGAAATCATTTGACAGCAACATTGTTTCAATAATTAGCTCGCACCCTCGGGTTCAGCATTGGGACTATGCCTACAAAGTACCTGGGGATGCCCCTTTCTATTAACTCCCTTCATGTATCCCGATGGAAAGACCTAATTACTCCGATCCAAAATCGCCTCCAGAACTGGTCATTTCGGGCTCTCAATGCCCCTAGCCATATAGTCCTTCTTAAATCTGTTTTACAATCTATTCCTATTTATCAATTGTCAGGGATGGCTGCCCCAAAGTCCAGTTGTACAGAGATGGCTAACATCTTCAAAAAATTCCTATGGTAAGGTTCTCAACAAAATTGTAAGTGGGCTCTCCTATCATGGGACAATCTGACCCTATCTAAAAGGAAAGGTGGCCTGGGTTTTCGGGATCCGTATATTCTAAACTAGGTAATGGGGGCTAAGCTGTGGTGGAGATGGATGCAGGGAGGTACAGACCTCTGGAAAACAATATGGGAGCGTAAATATGAAATTCCGCATACTACGATGGACAGGTTACAAGCACAAATCATACCTAAAGGATCAGGAATATGGAACTTGACTTCTGCAAACAGGTATCTCATTGGAGACCACAGCTTCTAGGAGATAAGGGGGGGCAACACAGCCCGATTTTGGGAAGAAAACCGGCAACAGAGAGAAAAATTATACAGTAGGCTTGATCTAGCAGAAATTTTCCTTTTTACAAATCAGGCGAATGCCAAATCGGAAAATCACTATTGGTAGGAACAGAATGATCAATACTGGAGGAGATGGAAGCAAAAGCATCATTGGTAACAGTTCCCGGACACACAGCAATGAGGAAACTTGGAGAAAGAACTACATTCTAGGAAATTACTATCCTTACAGGAAGTGATATCCTTCGATGGGGGTACAACACAAAGGGCATGTTTACAACTAAAGAAGCTTATCAAATAAAATCTAACAATGTACAAGGCCCAGACAATAGATTAGGGCAAAAAATTTGGTCAAGAAAACACTGGCCTAAAATTGAATATTTTTTATGGGTTGTTGGGCACGGAAGAATACTTACCTAGGACCAATTGCAAAGACAAGGGATGCTTGGCCCCTCAATTTGTGTGATGTGTCGAGAGAACACAGAAACTTTGGAACATCTTCTCAACAGCTGCTCTATTGCTAACCTTATGTGGCATAATCTCTTTACTCTGTTCCAGCAATCTGATAGAAATAAAGAAAGCATCCAACATACAATACAGTTGTAAACAGAGCCTGGTCATTGTCGATTGGGTTCCTGCTCTGGGCATTGTGGAAGGAGAGGAACAGGAGAACGTTCCGAGATGAGAAGCGGCAACCCACTGAAATCTAGCAAACCATAGTTCAAAGTATACAGGAGACTATCCTAACTGAAAAATGGACTCAGGAGGATTGGATAGCACAGGGTAGGGAGGTATGGATACTCAATCAGTTAAATCTTAAAGCCGAGATGTTGACGCCAGCTTCATGCAAACCCAAATCTATGGCCTTCCAAGTCAGGGATAAGTTCAAACCTCCTCAGCAGGGTTTTATAAAGCTAAGTTACGATGGGGCTTCGAAGGGCAACCCAAGTCAAGCAGGGGCAGGGGGGATTTTCCGAGATTGTGAGGGTCGTGTTTTGCGAACTTACACTGTGGATCTAGGACATGCTAGTAATAATGAGGTTGAATTGACTGTGACAAAACAAGGGCTGATAATTGCAAGCAAAGAACAGTATCATCGACTCGAGGTGGAAGGAGACTTGGCTATGGTCACTGGTATCCTCCAGAAGCTACAGAAAGGAGCACAATGGGATCATATTAGCAGCAGTTGGCGAACAGCCAGACTAATCCAGGAGATTAAGGAGATTATGGTAAAGATAAGCTATATTAACCCGCTCCATGTAAGAAGATCAGGCAACGAGGTAGTCGATTTCCTAGCAAATTGGGGATGCATTAACCAGGATAGGGTTGTGGATAACTCATGGGAGCAATCCATACAAGAACCAGGTCTTGCAGCACTGCAGGAGATTGTAAACCGGGATTGGGATAACATCGCAAACCGAAACTAGGATTGGGATAACAACGCAAACCAAAACCCCCGATCGAGGTGCCAATTGGCCACGCATGTGGCCCTACACCAAAGTCGAGGATGATGAGAGCAGGCAGTGATGGGCGGCTCCACCCACGGAGATTAATGAGGGCATTAAATAGCAATTCAGAACAGCCTTGCGCGGTAGGTGGGTTGTCATGAATGTTTGGGATAAAGTGTCGGCATACGAGGTGGAAGCGCGTTATGTGCATCCTCCTCGCCATTTCCTGGTGGTTAGCCTCCAATCACGCGCAATGTAGCAGTAAGTAGTTCAGCGATCACCTTCAGCGTGGCGTCGCCGAGGGTATGTATCCAATTCTCCTCTCATATCTGCCATGAAACGTGTTTCCGGGCTTCGCTCTATGAAAAGGAGGATTCTGGTTTTTTGGATTACATGTATTTGCTTCAATGTATAGTTGCGGATTACCTAGTTTATGTAGTAAATACCCCCTTCACTTCTACCATGCATCATGCTTCTGGTTTTCATTCCATGGAGAGGAAAATCCTGCTCTCTAATTGTAAAGCTTTGACTTCTCGAGAGTTATAAATTTTCACTGCGAATAGCCTAGAAGGGAAAGAATTAAGTGGGTTCTGTGTTCAGTATTTCAGTGATGGAGTCTTGGTAGGAATTGCAGTCATTTATCTTCATGCGAAGGGTATAGTTCAAAACCGCCTTCTCCACGTTGCGGCCACGTCTGCTACTTTTGTCTGTTTTGAGTTTTGATTAGGTTTTGTATGGCATTATTGGCTTTGTAGGCTATATTGTAGTTTTGCATGGCGTTGTAAGGACCTTGCATGGCGTTGTTATGATCTAGATTGTCTGTTCCCTACATTGGAGGGTTTTTATTCTGTCCAATTTGGGTTTTTTGTTATTTCCTTGTCTCTGCATGGCTCTAATTTGTACTGTAACCACCAGTGTTGGGAATTAGACCGTATGGCCTCCAATGATTTTAATGTGGGTGGTGGCACTGTAAAGGTTTGCAGCAAAGGTTCGGGTTGTCAGTGGGTCAGTCATGTCGGTTGTTTTGTCACTTTTCTTAATTTGTCCAATCCTGAGGTTATATGTATTACTGTAAGTTATTATAACGGGATTATCTGGGTTTGGGCTATTGTGGGAATGAGGAGTTTGGTCCGTTACGTTATGTATATGGCAAAGATTTCTATCGTGGCCTACTGGTTTGTTCAGAAACTGTCGTTTGTTTTTAAATTGAGTCCTCCCAGTCTTTCAAATTTGAGCCCAGTGTATGCTGGTGAAGACAACCAAACCTTGTTGCCTTCCAGACAGCTCTGGGCTTGTGTTTATATTTACAGGTTGCTTTAATCTCATCATGATTTGTACTATTGCAGCTCTTCCAAGCAATTCTTGCCTGCACAGAAAGTTGTTGGAAGACCAGAAATTGAAGATAATGGTGAAAGGTCAGTCAACTAAGAAGGATGCAAAGGATAAAGGGAAAGCCAAAGCTCCAAAACCTTCCCCAGCGAAATGTGGTCGAAAGTCTGGTAAAGAGGTGAAGGAGAATTTGTTCCAAACCTATTCAGATGGTACACCCTGTTACATCAAGTCTTTGATTCACAGGTGGGAACAAGATGCAAGGGCTAAGAAAGAAGAGGAAGCTGACATGGCCGAAGAAGAATTGAACCCTATGGTTACTGACCCTGGTAATACTCGCAGCAGATTATCTTTGTTTCATCACTCCATCCACACCTATTGGATACTGAAGTGCCTTTGGGTGAAGGCAATTGTCTTTGTCCAAGAGATAGGGGGAGACCCTCGAGCGGCCTCAAATCTAGCGGATATCAGCAAAGCCATCCAGGAAATCAACTTGCGGCGGCATCACCAGAGCATCCGACTGGGGCTAATTGAGAAACAGCTACAAAGCACGCACCAGGTTGACATGCCAAGCTCAAGTGTAAAAGATCCGGCTCCTATAGAGTCATCTAATGATTGACTTTCTATATTTATGTTTTTGTTATGATAATGGATAGCATTTACATTTCTTATATGTTTATGCAAGGAAAAATAGATAATAGCTACTTAAAGACAATAAGAGACTGCCTTAAGATGTTTAAGTTTTGGATGGACTATAACTCTTTAAGACGGCCAACAGACCTGGTTTCCTACGGGCAGGTTGAGGCTAAAAGCTGTAAATTTTTCTGACCTGCATTTTGTTTAATGAATAGATAATAGCAAGGATCTACTAAGTTTACAAAAAAAAAAATCCCTATTATTTTGCTACATCTTGGTTTGCTGGACAAATTTCATTTGATGCTACGTGAATATTGATTGGTAAAATGCCAATGCAAAAGACCTATACATTTTCAACTTTGGTGCAATTTGTTCCAAGTATGAATCACAGTAGTTGTCTTCCAGCCAATGACATCATAATTATGATAAATGGTGATAATTTTAAACAGAGGCACATTACTGAGTGGTGGCATGCCCTTTAAAGCTTTATTTCTTTGTAATCAAATACTCTGGAAACACTACACAACAGCTTTATATTGCATTTGTTCAGCTCTACTACTGCATAAAATCTGAATGATGATACTCATACCTGGAGTAGAATGATAAATGGCATCCATGACTCATATCTGATCAAGGGAATTATATTAAAAGACTTGGTTTACGTTGCACTGTATTTCCTTGGAATCTGATCTTCACACATATCTCCAAACAATTTTATACTCAGCACTTCGTGGATGGTTTATTGGTTGTCGTTAAGCACTACTGAATAAGTGTGGCATGAAACAAATACTTATCTTTCATATCCTTGAGAATGATGCAATGCACGAGATCTAATCTCTTCACTTTCACCATCTACATGGATAATTTATTAATTTGTACCTTATGGTATCATCTCTCCCAAGGTTAACCATTGAAAGCAAGACTTTGGGCACACATGTTTTAGTTAGAAGAAGTAAGTTGTCTCGAAACCCCATTGGTTTCTTGGGTTAATGGTAATAATAATCTCAAATTAATTTGCACTTCCACACCATTTATAATGATTTAATTTGGTTGACATTTTAGCAATGTTATCAGAATTGAATCAGTCATTGAACTAGTCGACCCCCCGAACTGGGAACCGGTCCATAACCAGACCAGAACTGGTAAAAACCTAACCGAAAAAGCAGTCAGCCAAAAAATACATAAAATATTCAAATTTTAAAGAAAAACATACATATTTATGTGCATCCATATGAATCCAAACCATTTACATACAAATATGCAAATAAGAGGCAAATAAGAAGCAATCGTCATTTATATAGCAAGTAAGAGTGCATATAACCAAAATAGCACTCAGTGCAATACCTTTGAACCAAAAATACAACAACAAAGAGACTCTAGATAGCCTCTAGTGTCAAAAAAAAAAATCATGCAACAACAAATACCTACATATCATCAAAATCGTCATCTATATTATATCAGGGTCCTCGTAATCAATATCAACCTCTAGGCATTAAAATAAGATAGAAAAAGCTAAACATGTCATATCGAGATTCTATGATTGATGGGTAAATTTTTACTTTGGTCATGATAGAGGAGTTCAACAATCAATGTCGCTAACATCAAGGTACATAGAGGGCTTTGTACTCTTGATTAAATGCTTGTTCAACGCCCATGTACACTATAGAATCCAATGGACACGTTGCAATCCCCTCCAATCTTAAGATCCTAAAAATTGTTAATTATGCTCAATTTTGAATGGAATATAAAATTCTAATTTGTCCTTATGTAATCCAATGAGGTACGAACCATTCTCAAGCATCCTGAAACAATTAATGGTAATGCTAAAATTTTAAATAAAAGGATGACTATGAAAGAGACATCATCTTTCATATCCATCCCCTTTCACTTTAAGAATTTAACATTACCATTAAATTATTAATTACATAGCATTAGTAGGGCCATAGGGTTGAATATTAGGCTGCCTCACTCATAAATCATTGGCTTTAAAAAAAATTGTGTTTGGAGGGTACTTGGTTGCATTGTACAGAACAATGTGGAAAAAGTCAAACTCAAGAATAAATCAACAAGGGTTCAAAAATTGAAAAAGTCGTAAAAGTCAGGAGAAAATTGAAAAAATCGGCAAAAACTTGGCAAAATTTAAAAAGTACAAATATTAAATTTTTGAACTTTTTTTAGCATCTAAAGTATCCACAACATCAAATAAATGCATTGCCACATAAATATGAAAAGAAAGCTAATATATAAGATGTATAAGAACTTAAGTCTAGCGCTACATATCAAGTTATCAACAATGAATCAAGTCCTGACTCAGTCTCAAGAGTCAAAATATCAACAAAAAATATAATAAATGTATATCATCATCATGAGTCATCTACATGTCATAAACTAATTAGTCGTTGAGTTCCTCTGCCCCTTTTAGGGGAAAAGGGAATGGCTTTTCCTCTAGAGGAAGAAGGCCCTCCCCCTAGGGCTAAAAATGGACTTTGTCATCCTCTAGAAGCAAAAATAGGAGGTTGCCTCTATCCTCTGTTGTTGCCCATGCTAGATGGTGTCACCTCCCCCTGCTCCTGACCCGCCTCCTATTCCTGCTCCTCCTCCACCTCCTCCTCTATCTCTCTCTCCCCTGCAGCTACTAGCTCCTTTAGTGCCTCTAGATCCGCCTCTAACCAGCAAGGATCGAATCCATGATAGGCCTCTCAGTTTCAACCCTCCATGCAACAGTGGTGTCAATATGGTCCAATGAGATGGCTTCCACGTCAGAGATTTTTTTGAAGGTGCCTCACCCTAACTTATACACGGCTTGGAAAAAACTCATGATTTTTTGGATTGAATCACAATAAAATCGCGACTTCATCAATTAAATCATGATTTTTTTAAGTTTGAAAAACTCCCGAAAAACTCGGTTGATAACATCGGCGAGTTGAAAAACTTGTGATTTCCCAATTTTATCGAGATGATATCAGTAAGTTTTCCACAGAGGTACAGAAACATCCAGTTTTGTATAAAACCAAGCGATTCGGTGAACAAAGGTACCGAACCAGCCAGATCAATACCAAACTTGCTTTTTCCATTTTCAAACTACCAGTTAGACCAATTTTGGGGTCAAAACGGCCAGTTTCAATCCAATTCCGATAACACTGCATTTTAGGAATTCCTCCCTAGGCCAGGGTAGCTTGATTTCCTTTAGACTGAAGTGTGGAGCAAGGCTATTGAGGTAATAGATGGTAGCTTGCTCATTGTTCCTCTTGGCTCTCCTATTTGAGGTTAGGATTTTTCCTCCCTGTGTCGAGTTTGAGGCATAACACAACCCATTTGGTTTTCTGTTTGATTAATATGTGCTAGGAAAGTAGTTTTGCTGCCTCCTATGATCATATTTACTCTTTTTCCAAATTATTTGCCTAGCCAAACTAGATTATGGTTCTCATGGTTTAAAAGATCATCTCCATGGCTGAATCCTATTAAACCCCCTTGCTGGCTGGCCCTTTAACATTCTATTTCTGTTCTAAATCAACAGCAGAGATTAACTCCATGCACCATTTTCTCTATTGTAAATCTAGCCTGAGCTTCGTTTGTTTAAACAGGTTGTCCTTGGGTGACACATAAGGAATCTTGCCTTAAGAAATATTAAGGGTACCCCCCCCGGGCCTAAGACCTAAGAACTAGCTCAGAGGCCTAGAGTGGTGTAGGAAGGTGCATCCTACACACTATGACCTGGTATTTGGCTCCTCTGTGAGATAGGGGGCAACCTGGGGGACAACAGTGAGCATTATTGTGATAGATTTAAATTGCCTTTCCAGTTTATAAAGGTGCAGTCCTTTCTTAATTTAGGTATATTTTCCTGCTTTAATTTAGGCATTTATATTCAGTTGAGTAGCAGTTCCAGATTTAGATAAAGCATATGGATTAGGAAATCCCCAAAATTAGGTAGAGCATTGTCTTATAGATTAGAAGGTGCATGGATATGCCTAGCTTTCTCTAGTGGGCACTCTTGTCTAGGAAAATATCCATGCATTCTAGGAAAATTTGCCTAGGAAGAATCAGGGTTAGGGTTTCTATTTCTAACCTAGGCACACCATAGCGATGGACTGGTTTATTTTTTGTAGCCCTAACATTTCTAGATCTATAAAGAGAATTACGTCACCCTTTAGTGTATACTATATAGATAGGAGTGTGAGACATCCAGTTTTTGAGCTAAGTTTTGCTTTATAATTCTTTTTCCTGAGTCAACAAACAGCTGTATAATTGAGTGCCGCAATAGTGCTTGCTTTCATAACTTACAGAATGCAGATTTAATGCAGAGTTCATAATAATAGTCCATCCTTGTGAACTTTCCATTTAATGCAGCGTCAACACTTGCAAAGTTTTCAGTCCGGATTTTTTAGCCTCAAGAGTACGGTGTTTTCAGAGTAAATTAGAATCTAGATAGTTTTTAGTTAGCCTTTTTGTTCAGATGAAGTGCATATTGTATCATGGATTAAATTTCAACCTGGTATCAGGACATGTTTATAAAATTTTCCAGATCTATGTTTGGTATGGGTCATGGCCTGTGCAAGGTAGCTGTCAAAGCATCTTGGCAGGTGTGATGCCATAGATTCAGAGGTTGAAGTTTATCTATGCCCGAGATAAGCGCTTGGACCTGTGAGAGCGTTGTGGGTGAGATTCCCAAGATACTCCACCAGTTGTAGTGTTGTTTATGACTAAGAGAGCTGATCTACACCTATGATAGGTTGCTAATCTGATTTGTTTTCCAGCTAATCCAGTTGGTTGAGGTGTGTTCTAGGAGTCACAGATATGATAAGTCTGGCTCTTAGAGAGTGTGACCATCTAAGGGTCACTTCTAACTCCTTGTAAGTGCAGGCTGCAGATGCCACTGGATGAGGTTGCTCTGTGGCATTTTGTAGAGGCAAATGCTGCAACTCCTATCAATCCTATGAAATTGGCCAAACACAATAATAAGAATGCCAAAGCAAAGAGAATAATCCTTGATTATACGAAGGAACATTTTCCCTTAACACAAACAAGAAGATGGTAAAGGATAAGTATGATGCCTTGATTACTCTATCCTAGAGTGTGAAATATCTCTTGCAAGATGCCACTGAAGAACAAGCTCACTACCACATGCATGAGCGATATAGACACAATGGCCAACTACCTATGAAGATCGCCAAGCTTCGAGATCAACTCATTGCTATCAGAATGAAAGTGGAGGATGAAAAGTTGGTGCTCATAGCACTAAATGGGTTCTCTTGATCTTGGGACACAATTGTTCATGGTGTCTATGCTGGTGAGAAGCTTCCCAACTTTGACAAACTTTGGGATGATTCCACCAAGAGGAGATCAAGCTAAAGACAACTTCAGAGAGAGTAGAGGAGATCTGGAACCTAGCCCTCATCAAGAAGGTGAGAAGAGGAGATAAGAAAGGAGGACCATGAGGGTAAAGAGGAAGATTCAGGTTCTGTGAACCAAGGGAAGAATGACTTGAGTCACATGAAGTGTTTCAAGTGCCACAATGGGCCACTATGCATCCCAATGTCCTAAGAAGAATAAAGCCATGCAACAGCAGAAGCAAATTGTAAAGAGTGTAGAGGCTTCAACTAGAGTGAATGAGTTGGCATCTAGAGTTGAGATGGTTTTTTCCATGGTAATGCCTTTCCACTAAAATCATTTCTGGAGTAGTGTGGTATGTGGACAGTGGAGCATCTAGATGCATAACCATCAACAAAAAGGCTTTCTATAGACTTCAAGAACAAGATGCAAGCATATAGGTGGAGCCTGTGATGATGACAATATCCAGTGACCGTGATCATTGATGGGTTATGTCTCATCCTGCATGCCTTCCAATGACATTCTATATTTGCATAATCTCTTGCATCTTCTTGGTTTAATGAAGAATATTCTTTCAATTTCAGCAATGATGGACTTTAGGTGGCTAAGTTTGATGCTCAACAAGTAATTATCACAGATTGCAACTATGACCTTAGTCAAGTTTTGGCCAAAGGTATGCAAGAAGGTGGCCTTTATGAGTTGCTTGTTGATCTAGTCAAACATGGAGCTTTAGAGCATGACAGTGACAAATTATGTGACCTTCAGCACAAGATATTTGGTTACTTGCACCATGGAGCATTACCTCTCTTGAAAAACATGGTGCAAAAATTGCCAAACTTCAAGATTGAGTAGAGAAGTGTGTAGAGTTGTGCACTCTGCAACATCCCAAGCAATGTTATCAGAACCAGACTGTTCATCAAATTGGTAGAGCACAAATATGTGAACCGGAGTGGAATCAGAAAAAACAAAACCAAAAAGCCGGGCAACCAAAAAATACATAAATATACAAATTTTGATTTATATTATAAAATAAAATAAAATAAATAAATAAACATATATATTCATGTGCGTCCATATGAATCCAAACCATTATACACAAATATACAAAGTTTCTCATATATATAGCAAGGGTGCACATAACCAAAATAGCACCAAGTGCAATCCATCTCTGAACCAAAAATACATCAACAAAGAGGCTCTAGATGGCATCTAGATTCCAAAAAAATCATGCTACAACAAATACATACATATCATCAAAATCATTGCCTATATCGGGATCTTCATCATCAATATCACCCTCTAAGCATTAAAATAAGATAGAAAAAAATTAACATGTCAAATTGAGATTTTGTTTGAGTGATGGGTACATTTTTACTAGCGTTATGATAGAGGAGTTCAGACATCAATGCCACCAACATCGAGGAACATAGAGGGCTTGATGCTCTTGATTAAATGCTAGTTCCATAACCTCATACGTGACAGACTCCAATGGAAACATTGCAATCCCCCTAATCTTGAAATCCTGAAAACTGTTAAGTCTGTTGGATTTTGAGTGGGATCTAAAATTCTACTTTTCTCCATAGGAAATCCAATGAGGTTGGAACCACTCTCAAATACGCTGAAGCAATTAATGGTAATGTTAAAAACTTAAGCGAAATTGCTTTTACTTTAACTATTTAAAATTATCATTAATTAGTAATTACATAGCATTGGTAGCGCCCTATGGTTGAATATTAGGCTGCCCTGCTCATAAATTATTGTGTTCTACAAAAAAAAATTGTGTTCCAAGGGTCCTTAGCTGCAATGTACGAAATGTAAAAAGGCCAGTGGTTCAGTACCAAACTGGACTCCTTCAGTTTGTGGCAACAGTTCAGACCAGTTTTTGTTTGAAAGCAGTCAGACTGGCCTTTTTACATTTCGTACATTGCTTTCAGTACAATCCGGTCAGATTCTTGTAAGACTAATCCCATCACAGTTTTCCAGAGCATCGGGCATAGATCAAGAGATGTTCTTTATCTAATTCATTCAAGTGTGCATGGACCAATGTCTTCAAATTCCTTGATGGTTAGGCTGTACTATGCCCTGTTAATTGATGATTCCTGTAGGAAGACTTAAATTTATTTAATGAAAACTAAGAATATAGTGTTCAGTAAGTTCCCATAATGTAGAGCCCCAGAGAATTATAAAGGCACTAAGGTCCAGATAATTAAAGAGAGTACACCTCCAAAAACTTCAAGGCCTTTTTAAAAGATGCAGGCATCAAGAGGGAGCTAACAGTACCATACAACCCGCAATAGATTTGGTTTGCAAAAAGGCAAAACTGGTCTGCTGTTGAGACAATGATCCACGACATGGATTTTGTCCATGTATCTATGGGCAGAGGAATGCAACACAATTGTCTGTATCCTAAACAAATCACAGGACTTTGAAAGACAGGACACCAAAGGAAACCTTCAATAGATAGAAATGTCAGGCATTACACTTTTGTGCATCTGGTTGTCCTGTTCAAACTTCATATTCATGTGCTTAACAAAAAGAGGACTACGTTTGAACCCTCCAGCATCATGGGTATATGTGTTGGTTACAATTAGACCTCCGAGGCTTACCAGGTCTATGTTCCATATTAGTGGAAAACAATTGTAAGTCGAGATGTTAAATTTGATGAGGATGGATGGTCCTCTAAGTCTCAGGAGACTCAAATAATGGATATGGAGGGAGATAAGATTGTTGTCCTAAAGGCTGATAAGAACGAAGAAGAAAAATCAGATCCAAATTAGCTAGGTGTTGCTGAAGGACCAGATGCTCTAGTATCATCTAGTTCAACCAGCAAGTTGAGATGGCTCACCCAAACATTGTAGGATGTAGATGAACAAGCAGGAGTACCTAAAGCTACATTTTGGGTGAGTTATCCTCCTAAAAATTTTCTGACTCGTGTTGCATTGATGTCATCTAGCATTGATAGAGATATTTCTAGCAGTGATGAAGCTGTTGAAGAACAAGTATGGCAAGATCCAATGATGGAGCAGGATGATGTTTGGGAGACAGTTCCAAAACCCACTCTGGAATTAGTGACTGATTCTAATTATGCAGTCATTGATGAAACCTTCCTTGAACATGGG
Source organism: Pinus albicaulis (assembly GCA_034641835.2). Taxonomy (NCBI): domain Eukaryota; kingdom Viridiplantae; phylum Streptophyta; class Pinopsida; order Pinales; family Pinaceae; genus Pinus; species Pinus albicaulis. Next base: position 635,071,251 of record CM076580.1, read on the forward strand.
AACTTCACCTTGAAATTTTTTGAGGATCAAGATGAAGGGGGAGTAACTTGTTTTGGAGAAGAACACCTTCCCCACAAAGAGGGAGTGTTAAATCTACCTTGTTGCTCCAAATGTGATTCTCCTTCAATGTGGCATGCTCAAGTAAATCCATTATACCTCACTTACTGTGCAACAGAGAGGTTTGTGCCCTTAGTAGAAATTATTGTGATAGAGGCATGTGCATGCTTGAACATGCATGCGCCATCCTTTCTGGGAGTGCATTTCCAGCTTAGCAATGTGCCATCCTTTCAAAATTTAGATGTGCTTTTAGGTAAAGTGTTGTTTATCTTCGGTTAAGTTGCAATTCCAGATTTAGACAAAGCACATGATTACGGATCTCTAGAATTACGTAAGGTGCTGTCTCCTCTTATTTTACCTAGTTTAGCTCAAAAAAGTATTCTCCACACCAAGGTACACACACAGTGAGCAAGTCTAGCAATATGTCCACATAGCAACAGTTATGGCAACAGTTTGCCTGGGTACTTGTAAGCACCGGAGTGTGAGAGAGGTACAGTTATGTAGAGAGGCAGAGGGTGCATGCATGCTTAAGTTTTGCAACCATCGATTACAATCAATTCATTGTTGTGCCAAATTTAGAAGGTTCCAGTTTAGATCAACAGTCAGTTAATTGTTGTTCCAGAATCCAAACTAAAAAGTTCCAGTTCAGTTCAGTTTTCATTTCAGTTCAGTAAGTTAGAAGTTAGAACACATGCATGATCTATTCTTAGAGAAGGGCGCAGATACCTAGGTAGTTAGAGCACTTGTCTGAGGAGTTTGAGTGAGGGTAGGAGGAGTTTGCATGTATACATGCCACAATCATCCTCCAGTTGGGGTGCATGAACTTTAGCACTCTTACTCATGCAGGAAGGTGCACTGGCAGAATCTGCTTACCATGGTCTGGTTTTTGACATCTCATAGACGAGAAGGTACATGCATGTGACTAGTTCTTTAGTGGGTTCTCTTATCGAGGAAATTATCCCTGAAGGCTGGGCACATTAGTCTAGCCTAGCAGCACCACAGGGATGCACTGATTTAGTTATTGTAACCCTAATCTCTCTAGATCTATAAAGAGAGGCAGGACACGGAGTGTGAGACTTTCAGTTTTTGAGCTAACTTTTGCTTTGTGATTCTTCCTTGTAAGTTAATAAACAAATGTGCAATTGAGAGCTGCAATAGTGCTTGCTGTCATAATTTATAGATGGAGATTTTATGCAGAGTTAGTACTAATAATCCAATGCTCTGAGGTTTCCATTTAACCAGTGTCTACAACTTTGAAGTTTTCAGTCCAGATTTTTGAGTCTCAACTCTCAACAATAAATTGTTTGGAAACTAGTTTAGACTGGTTTTAGTTAGCATTTTGCTCATAAGAAATGCAGATATGTGTACCATGAAATAAAACTCAACAATCTTAACCAATTGTTCACTGCAAATAAGCCGCAGTCTACCAATTCCAAGAATTCCTATAGAACAATCAACAGCACAAACTCTTCATGCCTAAACTAGACCACTGGAGGGAATGGATTCCCAATTGATTGTAACGTAGCGATAGGAGATCATGATCTTGTGTGGTGTCTGGCTAAGAAGATTAGGCATGTAGTTGATTAGTAGTTGTGTAAGAAATCTGGAAAAGTTTCCAATCATGGTAGCTGTATGGTTTTGACTGTTCTCCGCATTTGGGGTTGGGTTAAGCAAGAAAGATAATCTAAAAGTCATCATTTTCCCTTGTGGTCTCATAGCTCTGCTTGCAAATGGAACCTACAACAGCATCCAATGGTTGGGTGGTGGATCACTCCTCTACAACCTGCTTGGTGGATAAATTCATGATAAAAGAAGAGTGTTTTTTTTATATATGTATGGTTTATATTTGTTCATATATCTGTCAATTAGATTTGAGAATTTTGTTAAGGGACTGACTCTAATTGATGGAAATGTCATTAAGAAGCTTGATAATGAATCTGGGGTGGATTTTTATTATGAATTATGGTTATGAAAGGTTATTTCAGCATGTTTAGAAATTCTAGGTTTTGTCATCAGAATCCAAAGGGACCCAGAGCTGACAAATCCAAATGGAAAAATCCGAAAATGTAGAAGAAATTTGATTGGAGTGCCGTGATGGCCAAGGGAGGCAAATCCGAGCACATTGCAATGAATGAAATGAGTGTGGGGGTGAAGAAGATCATATCAGACCCCGAGAATGGAAAAGGAAAACATAAGTCCACGTGATCATAATTGAAACGCTTTTGCAGGGAACATTGATGCGAGGCTTAATCATGGAAATCGTGACAATCAATATAGTCAAGAAGGAAACCGTATCAATCAGGAATTACTTGAGAGAATTCCCACTCCCAAGCAACGTTGCATGAAGTGGCGACGTTTTTTGGAAGCGTCATTTTCCAAAAATTTAGGAAGCGACGTGTTTCCGAAACGTCTACTATATATATATATATATATATATATTTGCATTTATATTCAAAACAAACATCCCAAATACCAAATTAGTTGTAGAAGACATGAAAACATGCATATTTTTACATAATCAAGATAGATATGACATCCATGATTCCATTGTACATCAATAATTAATTATTCAAGCATCAACCATCTAGATTCTAGATTCTCGCAATTACAAACATACATCAAATTTTTAAGCATGATAAAACATTTAAACATACTATAAGACATAAAACATTTAAGCATGCCGCATATTTTAAAACATAAAACATTTAACCATATTATAAAACATAAAGCATATTATCTAGCAAGTGAGCAACTGTCAACATTAGTAATGTCCAAAATCCAAATAATAATGTTTATAAAATAGGCCACTTGGCCACCACCAAGACAAAAATAGTTCAAATTCACAACAAGCCTACAAGTCTAATCTATGATAAAAGCAGTAAATTGTGAATATATCTACTAATCTCTCCTCCTTCCACCATGAAGTGTACGTGGCAATGGGCCTCCACGTGGTGGCAATGAAAAAGGTGGTGGTTGTGGAAGTTGTGGCACTGCAATTGATGAAGACAAAGCCCCTGTTGTTGGTGTTGAACCATGGAACCTAGGAAGCAAGGGACCAATTGGGGGTGGCATGTCAACTCGATCATCATTATCATGGATAAGAGCATCCTCTAATTGCTTTAATCGCAACACTCCATCCTCCAAATTGGCCTCCTCTAGATACTTGTCCCAAACCTTAAGGTCTTTATTACTCTTTGCATCATCAAAGTAATGGGACAACAATCGCAAGTTGTAATGAACATAAACCAAGCTCTCTGCCCAGTCTAAACTCAACCTGTTCCTTTTAACACTGTGGATGAAAGAATAAGAGCTCCAACACCTCTCTACAGAAGAAGTGTTTACCACCTGTGATAGCACCCACAATGCCAAAGTCTGTAGAATTGGAGTAGCACCTCCATGCATGTTCCACCACTCAATAGAAGAAAAAGTCTCTCGATCTCTAACTGCATGAATGCTCCCAAATGGACCAGTGCAAAGCGTATAGTTGCTCAATTGTTTCCGTACCAAGGCAGCCTCCTCCTCATCAGGGACTAATCTAGTCAATGCAATCATATATTTTTCTAGAACATCTGGATCTAGGTGTCGTTTTCTCCTGTCCCCCCCCCCAGGTGTTGGTGTTGAAAGCCATGATGGATGATGGTATTTAGGTGTCGAAACATATGCTAATGCATGCAATGGAACATTTAGCATATCCCATCGTCTTTCCACCTCTACACGAATATAACTGTACAAGGTGATATCTCTAGGCTCAACAATGTCTTTAATCTGCCCCAACATTTTATCCATTTGCTCATACACCTCCCCAATTATTGGCTGATCTGAATCTGCAAACTTGATCATGTAATAAATTGGTTTCGTGAATTGCAAAACATATTGAACCTGTGACCAAAAGTACATGTCAAGAATAGTGTCCTTGGCTCCATTAGCACCATCTCTATCAGTGTTAATTTCCTCCCATGATTCAACGGTGACCATATTAATTAAAGCTTGTCCCACCTTCACTAGCTGCCTAAAGGTGAGGTAATAACTTGCAAATGTTGTTTTTGCAAGTTTAAGCAACTGCAACTTGGAGTAAGTGCCATAGAAGTAGTTTAGCCTTGTATGCCCTGTGATAAATTTAATGAGTTGTTTCCCTCTCTTGTAAAGCTCATTAATCCACCCACATTCTTTATGCTTCACAACATCATGCATCAAAAGGTTCAATGTGTGCACCAAGCACCCAAACCAAAATATGTGTGGATGAGTACGCTCAATAATTCTTCCTGCTCCCTTAAAATTTGTTGCATTATCTGTGATCACTTGAACCACTTTACTAGGACCAACATCTTTGATTGATAGCAATAGGAGATCTGCAATGTTTTGGGAAGTTGCACTGACAGAGGAGGAGTCATGACATGTAATAAATACTGCACCACTAGCAGAAACACCAAGAACATTTATCAAATGTTGGTTTCTGATATTTTTCCACCTATCTAATACAATGGATACCCCACTATCCACCCACTCATTTGTCAAATGTGTCAACGCTATTTGAACCTTTCCTTTTTCTCTTTCTAATAACATTGTTCTAGCTTTCTCATAGTTGGGGGACTTGTATCCTTTTGGGGCTTCATTGATGGCCTTTACCATTTCATGCCAATAGGGAGAGCGAAGCACATTGAATGGTACACTGCAAGCACAAAGAAATCGGACTATCTTTCCATCCACATCATCCCTCCCAGCAACATTAAGGAAATCCCCTATTGTTTTTTTACCTCCAGAGCTTGTAGAAATACCATGAGGAGATGAGCTACCAAATCTAGAGGCTTATTCAAATTGAGTTTTTTGTTTCTTATTTTTTTGTTGTGCAGCCT